>JAOEGL010000001.1:323067594-323677233 GCA_034509955.1 Urosaurus nigricauda
ACACTGTGGCTGGAATAACAATATATATTTTTCTTTTTGCTTATGCATGAGGCATTTCACCTCTACCTCTCTCTGACATTAAGAACTGATGCCTCAGTTTTCGTGTATACTTTCTCTCTCTCCATCCAGTTTTCCTTTTGTGTCACTATTTTTAGGTAAAGGAAGGAGCATCATTAGCCCTCCAGATGTTTTGAACCATATGTTCCCTTGGCCTTGTGGCTCCTGGGACCTAAAGTCCAAAACATCTGGGAGGGCAAAGTGTTCTATATCATTAATAGACTTTAAACCTTACAACAGGAACTATGTTGTTTTTATTGAACTATATGCTGTTTGGGGGAGGCTTTCTGGATGAAAAATTGAATATAAATATCTTCAATCTACACTTGAATGTACTGTATACTTATTTGAGAAAGCATATCACCCTACATATGCCTCACATATGCAGGGTGACAACTGGTGACAAAGCAGGAAGAGCTGTTCCCTGTGTTCCACCAGTGGACACAATATAGTTTATGTGCCTTTTCTGTTGTGGTGACCCAGTTATAGAATGCCTCCCGCTTAGAGACCTGATTATAACAAATATAGGTTTTATTCTGGTGCCAAATTAAAAATTGACCATTTAACTATTGTCTTTGGAGCCTCAACATTTCATCCAAAGCTGTACCCATACATGGTTTTAACTCCTTCTAACCTTATAGATAGTTCTGTTGATTAATATGCTTTTAGAATGATTAAATCATTTTATTGTTTTAAGTTTTAAATTGATTAAAGTAATTTTATTGTAAGCTGCCTAGATTCCTATGATATACATCAGGATAGAAGTGTTTTAATAATAAATAAGCAAATACATATCCAGGTAATAGAGGTTTTTTATGCCACAATGACTTGAAAAGTAATTATAGTAAATTTCCAGCGAATTGTTCATTTTACCCCACAATATCATTGGGATTCTCCCAATGAGCTCATTATCCATTTAGAAACTCCATGGTCTATAAATAGAGAAGAGAATTATGAATGGAGAGCCTCAGGGCATTGCATTTATGAAACTGCTTTGAAGGGAAGTATATTATAACTGCTTTAAAATGAATGAATTGTGCCATTAGGCAGGAGGTCCTCTCTTGCCAATATTTAAGACTCCAAAAGAATCTGTAAATTATCGTTTATGTTGAAACATTCTCCTAATTGTCTTGTTCAGGCAGCACATATCAATTAGACTCAGAACTATGAAAGAAAATCTTACTAAGAGCTTTTTATGTTATGATGCTGGATTTTTTAAAAACCATGATAATAGGCCAAAACAGACAGGCCAAAATAAAAAAATAAAGCTGCTTCAGGTCACTCTGAAGGTATGCTGTTTAAATGATGCATAGGTCCTAAGAGTCCAAAAGCCATGCCAAAGACATGCTCCAGTCCTAAGGAACAGAGCTCAGCTTTAGTGCAGTTCTTGGCCCCTTAAGATATGAATGTCATTAAAGCAGCATACCTCCAAAGGGATCCTAAGCAGCTTTATTTTGGCTTATTTTATTTTATTTATACCCCACTCTTACATACTAAAAGCTATCAGAGTGGCTTACAATCATTATTTCAACCAGACGGTTCCCTGCCCTCAGGCTTACATTCTAAGAAGACAGGACACAAAAGGAAAAGGAATGGTGGTGGGGAAGGGGATCAGGTCCAAAAGTTCTTCTCTCCTTCTGATGCCTGGACCAAGGCAGATGGCATGGAGGAAGGGCTCTGCTTCTTAATCTCTGATCCTTTTTATGTTCTTCCCAGTCCTAAAGTAAACATCTTAACATTCAGGATGAATGCTTAAACTCATATCTTAATGTACACATGCAAAGACAGACCCTGCAGAGAGAAGGAGCACCATGAGGACTAGGATAACAGCATCTGTGTTATTATTATGATTATTTCCCAAGAGTTCCTTGGCCACTGAGAAGACCGATGGAAAAGAACACCCAATCCCACTTCCTAGCTTTCCCCTCAAAGTCCTTCATTAGGAGGTCTCTCTCACTCCCATCCCATCCATCAACTTAACTCTTTGGCCCCTTCAAACTACTTTCTTTCCTTCTTTCTCCCTCACACACTCCCTTTTCGGGTGCATCCACACTGCAAAACCAAAGCAGTCCGACACCACTTTAATTGCCAAGGTGCTGGGATTTGCAGTTTTGTGAGATATTTAGCCTTTTCCATCAGAGAGCTCTGGTTCCCCTACAGACTACAAATCCAAGAATACCGCAGCATTGAATCACAGCTGTATCAAACTGCATTTGGGATGCTAGGATTTGCAGGTTTTGTGAGATATTTAGCCTTTTCCATTTATTTATTTAGGCTTGTCTGTTTGGGCCCTTTATTATGATCATAGAGCAGCTTATGTAGTTAGAAAGGAAACAGAGTCCTGGTGGCACAATGGTTAAATCCTGGTACTGCAACCACAACATTATGAGTTCAGTCCTGCAGGGCTCCAGATTGATTAAGCCTTCCATCCTTTCATAGGTAGGCAAAATGAGTACCCAGCATGTTGGGGGCAATTGGTTTACAGATTGTAAACTGCTTAAAGAGTGCTGAGTTCACTATTAACCAGTATAGAAATGTAAATGCTAAATGTTAAACAAGTACAAAATGAATTGGTACAAATTAGAAGTATATGAATAAATTAAACCATATGTGTAAAGAATGACCAGAACATTCAATCAGGAATCTGCTACTAGACCAACTAGGTCCTAGTAGCAGAAGCTAGAATCCATAGTTTTGCCTCCTTAAGAGTAATTACATTAATAAGATCAGAAAGAAAGGGGATACAATAATAATTATCAAGTCTTCCTGGAAAAGCTACTAAAATTGGGTTACTATATAAAAAGCAGCAGCAGCAGCAGCAGCAGCAGCAACAACAACAACAACAACAACAACATGCCGACAGATGCTTTTCTAATTCTCTCCAGTAAATATTTACATTATACAAAAGTTAAAAATTATAATTAAATTATCAATAAAATTGATCAATAAAATTATGCTGCAAGTTCTTTTGCACAGTTAGTGTCAAAGATGTCTTTGCATGCTGATATCACAGATGAACATGGCTATGTCTCTGAATAAAATTAAAAGCAGTTAAAAATGCAACAAATATAAACAATACAGCACATGAAAAGGCCTTTCTCCCTGGGCTGTTGGCCCTCAAAAATCTGATGAAATCAAAAGGTTTTCACCTGCCTAGCAGAGAAGGCACCAGTTTAACCTCCTCAGAACAGAACTTGGGAACTCCCTTTCCTGTCTTCCCACAGATGCTATGAGACAATTGCTATGACAGGTAGTTGTAGTCCAAAAATAATATTTCCAGTCTTAAATTATGTGGGTCTTGACTAAATCCAAAATATTTTCAGCACAAAATTGCTTGTAAAAGATGAAACATGCTCCTCTTTTAAAAGAGGGGACATGGCCACATATCTGTACAAACTAGGAAAAAAGACACAGAAAATATCATATTGCTATGTAGCAAGGGAAACAAGCTGATTTGTAAAACATTTACATTTCCTATCACAATAATGTCTGGCTATTTACATGAAACAACAAGTTTAAGATAGGAAAAGATAAGATCATGAGAACAAGTATATGACATATAGATAACATGTAGACAACAAAACCTAAAAGGTTTTGACTACCTAGTTTTTTCTTCTTCTTCTCATATAATAATTGCTCCTTTAGTGAAATGGTTCCTTTAGTGAATATGAGCATATTTATGTCTTTGTTCCACTTAGAAAATTAGAATTCTTTATCAGTGTCATCCCAGCATTTTTACAATGTACTACCAAAGAATAATTTGATATATTTGAAGAGATCCTCTTACCAAAGTATAAATTAAATATTTTCCTCTTCTATTTATTCTTTCCTGGGAGTAAGTTCCATTAAATTAAGTGGGTTTTACTTCTGAGTAAGCATCCATTGCATTGCAGGTTGGGTAGAAAGTACAGCATGCACCAACTATATCCTTTCACCTTCTGTCACCTTCTTTTTCAAACATACTTCATTTAAGGTGTCTCTGTGTAGCTGTATGTGAAGTGTATAATCAATTCAGCACCAGATTTGGTTAAGATTTATTGTTTTGCCACTTGAGCACAGTATTCCAATTCTGTATTTTGCAAAATGAAGAAGAAAACAATTTCTGTGTTTACTGGAGCAGTGATCAAAACATGAACATAAGATGCTATATCTAGTTTTGAGCAGGAGTCCTAGTGCCCAATTTACCTAAAATCAAATCACTCACCCAGAAGGCACAATCTCAAGGAAAATGTTGATGATGGCTGACAAGAGAGCACTGTCCCAAATAAAATGTCTCAAAATTTGAAAAACAGTAAGTGCAATCTGATTCACTGAATGGTGGAACAGATCATTTATAAAAATAAAATATGCTCCTGCTTGTGTTAATAAGTTTGTCTCTGATGAGCCTTTTGATGGTCAATGCCTGCAGTCCGTGCAAAGGAGAGAGTGGACTAAGCTATAATAGGTAAATCTAACTATGTGAAACAGTTGCATGTTTACTTTTTCTTATGTAATACAAATATCCCACCCTGGCAGTACCCTTGCATGGTAGTGGGTCTACGTAGTCCCATTCTGCTATTCTGCTCATAGTGTCTCCCAAGTTAGAAAGCCTTCTGCTGAGGAGCCAGACTAAATGTGCCAGAGAACTACTGGGCACCAGTAGTATTGGCAAAAATCTCATATTCAACAGAAATTGTTAGTGCTGAGCAGAAAGCAGCACCATTAAATCACTTTCCTGAATAGATACCCAGCCACCAGAAGTAAGCCTAACTTATCTATCCTTAATTCTTTGTAGTGTCATTGCTTGCCAATGTTATTATTTTAAGCTATGTTTTATAATATTGTTATTGTTAAATTGTACTTTATGTGTGTGAGGGGGGGATATGGATTGTATGTTTAATGTTGTAAGCCGCCCTGGTTGCACTGCGCAAAGGGGTGGGGAATAATAATAATAATAATTATTATTATTATTATTATTATTAGTGTGTCTCTGAAGGACAAAAATGTCCTTATCTGCCCAGAAGAAGGTTAAATATCCTTTTGTCTCTTATCTCCCATCTCTGATTAGAAAAATCAGCAGGATAAATTTGAAGACCAGACGTTCCTCCTATCTCTACCGTAATGCCTGAATGTAAAGGCCTAAGTTCAATTGCTAGTCTTATCTAGAGAAGGTCCATTGAATGAGTGAAACTTACATAACTGTTGAATACAAAGGCATAGCCATGTTAGTCTGGAAACCCAGTATGCAAAGAGATCTTGAAGTACCTTTGAGACTAACTGAAAGATCAAAGCTGACAGCATTGAATCTAGTACTTGGAGAAGTAGTTGGATTTCAAGCTATAAATGCAGGCTCATTATTTAATTACAGTTGGCCCTTCTTATCAATGGATTTTTTATCCACAGATTTGAGTATACACAGCTTGAAAATATTCTCAAAAGGTATAAATTCCAAATAGCAAACCTTGATTTTCCATTTTATATATGGGACACCATTTTGTTGTGACATTATATTTAATGGTACTTGAGCATCCATGGATTTTGTTATCCACGGAGGGTCCTGGAACCAAACCCCAGCAGATAACAAGGGCCCACTGTATTATTTCATGTGTAGCCATGAATAAGTTGGTCCCTCACAGGTCACACTGTTGCTGCCATGTACCTTCAGGTCAACTCCGTAGGAAAGCCCATGATAGGGTTTTCTTGGCAAGATTTATTCAGAAGAGATTTGCTCTTCATTGTTCTGAGATCCCTCCTTGGCATTACTTGTCTATAGTGGTGGAATAGTGTGCTCCAGCAAAATAAAGGACATTAACATCACTGCTGGTAGGCTCTCACCTGTCAGACAGGATTCTGCTGAGGAACCAGATTAAATATAATACACTCATAAGGAATAGACCACAAGGGCCCTGGAGATAAATCCTCTGCCTTGCAGGAAGACACAATCAAAACACTCCTGACAGATGGCCATCCAGCCTCTGTTTAAAGACTGCACCATACTCCAAGCCAGTATATTACATTGTTGAACAGCTCTTTACTGTCAGGAAGTTTGTCCTAATGTTTCAGAAATCTTTTTTCCTGTTGCTTGAATCCATTATGCTATGTCCTAGTCTCTGGAGCAGCTGAAAGCAAGTTTGCTCCATCCTCAATGTGACATCCCTTCACATATTTAAACATGGCTATCATGTCACCCCTTAACCTCCTCTTCTCTGTGGTAAACATATCCAGCTCTCTAAGCCACTCATTATAGGTCATGGTTTCCAGATCTTTCTCCACTTTGTTCACTCTCCTGAGGACATGCTCCAGCATGTCAATAACCCTCTTGAATTGTGATGACCAGAACCAGTCACAGCATTCCAGATGATTTGTCAAATAGTATACAAATGAAATATTGGGCTATACCAGTAGTGGAGAGGATCTCTGAATGACAATGGCAATGGCACATTGGCTAAATATTTTTAGTACTGAGCAGAAAGAGGCACCGATATCTTTTACAGTGAAAACACTATCATGATGAGACAAATCAAAACAAAGTGAGAGATAAAGGACTCTTTCAAATGGGAGGAATTTCTCCCAACTCCGAATGGAGCCAATGCGGATTCATGTAAATTCGCTTGTTTAGCGAATTTACATGAACCCCTGCTCCATTCGGAAGAACCCCTGCTCCGTTCGGAATTACTTCCCATTGCTTCCCATGATTGCATTCGAATTGGCTTCCCTCTTGCCCGAATTTGCGTGCAAAGAGTTAATTCGCAATAACGTAAAACCCATGATTGCATTCGAATTGACCTTAAATTATACTTCCAATTTAGCCTCGTATGAAAGAGTCCATAGGTGGAAGATGGCACTCTCAGATTGGAAGGCCCTAAGCCAGCTAAGCCATAGTTCTGAGTTTGCAAGACCTGAGCAGGTCTGATGATGATTGAGGCTCATGAATGTGTCTCATTTATGGGGTCACCTTATGTCAAAGATGATTTGACGGCAAGTACCAACAATAAAAACAACAAAACAACAACAACAAAAACATAAATATATGGGACAGTTTCTGGCATATGTTTATGATGGGAATGAAAAAAATGTAGACTGTTTCAAGATTTGTTGGACAGGAAACTGTAGCAAATAGACCGGATAGTTTGTAGCAATAATGTGCCATGTTATTGTTGGTATTTGCCATCAAATCAGCTTTGAACAGCAACATCTGGGGACTGTCATGTTGCCCAACCAGTGTTAGGAGAACTCTCATAGCTGTTTATGAACTTAAGCTAATGTCATAATACACATCAGTCTCTTGGGATATATTATTATGTTCCTTCAAGTCCATTTCATCTCATATTGAAACTATCATAAGGCTTTCCTAGCAAGATTTGTTCAAAAAGGGTTTGCCATTGCCTTCCTTTAAGACTGAGAATGTGTGACTTGCTCAAGACACACTCAGAAAGTGTCCATTACTGAGTAGGGAGTTTAACTCTGGCCACCTGAAGTCCTAGTCCAGCATTCAAACCACTACATTACACTGGCTCTTTCTGTACACCTGCTACAGATGGACACTTATGTGCCCACTGTCCACATCGTGTTGTTTCTCTGGGCTACTCTCAGGCAGATTACATATTTGATCTTTTTTTTAAAATACATGCTTATTATTTTTTTTATTTATATTTCGCGCCTCTCCCATTGGATCGAGGCGGGATTCCAACAGTTAAAACATGTACAGCTCAAATCGACATCTTAAAACATAAAATCAATAAAAACAATAACAACAATAAAATCAGTAGAAACTTACCACATGGATTGATCATTAATTTGACAGTTGTTAAATCATTCTTGAAATGATTCTTTTAAATAAATGCATTATCAGAATATAATTGTTTGATATAGTTTATAAATTCTGCAATTTGCCTTTGGAAAATCCCTCCTCCTCCTCCTGATTCAGGAGATTTCTTTCCCCTCTTTTTTTGAACACCCAGTACTGGTTCTCTCTCTCTTTTTCTAAAGATTTTTTTTCTTTGCTATTTTTTTCTTAATGGTGCATACATTTTTTCAGATGCACACAGAGACATGTAGACACATATTGAGTGGAAATTAATCAATATACTAGCTGAAGTTCAGTTTTTATTTAAGTCAAAGAGAAGTATTATGACTAGATGTTTTTCTTAAATCTATTTTAATAATGGTGTAAATGGAGAAAACTTCAATGAGTGCACAACTAAGATCAGAGAACAAAAACAAAGAAATATACACTCTTACTCTCAGAGGCCAATTTGTTAAAGTCTTTTTACATGTGAACACAATGTAGGAAGGCAGAATGGGGAACCCCATTATGTGGGCCAAACATGGACCTCCAGGCCTATGAATCTGGACCACATTCCCTTACCTACCTTGCTCTCGATTCTGAACACCATTTACCATGTACTCCATGGTACTGTACCCCCACCAATGGCACTAATTTTCTGTGGTGGTAATATCACATGCAAACAGATAATGGACAGTAACACTAGAGGAGGGTGATACTGGAGAATATATCTCAGAATTAATGGCACCATAGGTAATGCTTGTTAGACTGCACAGGGAGAGGCACAATAAACCTCATTTTGAAGCTCTTTTACCACAAAAACCCTATGATGAGACAATCCAAAGTGAAAGAAGAGATAGTACTAGAAGACGATACTCCCCAAGTACCTAATACCCCAACTGGAATCAAGCTTAAAGGGTGTTCAGCTGTTGCCATGTTCAAAAATGAAAGGAAAGTCCAAAGCTGGACAACACATATCATAGGAACATTGCAATCCTTTGGATAAGTGAAATGAAGTCAAAGGGAACGTGACATTTTAAGTCAGATAATTACAGTATTTTCCTAAGAGTCAAAGAAGAAATGGGTGGCATTTATAGTGAGGAGAGATGTAGCAACAGCTGTCAAAGTATATAAAGCAAAGTCTGAACCAAATAAGACTTCATGGAAAGCACAGTATAAACTTAATCCAAGTTTATGGTCCAGTTTACAGAAGCAGCAGAAGAAGACAGTGAAAGATTCTATACTGGAGCACAGGAGGAAATAGATCATATACCAAAACAAGACTTCATGTTAATCATAGGTGATTGGAATGCAAAAATAGGAAGTAGAGCAAAATCAAAGACTAGAAGAAAAAATGGCCTATGATCAAGAAATGAATCAGAAGTCTGGTTGACTGAATTTTGTGAGGTTAAGAGTTTGTTTATTGCAAACACACTCTTCAAGCAAACCAAGAAGCTACTCTATACATGGACATCAGCTGCTAAGCAATATACAAATGAAATAGACTACATAATTGGATACAGAAAATGGAAAAGCTCAATTCTCTCTGCAAAAACAAGACCAGAAGCAGATTGTAGCACAGACCATAAACAACTAATAGCAAAAAAATAGAATATAACCAAAGAAAGCCACTAAACCAACCATCAAACCAAAAGACAACCCAAAGAATAATGCTCCAAAAAATTGTAACCAGAGTATTTAATGAAAAAATGGAGTAACATGAAAGAGTGCTACAGGATTTGTAAAGTGAGCCTACTACTCTGTCTCCTAACATGGTCACCCCACTGCTCAAAATTCCAAATGACTGAGATAGGTCCAGAATATGGGAACGGAATGGGGCAGACTTGTTCTTTGTTGGAAAGAGTGAGAGGTAACTATAAGAAACAGATATGGACAGTCATAATTTTGTTAAATGTCACTTAGCAGAGTGAAAGATTTTGGTTTTTTTCCCTCTTCACACTGCTATTTGCACATTTAATGCATTTTCCTAATGTGCCCAGACATTTATTCAAGATACCTAAATTCCACAGCTTTTCTCTACTGATGGCGGGCTGCAACTGTTAAGGCAAGGAACATGGGAATTATAGTCATAGAAATGCAAAGCTGTATGTGAGAACCAAAGTCTGTAAAATTTCCAGCACGAGGTGAGATAGTGTAGTGAGACAAGTACACAACAACAACAGATGTGGATATAGCCATAACACACAAATGGAATAACAACAACAACCGGAAAGGAAGGTCGTGTAAAAGGTAAACAACGACTTCACTGAAAAACATCACATGGGTGATTAGGTCATAGTAAGAGGTTGGACTATAGTATGGGAAAGTGTGGAAATAACCAATAGTATTGTTAGTATACACCCAGTGCACACCCAGTGGGTGGTAACCAAAATTGAACTATTTCTGTATTGTTCCGGTGAGCCATTGCACCGCCCTCCCACACCCCACCGCCACACCTCCACTCTTGACTACTCAACAACAATGTGAACTAGAAGGTGAACCTGAACCTGTAACTAAGCTTTTGTGCAGGAGGAGATGTGTATGTATATAGCTTGATTAGTATAGCCAGAGTGTGTTTAGCAAGAGCAAGAAATGTGTTGCAAAGATGTTTATTGTTTTATTATAGAGTTTTGTATTATTCAAGTAGCCAATAAAGATAGTTTAGTGCACAGCTCGTGTGGTTTGTTGACTGCAAGAAGAGGGAAGCAGCAACAGTGATTCCAGAAGTTCCAGAGCTGATGTTTTTGTTCCTGAGCCGCTTCATGGGCAACTCTGCAACCTGCAACACATCACAGCATTGATCAGTTCTGATCAGCCCAGCTTTGACCAGATGGTGAGGATCTGAGCCTGGGTAAAGTGCACCACCTCCCATCATCCCCAACAGCAACTACGAAAAATGCATTCATTCAAATAATGTACATTTTATTCATAAATACATAAAATATGTACAATGATTTTTTTTACACTTGATTATTTTGCAAGGCCCTATAAGCCTGGCAACTAGGATGAAGATGATGTTTAAATTTTCTCATACCAAATCTCAGAAGGTGCAAAAATGCTACTTTAATCAAGTTACTTCCATGGTCATAGTCCTGACTATATATTTTGATGTATTCCAAAGGGAAACACTAAACATTATTGCATATCATATCCTCACTATTCACCACTTTTACAGTTTCACTGTGTTGACCAACTTCACAGAATGAATTGGGCCTTAATTAATAAGAGAAGTATGTCTAACAATAAATGTGTATAGGTTCACAACGATTATAGCACAGCTAAAACCTGAGTCTTCTTTTTTCGGGATGCAGGGGGTGGGGGTGGGGAATAAAATGAATTGTGGAAAGACATTAAAGGTATTTTAATTTTTCTCCAGTAATTCAAATTATTTCTATACAGATAAACCAGAAACCAAAGTTCAGCATGTAGGAAGTTAATTAGTTCATCACTCCTGGCTGGAAAATAGTGTTGAAACTCCAATTTTACTCATACAAGATTCTCATTAATGAAAGTACCTGCTTGGGTCATCACTTCAGAGCCTGTGATCTAAAATTAATAGAAAGAGTTTTGCGGGGCACTGTGAAGTTCCATTCTGCCTGTGATGGGGAATTGTATTGCTTGAACCAATTAGACATCATTAATGAAACAGAATATGATGTAATATCAGTATAAGGTTGATTGCTGCATAAAATGCAAATTGCTTCAATTTTATTTATTGGCGATTGAAACATTCCTTTCTAAAGGTGAGCAAATTGTTCCAATTCCTTTTAGGGTTTCGGTTTTCATTATTACAAAGAATCTTATGCACCCACAAAACTGATATCAAGGTTTGAGTAGTGCAAATGGTATTCCAAGAGATTTATTTATTTAATTGTTTAATTTATATCTGATTTTCCTCCCAACACAGGATTCAAGGCACTAATTATAACTTCACTGCAGAGCATACAAAAGTAATTTGGGGACTGTGGGGCTGTACGGACCATCCCAAAGGGGTGGAGAGCAGTTGTCCCATTAATGGCCTGATCAGTGCCGCGGCAACTGCATGCCACAGCACTGATCTGGCCTCTAGAGAGCACAAAAAGGAGATGGAAAAAATGGCTCCTTTTTGCACTCTTTGAAGGGTGTCATAGTTGCGATGGGGCAGCTTGATGATGCCCCTTTAGTGCTGCACTGTTTGGATGCAGTGCCGGAGTCATGCCATGATGCTGTGTGCCATATAGAAGGGCACACAGAGTTATGACAGGATGAGGTGGAGTCACAGCATCCAGCGTGTGGACGATGCACCACAGGCTGGCACAACCTGTATGTTGTAGACCTACAGAAGTCTTCATTCCACTATATCAGTGATTGTCTGTCTATATGACATGGTAGAACAGAATTTAGTTTTAAATAATGTGCCAGAAATTTGTTGCATATATGTGCTAATTGTTCAAATGGTCCTGTTCTCCATGATAACAATAATCAGATTTTAAAGTCAAATTCTTAGAAGAGTCTGGGCAAGAAATCTGAGGAATACAGTAACCATCTAGCCAATTCACCAACTCTTGATACGTTCCTGGGATATGCTGTTGCTACTCAACAGCAACAATATGGAATGTGTTGATCGATGCTTCTTCCATGGGACTCAGAAGAGCCAAGGTTTGTTCAAGAAAGAAATATATTTTGCTCATCACTATAGAATGGTCCCTTTCATTTTGATTCCTTAACGAAAGGCAAGCAGTAATTACAAAGAAAGTTAACTGGCTTTAGACTTCATCCCGGTAGGGCCCAGACATTCCAACATTGCAGCTTTAATAACATCATGGCCATAGCTTAGGTGGGGGGTTTGGTTTACCACTAACTATTATGGCTTCTTTCAAAACCAGTGTTCCTAGTCAGAGTGGGCAGGATATAAATAAAAGTTGTTGTTGTTTTGTTGTTATCAAATGTTGACTAAATCAATGCAAAATTAAGGAGTCTTGCTGTCATGGATGCTGCAGTGGCATTGCTGAGGTTGGTGTCACTTGGTGCAGAGGGAGGGCAAACTGCTCAGCTTTCTTCCCCATCCACCCATCCACACTGCAGCTGAGGTAGCCCCCCAAAACCCTTCAGGGCCTGGCACAGCTGTAGCCAAGCCAGACCCTGAAGGCTGCTGCCCCCAAAGCCTTCAGGGTCCAGCATGGTTGTAGCCATTCCAGACGTGAGGGCTCTGCCTTCAACAGCCACCTGTACTGAGTGGGGTATTGCTGCAATTTCCAGAAGGGTCTGGTGCAGCTCTTGGCAAGCAGAAAAGTGCCCTTTCTTGCTTGCCCAATAGCTGTTCCAGTCCCTCCTGGTGAGCCACCCCACCAGGTCACACCTCCATCTGGGCTGTCACCCAGTGCTGTCTGAATAGCCCACACAGCCCCATTGATGCCACAAGAATGCTGCATCATTTTCGGATAGCACCTGAATCTTTCCTTGGGGATGAATAAGAATATTAAGAACGTTTCTGTTTTTATGTCAATCTCAACCCATGACAACTATGTGGATGAGATATCCCTAAGATTCCCCATTCTCCACTGCTTTGCTAAGTTCCCGCAAAGTCATACCTGTGACTTTAATACAATCCATGCATCTATCATGTGGCCTTCCTCACTTTCTACTTCCCTCCACCTTCCCTAGCATTATTGTGTTTTCCAGTGAGTCATGCCTTCTCATGATGTGTGTCTGAAGTACTGTTACAAACTTTACAAAACCTCTCTAGCTCTTGGTATAGACTCTACAGTAGAGGTTCTGGGGAAAATTAGTTCCAAAGAATATTCCAAAGTCAAATATCCAACTTCCCTTACACCCAATGTTGATATAAGGGGGATTTGGTTGCTGATTTATTTCTGGATGCAATTGAAAGTGCTGCTTTTGACCTATAATTCTCTTCCTCTATGAACCTGTTTGAGATTTCAAGATGGCCTTTTGGGTAGCAACAAAGCTTTGACACACCCTTCCTAGGGATAATAGGATGGCTCCCTCCTAGTTGATCTTCCACCAGCATGTGAAAACTTTTTTATTCTGACAGTTTTTTGGGAATTGTCTATCATGTTCCTGTAATGGTGTGCTGTTCTATTGGTTTTTATCTTCTGTTTTTAATGGATTTTAATCAGTTTTAAGTCTATACATTGTTTAATTTTACTTTAATGATAACTTGTATCTGTTTTATGGATACATTTGTATTTGTTTTCATCTTGTAAAACACTTTGAGTCCCAATATTAGGGGAAAAGTAAGATATAAATTAAATCATCACCATCATCTCCATGATCATGATCATGATAAAAAAATTATACAGATGGAGCTTTTTAAAGGATCTGATTGAGAGAGACATCTCAAATGGTCAGCTTCTCCTCTCACAGAATTGTGTTGAAAGCAGAAACCTGCCTTCTTATGAAATGGAACACCTGTGTCCTTTTGGCACACAGTTATCCTATTTGGAGCTGAGGTGATTCATCATATACCTTCAATCTTCCCTGATGAGCCCTGGGACATGCAAAGTTTGCATGCTATCACTACAAGAAGCCGGTATGATGAAGTGTATTATTTATTAATTTTGCCCCCAGCTATCTTTTGCTAGAGATAGCAGCATCAGAAGAAACTTAAAGCCTGCTGCTGCTTGCTGGTATCTCTGGACACAGACTTACTTCAGGATCAGAAAGGTTTCCTAGCTACTGAAATAATTATCAGCCCCAACTGGTGTTGTAGAAAAATAATGTCTGCTAATATCTGGAGTTGGAAGGTCTGTTTCAGAAGAGGGGGAGAGAGCAAATAAGCATGTGAAGGAATATATAAGATGAGCTATTTTTAATTATTTGCTCGTAGGTTCAAATAACCTACGGTGTTACGGCTTGTTCATTTGAAGTTCTAGGACTTTTTGATTAGCAGGAACAATAATGCTGTCTCCAAGCCTCTTCAGACTTCCCTATTCCCTTCCTCTGATCTTTCCTGCAATTGTTACAATTGTTAGATGTGTGAGCGTATGTTGGAGGAATAATGCATTTTTTTCCAGCAACAGTATATCATTGTAAGCTATCCTTCTTGCATTACAAAATATTTGGGAGTGGTTTGGTCTTGAAGGTTTCACTAAGGAGCATTAACACCACCACCATCCCCCCCCCCCAATAAAACCTTCTCTCAGTGGGGAAGAATACTGCTGGAATTTTGTTGACATGGATCAACTTGATGTTTGTTGACATGGAATTTTGTTGACATGGATCAATAGTCTTTGTGGCTGGGCTGAAGGGATTGTCACAATAAGCAACTGCACTTGAAAATTTGCCACTACACCAGTACACAGATATGAAACAGTGGTGGAAAATTGAGTTCTTCATATGTTCTATCATAAATGTAAAATATATGGATAGTAAATAATAATTAAATATCAGACCCTGGTTAATGCTAGGTGGTTAGTTCACTTCTTATTTTAATTCCTAGATTAAAAGGATGCAGGTGGTTTGTTTTGGATCACACTATTTACTTCAGAAATTGGCAAGTTAGTCATACATAAAAAACTTGACATGGCTTGGGAAGTTCTGGGTTCAAATGCCTAGCTTTGAAGATCCTCATGTAACTTGGGCCAGTTACTCACTCTCAGCTTCATTAACCCTTCCTAAAGAGGCAACAGACATAAGGGCAATTGTTGTGACTGCTCCACAGATTTTTGAACTGCTTTGTTTTAATTTTTTCAGCTGTTTCCTTAATAGAACTAATCACATTATTTCTCAGAAACTTTCCTTTTGCTGTCACAATATATGGCCTCTAATCATTCAATTTTTTTTTTTGCTTGAATTTTCTCAAAGATGGAGTGATTGGGGGAGTGATTAATCTTGTGTGTTGACCCTTGAGGATACCACTTTCCATGTTGCCTGCCCCTTTCCCCACAAACACCTTGATCTCGAAGCTGTACAATCCCTTACTAGTTTCATATGATTTTTCTTATTTAGAATAAAAAAGTTCTTTTGCAGAGTTCTCCATTAAATCTTGCTGGCACTTTGACTGCATGGACACACAGGCTAGACTTTCCCACATTTAAGGGGCATAGAAAAATAGCTTTATTCCATCTTACCCATCATTCTGTTTCCCGCTAGGAACAAGGAATTATAGGCATTCATTAACTTTGTATTTTATAACAGAACATAACAGAAGCTTAATTTTCCATCATTGATTCACATATTTATGGTATGGTAAATTTTGTAGCACAGCTGCTTGTCATAACAGTTCCTTTAGCACAACCCCCAGGACAGTACAAAAATGCAGGTGGCTGGATTGATCCATCTCAACAAAGCCAGCAATTAAAAAGACCTCTTTATATATTTTCCTATGCATGCTTATTTACATGTTTTTCTTTTGGAAATGTATTATACAGCATTTCCTTCTTTCCCCTTTTCTCGGTCAAGGCAAGAGTTCATGAATGTGTATCACAGGGAAGGGGGAAAGCAGGTAGATATGGAGAGGAACTGGAGAGAGTAAGCCAGTGAGCAGCTTTAAATGACTGCTGTTGGAAATTTACCACATTGGTTATGTTAAGGATAACCTACGGCTGCCCATGTGAGTGCACAGTAGTGGATACTCCTGATTTCAAGTGCATACCTCTGTTGTGTGAATGGAGGATTAAAATGGATGAACAACCATATGCTTTGAGGTACAGTTAATGTGACATTCACTCTGATTGAATTTTCCCATGGGGTGGTCTGTAGCCTCCCTTTTAAGCGGCGAGATGGGGCCAAGGCTGCTGCACTGGCAGCCTCAGAGGCTCCATCCCACCACTTCTGAAGGCCGTGGGGAAGCAGCAAACTGCCGCTTCACCGCAGCCTCAAAGTAGGGTGCAGCAGGTACCCTGGGCCCCCACTGAACCCAGCTTTCCTCAGCGCTGGCAAGGGGAGAAAGGGGATGCTGCTGTGGCCCCTTCCCCCCTGGTCCTTGGTGTGGCCATTTAAAGGCCGTGCCAAGGACCTGGCACAAAAAAGGAGCTCCATTTCAGAGCTCCTTTTTGCGCCACAGGAAGGACGTGCTTTGCACCCTCTCGGGGCGTGATGTCATGGTGCACACAGTGTTTCATGGGCAGGATCTTTACTTTAAATCCCTGCTTTTTTGACTGACTGATTGAGCACTGCCTGTTAAGGTTTCCAAGAACCAAAGAAAATGCAAGGAATACCTGGTGGTGTTCCAAGGGGGAGATGTATGCAGAGATAATGCTTCAGGACTGCACCACGTTTCCCACATAGGCTTTACCCTTTACAGCTTGCTTAGAGATAACTTGCCAGTCAGGAACAGAGATGAAAAATACCTTTATTGGATTTGACTGTATCAACCAAAGTAGCTATTTCAACCTCCCAACCTTGCTGGGAGAGGAATTTCATCACATGCATATTTGCAATGCTTGCAGGGTATTTCAGAGAAGTAGCTGTAACCAATTACTTTTTTAAAAGTAACTTTTGAAGCTCTGCATTTTGCAATCTGCATAGTATTTGATATTTTTTCCTGTCATACTATGAGCTACTGAGTTTTTGTGCTGGGCTGGATTTTGAGTGACTTAATGTGATCTATTAGTTGTTGTTGTTAAGTTTCAACACTTGTGTGTGCCTTTTCTGAGCTGATACATCATTAAATAAAACTGTGACTAAACAAGATGACACACGGAGAGAAGGAAGCATCTGCAGCACCTGCAATATCTACAAGGCTGCTAACCTATGAACTGAACAAGAATCCCTTACAAATAGATGCTGACAAACACTATGAAATCTTTATGGATTAAGTACTTCAAGGGTGTCATCCCCTTGTGGAGTACCCTCCTTGTCTCTCATACATTATACGCCTATGATGGCATGAAGGCAGTGTTGTTTCTTAGGCCCCTCCTGAGTGAATGTCACAGAGGCTCTACTGAGGGGAAATAATGGATACAAATCATCCACCCACTGAACCTTCAGAAATGTTAGCCCTCTGTAATGTCTCAGGGAAACTAAGATGTCATTTGAGTCCCACAAAAGGTGTAATGGCTTATCACTGTTAGATTCCAGCTGCTGTATTATATAACTGTGGAGTAACAGCAACCATTTTAAAATCCAATTATCTAGATTCTTGCTGCCTTTTTTTTCCTGCTATGCTTTTCTACAAAAAAATCACTGGAAATGGTATCTCCATTGTTAAATGCACTGCCATGTTGTTCAAGCTCAAACTTCTCTCTCATGAGTACTGGTGTAAGGGGTCTCAGCAATGGGTTTACCTCTGATGTATGGACTGCCTTGCTACATAGAAACAAAGGATTTAGAGAAAGTACAAAATTCCATGGCAGGTAATGTTCAATATACAGACATGGTTCCCTTAACAACAGAACTGAGTCAGAAAAAGAATAGGTGCCATGAAGATATCAACAATCACTCTTTGTAGATGGAGAAAAGGTGTTTGAATTTTTGTTTAGTTTTTTAAAAAATCTTTTTATTTCATGTACTTTAGTGATGCCTTTCAGGCTGAAGCTTTCCCAAGACAGCATACAAAAGATAGTTTCATACACATAATATTTTTGTTTGTGTTCCAGTTGAGGACTTCAGTGCTTGTATCTTTAAAGTTTTATATCACACCCAATATCCAAAGGTTTCAGGATGCAGCACTGGCAATAAAATAACCTGTGATAATTTACAAGAATTAATACAGATCCTTCTGCTCTGCACGTATCGCGTCTGCAGAGTCCCGTTCAGCAGAGCTGTTTAGGGTAGTGGGGGAACTGACGCAGGTTCCCCTGCGCCAAATCCCCTACTTGACCCGACGACAGCCTGCTGTGACGAGTTTAACATCTACTTTGCAGATAAAATCTCTCGGATAAGAAACGACTTGGATGCCAATGTTTTGTCAGAATCCATTGGTGAGTTGTCCAGCAACTCCGTTGCTGTCAGTTTACTGGATGAGTTTCAATTGGTGAGTACCGATGACGTGGACAAGCTCATTGGCAGTACCCGGAAGACGACATGCTCCCTCGATCCATGTCCATCTTGGCTGGTCGTCCATCCTTCGGGATGTGATCAATGCGTCCCTCAGGGGAGGCACTGTTCCATCGTGTCTGAAGGAGGCGGATGTTAAGCCTCTCCTGAAGAAACCTTCCCTTGATCCCCTGGACAGGAACAACTACAGACCAGTATCCTTGCTCCCATTTTTGAGCAAGGTGATCGAGAGAGCAATCGCCTTCCAACTCCAAGACGTCTTGGATGAAACCAATTATCTCAATCCATTTCAAACCGGCTTCAGGGCAGGTCATGGAGTTGAGACTGCTCTGGTCGCACTGGCTGATGAGCTTGAGCATTGACAGGGATAGTGTGACCCTGCTGGTGCTCTTGGATCTCTCCTTTGATACTATAGACCACTCCATCCTTTTGGATCGGCTGAGGGAGGTAGGGATCGGAGGCACCGTTCTTCGATGGTTCCGGTCCTTCCTCTCTGGCAGATCCCAAAGGGTGAGGCTCGGGGACAGTTGCTCTTCCAAAATCAAGCTTAATTGTGGCACCCCCCAGGGCACCATCCTGTCCCCGATGCTATTTAACATTTATATGAAGCCGCTGGGTGAGGTCATTCGGAGGCATTGAGCTCAGTGTCTTCAGTACGCTGATGACACTCAGATATATCTCTCCATGACCAGATCATCAGCACAGACTTCAGATGGCGTCTCTCCTCTTAATGACTGTCTTGCGGCGGTAATGGATTGGATGAGGGAAAACAAATTGAAACTGAATCCAGACAAAACGGAGGTATTAACAGTCACAGGCCCAAAACCAGGCTTGGGAATACAGTCTCCAGTCCTGGACGGAATCACACTCTCCTCTAAGGACTGTGTTCGCAGCCTGGGGGTACTCCTAGATTCGTCGCTTCACATGACTTGTCAGGTGAATGTGATGGTCAGGAGTGCATGTTATCAGCTTCGGCTGATACACCAGCTGCGCCCTTTCCTGGACATGAGGGACCTGGAAACTGTGGTACATGCTCTGGTAACCTCACGCCTGGACTTCTGTAATATGCTCTACATGGGGCTACCTTTGTGCTTAACTCGGAAACTTCAACTGGTCTAAAACATGGCAGCCAGGCTTGTAACTGGAACATCAAGGAGAGAGCACATAACACCGGTGCTCAAGGCTCTCCACTGGCTGCTGATTAGTTTCTGGGTGCAGTACAAGGTATTGGTCCTAACCTTTAAAGCCCTACATGGCTTGGGTCCATCTTATCTTAGGGACCACCTCTCCCCGTATGAACCCCCCCCCCGCAAACTCTGATCCTCTGGGAGGAACCTACTACAGCCTGTGAAAACTCGGCTGTCGCAGACCTCCCAGAGGGCTTTTTCAGCTACCGCACCCAAGCTTTGGAATGGACTGCCAGATGAGATGCGTCTTATAACATCTCTTGACTGCTTTAAAAAAGCTCTGAAGACGTATCTCTTCCGGCAGGCCTTCCCTGAAACCTCCTAGATCCCGGCTCCGAAACGGGACCTATTTTGACCCCTTGCTTGGTGCTATTTTTACCCTCATTTAAGATCTATGAGGATGTATTCTATTTTTAATATCGTTATGGTTTTAAACTATTGCTAATTTAATTTATTTTTAAGGGGTGGGTGGCTGGGAATGGGATGATGATATTTTAATCTGTATGTTTTAATTCACTGTACCCCGCTCTGATTGTGCTCTACAGAGGAGCGGGCTACAAATAAAGATTTATTATTATTATTATTATTATTATTATTATTTATAATGTAAAATATCAAAGTAAAACAACCATAAACAGTATACATCAAAACAGAAATTCACAATCAGGCATGGTGTGAACACAAGGCACCAAAAGCTGTAATGAAGAACTGTATTTTAATTTGGCCCCAGAGTCCAATGTAACACCAGTTAAGACTCAACCTTTGATCCATCCTAGCATGTATATTTTCTGTAGATGCATAATTACATACTGTGATTTATTGTATAGAATTCGTATTGTGGGAGGTGCCTACTGAGATAGAACAGGCATCTCTCTTCAGACCTACTGCCAAATTTATGGATAATGTGGGGTAGTGCAAGGGAAATAAAATGTCAGGTGTGTGTACAGTAGCCTCTGGAGAGTATATATTGTGTTTATGGGCAGAAAACATGAAGGAATTGTTCTACTTAATTTCTCCTGGTGGATGTGAAGATATGCCAGTTTTTGATACCGTTGTTAATATTACTTCCAGTATGGATGTGTCTGCACATCTATTCTGACAATAATGGCCCTGAACAGACAGGCTGAATGAAGTGGCTTCTGGATGCCTTGTAGATGTTCCATTTACATGATGCATGCCCCCAAAGTGCCTGGAAGCCATGCCAGGTCTGTGCCTGGTTCTTTGGACTGGAGCAAAAAGGAGCAGGGATAACCCAGCTCCTGGAAATGCTGTCAGAGTGGGCCGTGCAGCCAGCAGGGTTTGGCAGTCTCTGTGCAAGGACATTGTTCACATAGAATGGTATATATCTCATTAGAGGATGAACAACAAAATGTACTTCTGATATTGTGATTGATGTCATTAAGATGTGTGGAGGAGACGGTGGAGTGAAGCAGACAGGTGCAAAGGAATGATCTGAATCCACTCTGGCCAGAAGCGGGTCCAAATGTCAACTCACAGTGACCCTGTGATTGAGACATTTCCAAGACTCCTTGTCCTTAGCCTTTCTCCTCAGATCCTGCATGCCCATGCCCCTGCTCTCCCTAACTGAATATATCCACCTAGCATGTGGTCTTCTTGTCTTCTGCTGCCATCCATCTTTTGTAGGATCATTGCCTTTTCTAATTATTCATTTTTCCTCATGATGTGGTCAAAATATGAAAGTATTAATTTAGTCATCATTGCTTCCAAAGACAGTTCAGGTTTGAGCTGTTCTAGAACTCATTTGTTTGTTTTTCTGGCTGTCCATCATATTTTCAATACTCTTCTCCAGTAATTGATTTTCTTCATAGCAGCTTTTTTTTTTTTTAAACTTTCCAGCTCTTGCATCTGTACACGATGATGGGAAATTCAATGGTTTGGCTAATCCTCACTTGAGAATTTTTCCATTTTATTATCTTGTCCAGTTCCTTCATAGGCAATCTTCCCAATTCTAGTCTTCTTCTGATTTCTTGAGTGCAGTCTCCATTCTGATCAGTTTTTGATCCTAGGTATAGAAACTCCTAGGTATAGAAACAATTTTCTCATTGTCTAGGGTGAATTCTTGTAGACATTCTGTGGTCATTATTTTTGTTTTAGGGTTTTCCCCCCCCAGTATTAATACAATATTTGGCATTTTTCTCCTTGTCCTTCTTCAGCAATTGCTCCACGTCTTTGCTTGTTTCTGCTAGTAGTAGCATTTCATCTGCATATCTTAGGTTGTTAATGTTCTTTCCATCTATCTTCATTCCTCCTGCCTCTGAGGTGTTTTACAAAACCATAAATCCAATTTTATCTTCTTCTTTTTTTTACCATCCTTTCTCTTGAAGTCATGCTGGATAAGAGATAAGGGAGAAGAAATACAAAAACATGATCCAAGAGCTATATAGAAAATGGAAAGCAAGTAAATCGACCTTGGTTCAGTTATTTAACAAGTAATAATGTATGTATCACCGTCAAGTATTTTTTTCTCCAAGATTTGGGCAGTAGCAATTCCACTACAAGTATCTCAGTATGATCCAGATCTAGTTTAATGCACTATTTTTTTTAATTATAATGCTCAAAAATTCTGAGACCCTAAGCAGTTAAGACATTATATCTTCCCCTGCTCTCTAATATCCATCTAGGGTCTCACTTTTTCTATTCCAGAAATTTTCATAAAAAGTATTTCTGAACAGGAAATACTCCCTATGCAAATCATACTAATTAGCAGTTGTAAACTGCAATATGCAAGAAAGATTCAATTTGTGTTTTGTTTCTTCTTTGTATGAAAGCCAGGAAGTCTTCTCAGTGGTATCCCAACTGCATGTACTTTAACAACATTTGATTATATGACAAAATCCACAGGCGTGTCTTCTTCCAGATTAGTAAATTAGGCAGTTGTAAGGCCGGTGTTGAAAAAGTCATCCCTGGATCCCTCCATGATGGATATCGTCAAGTGCCCAGCATTCCATTTTGGGGCAAGGTAATAGACCCAGAATGGCATAGTGTTTTGAGTGTTGGACTGTGACTATAGAGACCAGGGTTCGATTCCCTGCTTGGACATGAAACCCACTGGGTAACTTTGGCCAGGTCACATCTTCTCAGCGGGCAAGGAAAAGCAATGACAAGCCTCCTCTGAACAAATATTGCTATGAAAACCCCATGATAGGTTCACCTTAGGGTTACCTTAAGTCAGAACAACTTGAAGGCACAAAACAGCAATAACAATAGAAAGTGTGGTTACCTCGCAGGTCCAGAGATTCCTGTATGAAATGCATTATCTTGATCCATTTCAATCTAATTTCAAGGCTGGATATAGGACACATATAATTTTGGTGGCCTTGGTGGACAACTTATGCCAGAACCTAAAGTGTGTTCCTTTTGGTTATTCTAGACCTCTTGGTAGCTATTTATCCCATCAACAGTGGTATCCTTTTAGACCACCTGGCAGTGATAGGAAGCATTATTTTACAGCGGCTTTGTTCCTTTTGGGGAGGGGAGCCCAAGAGGTGGTGCTGGGATATTCACATTTGACACCTCAACCACCAGTCTGAGGGGTTCCTCAGAGCTCTGTTCCTTGTGCTATTAAACATCTATGTTAAACCACTGGTTGTCTATTAAGCCAGAGGTTGTCCAATTCAGTGCCACCAGAATGCTGACTGTACCCAACTTGATTTTCCTTTGCAACCAACTCCAAGGAAAATGTCTCAGTTTTAACCAGCATATGGCACCAATAAAGGTTTGAATGAGGATAAACAAATTGAACCTGAATCCAAACAAGACAGTGGCATCCCTGGTCAATCAAAAGGTAGATAAGAGAACAGGGATACAGCTTGTGCTGGATGGGGTTACACTTCCCCTGAAGACTAGCAAATAGCAGAGGCGAATAACTGGCTCCGTAGATGGTGCCGCCAAGAACAGTTTGGATTCTTGGATCATGGGCTGCGGTTCCATGAGGAGGGACTTCTGGCAAGGGATGGACTGCATCTCACTCCAGTTGGCAAAAACGTTTTTGCCAACAGTCTGAAGAATCTGATCAGGAGGGCTTTAAACTGAATTATGTGGGGGAGGGAGACATTATACTGGAAGGCAAAAGGGATGGAGAGAATAGTCCAAGTGGCATAGAGGGAACAAGGCAAACAGTGCAGGGACCCAACAGTAGGAGGCAAAAAAATGTGCAAAAGCAGCAAGTAAAGAGGACACATGGTCTTAAATGCCTCTCCACTAATGCACAGAGTATGGGAAATAAGCAGGATGAACTTGAACTCCTAGCACAACAAGGGAAATATGATATAATAGGCATCACTGAAACCTGGTGGGATGAGTCTCATGATTGGAATGTAGAAATAGAGGGGTATAACCTTTTTAAGAGAAACAGGCCAAGCAGGAAAGGAGGAGGAATAGCATTATATGTCAGGGATATTTACACCAGTGAAGAGATGCAGGAAGTCAATACTGGAAGCCAGGTGGAGAGCATCTGGATAAAAATTAAAGGAGAGGGAAATAACAGGGATGTTACTGTTGGAATCTACTACAGACCCCCGACTCAGGCAGAGGAATTGGATGATGCCTTTCTAGAACAGATAATCACATACTCAGAAAAGAGAGATGTAGTAGTGATGGGTGACTTCAACTATCCTGATATTTGCTGGAAGTCAAACTCAGCCAAATCCTCAAAGTCTAGCAAATTCCTCACTTGCCTGGAAGACAATTTCATTGTCCAAAAGGTGGAAGAGGCAACAAGGGGATCAGCCATTTTAGATCTGATCTTAACCAACAGGGAAGACCTAGTCGATGGGGTGCAAGTGGTTGGATCCTTAGGTGGAAGTGACCATGTTCTCCTGGAGTTTATAATACAGTGGAAGAGAGAAGCTAGGCATAGTCAGACACGCACTCTAGACTTTAGGAGAGCTAATTTCAACAAACTTAGAGAAATACTGGGAGAGATCCCATGGTCAGGAATACTAAAAGAAAAGGGAGTTCAAGACGGATGGGAGTTTCTCAAAAGGGAGATATTGAAGGCACAATTTCAAACAGTTCCAATGAGGAAGAAAAATGGAAGATGTCTCAAGAAGCCAGGATGGATGACTAAGGAACTTTCAAATGAGCTAAGTTTTAAACGGAACATGTATAAGAAATGGAATAATGGAGAAATCATGAAAGAGGAATTCAAAGAAATAGCCAGCACATGTAGGGGTAAAGTCAGAAAAGCTAAAGCGCAGAATGAACTCAGGCTTGCTAGAGAGGTTAAGAACAATAAAAAGGGCTTTTTTGGATATGTCCGCAGCAAAAGGAAGAAGAAGGAAACAGTGGGGCCACTGCGTGCAGAAGATGGCAAAATGCTAACAGGGGACAGAGAAAAGGCAGAATTACTCAACACCTTCTTTGCTTCAGTCTTCTCAGAAAAGGCAAAGGGTGCTCAACCTAAGGATAATGGAGACAGAATAGAGGAAATTCAGCACAGAATAAGTAAAGAGGTAGTACAGGAATACCTGGTTAACCTAAATGAATATAAATCTCCAGGACCATATGAACTACATCCTAGAGTATTAAAAGAACTGGCAAAGGTAATATCAGAGCCATTGGCAATAATCTTTGAGAACTCCTGGAGAACAGGAGAAGTCCCAGCAGACTGGAGGAGGACAAACGTTGTCCCCATCTTCAAAAAGGGAAAAAAAGAGGATCCCAACAATTATCGTCCAGTTAGTCTGACATCAATTCCAGGAAAGGTTCTAGAGCAGATCATTAAGCAGAGAGTCTGTGAACACTTAGAGGCCAATGCCATAATCACAAAAAGCCAACATGGGTTTCAGAGAAACAAGTCATGCCAAACGAACCTGATCTCTTATTTTGATAAAATTACCAGCTTGGTAGATGAAGGGAATGCTGTGGATATAGTATACCTCGATTTCAGTAAGGCCTTTGACAAGGTTCCCCATGACATTCTTGCAAACAAGCTTGCAAAATGTGGGATAGACAAGTTAACTGTTACATGGATTTGTAATTGGTTGACTGGCCGAACTCAAAGGGTGCTCAACAATGGCTCCTTTTCATCCTGGAGAGAAGTGACCAGTGGGGTCCCACAGGGCTCTGTCCTGGGCCCAGTGCTATTCAACATCTTTATTAACGATTTGGATGACAGAATTGGGGGCATACTTATCAAATTTGCAGATGACACTAAACTGGGAGGAGTAGCTAATACCCCAGAGGACAGGATCAGAATTCAAAATGACCTGAATAGACTAGAAAGCTGGGCCAAAGCTAACAAAATGAAATTCAATGCGGAGAAATGTAAGGTTCTGCACTTAGGGCGGAAAAATGAAATGCACAGATATAGGATGGGGGACACCTGGCTGAATGAGACCACATGTGAAAGGGATCTAGGAGTCCAAGTAGACCATAAGCTGAACATGAGTCAACAGTGTGATGCGGCAGCTAAAAAAGCCAATGCAATTTTAGGCTGCATCAATAGAAGTATAGTTTCTAGATCAAAGGAAGTTATAGTGCCACTCTATTCTGCTTTGGTCAGGCCCCACCTGGAATACTGTGTCCAGTTCTGGGCACCACAATTCAAAAAAGATGTGGAGAAACTGGAGCATGTCCAAAGGAGGGCAACTAAGATGGTGAAGGGTCTGGAAACCTTGCCCTATGAAGAACGCCTTAGGGAGCTGGGGATGTTTAGCCTGGAGAAGAGAAGGTTAAGAGGTGATATGATAGCCCTGTTTAAATATTTGAAGGGATGTCATATTGAGGAGGGAGCAAGCTTGTTTTCTGCTGCTGCAGAGACTAGAACGCGAAACAATGGATGCAAACTGCAGGAAAAGAGATTCCACCTCAACATTAGGAGGAACTTCCTGACAGTAAGGGCTGTTCGACAGTGGAACACACTCCCTCGGAGTGTAGTGGAGTCTCCTTCCTTAGAGGTCTTTAAGCAGAGGCTGGATGGCCATCTGTCAGGGATGCTTTGACTTGGAGTTCCTGCATGGCAGGGGGTTGGACTGGATGGCCCTTGTGGTCTCTTCCAACTCTATGATTCTATGATTCTATGATTCTATGATTCTAAGACACAGATTCACAGTTTGGGTGTACTGCTTGGACCTAGCCTTGAAACTGGATGCCTGGGTTTCTGTGGTATCCAGGAATTCCCTTTTCACAGTTAAAATTTGTATTCTTCCCATTCTTGGAGATGCCTGATCCCAGGAGCCCTGGTGGCGCAGTGGTTAAATGCCTGTACTGCAGCCACTCACTCACAAACTTCAAAGTTCAATACCAGCCAGGGGCCCAGGGTTGACTTGGTGTGGCATCCTTCCGAGGTTGCTAAAATGAGTACACAGCTTGTTGGGGGCAATTAGCTTACACTTTGTAAACCACTTATGGAGTGCTACATGCACTGATAAGCGGTATAAAAATGTACTTGCTATTTCTATTGCTATTGATATCTGGCCATGGTAACTCCTGCCTTGGTTACATCCCTACCTTTAGGTGTGGCAAGTTTTGAACCAGTTGAAATTCAGTTGGTTGAAAGAGCTTTAGCCCTTTATTTATTGGGGTTCATTACAAGAATTGCCTTGCTCCAACTGCTTCATTGACTGCCAGTCTGTTTCTAGGCACAATTCAATGTGGTGGTTATAATCTATAAAGCTCTATACAGCTTAGATCCAGGCTATGTAAAGACTTGTATGAACTTGTCTGGACCCTGAGATCCAAAGTAGAGCTCCTTCTTTCAGTCCCACCATCACCACAGATACTGTTGGTGAGAGTACAAGAGGGGGCCATCTCAGTAGCAGCCCCTAGACTTTGGATCTCTCTCCTGAGGGACACTAGTATGGCCTCCTTCTTGTTGTCCTTCCACTGGTAGACAAGGTCATTTATTGAGCTTTTGTAACTGAAAGCTGTTAAAGAAAGGGCTGTAAGAGGGTGCTGTTTTGTTTGAAGTTGTACTATTTTAACAGTTCTTGAAATCATTGTACAGTGTATGTTTTAAATTATTTTAGTACTCTCAACAGTTTCATTCATTAATGTTAATGTTTTGTTTGTTTTTAATTATGTAATGTTTTTAATTATTGTAATGATTTTAATGTGTAAGCTACCTCAAGTCTTAACCCTGGGGAAAAGGTGTGGTGTAAATAAAAAGAGAAGGAGGAGGAGGAGCTGGTGGCAGCTGTTTTATCTTGTGTTCTGTTTTACCCAGTAAGTTTTATTCTTTGTTTTCTGCAGCTTTTTCAGTTATAACATTGTTGCTGTTGTCTTAGAATTTTACTGGACTTTTCTGTTCTTGATTGTAAGCAATACAATAACAAATTCAAAAAGTAAATTTGTAAAATAGGATTTTGTTGCATTTTTCCCTTAGCTTTGCCATTAATTAAGCTGTATGGCATGGGAAAACAAAGTTTGTGTATCTATCTAGAACTGGGTGCATGACAGATGGCATGGCATAAATGATCTTAATTGTAAGGAATGTGTGTTTCCCTCTCATGTTCACAAATATATGAGAGATTAGTGGAATCAAACCCACTGGTCAGTACCTGTATGCCAATGAATCAACTCACCCACTATATATTTGTTGTCAGCATAAAAGGGCTGTATATGAATTTTTTTTTATTTAGATGTATATGATAGTGAGGTAGAAATCTGAAAATTCCACTGGATGTGAAGGAGCCCTATACCTTATTGCACATAAGGAAGAATGTTGGCTTGCAAGAGGCATGACTGATGAGTTCCATTCTTATGCTCTCTCTCATATTCATGAACACATGATGGAGTGCTACAATATTCTCCACATGCAACATAGTTGTGTAAACTAAATAACAGTGACTTGGAAGTAAATGCATATTGTGCAACTGATCCTACTATAATGATTTGAACTGTTAATAAAATTGAATGCACTGTGATTTCTCCTCAAGCTTGGAGAGTAACTGTCCAGTTGAAATTCTTTCAAATATCTTACTTTCAAAAGCTAAGTTTTCTAAATTTGCTTTTCTTTGATGAAGTAATGAACAGCTGTAGAATGGCAAAAGATATCAAAGTTGAGATTTAATTTTCACATCAAATGTGAAGGCAATTAGAAGGTGAGTCCTGCAGTGTACATGCAAGGAAACAAAGGGTACATGTATAGAAGGCTTCCTTATACAAACACAAAGCTTTAGTAATTTTGTGAAGTGTTAGTGTTAAGGTTTTGTAGGATTCCACCATATGCTTTCCTTTGGATTCCTTGATTGTAATTGAATGATTAAATAAAGTTTTAAATTACAGCAATGCTAAATTTGTGGAATGAAATGAAATTTCATTGGGGGAGAGGGCAGAATTTTTTACTTGGGAGCAATGCTACATCTGGTTGCTGCATCCCTGTTTATGGAACCTTCACTAACAGCAAAATGTTAGATAATTTTATCAGGGATGAATAAAATATGCCCTGCTGGAGAACTCTATGGGATGTAAAGATGCAAATACTTAGTAATAATACCATTAATTACTTCATTGATTCCTGAATGGCTCTGAGCTCCATCTATTGAGCCAGGAAGGACCAAAAGAGTCCCATTTGCCAGACATACTAGCAGTAATTGATGGTTCAGAAAGGTAAGGAGGATAAGTAAGTTTAGGAAGATGGGAGACTGGCTTGATGAAGGATGGAATACTCCCAGACCTCTTCTGATCCAATTATCATCAGAACTGTGATGAGGTCAGAATCACCAGATCTGAATGAAGCCTAAATCTCTCAGCTTCAATGAACCCTTTCCAAATTGAGCTGGAGGGACTTCACCTCTCATTAATTCAAGTCCACCACAGCCATTGTGGGGACTTGAACCTAAGTCAAATTGCACTGGATGACTGGGTGGTTATGGGTGAATCACAATTTCTCATATAGATCTTGATAATAATGAAATGTTACTCACAAGGGTAATTCTTCAGAAATATGGAAATTAAGCTACAATTCAGCTCCTAGTTATTCATGCATATGTCCCATTGAAAGTAATCTGGCTGACCTTTGCATAACTAATCACAAGATTGCTCTCAGAGAGTGTGAAGCCTTTGCCTATAAAAGTGCTATATAAATGATTAATTGTATCAAAACTCAAGAGCCAGAACCATAGTGCTATAGGAAATAATTCATTTTCTGAGTATCTGTTCTTGCTTAGAATGATCATAGGTAAAACTTGTTTATCTAACTGGATCAACTACTTATTTAATGGATTTCTATCTTACTTGTATTTTTTTAAATTAGTAGGCCTGATGAGGTATAATTGAATGCAATAGTTTAATCTTCTTGGGTTAGAGGCCCTCTTGTGAAGAAAATTATAAAATCAGGCAATTATGGGTGAACTTGCTTGAGCATAATTTAGAAAAGAATTGATATCGATGTAAAAAGGTATCTGTTTTCTGGGAATTCTCTCTCAGCTTATAATGTTAGCTGATGCCATGTACATGAGCGATGTCTATGCTTCCACCCACAGCCTCAGCCATGGTGAGATATCAGTTTGTTTCACATCATGATCTAGAGAAGTCCTCCTTAGGAAAATAGTGCTCAATTCATAATACAGTTGCCCATTCAAAGGTAAGAGTACATGGCAAACCAAGTAATTAACACATTTCAAACACTGCAATAAAGAGGCAATAATTTTCTAGAAGCTTCATCAGTGTTATTTAGTGCTATAAGAAGGCCTGGCTAGGAAACTTAAGTTGCTGTCATTAATGGTGACTGATGGTGTTCCTGTTTTGTAGTCTTAATGCTGTCATTACAGAGGACATTGGCCTGATACAGATAGCCCTGAAGAGGCGCTTGGGTGGTGCCATTAGGGTTCGGGAGCGCGCATCGTATACACGCTCCCGAACCCTAGTACGTAATGGCGCCGGCACCATTATGTAACACCATTCAGATGGTATACGTAATGGTGCCACCGCCACTGCACAGCTACTAGATGCAGCTGCACAGTTGTGGCAGTGCAAAGGTGCAAAATGGCACCTTTTTACTGAATTGCACCGCAACTGCACACCTAAAAAGGAGTGGTTTCCCCACTCCTTTTTAGGCGCACAACTGCGCTGCAACATCTAGCTGCTGCAGCGCAGTTGCAGCGCTAAAAGAGGTGGCACCAGAACACCCTTTTGGGGTGGTCTGTACCATCCCATTGCATCCTTTTTGGGTTTTCATCAAGACTTTAAAAGAGCTATCAGAGGTGCTGAAAACAGAGAGCACTTTCCAAGTTCAGCATAAAACTTGGGAAAAACTCACCAACCCAATGAAATAGAAGCCATTAGCCATTATTGTTTTTCCCAGGTTTTCCACCCTTTAGTCCAAGGGTGGACAACTGTGGTGAGCCAAGTTTACATCCCCAGGGCATTCTGTGAGAACAATGAGATATTTATTATTTATTATTTGCTTGCTTGATAAAAATGCTAAAGGAAAGGCAGAAAGAGTAAAAGAATAAAGAGAGAAAAAAGAAAAAGAGAGAGAAAAGGTTTACTTCTGGTTTTGAAAAACTAGTATTTTTTAATGTTAAACAGGCCAGAGCATGGAAGTGAATGTGGTTCACCTTTTGGTTGCAGAAAGTGGTCTAGGGGACCCCTCAGCCAGCTTTGGGGCTGCATGCGGCCCAGAGCTGCATTTGGTCCATCCCTAATCTAGATTCTGTAAATGAGGACCCAGACAGATTCACAAATACTCTTCAACTGCATGTGAATATGTCTTGGGAAAGTAATTTCCATAATATCTCCTGTACATGTGTGAGAGGGCCTGCATGTACAACTATCCCTTCTATAAGTTATTGTTCAGTGGAGGGTGGTGAGCATTTTAACTTACACCCCCCCCCAAAGTATTCACACAGTCTGTCTGAATGTGGAAATGGTACAACCTGACAAGCCAATCATGGCATCCAAACAACCAGGAGTACTGTCCATTGTAACCACATAGATGATACATTATAACCAAAGAAGCATGACTACAATGGGATGAGGCTCAGGTCCTTAAATGGCAGTCATTCTCCACATGACACTTCTCGGATATGAGATCAGAGACCCTTTTCTGGGTTCTCCACTGTCAGAAGCAGGAACGGAGATGGAGGAAACAGGCCTTCCCAATGGAAACTCCCTTGCCTAGGAGATTTGAGTAGCTCCAACTCAGTTTTGCTTCCAGTGCCTTGTGAATAGCTTTTGTGATTTCCCTCAGTTTTTTAGAACATGGCTTTAATGCCGTTTCACAGCTGAAATTTTATCTCCTCTCCTTTTAAATTGTTTTATTGGTTTGTATTGATTTTATTCTAAGCCACTCTACAAGCTCTTCTGTGCTGAAGAGCAGAGCAATAAGTGTCTAAAATAAATAAGGATAAAGATAAGTAAACCACAACATTTCCCAAACTGGAAAAAAAAGTTCTAGGATAGATGAGCTGTTAACTTAAACAAAACCAGTGAGCTGTGAAACCCAATAGAAGGACTGTGCTTCAGATTCCATTGAGTGCCAACAGTGAAATTCACAGGAAATCCCTGCATTTGTTTGAATTTTTACCAATTTCTTTGTCTATTCAATTGCTTGTGCCTACTGATTTAAGGCCTTAGATGTATATGTACATTTTGGTCATTGTTTTGCACTGCATTGGATAGATGATAATCTTAACACTATATGAACATGTGGAAATTAAGATGGTTTCATTTTAAAAAATATCACAAAAAGGTGGCACTACAAATTAAATAAAAAAAAAATCCCAGCACTAGAAAAACTAGTATTGCAGTTCAATTCTATAGATGTTTACTTAGAAAGATGTTCAACTGAGTTTAATGGGGTTTATTTCCAAGAAACATGGTATAAGATTGTTGTGTCAGACAATAGTTCTATACACATTTATCTCAACGAAATCAATCAATCAATTTTGAGGGTTGCAATATTTCTCAGCCACTTTCCCCCTAGATTCTCATGATGACTCATGGTATCTGTTTATTCCATAGATGGACAACATTCCCATTGTTTACTTTACTTTTTAAAAGCATGTCTCTAGCTCCTGTAGATATGAGGCAAAATGTTCAGTAACTATTTGTCAAAATAGCTTTGGGAGAGAAGTGTGTACTTTTCAAAGGCTTTACCTAATGATTGATGTGAAACCTGTAATTGCTAACCACAGAACTAGAAAAAGGATATACATATATTTTGAAAGGGGGTTTCTTGATTCATTTTGAAATTTTGGGGAGGCGTTTTGTGGTGAAAAGAGGGATATGATGCTATTCCCATATTTTATGGGAAGAGTTGCAGAGAGAGAGAGAGAGGGAGGGGGCCGGGGGAAGATAGTAATGTAACACAGCCCTGTAGTGTGGCCTAATGTTATTCAGATGCATTCACTCTGAAAGGAGAATACAGTCTGGTTGAGGACTGTGAATTTGATCACAGCAACACAACTATAGGAGACGTGGGTGGTTATAGAGGGAGAATGGATTTTTAAAGTTTTAATCCTCTCTCTTTATTCCCATTCTGCCATCAGGGATATAGTTATGTAATTTTCTTACCAAAACCCACCACATGGATTTGCTGAATTAGCAAATAAAGTGATCCAAATGCAAATTAGAACACATAGGAGTTTATCACACAACGGGAATCGGAAGTATAATCCAATGACACTCTGAATGCAATCATGGGGTTTCACATTATTGCATGAAAGCTGATCACACACATTTTCGGGCAATGGGAAGTCCTTCTGAAAGCAATCGTGGAGTTTCATGTTATTGCATGAGAAACTTATCACACACAATTTCGGACACTGGGAGACAATTTTGGGCAGTTCCGAATGCGATGCGGTGTCAATACACAATCATGTAAATTAGTTGAACTAGCGAATTTACTCAATTCCAAACTGGCCCCACTTTCATTTCTTTCAAAATTGAGAGAAATTCCTCCCGTTTGATAACGTCCATAGATTCAGTGAAACTATTTGACAACACTGCTTACATCTGAGTAAACATGGTTACGCGTGATAAAAAATTTAAAGGGTATCATAATTTCAAAATCTGTTTTCAAATATTGCTGGCTACTCTGAGAAAAAGTAATCATTCTAAATTTTAATAGAATATGTTAACATTTTCTTTATTTCTATTTCTGTTCCATGTTCTATATTGCTATATGTCTCTTTTGTACTAAAAATATCTTAATTCTATTTTGTTTTTAATATATCTGGCCATATTACTGGCAAACATTACTGAATAAATGGAAATCACTTCTTGTTCCTTTGAAAATATCCTGCTGCTTATTACTACCTGCTACTTCTGCCTGCTGGCAGTAAATTTGTTGCTGTTTCAGCAACAAAAGAACATGGAACTTTTAAAGATTATGCCCTCTCTTATGAGAATCATGTAAAATATACAGTTCCTATATAGCCATCAGCGACTTACTAGTGCATTTATCTTTCATTTTAGTTCCCTTTTCCCCCAGATTAGTGGTTGACATAGTTATTATCTCTGCATGCATTATTCAAGATTGTGTTCTGGACATACTGATCATTTGACCCATTAAGATTTTTGCTGAATCTCTGCTGCTAGAGCAGGAAATGGTTTGTAGTTTTCTGATGCAAAGCAATCTTGGATCCTTAATAAACTGTGGCAGCTGGTGGTTTAGATAATATTGGGGTGTTGGATTTGCTCCCAGTTTTAGGCTAAAGAAGCTCCTCAGGGTATTGAAGTCTAACTCCTTAAACAGATTCAGCACCATGGATAGCTCTTTTGAAGTTACTGCCACTGTTTTTAACAAATCGAACATTTTCAAAATATTATAGGTATTTTTCTTTTAGCTACAGTAATTCGCATTATCATTTTTCAAGTGGCAAACATGTTTTCCCCACCACTGTACACATAGCCAGGGCTTACTGCCAATGTGGGTAAATACTGTGCCAGTCAGGGGATTATGGAACTGGTGGATGGGTAACTGTGCTGCAATTAAAGAAAGGTATCAGCAAAAATGGAGTAGATGTGATGGTGAAAATAGTGATTCACCTATTCTATCTGGAAACAATGGGCTACATGGGCATTTCAAAGGTTCTGTGTCTATTTAACCTTCAGAAGAGACCATTAGGAGGAAATATAATTGTTGTTGTTGCTAAATTAGCCAGACTAGTCACTGGGGAATCTAGGAGAGAGCACATAACACCTGTGCTAAAATCTCTCCACTGGTTGCTGATTAGTTTCTGGGCACAGTACAAGGTGCTGGTTTTGACCTTTAAAGCCCTACATGGCTCAGGTCCATCCTATCTAAGGGACCGCCTCTTCCCATACGAGCCCCCTCGCACACTCCGATCGTCTGGGAGGAATCTGCTACAGCCTAAGAAAACTAGGATGGCGCAGACCTCCCAGACGGCCTTTTCTGCTGTCACTTCCAGGCTGTGGATGTCTCTGAGGGTGAGTCTAGATGGACAATAGCGGAATAGATTTAATCATTGTTGGGGAAGGCCTGCCGGAAGAGATGCGTCTTGACAGATCTCTTGAAACTGTCCAAAATTGTAATAAAGCGCATCTCATTAGTCACTTCGAGGCCGCCTATCATTTTAATGAGACCCACATTAATGTTCTATGGTTTTATCTACTGTTTTTAATCCTACCTCAGTTTAATTCTATTTTAAGGGGTGGGAGGAGGGATTGGGTTGCTATATTTTAATTGTATCTGTATTTTATATGTTGTACCCCGCCCCGATTCTCACCCAGAAGGGTGGGATATAAATAAATATTTATTATTATTATTATTATTATTATTATTATTAAATGCCATCATGTGAGCTTTGAGTTATGAAGATCCTGTGAAGGAGAAACCTCCAAGGCTGCATCCACATTGCAGAAATAATTCATTCTGACACTATTTTAACTGTCATGGCTCAATGCTATGGAATTCTGGGAACTGTAGTTTTGTGAGATATTTAACCTTCTCTGTCAGAGAGGTCTGGACAAGAAACTACAGTTCCCAGAATCCCATAGCATTGAGCCATGACAGTTAAAGTGGTGTCAATCTGGATTATTTCTGCAGTGCAGATGCAGCCCAGGTGACCATATGGCTTTTTTGAATGACTCGATCCACCTGTGCTGTGGTCTTCCTCTTCTCCTCCTGCCTTCGACTTTGTAGAGCACTGTCAAATTTTTCTCCAGTAAGTCATGTCATTTTATGCTATGTCCAATGAACAATAGTCTCAGTTTCATCAACTTGGTTTCTAATGAGAGTCGAAACTTAATTTACATTCTGACCCATTCCTTTGTCTCCATGACATTCCCAGAACTCTCCCAGAAGTAATAGTGCCACTCTATTCTGCTTTGGTCAGGCCCCACCTGGAATACTTTGTCCAGTTCTGGGCACCACAATTCAAAAAAGATGTGGAGAAACTGGAGCGGGTCCAAAGGAGGGCAACTAAAATGGTGAAGGGTCTAGAAACCATGCCCTATGAGGAACGACTTAGGGAGCTGGGTATGTTTAGCCTGGAGAAGAGAAGGTTAAGAGGTGATATGATAGCCCTGTTTAAATATTTGAAGGGATGTCATATTGAGGAGGGAGCAAGCTTGTTTTCTGCTGCTGCAGAGACTAGAACACGGAACAATGGATGCAAGCTGCAGGAAAAGAGATTCCACCTCAACATTAGGAGGAACTTCCTGACAGTAAGGGCTGTTCGACAGTGGAACACTCTCCCTCGGAGTGTAGTGGAGTCTCCTTCCTTAGAGGTCTTTAAGCAGAGGCTGGATGGCCATCTGTCGGGGATGCTTTGATTGGGAGTTCCTGCATGGCAGGGGGTTGGACTGGATGGCCCTTGTGGTCTCTTCCAACTCTATGATTCTATGATTCCTTTAGCACCACATTTCAAACACGTTGATCTTTTTTTCTGTCAACTTTCTTTACTGTCCAGCTTTCACAACCAGACATAAAAACTGGAACTAGAATGACATGGATGTATTTTAATTGTAACAGCTTTTGTGTCAAGATTTGTTGCTTCTTATTTCCAGTCTTGTTTTAACCCTCACTGGCTTTTAGAATAGAAATCTAAGATGTGAACCAGTGAATTTGTATGCTTTCCTTCGTCTTTGAAGCAGATGTTCATATATAAAAGACAATTAGGAACGTAAATCTTCTAAATTTCATTCTTGCTGTCATGAATGAATAATTTTATCATTTTTTCTCTTCACTGTGAAAAAACCATTGAAAACTGTGCAGTTTTCAAAGACTATTCACTGGTGAAATATTTTCCATATATTCTTTCCGTCAGGAAAGGTAAGTCACTTTTAAAACTGTTTAAGAGATTATCTGTGTGGTTTTGGAATCAGCAGCAGTGAAAGTCAATCTCTAGCAGAATGTGTGATTCTCTCCTGCATATATGGATTATTTTCTTTATTATTGTCACCATTATCACCATCATGATCATCATCCAAGTACCTAAGCAACTGATTAACTCAATGAGATGGAGTTTATGCACATCTATGAAAGCTAATCAGACAAGTGAAGGGTTGTCAGCCAATTAAATTAAATAAATGTATCAGTCATGAAACAGTGAAACCTAGTAATTTTTACACATATATATCTATTTATTGTGTATATTTACATATCCTACTGAAATCTAGGAAATTACTCATAAACTTTTATTATTCCATATCTTCAAACATTTTCCTTTTGAATATGTTAGAGAGTCTTTCACTGTGCCAGCTATTTTCTTATGACCACAAGTCTCTTTTATGCAATTTATCTCAAACTGGAAAGATTTATTCCAAATTGCAAAGCACATTTCAGGATTGCTCTCATACTTTGAAGATAAAAGCCCTGATTGTGATAAATCTGCATACCTAGGTAAATCAAGAGGTAAAAATCCATGATATAATATGAAGGTATTCTGGATCATAAGCATATTTTAGGAATATTCCTAGGGACATTTCATATAATTGCATAATTTTTATTATATTGTATCATTAGCAGCTTTAAACATCAATTACACTGGAAAGGGGGAATATGTACTTACAGTAAATAAAAAATATTAGCTTTAATACCATATATTTTCTTATAGCTATTGGATGCACTATAGTAAACAATACAGAATGATATTTAGTACCAAGATTAAAACAGAAAAATATATAAAAACAATGTAAAATTAACAAAATACTCAAAGAAAATCAGATGGCAATACAGCACTATAATCATTTTTATAATTATATTTTATATCCCATCAGACTAAAGCTGGTTTACCAAACAACAATAACGGTAAAAAGGTTATTGTTAAAATGTAATTACGTTACCCATAGAGTTAAACCAATTTAGATATATCCATTTAAAAAAAAATCAATAGAACAGTATTTCATAAGACTGTGACAACAGAAGAGTTATCTGCCAAAGGAAGGACAAAAAGGAGGCAAACAGCTTGGCTTACTCTAGGGAGTTCAAGGAGAGCCAATATGGTGTACTAGTTTGAGTACTGGACTAGGACAATGGGAGACCAGGGTTCAAATCCCCACTCAGCCTTGGAAAATTTCTGGGTGGTTTTGGGCAAGTCACACTCTTTTCACACTCACAGGAAGGCATGGACAAGCCCCTACTGAACAAATCCTACCAAAAAGCAAACAAACATTTTAGGCTTGCCTTAAGGACATTATGGGGCTTTCTAGATTGGCAAAAAGAAATGCGTTCATGGCGGCATGAAACTCTAGCCTTTAGATGAGAAAAAGGGAAAGTGTGCCATGAAAAACACTTCTTTTTTTTCTTTTTTCTTTTTTGCGTTTTAGGGGAGAAGAAGTGCCTTTAAAAAGGTGCTGGTTTTCCCAGCTTCTTTTTTAAAAACTGCGGAACAGCGCAGCTCCATCTAAAGGCTGTGGTGCAGCTGCTAAGCATTAAGGAAAAGGCAACTTCATGTCACACTTTCCTGCCAATCTAGAAAGCCCCAACGATGTGGAGCAGGGTTGGTCAATTGCCCAAGGATTTGCCTGGACTTATCTGTGCCAAATTGGCAGGGGAAGAACATTAAAGATACATCAAGAGGGTGAGAAGAACTCAAAAGCATTGGCACAAGGAGGGTGGGCCAGGAATGGAGCCAGCAGGGGTAGAGCCAGTGGGGAGAGTGGGAGATTTAAAGGGAGGTCAGCAAAAGCAGGGGAAAAGGAAGGAGCAGTGGAGATAGACAGGAGCATTTGGAAAGGCGAGGACATAGCGGTGGGTGCAGAGAGGAGGAAGAAGGGTGGTGGGGAGGAATAGAAGAGCTAGCCCTGGTAAGGGAGCAATCTGGGGAGAAGGAAGGACACTGATGGGAAGCCATTGGGGAGAAATTTTGAGATCAACTCCCCAAGCAAGTATGTTACCTGAGGTGAGAGCATGGCTAGGACGGTAGACCAAGCCCTAACTGGGTGAGGGGGAAGCTCTCTCCTCCTTTTGAAAAGCCAATTGGGAAAGAGAAACATGGGTGAGGGAAAGCCAGAGGATGGAGTGTATGATGGATTGCTTGAAGGAGACAGGGCTGACCTACTAAAGCTGACCCACACAGGAGAAGGTGTGGGAGTGATTTTTGGTTTCATTTGATGTGCCTTTTGGTTTCATTTGATGTGGAGGAAGCTGAATATAATGACGTATAATTAGGGATGTAGTGACCATTCATTGCCATTTGCTAAACATTTTTTTTGTCCTCTTAAAATTTTATGTATGAACTGAGAAATCTGCCACATGATCACCCAGGTGTGAGAATTTTCAGATGGTTCATTTGCAAACAAATGGGCAGGAACTTCTTTTAGAAAGGTATAGCAGCAACATAGGAAGGTAATTGAGTTCAGGGCATTATAATATGCACTGAAAAGAAAGAGAGACAAGAGAGAGTGAGCAAGCAAGTGTGTGTGTGTGAGAGAATGGGAATTAGAGCTCAGAAAAGTTTTGGACTACAAGTCCCATAATCCCCCTCCCAGCTACAGGAGTTGTAGTCAAAACTCATCCCAGCTTGCCTTCTTCACTTTTTTGTCCTCATAACCTATACCAAGCTACCTTCCCCCATCCCTGTGTGATATTTAGGTTTGACAAATATGAATCCAGTCTTTTGCAAAAACAACAAAAACACACAATTTCAATATCCTCCTGGCAAGAAGAACAGCTTCCTATATTGCTTGCCAGACCTTTCCAATGAGAAAATGCACAGACTTTATTGCACCCCTGCTGTTTAACTACACTGAAGCAATAAAACAATAAAACAATAAAACTTTCAGAACATTGAATTTCAAATGGAAGTTCCTGTCCCTGGTCAGAATGGGTGAGCTCTGCCCCTTGTGAGGGACAAGACGTTTTAACTATCTGACATTTCTCATGTAGGAAGAACAGTAAATATATTTCCCACCCTTCTTCAACACAGGAATAGTTATGCAGTCATTTACATGCCTATATATAACTAATAAAGTTCTTGGTGGTAATGAGCAATACGGACTCCCTGTGATTGCATAACATGGAAACAGGAGGGAAGAATATATGGACTTCTCCAACTAGAAAGCAGGACCACAGTCACCATAAGTCAGAAATGACTTGAAGGCATATAGCAACAGCAAAGGCAGTTCAAGAGCCTTGTGCAAGTCACCTCATAAATAACTCACTACTATTAGTGATGATGCTTATACTTGAAATTATGTGATTTGTAATTCAAAGGTAGCAGGTTTATAATTTCAAATGTTCAATGAGCTTGGATCCAAGTCACTTATAGTGATGTCCAAACTCTGACCCTCCAGGTGTTTTGGACTTCAGCTCCCAGTCTCCCAGACCTTGGCTAATGGTCTGGGAGACTGAGAGAGAATGGGAATTAGAGCTCAGAAAAGTTTTGGACTACAAGTCCCATAATCCCCCTCCCAGCTACAGGAGTTGTAGTCACCAGGAAGACCAGAGTTTGGACATCACTGCCTTGATATTTTCATATTTCATGTTCAGATTTAGAAATTAAGTTATATGTTCTGCATCTGCACAATCTGCCAAATACAGCACCAGACTCTACCATTTTTGCCCATGTTCAGCTGTTAATTCCCAAAAACCCCATTTGAAATGTATGTTCCTGCATAATAGTTTTGAGTCTAACCCTTCAGTTATTCTTGCCAAAAGAAATGTGTCAATTTGAACTTGAAATCGTATTACTCTAAGGACTTTCTGGTAGTGACATTACAGTTCTGGATTTCTTTTCCATCAGCGATCCAGCCCCCTCCCCCTTCGACTTTCAATGTTGAGGTACACATAACTTTATATTATTTGTATATGCTTTTAGGGAATAAGCACTTGTTTAGTACACCTGATCCTGATGCTTTTGCTTTTATTGTATTTTAACAAACATTTTAATTTATATTAGTAATCTTAGATTACTATATTTATATTAGTAATCTTGAGGGAGAGAAAGGCAAGCCAGAGCTCTAACAGGCCTTGCCTGAAGCGAATAAGAGTCCTCCCTCCAGTCCATCTGCCTTGGTCCAGGCCTTCAAGGGAGAGAAAATCTGCTGGACTTTCCTCCTTCCCCATCACCATTCCCTTCTCCTTTTGTGTCATGTCTTTTTAGATTGTAAGCCTGAGGGCAGGGAAGTGTCTAATTAATAAATTGTAAGCCGCTCTGATAGCCTTGGCTGAAGAGAGGGGTATAAATAAAAATTATGATGATGATGATGATGATGATGATGATTATTATTATTATTATTAGATTTTATTTGTATTTTTATACAGTTATCCACTCTGAGCTCTGGAGAGGAAGAGCTTGCCATAAATTGAAGTAATATAAGCAAAAACATTGAAGAAACAGCCAAATCGATGTGTATCTGTTTGTGGCTCTGTAGATACCTATGTAGGTTTCTGTTTGTCCATTTACATCTGTAAAAGCCAATGCGACAGCCAACCAGAGAAAGATCTACCATAATACATGATATCATGATGCACCATGTTGCAAAACAATACTGTTGAGCATGCCAGGCTTCCAAGATGCATTTTATGATGCTCATCATGAAATTTCAAAGATACTGTGAAATCTCATAACAGAGAATTTTAATCTGAGTATATAATGCTGGATTTGTAGCTCAGAAATCACTAGATATGATGGCCCCTATAATACCTAATGACATTTTGTGCACCAGATTTATTTCTAATCTGCTGCACTGCCAGGGCTGTCTTATGAGTCATAGATTTATTCCTATCAGCAAGAGGATAACAAATGTTCACAGTCATCCCTGCGTTAGGTGTTCTGTCTGGAAAATCTGCCAAGACTCTTTGTCTAAAGAACATGGCATTGGTCAAGGCAAGAAATAATAGACAAAATTCTAAAGCTCTGAAAGGTGATTAAAAAGTGAGGATCTTAAAATGTACTTGGTCCAGAAAAACAATAGCTGAAAGTACAGACTGATGATGCCATCCTCAAAAGAAATGTGCCAAATTTAAATAGGTAAGATGCAATAATATTACTATTTGATTTTAAAAGCAAGCACAACTGATATGTAGTGGAATCACTAGGTTTGGTATCACCCGGTGGAATAACTCATGGTGTCACCTCCCCACCGATCTCCTCCCATTTTACAACATACAGAATCCTTAGTAATTTTTGTTGTTGTTGCACTAATGTTACTTGTAAATTGTAATTCCCATATACCACTGAATGTAATGCTAATAGTTGTGACATAAACAACTAGCAAAATTAAAATTATACCTTCAAAATACAATATCATACGCACAACCTAAATGTATTTATATATACAGTAAAAATCTAGTTAAAATGTTATGTTTTAAAGAAATTTTTTAAAAGAATAAAAAATTCAAAATTTTCAATTAAAATTCAGATTTTAAAATTTTGAAATATTAATTTTAAAAAATTGAGGGAGGGGTCTCCTTTCTCCTCTCACTGAGCTTTACCCCACTTCCATTTTTTCTTAAAGGAATTTAAAGAAAAGCAGATGAATGCCACAGCCTATTTCTGCCAAAAGGTAGGTGTCTGGGAAGCAATTGTGTCTCTCCCCCTTAGGGTGCCACCTTGTGTGGTCTTGTGGAGTGCAATTTTAGTTTCCCGGGGTATTAACTCTTTTAAAGGGGGGGGGGGGGGAAGCAAGTATTAAAGTTAAGCTTTCATCAATGTGAAATGTGGGTCAGACTATTATTTTAAATCTGTCTTCCTAAAGAATAAAGGGTTACTTCAAAAAATAACAAACATGCAGTTTGTGGTTTAAAAAACAAACAGTATTGGTTTTAATAAATATATACATAAAATAAGTAAAACCTAATTAACTGGTGATGTTTTGGGCAAGGAGAAATAAATCTCACCATCTTTTCAGATAACTAGAAGATGGGACAAGCTACTGCTTACTTAACTGCTGGCTGCAGTTACCAGCAGTTTAGAATCTTGGGAAAGAGCTGTTAAACTGCATCCAAGACTGTGTGACAGGAGTCACTTGATAGATAGAATGAGAAAGAGGCTGTCCCTATCTATATAATAATAATAATAATAATAATAATAATAATAATCTTTATTTGTATACCGCCCTTCCTACGATCAGGGCGGTGTACAGCATTTTTACAATTAAAACAATTAAAACATTCCAACAATACAATAAAAACATTACAATAAAACAGCAGATAAAAGCATTATCATCCCAATGCAATGTACAATGGTTTATTCCAGCGGCTTATCTGGGGGAAGAGATAGCAGTAACAGATGGCAGTCAAGGATAAGCCTGGTTAAATAAATATGTTTTCAGCTCCTTTTTAAATTGGGGGAGGGAAGTAATCAGGCGGAGCTCAGTAGGTAGTGAGTTCCAGAGGCTCGGGGCAGATATAGAGAACGCTCTCTTGGCAGTTGTCAATAGCCTAGCCTCTGGAACTTTTAACAAATGTTGCCCACATTATCTAAGTTTGCGGGGCGGATTATGCGGGGAGAGATGGTCCTTTAGGTACTCTGGGCCCAAGCCATTTAGGGCTTTATAGGTAACGACCAGCACTTTGTACTGAGCCAGGAAGTGAATAGGCAGCCAATGAAGATCTTTTAGTACGGGTGTTATGTGGCAGGCCCTGGAGGCTCCAGTGACCAGCCGTGCTGCCATATTCTGCACTAGTTGTAGCTTCCGAGTGTGATACAAAGGCTGCCCCATGTAGAGCACATTGCAGAAGTCCAACCGAGAGGTTACCAGAGCGTGTACTACAGTTTCAAGGTCCCTCCGGTCCAGGTAGGGGTGCAGCTGGCGTATCAGCCGAAGCTGAAAACAGGTGCTCCTGACCGTCGCATCCACCTGAGAAGGTGGAGTGACGAATCAAGGAGCACCCCCAAGCTGCGTACAGTGTCCTTGACGGGAAGCGTGAACCCGTCCAGGACAGGTGGAACCACCTCCATCCCTGGGCCGGGAGAACCTATCACGAGTACTTCCGTTTTCTCTGGATTCAGGCTGAGTCTGTTTTCCCTCATCCAATCCATTACGGATTCCAGACAGGCCACGAGAGGAGCGACGCCATCCCCTGGTCACTGCATCAGTCGGAGACATAGAGAAGACTATTTGGGTGTCATCAGCGTACTGATAACCCCGCGCCCCATGTCTCCGGATGATCTCTCCCAGCGGTTTCATGTAGATGTTAAAAAGCATGGGGGACAGAATAGCTCCTTGAGGGACCCCAGAGCTGAGGGCCCTCTTGTCAGAGCAACGTCCCCCAGCTGCACCATCTGGAACCTCCTGGAGAGGTAGGACCGGAACCACTGGAGCGCAGTGCCTCCAATTCCCACCTCTGCCAGGCGTTCCAGAAGGATACCATGGTCGATGGTATCGAAAGCCGCTGAGATGTCCAAGAGCACCAACAGGGACATGCTACCCTGTCGATGCCCAGACGGAGATCATCGACCAGGGCGACCATGGCAGTCTCAACCCCATGGCCCGCCCGAAAACCGGTTTGAAATGGAGCTAGAAAATCCGTTTCATCCAAGATCGATTGAAGCTGGATTGCAACCGCCCTCTCGATCACCTTCCCCAGAAATGGCAGTAGCGAAACTGGCCGATAATTATTATGAACCAGGGGGTTGAGGGAGGGCTTCTTCAATATTGGTTTTACTGTGGCCAATTTAAGATGGTCAGGGAACTGTCCCTCCCTCAATGATGTATTGATAATCCGGTGCAACAAAGAAGTTACTACCGGTCCCCCCTGTGCCACTAGCCACGAGGGACAGGGATCGAGAGAGCAGGTTGTCTTCCTAACACTTCTAAGGATCTTGTCCACATCCTCGGTACTGACAGACTCAAACTGATCCAGTACAACTGAGTCCACGGAAGCTCTGGACGCCTCTATTCTGGATACTGCTTTAACACTGTCATCCAGACCTTCGTTTATCTGAGAGATTTTATCCGCGGAAAAGTTGTTAAACTGGTCACAGCATAATAAGGGAAAATGCAGTGCATAAAATTTCCAACTGTGACACCACTGCTGATATGATCCTGAAATTTCTTTAGAGTTAGGCTTTGTTTTTGTTTTTTTTAAAAAATACAACTTTAAGTCCTTTGTTTGTAAAAGCAAAATGGAAATCTTTAACACATCTAGAGTAAACCCATATCTTATAATTCTGCCCTTCCCCCATATCACCTCAATCTGGATAAGTTCCTTCCTACTCATAGTTCCTGGTTTGTTTGTTTTAGACAAAACCAGTAGAAACCATGCATTTATATTAGTATGTGAACAGGAGCTTGGCTAACAGGAAAACAGGTGTTTTGCATGGTCTTGGTGGAAGAGACAGAATGGAGTGCCCTTGTGCCTTTTAAATTACAGATGCTTGTTTGGCTGATTTGAATGGAGGCTTGCTTGAGAGTTTTTGTGTGCATTTGAGGTCATGTCTTCTGGCTGGGCACATAGCCTAAGGCAATGATTCCCAAACTTTGGTCCTTCAGATGTTTTGGATTTCAGCTCCCAGAATTTTGTTCCTAAAATCATAGAATCATAGAGCTGGAAGAGACCACAGGGGCCATTGAGCCCAACCCCCTGCCATGCAGGAACACTGATCAAAGCATCTCCAAAGTGGCCATCCAGATTCTGTTTAAAAACCTCCAAAGAAAGAGATTCCACCACATTCCGAGGCAGCATATTCCCCCATCAAACAGCTCTGACCATCAGGAAGTTTCTTCTGAGATTTAGGTAGAATCTCTTTTCCTGTAGTATAAATCTATTGTGCCTTGGCCTTTTCTTTGGTGCCATGCAAAACAAGCCTGTTCCCTCTTTGATATGACATCCCTTCATATATTTAAACATGACTATCATGTCCCCTCTTAACCTTCTTTTCATTGGGCTAAACATTCTCAGTTACCTGAGTCACTCCTCATAGGGCATGGCTTCCATTTTGGTCATCCTCCTTTGGACATATTATAGCTTATCTATATCCCTCTTGAACTGTGGTGCCCAGAATTAGAGTATTCCAGCTGAGGTCTGACCAAAGCAGAATACAGTGATGCTATCACTTCTCTTGATATTAGACTCTTATTGATACAACCAAGAATTGTTTTGGCTTTCCTGACTGCCACAACATGCTACTGACTCATGTTCAGCTTGTGGTCTACTAATATCCATAGATCCCTTTCACATGAACTGCTGTCTAGCCAAGTATCTCCCATCTTATATCTGTGCATTTCATTTTTTCTGCCTAGGTCTAGGACCTTACATTTCTCCCTGTTGAAATTAATCTTGTTAGCTTTAGCCCAACTCTCTAATCTATCAAAGTCATTTTTAATTTAATCATGTCCTCTGGGGAATCAGCAATCCCTTCCAGTTTGGTATCATCTTCAAATTTAATCACCATGCTCAATATTTCTTCATTCAATCATTGATAAAGATGTTGAAAGAACAGTGCCCAGTACAGACCCATGTGATACTCCACTTGTCACCTCTCTCCCACATGAAGAGAAACCATTGGTGAATACCCTTTGGGTTCAGTCAGTCAGCCAATTACAAATCCACCTAATTTATCACTGCCAAGACCACATTTTACTAGCTTGTGGAGTAGAAGGCTTTCTTGGCTGGCATCCATAGTTTTTTGTAGGGCTTTCAGGCTATGTGGCCATGTTCTAGAAGAATTCCTTTCTGGCGTTTCGCCAGCATCTGTGAAAATGCCAGCCACAGCTGCTGGCGAAATTTCAGAAAGGAACTCTTCTAGAACATGGTCACATAGCCCAAAAGCCCTACAAAAAACTAGTTTACTAGCTTCTTTGCAAGAATATCATGGGGAACTTGATCAAAAGCCTTGCTGAAAGCAAGATATGCTACATCCACAGCATTCCCCTCGTCTATCAAGCCTGTAACTGTATCAAAAAAGAGATCAGATTAGTCTAGTTTTGAGAAACCCATGTTGACTCTTAGTGATGACAGCATTGTTTTCTAAGTAATTACAAACCATTTGTTTAATAATGTCTGACTGACTGGGTGATATCTATTTGAGTCCTCCTAAACATTGATTCCACCTAAACATAAGGAACAACTGATTCTTGGTAAGAGCTCTCCAATAGTAGAATGGATTGCATCAGAGACTGGTGGACTTTCTTTGGAGTCTTTAAACAGAGCTTGGATTGCTATATCTCACAAGTGCATCGGGTATGTATTCCTACATGGCAGAGGATTGAACTAGATGTCTCCTAAGGTCTTTTCCAACTCTTAATCTATGATTTAATGAACAATAAAATTGGCCCCATTCTGGAAGGCTGTTCCAGAAACAGATATGCAATAATTGGATATGTACTACATCAGTTGTAACACCAATTTCTGACTGCGTCATGTTTTGTACATGACTGTCTCATTGTACTGTTCTGAGAATGAACTGAACATTTAGCCTGTATCTGTGTGCTACTGTGTTGACTCATGGTAATGTAATAAAGTTTATTTTTAAGAAAATATTACAACAATTCTTCAAGTGAAGGCAGCTTTTATAAAGAAAATCTATAAACACTGGATAGGAGGGGACATGGGCAGGAGATGGAGAGATGCAAATAAGCAACCAGGAAAAAAACAAATTATTAAAAGGCAAGGAATATCTGCTTGCCCTTATTTAGAAGGTAATACTTCATTATGCCACAGAATCTGCCACAGGTAGTTTTTTTTTTTTTTTTTTTTTTTGATAAAAGTAGTCATGTACATCAGGGAAAATGACACATCTGAATTGCAGGCACCTAAAGAAATAATGTGATTATCTGAACTAGGCCAGTTCAGAGGACCACAAAAAAGGAAGTTAAAGAAGCAATATAGGACCATAAGGGCAACTGGGTCTTTAAAAGTGAGAATGGCAATGCTTATTTTGAAATTACAAAACCATTTACAACTAAAATTTTTGATAGATTGTATTGATCACTTATATTGGGCTGTTAGGTTTAATGAGAGTTTACATACACACACATTCACATACATTTTAAGAAGTACAATATTTGGCTAGACTTTGACAATTCTTGGCATGTAGTATGTTTATTAAAGTCTAGTTTGCAAGAGAAAATATACACTTAACACAGTTCTTCTGAAGCTCATAAAAACAGATGAGCAGGAAAAAGTGGCTTTATCCTCCTTTTTCTAAAAGAATTTGTCCACTGTCCACATGGCCCACTCCCAAGGCAGGATGAATACTCAAGATGCAGCGTCAACCCATACTGCTAGATAATTTTTTGTTGCCTCATCAACATACATGTACACCATCACACAAACATACTGCCTGTAACCTCCAAGTACCTCCCACATCTACCCAGTTGCCATCCCACTGGATTGCCACATTTTTATCAGCCACACAGTCTTTTTCTTTTCTGTCCCTCCTTTTTTTTGCTTGCTGTAGCCCCACACTCGCATTAGATCATTTATATACAGGTGCAAAGATGTGCATTTTCTGGGCTAAGCCAGAGTATCCCAGCTTATTTTTACTACAGTTTTTAGCTGTGAAGTACAGCTTCATGTTGGTTTCCACCCACATTAAAAGTGGCTGGAAGGTGCTTTATTTTGCCTGTCTGTTTTCCCCAATGGACATTGAGTTGGTGGCATTTTGGGCCTGTTTTCTAGTTGTTCTGATACCTTTCCCTTTTGAAGAAGAATGGAAAAATATAATTGATATTTACAGTATCACAGCAACAAAATACATCTCCAAAATTTCTTGTTCTTTTCTCATTGATCTTCTCACACAAGGCTGTACTACTCTGATCATTTGGCAGGAACATCTGTGGTGTTTTCCCTAGTAATTTTGTCAAGAAGGCAGCATATTTCATATTCTACTGGTATATCAGGTATTCTACCAAGTGTTACAGCCCCTCAGTGGGTGTAATAGAAGCACAAGATTGTGCTCTGGGTCTATGAAGTTACCATATTGATGAATACTGTCTTTGAGGTAAGATTAAAGTTTTCTCTGTTAGATCTGATGACTGTATCTTGAGTTGTTGGAGGAATCTATATGAATTCTGATATGAACTGCTGTGATCCATACTTCCTAGAGTTATATGTGGATAAGAACTTAGCTATTTGCCGGCATTCATACTTACTAGACTGGGATGAGAAATCATTTGCTGGTCTTGACAAAGGTATCCAGTGCATTCCTCCTGACACCTGCTGCAAGACAAAGGACACCAAACCTTGAAACTTTGCATATTTATGAAACTTGTGGTGTATTACAGAGAAATAAAATATGCCCCCAAACCATGATGCTTTTTTTTAAAAAAAATGTGAACAAGTGAAAGTTTGTACAGTACATGAATTTCCACACAGAAGGAAAAAGACAGGATGATAATCCCTAAGAGATTCAGATAACATTGTGATTGTCACACCACTTTACCTCAGAAAAACATCTTGAAGTCCAGGGGTTTGACTGGATCATAAAAATCTGCATCTCTACCCTGTCCCCTCCAGTTTTATTCAAAATGACCAACACACCTCAGGGACATGGAGACATTTTTTGCCATGGTTTAATTTCCCTGGGCTCTCCTCAGTCAGTATAGATAGATTTTGAGTTTATAAAAAATCAAGAAGGGTTTGGACTGCTATCTGGAGGGTGGTCTAGAATGGATCCTCCATGGATTTCTGGATCCTCCAGAATGGATCCTCCATGGATAACTTTCTGCACCCCTGCTATCTTTGAATGTTCTGACCTTTGCTCAAAAAGTATCCAAGGCCCCATTCATACTAGCACATTTTCTCCTGGTAGAACTGGGTAGATCCGGTTGTCCCCATACTGAATCTCTCCAGAAAGAAGTTCCCACTACTCTTTGCCCCCATCAATGTAATTTGCCTCACTGGAGTTCAGACTCGCAAAAGTAGCATTTGAAAGTGGAGCCTCTTTGTTGGCAATCAAATGATGTTGCATGCTGCCATTCATCAACAGTCTGAGTGCTTCCCCTCTGTCTCTTTTTAAAAATCAAGTTGCAAAAGAGCCAGCGCTGAGCTCCCTTTCTTCCCCTCTCCAATTAGGTGCTGCGGCTTTTTGATAGCTTATGCGAATGTATCAGGATGGGCTGAGTGAGAGGGATGTGAAAGTGCTTTGTTGCGGGCTCCCTTTCCCTCCTCCTCCTCCTCCTCCTCCTCCTCCTCCTCCTCCTCCTCCTCTTGCTGCTGCTGATGGCCCCTTCCCTGACCCTGAAGGAGTGTGAGAGAGAGACACACCCTTCCAATCCCAGAAGTGAAACTAGGTTGCTGCTGTGCAAGGCAAGAAGGAGAGCCATGTATTGGGATATCCCCAAGAAAAACCTTTCCCGGAGGAAGCAGAGGGAGGAGGAGGAGGCAGGCCCACTCAGCCAGGGCACACTCCTGCAGGGCCAGGGAAGGGGGCAGCAGCAGCAAAAGGAGAAGGAGAAAGAGAAGAAGGAGAAAGAGGTGGAGGAGGAGGGAAAGAGAGCCCGCAACAGTCAACAAAGCACTTTCACGTCCCCCTCACTCAGCCCGGCCCAATACATTTGCATAATCTGTCAAAAAGCTGCAGCGCCCGATCGGACAGGGGAGGCATGTTTCACCCACTGCCCACCTTCTGCCCTCGATCCCTCCCCCTGGATGACCCGAAGATGACCGGGGCCAAGTTCACATTTCCCTGGGCCTGGTTTTTCCCAAAAGAAACGGGGAAAACACAAATTCAAATACACCGCGCCAAGGGGCATTTGCTTTGGATTTCCTGTGCAAGCCCCTGTTCTGCTTGTGAAAACACCAACACCAGTGAGAACAGAAGCAAATATCCTTCTGTTTTCCTCACTCCAGCTCTACATGGCCCATCAAAAATAGCTCTGGATGACCTCTGAACCCTCCAGAACAAACTTTGAAGGTATATTAGGAAGGGGGGCAGGGAGAAGAGGAGGAATAGAAGAAATAAAATAGGGCTTAAACTTTTAAAGCAGTGGATGAACTCCAATACAGTCTTTTTCTGCTCATGAAACTGCATCCAACAGCAGACCCAGGAGTGAGCAGTTCCTCCTTGCTCTATTTTATGCATGTTTATCACTTCATGACAATTTTCAGTACCTATAATTTCAGAGACTGAAAACTCCTTCCAAATATTAACTTTTTACTTACCAGCAGCACTTTTACATTACCTCAAGGGAGAGGTCAGAAGAGATCATTTTTCCTTGAGATGATCCCTGCTTTCTTAGTTAAAGCATATAATGTTAAACCATATACTATACATATGCTTGCTGTAATTACCATATTATACTACAGCAATGTGCTCTATATGGGGCTATACTTGAAAAGTCTTGAAAGACCACAGATGGTGCAAAATATGGTCTGATGAACACATAACTCATCTTGCACCAAAAGCACTGGCTTCTAATCTTCTTCCAGGATAAATTCCAGGTATTGGCTTTGACTTACAAATCCTAAATAGATTGTGATGGGGATGTATGAAAGACAACCTCCTCTCGCATGAGCCTGCCCGAAAATTGAGCTTATCACAGGAAATAAATAAATAAATAAATAATAATAATAATAATAATAATAGTAATTTTTATTATTTTTATAATTTCCCACCTCTCTTCAATGCTCTAGGCAGGGTACAACACGTTAAAATACAAAACACATTTTTTTAAAAAAATGAGAAAAAGAAAGAAAACATACATTCCACAGTTAAAATACTGTATATACAGTATAAGTCTAGAAATTTAGGTCAAAAAATTGACCCAAAAAAACTGAGTTGACTTATCCACGGGTCAATGTAAGTACTGCATCTTAACTCTTATTTAAAAGAAGGACCCATCCCCTGGTGAAAAGCAAGAGTATAATCTGTCCTAAAAGCACTGACCCCCTTTACTCTCTCAATCATCCAATCTTAAGAATAAGCACAAAGAGGTATGTCTGATGGACTTTTGGAAGTTATTTGACATTGTTTTGCTTTGCTTCATCCTTTAGATCCTTTCCTATATGCCCCTAAATTTTACCCTTGACTTATCCATGGGTCATAGCAAATTCCATAATTTTGGCCCCAAAAACCTACCCTTGACTTATACATGAAGTCAACTTATAGTCGAGTGTATACTGTACAGTACTATAAAATCATTGAAATACACTCATATGAGTATATTCTTTAAAATACACTAATTAAAAAGTTGTGCTTTAAAATTGACTGGGTAGGCCTGCTAGAAGAGAGGTGTTTTTAATGTTGTTTTTAATCCGATCAGCATTTTCAGTTTCTGTATCTTGTCTGGCAGATCATGATGCATGCCACTACCATGGTCTAGTAGTGAGTAATCACTAGGCAGACACTGAAGATTGTAAAATGTGGGCTAGACAAGTTAACTGTTACATGGATTTGTAATTGGTTGACTGGACGAACTCAAAGGGTGCTCAACAATGGCTCCTTTTCATCCTGGAGAGAAGTGACCAGTGAGGTGCCACAGGGTTCTGTCCTGGGCCCAGTGCTATTCAACATCTTTATTAATGATTTGGATGACAGAATTGGGGACACAGTTATCAAACTTGCAGATGCCACCAAATTAGGAGGAGTAGCTAATACCCAGAAGGCAGGATCAAAATTCAAAGTGACTTAAATAGACTAGAAAGTTGGACCAAAGCTAACAAAATGAAATTCAACACAGAGAAATGTAACGTACTGTACTTAGGGCAGAAAAATGAAATGTACAGATATAGGATGGGGGACACCTGGCTGAACGAGACCACATGTGAAAGAGAAGTCCAAGTAGACCACAAGTTGAACATGAGTCAACAGTGTGATGCGGCAGCTAAAAAAGCCAATGTAATTTTAGGCTGTATCAACAGAAGTATAGTGTCTAGATCAAGGGAAGTAATAATGCCACTCTATTCTGCTTTGGTCAGGCCCCACCTGGAATACTGTGTCCAGTTCTGGGCACCACAATTCAAAAAGGATGTGGAGAAACTGGAGCATGTCTAAAGGAGGGCAACCAAAATGGTGAAGGGTCTGGAAACCATGCCCTATGGAGAACAACTTAGGGACCTGGGGATGTTTACACTGGAGAAGAGAAGGTTAAGAGGAGGTGATATGTAGCCCTGTTTAAATATCTGAAGGGGTGTCATATTGAGGAGGGAGCAAACTTGTTTTCTGCTGCTCCAGAGAACAGGACCTGGAACAATGGATGCAAACCACAGGAAACGTGATTCCACCTCAACATTAGGAGGAACTTCCTGTCAGTAAGGGCTGTTCGAGAGTGGATCACACTCCCTCAGAGTGTGGTGGAGTCTCCTTCCTTAGAGGGCTTTAAGCAGAGGCTGGATGGCCATCTGTTAGGGATGCTTTGATTTGGAGTTCCTGCATGGCAGGGGGTTGGACTGCATGGCCCTTATGGTCTCTTCCAACTCTGATTCTATGATTCTAAGATAAGCAGAGTGGGAAAAAAAACAGTGCCTATTCTGAGCAAATGTCCGCAAACATTTAGCAAGGTGTGGATGTAATCATTTTATTACAAACAAATTATTGCACTTGGTTTACAGGGATATTTTGGAACATCCTCAGTTTCCATTCAAGAACAAAAGAAAAAAAATATGCCCAACCTCTCACAAGTAGGTAATTTACAGGTAACCAGATTATCAAGTAATTTCATGCATGCAGTATTTTATTATTGTTGTTGTTCTTCAGATTTTAGCAGATTTCCCTCAGTTTTGGAGGCTCTGTTCAAACAGAGGCTTACATACAAATCATGTAATTAAATTCAGCTGTTGGCAACAGTTGTAATGAGGAGAGGTAGAATCAAAGCCATTTGCATTATTAACATCGTCTTAACAAGAAAATTTGGTAAGGTTTATGAGGATAACCACAAAGAGGAAGATGTTCAGCAAAATAAGCTATCTAATCATTCATCCTAAAACTCCATCAGCATAATGACATCTTGAATGCTTCTAATAATAGCATCATTTAAACTATACACCATCTGAAATGCCATATAAGTCTAGAAACTACCAAATTGATTTTATGTTCAGACAGTGTTCATAGCTGGACCATGTGATTATAAGGTTTTTTTTTTATTATAAGCCCTTTGGATTTCTGAGTTTGCATTAATTTATTTATTTTCTCCAGAAAGGAGGAATCTGTTAATTGGATTAAAGTAAACCAATGGAATTAAAACACACACACACACAAACTGAGATCCCTGTAGTAGTTGTTTTGACTTACTCCTTGTCCTTGAATTATTTACATCATCTAAAGGCAACATTTTTGAAAAGGAATACTAATTTGGAGAGAGTTAGATGATTATTACTGTTATTTCTGCACCCTTGAACATAAAATAAATATATCATGGTTTGTGTGTAATGGATTAGATCCAAAGACTCAGTTTGTAAAGAGATGAAACTTTTCTTCATGGAAAGGATTATTCCATTGGTGGAATGGACCTTTCCATGAGTGGACCAGACGATCCATAGTAGGAAATAACATAATCTGTGAAAAGTACCTTTATGAGGCCAGTGATTTTGGTATGATTGCCTCATGAGGCAATTTTCTGACCTATAGAAATTCAAGTAACTCATATTAAAGATTGCAATGCTGGCCATGCAGCAAAATACAACAAAATACAAAATCCACAAACAACAATATCTGGTGGGCGGAGGTGATCCAAAGCATAAAATATTGTATGTAAGCTTTTGAAGCATCGCTGGCTTCTTAATTAGGTAAAGATTTTAAAAGTCATAAAAAAGAAAGATGGTGATAATATTTAAGTCACAGGCCTACATTGTCAGGTATGTTGTCAGTTAAAATGGAGATGTTGTCAGTTAAGATGGTAAAAATGTCACTTGTTTTAAGGGAATAGCACTTCTGTACAACAAGAGGGTCAAGGTACTGGGTTCTCAGGTCCAAATACAAAGAACATTCCAGAAGAAAATTATACAAATTTTCAGTCATCTTGTAGTCATATGTGCACTGTCTGTTGGTCTTCAGTAAGCCATCATAATACCCTTTAATGTCCATTAAGTGCAAGGTATTTAATCTGCACTTAAGGTCATATGGACAAGTAAGGGCTAGATAAGATAGCAATTTACCAGGACAAATGGTGAAATTCTTATATACAGTATCAGAACTGCAGTTATCCACTAATGCAGCATTTTGCTGAAAGTCAATATCACTTTACAATTTCTAGCTGGGCCCCTTTGTAGCCTTTTGCAACCAAATAGTTTGTTGAAAGTCCCAGACTGGATATGATAGAATAGATTTTTGTAGCCCAAGAATCTGGGCCCATTTCTTCATATGCCATTATGACTAAAGGGGAAACCAGCTGGAAAATTTTCTTAAGCCAATAATAAATGGCTGTTTTCTGAGCTAGTCTTTTAACTGAACAGCATGCAGATTCCATGGCCATCTGTCAGGTATGCCTTGATCGAGAGTTTCTGCATGGCAGGGGCTTGGACTGGATGGCCCTTGTGGTTTCTTCCAAATTTATGATTCTATGTATGATTCATATGTATAACAGACTTGGGGACAGATTTGGGGACACCCAGAGGTCTTGTTAGAAATTTATGCTGTACTGAATCCAGGACTGTCATGTCTAAGTAGACCCAAACTGCACCCCCATACAACAACTGGGGCAATAGCTTACTCTTGTATAATTCAAGAAATGATAACATTAAACCTTTCACCAAAACACCCTGTGAATTTAAAGATAGCATTTAGCTGTTATATTAGCTGATGCTACAGTAGATTTCAGGTGCAGACCAACATCCAGAGTCCTGAAATGTCACTTCTAGATATTTATATTGGCTAACTTGCTCCAGTCATTTGTTATTAAGCTGCTATCGATATTTCTGCCTTCTCTTTCCATCTCTCCCCACCCATGAAAATGTCCCTTCCATCCTCAGAATTCTAACTTTTTGGAGACTGAAATACTGAAAATCCTTCACTGCTAGAACTCTTTTATATGTTGTGCTTTTCTTGGCCACTTTGCCAGCCCCTTTTCGAAATGCTCAACTGAAATTTAAAGTTTTCTTTCTAGCAATGCTAGAAAATTGCATGGGGTTGGGAGGGAAGCAGAATTTTAATTAGAGTGGACAATGCTCTCATACACCAAGTAGCTACATCCCTGTGATATTTGCATGTATGTTGAGCAGGAATTTTTAGAGATACAGAAGGAGTGAATGTAAGAAAAGAGTAAATAAAGATGTACATTCTGTGGACCAGTCAAGCAAGAATTCTGAGCAGGAAAGGTCTATGGGTCCAATTTGTACATTTGTCCTCTAACAGACACCGCATAAAACATGTCTGCCTTCAATAATGTGTGTTGTGCATTCCAGCAGAGTGAATGCACTTACCAACCCATCCCTGTAATTGGCTGCTACTACTAATAAACTATGACAGAATAGTAGGTTGTTCTCTTAGATTTGTCCTGTTTAAAAATTATTTATAATTTGCATTAAGTGCTCCTGTCAGAGTGAACACATTTCTGTGTGCTAGGGAAGCAATTAAATGAGAATGTAACATCTCTACTGAGAAAGAGGTTAGGCAGAACACAACTGTTAATCCCAAGAGAATGTTGGGCTAATGAAGAGCATGCCTAACAAGCTACAGGTGTATCTCATGTGAGCCAGCACACTTGGCTTGAAATTACAAAAGCAACAAATATGGCATTAGTACACTACAGAACACAGCTCTGCTGTAGGTTCTATATATTGATAAGCAAGTGAAGTGATTCATATCTTTTAAGATATAGATGCAATGGAAAGAATAAAGATCTTGTTGCATATGGCAAATAGACAGATGCCACAGATGAGCTGTTTCCATAAAATTTAAATGTTTGCATTTCTTTGTAGATGACTTTGAGAACTGCATGCCTACTCAAAAGTAGGAATTTGCACGTCTTATCAAATCCACATCCACTTCTTCCTTCTGTCCACTTCCATGTCAGTTCTGCACCATCTTCTGTATGTTTTTTTTTCTCAAATGTGATGAAAACCATGCAGGTTTTTTAAAAAAAATGCATGAATTTTTGTGCACTTTCCCCTGATTTTATGCACTGCATGCATATGTATGCATATGATGAAGGGCAGTCCAGAATATCCTGACTCCTGAGCTGCCTCCATTGCAAATGCCTCTGTTTTGATGCTGTGCAGCTGATTGCATGTGCATCCCATTGAGCCACCTGGCATGTCCACCATGGGTTGCTTCACTCTGAGGTCAGAATGAGGTGTCCAACAACAATCATAGAGTGGCTGATGGCACTGGCAGATGCACTGGGCAGTGGTGCACATTTCAGTGGTACACATTTCGAGCAGCCACCCAGCATCAGAATAGAGGGCCCTGGATCTTCCCAGAAGATCCAGAGCAATGGGTGAGTTTTTTGAAATTTGGGTAAGCAGGATAAAACTTGGTTCTGGTGCTAAGTGGAATGGCCATCACTTGGTCTGCTTGCAGCAGAACTGGGCTTTAAGCCGTGAGTTGTTTGGTCTCCCCACCAAGGAAACAGGGAGGATTGTTGAAACAGTAAGACTGAAAAGATGAAAAAGCATAATAATAATAATAATAATAATAATAATAATAATATAAATAGTATTAATCTATTTTTGTTAAAAGGTAACAATGTGTATAACCAAGTGTTCATAACAAATACAGAGAAAAGATACAAAATGAACAAGAACAACAATGTTATGCAAAATAATACAAAAGAGCAAATATACTAAATAATAAAAACTAAATTGAAGCAAGATAACAAAAAATATAGTGCAAAAGAAAAAAGGCTAAAAGGGAGTCACAAAAGGGAGTCACAAAAGAAAGATACCCTTATAATAGGCGCAACAGCTGAACAAGATGATACATACAGCTGAAGGCCATTTCCCTCTCAGCAACTTATCATTAAGCCTTTAATAACCTAAGTTCTGGATCTTATCCATATTCCAACAGGATGTTGCATTTGGCCCATTCAGGCAGGGCCTAAATGTTGTTTAGCAGTCCCTTGAGCTTTGAAGGTGGAAATAAAACAAAAACAAAAACTATATAGCTTGGATTTAGGCTGTCTCCTCATAGGAGAACCACAGGCCACTCTACCACCTAGGAAAGAGGTGTGCTTGCTGCTTGCCTCATCTCACCTGGTGGATTACTAGCCTCAAAGACTGCTTCATGCCAGGACTAGGCCCCCAGGTTGGAGTTAGAGTTAGAAGAGACCACAAGGGCCATCCAGTCCAACCCCTGTCATGCAGGAACTCTTAATCAAACCATACCTGACAGATGACCATCCAGCCCCTGTTTAAAGACCTCCAAGGAAGGAGACTACCACACTCCAAGAAGTGTGTTCCACTGTCTAACAGCTCTTACTGTCAGGACGCTTCTCCAGATGTTGAGGTGGAATCACTTTTCCTGTAGCTTGCATCCATTGTTCTGGGTCCTGTTCTCTGAAGCAGCAGAAAACAAGGTTGGACCATCCTTAATATGACATCCCTTCAAATATTTAAACAAGGCAATAATATGATCTCTTAACCTCTCTTCTCAAGGCTAAACATACCCAGTTCCCTAAGTCTCTCCTCATAAGGCATGGTTTCTAGACCTTTCGCCATTTTGGTTGCCCTCCTTTAGACATGCTCCAGTTTCTCAACATCCTTTTTAAATTGTGGTGTCTAGAATTGGACACAGTATTCTAGGTGAGGCCTGACCAAGGCAGAATAGTGTGGTACTATTACTTCCTTTGATCTAGACACTATACTTCTATTGATGCAGCCTATAATTGCATTGGCCTTTTTAGATGCCACATCGCACTGTTGACTCATGTTCAACTTGTGGTCTACTAAGACTCCTAGATCCCTTTCACACAAAGTCTTGTTCAGCCATGTGTCCCCCATCCTATATCTATGCATTTTATTTTTTGCCCTAAGTGCAGTACTTTACATTTTTCTGTGTTGAAATTCATTTTGTTATCTTTGGCCCAGCTTTCTAAACTATTAAGGTCATTTTGAATTTCAATTGTGTCCTCTGGGTTATTAGCTATGGGGCTTTCCAGATTGCCAGGAGAGGGCGACATGAAGTTGCATTTTCCCAAATGCTTAGCAGCTACACTTCAGGTCCTAGGGGTGTATTTAAAATGTATAGGGCAGCTACACTGAGGGGGTGTGGGGACGACTTATCTGAAGTCTTGTCTCTTGCTCAGCCACTACATTGGAAGCTGTCAGGATGCTAGAAACACAGGCGGAGCAGCTGCACGGGCGGCAATGAACAGGGCTTTTGGCAGCACTGAACGTTTATTTTTTATTATTTTATTTTTATTTTTTATTTTTATTACTGGCTGCCAACTGTGCAATTGCACCAGTACACCATACAGACAATTGTATTGCTGGCTGTGAACTGCGCAGTTGCGCAGCTACATCACACATGAACTCTGCAGTTATGAAGATCTGTCAAACTAACATTGCAGTTTCACTTCCCTTTTTTAACTGCGCAGTTGCACCAGTGCACCATGAATGAACCCCTTTATTTTATCAATAAACGTCTTTATCTTATGAGTGAATTGACATTTTATTCGCAGTTGCATAACAGTTACAGCATCCCAGAGTCCCTACCGCACATGTCTAGGGTTCCGATTAGGGCTGGAACTATGGCTGGAGCTTTAAAAAACTGCACAGTTGCACCACAGCATTTAGATGCAGCTGCACAGTTACAGTGGTCCCCCGGGTTACGAAAGTAATCCGTTCCGGATTACCTTTCGTAACCCGAAAATTTTCGTAACCCGAGGGAGAAGAAAGAGAAAAAAAAGGGGGCCAGGCCTCGGAGGGGAAGGGACGGCCTTCCGGCGGACCTGTGGGAAGGCCGTCCCTTCCCCTCCGAGGCCTGGCCGGCGGCGGAGGAGAAGGGACGGACCCGCTCGGACCCGCGGGAAGGCCGTCCGTTCCCCTCCGAGGCCTGGCCGGCGGCAGAGGAGAAGGGACGGCCTTCCGGCGGACCCGTAGGAAGGCCGTCCCTTCCCCTCCGAGGCCTGGCCGCCGGCGGAGGAGAAGGGACGGCCTTCCGGCGGACCCGCGGGAAGGCCGTCCCTTCCCCTCCGAGGCCTGGCCGCCGGCGGAGGGGAAGGGACGGCCTTCCGGCGGACCCGCGGGAAGGCCGTCCCTTCCCCTCCGAGGTGCTTTTTTTTCTGGATCCCGGGGGATCCTTCGGATCCCGGGGGATACTGTAGCGGTCCCGCTGGTTTCGGATCCCGGGGTTTTCGTAACCCGGGGGATTCGTAAGCCGGGGGACCACTGTACACCCTTTTTAAAAAGAAGCTGGGAAAAGCAGCTCCTTTTTAAAGCTGCTTTCCCCCCACTAAAACACCAAAGAAGTGTGTTCATTCCAAACTTTCACTTCAGGTCATCTAAAGGCCACACTTTCATGCAGGCATGAACACACCCCTTTTTGCCAGTCTAGATCAGGCCTATTCCTCCTAATTTGGTGTCATCTGCAAATTTGATAAGCATGCTCCCAATTCTTTCATCTGAGTCTTTGATAAAGATGTTGACTAGCACTGGGCCCTGGACAGAACCCTGTTGCACCCCACTGGTCACTTCTCTCCAAGATGAAGAGGAGCCATTGCTGAATACACTTTGGATTCGGCCAGTCAACCAATTACAAATCCGTTTAACAGGCACCTTGTTCAATCCACATTTTACTAGATTGTTTGCAAGAATGTCATGGGGAACCTTGTCGAAGGCCTGAGTGAAATCAAGATATGCAATATCCACAGCATTCTCTTCATCCACCAAACTGGTAATTTTTTTTTTTTTAAAGACATCAGATTAGTTTGGCATGACTTTTTTTTCTCGAAACCCATGCTGACTTTTTGTGATTAGTGCATTCCCTTCTAAATGTAATGAATTCAGCTTTAAAGGAAAACATCCCAGAAACATGGAAAATTGCAGAAATAATATTAATTCCTAAAGAAAACAAAAATATATTAAGATATTATAGACCCAACAAATTTTAGACCAATATCTTGGTTAAATACCAATTACAAACGGTTTGTATCAATTTTGGCAACAAGGCTAAAAGAGAATTTGGATACTAAAACTGACAAAGACCAAAGAGGATTCCTACCAGGGAGAGAGATAAAAGATAATGTAACTCACATATTTAATGTAATAGAATATTTTGAAAATCATAATGAAAAGAAATTAGGTCTAATATTTTTAGATATAGAAAAGGCTTTTGATTAGATCAAACACAAAGTTATATTTGAGATTTATATCTGGCAGGAGTTATAAAGGCTAGGCCACTAGCCCCTCCTCCATGACTTACAGAAGCCACACCCCCTCAGGCAAACACACACACAAGGTTTTGGGGAAAAAACTCACCCAGTCAAAATGACTTCCGAGAAACCTCTCTCCCTCTTCTCCCTGGCACGGACATACTGCCCTTTGTGGTATATTGGAACACCACACTCTCACTTTCTTCATTCCCCTGGGGCACTGGGACATTTTGTAAACTTTTTAAAAGTTTCATAACTAAAAAGAACCCCCTAATATTTCCCCACCTCTCCCAGGTGGCTCAAGGCAGGATTACATTATTGTTGGAGCCTTCTAAGAAGTGAATGTGTGTTAAAAAAATTAAAAGGTGGGGGGAGCCTTCTCCTGAGCTTAAAACAGCATGGGGAGAGGCAGACAAAAACCTAATGGGACAGCTTCCAGAGATGGGAGCCTTTGGGGGTTAACAATGCCAATTTTAATTTTTTAATTTTTTTTCCCAAAAAAAAAAAAAAATCACTAGAAATGCCTTTTTAGCAGCTCTGAGAGGGGGCTTCAGAAGCCCATGGGGGCTTCAGAATACCCTTCATCATACATGGCTTAGGAGCCATACTTATCCCATCCCAATTTATGTGGCTACTTCTATTCTTTATAATAGAATAGTGAGAAGTAATGGTAGCAGATGGCATACAGAGCCATCCTATATCATTATTTCTAATACAACCCTGAGTTTTAACAGAAAAAAGTTGTCCTCTAGATTATAGATATATTTTACAGGCACATTTTTCAAAGCCTAATGTGTTCAGTGGAGTCCTGCTTTTTTTCGATCCAAATCTCCTCTTGGACATTAACTGGGGAGTACAGAGAATGTTTCTATTGTGTACAAAAAAAGCAGAACAGAAAACTCTTGCTGATCATATGAATGCAGTTTTCTTAGGCTCTTTCAGCTTTTACTGTATAGAAATATATATATTTTAAATTAATGACCTGGGCTAAGGTTATAATTTCAGAGTGCAAGCCCTCCATCTTTATAAGCAATGGAGGAGGGGGAAAATGAAAAAGACACCAGAGGAAATAGCCTTGAGGAACTAACCGTGTTTCCCCGAAAATAAGACAGTGTCTTATATTAATTTTTGCTCACAAAGATGTGCTAGGTCTTATTTTAGGGGATGTCTTATTTTTCCATGAAGAAGAATTCACATTTATTGTTGGGGGAAAAAAAAGAACATTTATTATATACTGTATATATATATTTATATACAAAAACTTTGCTAGGTCTTACTTTCAGGAGAGGCCTTATTCAGCAAAACCTCTACTAGGTCTTATTTTTTGGGGATGTCTTATTTTTGGGGAAACAAGGTACTTCAGTGGTGGACACACACCACACACACACACATCTTAGAAGTTAGGAGGAGCTCTCTCTCTCTCTCTCTCTCTCTCTCTCTCTCTCTCGTGTGTGTGTGTGTGTGTGTGTATTATTCCTTCCACCTTCTGAGATATTTTACTGGTTCTACTAGGCAATCCTATACATGTCTGCTCAGAAGTAGGTATTCCAGCAGATGACTCTTCATCACATATCTGTCCTTTACTATGATAGTTTTTTTTTTAAAAAAAAGAAAGAAAAAGAAAGAAAGAAAGAAAGAAAGAAAGATTCTTAGTGCCACGTGAAAAGTGAATTTTGAAACTTCTTGCTGTTAACACAAATACTGCATTTACCATAAAGAAACTGACTTTCTCTTGATGTGATCTATTGTATTACTAGGGCTACTTATTATTTTCTTGAGCTTGTCATGCTCCATATTCCACTACTATTTATAAATAAATGTAAATCCCTTCCTATGCCCAGGGCAATCTTCCAACAATTGTATTGTATATATGGCTCCCTTCATATCATAGTAAAACACAAATACGTAATGTTACTAGACATTTGATGTGAGTCGTATTAAATTCTGTGAGATTCCCTAGAGATAAGTGGGTGTAGAATTGCAGCCTTATAGCCTGTAATCCTGCACACACTTGTACAACACCCTGTCACAAACTCAGATACCAACTCTGCCCACACATCTAGTCAGGAAATGTCATCTCAGGAACTAAAAAATAAATAATAATAAATAAAAATTTAATTTCTACTCCACTTTTTGTGAGAGCAATCAAAGTGGCTTACAAAGATAAAATACATATACTAATATACAGCATATCCCCTCCTTAAAACAGAATTAAACAGTAATAAAATTAAAATCCAACATTAGTTAAAAATCAGTAATACAATTAACAATTAATGGTGGGCAGAATTATTGAAACCAAAGTTACACCAATACAAGCAGTATGGGGTTCTTTATGTGGCTGGGGGCTGTTCTGGTAAGGCCTGCTGGAAGAGATCCATTTAACAGCTTTCTTGAAGCTGTCTAAATTGGATATTAGACAGATCTCGTCTGGCAGATCATTCCATAGAGTGGGAGGCAACTACAGAAAAAATCCTGTGGGAGGTCACAACTAATCTAGTCCTCGCTGGTTGTAATAAATTCCTCCCAGAGGATCTGAATGTACGGGGCAGATTATATGGAAGCAGTCGATTCCTTAGATAGGTTGGGCCTAAGCCATGCAGGGCTTTAAAGGTGATCACCAACACCTTGTACTTTGCCTGGAAACTAATAGGCAGCCAGTGCAGCGACTTCAGTATTGGCGTAATATGGTAGCTCCTATTTGTTCCTGTAATCAGCCTGGCTGCCATATTCTGTACCAGTTGAAATTTCCAGACTAGGCACAAGGATAGCCCCATGTAGAGCACATTACAAAAGTCAAGTCATGAAGTTACCAGTGCATGTACTATGGTTTCGAGGTCTCCAGGTTCCAGGAAAGGGAGCTGTTTAGCATATCAGCTGCAGCTGATAACAGGCACTCTTGACTGTCGCATTCACTTGATTCCTCATGTGAAGCGACAGTTCAAGAAGCACCCCCAAACTGTGAACACAGTCCTTCGAAGGGAGCGCAAACCCTCTCGGGCAGGAGGTTGCAGCCCAATACCTGGTTTAGGAGCCCCTACTGTAAGTATCTCCGTTTTGTCTGGATTCAACCTGAGCTTGTTTTCCCTCATCCAGTCCATTACTGCTGCAAGACACCAAATGAGGGGAGAAATGCCATCTGTTGTTGCTGCTGATGATTGAGACATGGAGAAGTATATTTGGGTGTCATCAGTGTACTGATAACACCCTGTCCCATGTCTACGGATGGTTTCCCCCAGCAGCTTCATATAAACGTTGAATAGCATCGGTGACAGGATGGCATCTCTGAAGATGCCAGCCACAGATGCTGGTGAAACGTCAGGAATAAACTCTTCTAGAACATGGCCACATAGCCTAATAAACCCACAAAAAACTATGGATGCCGGCCATGAAAGTCTTCAAATTTACAACTTACTGATTTCTTTCTTTCTTTCTTTCTTTCTTTCTTTCTTTCTTTCTTTCTTTCTTTCTTCTTCTTCTTCTTCTTCTTCTTCTTCTTCTTCTTCTTCTTTTTCTTTCTCCCTCTCCTCTCCTCTCCTCTCCTCTCTTGTTCTTTCTTTTGATTTTGAATGAGGTTTAACAAATGCTAGAAAGAATCATACATTTGCAAATACCCATTAAGTGTTCCCTTTTTATTCCATGTACAACAACTATTACAGAGTTTGTACTACTCAAAATATTTCTTACAATTTGTAACAAAATTATGTCCCGCTCTGAACCCACTATAATAATCCATTCATTACAGAGGATAGCTGCCCTCATTAACATATGATAATTTGACTTTATTCAGTCACCTTGCTCAACTGCTGTTACCATTTATTTATTCAAACTGTATTATGTTTTCCTCCTAAAAGCACATGACTGTTGATATTCTTACCCAAAAAAGTGAAAATCAGAAATTACATATCCTTAAAACCAGAAATTACATAGTTCCAAAATTACAAATATGTTCTGCAACAATATAAAACCAATAAAAACAAGGAGGAATAAAAGGAAAATTAAACAGTTTCTTACTTCCTGAATGTCCATACAGATATATGTGTTTTAATTTATTGTTGGGTACCTTCAGATTGTTCCTGACCCATAGTGACCCTATCACAGGGTTTTATTGACAAGATTTGTTCAGAGGAGGTTTTGCCTTTGCCTTCTTCTGAGTTGGACTTGTTTTATAACACAAGTGATTTAACTTAAGCTTAGAGCCAGAACAGACCATCTCTAAAAGCCATTATCTGGGCAGCTTGGGAGGATGGCATTTATACGCCATATGCTTCCATGCCCCCTTGAAGCCACTTAGAAGGTGGGCAGCTGCCCAGATGTGAGCAGCTTCAAGATGCATTTACTTACCACACACTGTAGCAGCATCTAGAAGCCAGGTTTGGGGTACATCAGGGCAGGAAGAGCCACCATTTCCCTTGCCAAACAAGAAGCTAATGTTTTCCGCTCTTTTTTTTTTTTTTTTTTGGCTGAACAAAAGACAGATTGGGGCCAGGGTATGTGTTTGTCATGGCCCCAATCCACTGAAGGGGCAACTTGAAACTGCCCCTCCTGCCCATCTGTTTCATCTCTTAGTCATATATTTTATTCAATTAATTTTAATTATGATCTTACAATTGTACAAAAGCTTGGATGTTTTGTTTGCAACAGTCTTTGGACTAAGCAAGACACAATGATATTAATTCTTCTGAGGCTGAGAAAATGACTTGCCCTAGTTCACCCAGAGAGTTTTCATGGCTGAATAGGGATTTGAATCCTGTTCTCCAGAATCATAGTTCAATGTTCAAAGCACTGCTTCATGTTGACATCTGAAAAATGAAAGTGTGAGAGGGATATCTGAGGGAAGATAGTGTTCCATAAGTAGGGTGCCTCCACCAAGAAAGCCCTGCTATGTGTGATAGCCCTCCATTCCAAACTAGATATAAAAACTTAGCTATCATGAATAAATTGAAGACAGCCTTCTGATAACTTACCAGTATGTAGAAAGGTAAAGGTAAAGGTAAAGGTAGTCCATTGACATGAATGTCTAATTGTAACCAACTGTAGGGGGCAGTGCTTATCTCCATTTCTAAGCTGAAGAACCAGCATTGTCCAAGGACTGCTCTGGTGGTCATGCGGCTAGCATGACTGCACCGAACACTGTTGCCTTCCCAATGAGAAGTGGTACCTATCTATCTACTAGCATTTGCATGCTTTCAAACTGCTAGGTTGGCTGAAGCTGGGACTAGTGACAGAAGCTGACCCCATCATACAGCACCTGGGCCTCTGATCATCCCATCATCAGAACTGGCATCTTAATCACTAAGCCACTGCATCCCCATGTGTAGCACACCTTATTATTAATTTAAATTGTTCTATGTGCTCCTCTTCGTTTTTTCCTTCTGGCGTAAGCATGAACAATACCAGATTTATTAAGGCTTGTTTTTGTTTCAAATTAAAATCAGTAGTAAGCTGAAAAAAGACACTTCAAGAATTGAAGAAATCTCTTAAAGCAGATGGGTATCTGTCTGATCCAACCTGTTCACTGTTGTGGTTAGAGAGATGGAGATGAGGAAATAGCTCAATGGAACAGACTCCTGCTCTCCACCTTCAGTCTTGGAATTTCTCCAGTTAGCTTACTGCATTAAAGCTTTAGGTAGTAGGGGGTTGAATGACTCTTTAGATATCAGGGACTTGGAAAAACCTTACTAGTCTCCTTTGAAGTACTCCATTCACTTCTGGACACCTCATTTTAAAACGTATATAGACAAGGTTCAGAGAAGGGCAACAAAGAAGATAAAAGGTATAGAGAACAAATCATATAAGAGAAAGCTGAAGGAAGTGGCTATGTTCAGCATGATGAAGCAAAGACTGGGAGGTAATATGATTGCACTCTTTCAGTAACTCAAGGGCTGCCACAGAGGCCTGTTTTCTGCTGCCCCCAAAGGGTAGCACCAGGTTTAATGGTTTGAAGTTACAGGAGACTAGACTTTGAACATTAAAAGGCATGTCTTGGCAGTAAGAGCAGTTTGGAAATGGAACCAATGCCTTAGAGAGATAGGGAGGTCTCCTTCTTGGACATTAAAAAAATAAAGGCTGGACAGCCACCTGCTAGGGAGGCTTTCACTGGAGATTCTGCTGGAGAATTATTGCTAGTGAGAAGAGTAAGCAGTCCTGGCTTAGAACAAAAGAAAGTGGCTAAGCTTTTAGTACCATGGGACAGGCCTTTTGTTTTGTTTTGTTTTTTGCCTCTCCTTTCCTTTCTGGTTTGTCTCATATCATCTGGTATTCGGGTGCAGACTCCCCCTGAATATTCTGTTTTGGCTTCATGTTGAATTTATGTTGGTAGACTTATCCTGCTCCCCCTTGCTTGCCTCTACTAGCTACTCTGGGAAACAGCTATTCTATTAACCCATGTGGAATGCTACCTGGCAAAAAGCACTTTTGTCAGCTGTCACAGACGGTGTTTTGTACCACTCATTTGATTTTTGATCCCATTTCAACATAACTATAGAAAATTTCCTGATCAAAAAGGTAAGTGGGTGAGGGGGAGTCTGCCTCTGTACACTGGTAAGTGAATAAAAGGCAGTCCGTCATATCACTGACAAGTTGAAATATTCACGGGGATGTGCTCAAAGAATTGGGCTCCAGAAACACTGAAAGACTGCCAAACGATCTGCTGAAAATGAATTAGATTCAATGACAGTTCAAAAAATGCACTGTGGGAAGAGAAGTATTCAAAACCTGGCTAGACTTCACAATATGATCTGTGCTCATTGCAGTGGAATTTAAGTGTCAACAATGACAAAAGATGCTAATATTGGTTAGCAAACCTGTTAAAAAATATATATATCAAATACATAACCAGGAGAAAGGAGTTCCATAGGTAAAATGAAAGTGGGAAAACAGGCTAGCCCAGGCTTCTGTAAATAAGGGAATTAAATCAATGGAAGGGCAAAAGACTAAAAGCCAGCCAGATAACGCAAAGCTGGGGAGAATAAGAGAATAATAGGGAAATGTGATTCCTGGAGATACAGCTTTCTTCTTATACCTTCATTAACAGTCCAGTCCAGCAAAAATGATTGCTGTGATAGACTTGTAGAAATGAAGGGAATTACAAAAAAGCACTTGTGTTTTCTCATATAGTATTTGTTCTCTCTCGTGGGGATTGCAAAGGAGTTCACTCTAGGATAATGACCACCTAGAGCTAGGAATGGTTTGTGTGTGCACTGTTGAATGAGGTACATCCATTGAATTTGCTGGAATAGTTATCTTCAATGTTTTCATTGCTATGAATGTATTTCCCTCCTTCCATTCTATTATTGTTCGTTGAATTCTTTCTGCTTCTACTGCACTCTGATTTCCTTCTGGTTTAACTCAAAATGCCTAAAATGTAGTTCCAAAGAGATACATGCACACTTTAATTTTGCATTTCTCATTTGATAAGTCATAGATTCATACCAAAATGTGTAAATCCTAGTTAAATAAAGGTGGGTAAAGGAAATCTGAACTAATTAAACATTTTTATCATAATGCTTTAAATGCTGTGATTTTCTCCCTTCACTTCTGAAGTCTTTCTGGGATATAAAATCTGACTTGGTTCAATCTTGTGTGTGAAAAGAGAACATGCAGAAAATGTTCTCAATGCAACATGGCAAGATTTTTTTATGGGGGAGGGGGGAGATTTTGAACATACTGTATTTGATTTTTTTTTTTTTTTGGCATTTCTCTGAGTGCACATGGCTTGGGTCCATCTTATTTCAGGGACCGCCTCTCCCCATATGAACCTCCCACACACACTTTGGTCCTCTGGGAGGAACCTGCTGCAGCCTATGAAGACTAGGCTAGTGCAGACCTCCTAGAGGGTCTTCTCGGCTTCTGCTCCCAGGCTATGGAATGGCCTGTCAGACGAGATCTGTCTTATTACAGATGCATCTCTTCTGGCAGGCCTTCCCAAAACCCCTATAATCCTCCTGGCTCCTTACACCCTGATGTTACCCTATGCTGTGGCCAGCACTATGGGTTTTAATATCTGTGATATTGTTTTATTTTATTTGCTAGTAACCTGATTTTAATTTTTGCTAGTTTAATTCTATTTTAAGAGGTGGTTGGTTGGGGATGGGATTCTTGAGCCATTTTAACTGTAATTGTTTTTAATCTGTTGTACCTCGCGTTGATTGTTTTGACAGAGGGGCGGGTAAGAAATCATTATTATTATTATTATTATTATTATTATTATTTGGAAAATACAATAAACATTTCCTTGTTGCATAGAATGTTTAAAAATTATTAGCATTGGAGTGGGGCTTTTTGTTTGCTTGTTTGTTTTTGTCTTTTTGTCATTTTGACCTATTATCTTTTCCTTTTCTGGCTCTTATGAGCAGAAATGTTTTGTGCACATAGTGGAAAATAAAACAACACACAGAAAGCACTCGATCATTCATTCTCATGCTGGAGACCAGAATCCATGTGAATCCATGTGTGGAGGTGACACCACTGCTCCTCAAACACTTACCTTTTGGCAGAAACAGGATGTGGCACTCACCTTCTTCCCTTTAAAATATTTTAAAAGATGATTGCAGAGGGGTGAAGCTCAGTGGGAGGAGAAAGGAGAGGCCCCCAAAAATTATAAATTAAAAATTTTAAAATTTAAAAAATTCTTTAAATTTTTTGAGATTAAAAAATGTTTTATTATTTTTAAATTTTCTTTAAAACATCACAATGTAACCAAATTTTCACTATGTATATGTAAATACTTTTAGGTTGTGCATATGATATTCTAATTTGAATATATAATTTTAAATTCACTAGTTGTTTATGTCACAACTATTAGTATTGCATTCAGTGATATACAGAAATTCTGATTTATGAGTAACATTAATACAAAAAACATGACTAAGGATTCTGTATCATGTGAAATGGGAGTAAGACAATTGAGGGGGGGGGTGAAACCATGAGTTTCCGCACCGGGTGACCCCACCGGGTGACACCAACTCTAGTGATGCCACTGATTGGACTGCAACTCTGGAGATCTGGCTCTTTTCAGATCAAGCTGTTTTCTGACTTTAAAAAATGGTGGGCAGAGTGGTTCTGGAAGCAGGGATGGAGAGAGGCTGTATTTGGAATGCAGATTCGGTGGCAAAAGTCATCTGATATGATCAGGATGCCACCTGAATTCAGCTTTAAACTGGATAGAGGTAAACTGATTTAATAACCAATGTGATAAGCCTCATAGTCTGGTTCCAGAGGAGGCTAACAAGGCCTAATATGTAGCTTCTGTTTTAAAGAAGAGAGGGAGATATGCTCACACCATGCTCACAGCCTATTATGTGTAACCTTTGTGGCCACTGATCTTTTCCTCCCTGCCCTACATAGCTCCTGGAGCCCTGTATGATGATATTCTAAGGGACTTCAGCCACTTGATGAAAATAAAGGACAACGGAAAATTATTGTAGAGGTGGCAAACTGTTTTTGAATGCCCTAATTCCAAAGTCTGCTTTTGGTTATCCTTTGTTATTGTTATGTGCCTTCAAGTCTGCTCTGAGTTGTGGTGACCCTATCATATGGTTTTCCAAACATGAGGTTTGCCATTGCCGAGAGAGTATGGCTTGTCCAAGGTCACCCAGCATATTTCTGTGGATGAGCAGAAATTCAAACCATGGTCTTGTGGAGGTAATCAAACTTTTTAACCTTGGAATCTCCTTTTACATCTACTTGCAGGTGTCACCCTTCACTTGTCATAACATATGAATAAAAATATTCTGTTTAGTGTGTATATTTTCAATTGCACTTCCTGTATATTCATATTTTAACATTCATATTTAACAAACTGGAAAAAAACTTTATATTTTAATTTTAAATTTAAATTTTACACACAGTTTTTTGAGGATGAGTAGGAGGGATCTGGGCCTCCAAGTCTCTCCCCCCCCCCCCCTTGGGCAACTTTCCTGCCCATAGTTTGAGAACCATTGACTTAGATCATTATACCATACTGGGTCTTTTGTATATGCTTTCCCCTTCCCCACAACAGTGGTAATGTAAACCCTTTTTGTTCCATGTGGCTTCCAGGGAGCTCTACACACTTTCTGCCATTTCCAGAGCCCCTCTCTTTTATTCATCCTGGACAAGACGTCCCCCCTCACTCCCCCAAACCCCTAGAAACTGGTCCTTCTCTGGCAATTACAAATCTTTTTCTTATGGCATGAGGCTACATTTTAAGATTTTTGTTGCAATTCCCATGTGTTTGTTTTCATTTATTTGTTTGAGCATTATTGTGTGACATTTTATTCAGTAACATTCAAGGTGCCTTCCAAATATCATGAAAGAAAAAAAGACCTTAAAACAGTGGCAGCAGCAACAACAAAATAATATTCTAAACTGTCATTTATAAATTAATGACCAGCCATCCTTCCAGCAGCTTGTCCCAGCATCTGTCCAATAAGAGATTTTAACCTTAGCTCTTTTGCATTGACAGGTGTTTTCACTATCCTGCTTTTAAAAAATGTTTCTTATAACTAATATATATCTAATGTATATTAGGTAAGAAGGCCAGCTGAACTTCAAAGCTGAAAAATAAATGAGAACCCTCAAAGATTGTTGTATGAATTTAATTTAAAAAAAGAAGAAAAAAAAACAGCCTCTTAAAAGATAAGAATGTCTTCAGCATTTTAAAATGACTCTCACATGTATCAGATGGCTTCTTGATCTAATATGAGTGTTTGTGTGTTTCCAGCACAGAAAATTGTGCACAGCATGGTATTTTATGCTTACAGTCCAGTCTACCAGGCAGAGGTCTTCAAACAGTTACATTTCAAGTATTTTTTTCTTTGAATCTTCATCTTAGAATTATCAGTTGGTTTTGTTACTTTTTTTTTTTAATTTGGATCTCTTCTTTCTGTTTCAGCAAGGAACAAAGATTGAAAGATTCAGAGAAGACTAGTGTTTCATATCAGGTATAAGCATTTCTAACAGGTTTTTTTTAAAATGGGGACATCTCTCATATGTAATATGTATTGTTATAGCCCTCTTTTTAAGGGCTTACGAAAAGGAACAAATACCTTCACTGTAAGTATGAGTAAGATAAATTAAACACCTAATCTGAGGCTTGAGAAACTGGACTATTTGCCCACAGAAAAGGCAACTTAAATTAAGATGATTTCCCTGGGGACAAATTGTCCTGCCATTCTGAATTATGGACTGCATTATTAATAAACCTCTTAATCATGGTGTGAATTTCTCCCTTTTAGAATCATGAGTAATGCCTTTGGCTGATCCTCTCTAACAGCAATTGAAAGTTGATAAAATGAAAAACAGACAGAACCTGGAACAGGCTCTATTAATGTTCCATTACAATCAAGGAACATTTTCCATTTCTTCATCTGGAACATCCTGGGGATTATTTTTAACTCCTTTGTACTGTATTTTCCATTCATAATTATGCTGATTCAAAACCTGCATATCCTAATATCCTAATGGTTAAAGGAAATATATTTTCTCCTAGTCTGCATTTATGTGTGATTATGATTAGTATTAACATTTATTTATAGAGCACTGTAAAGTTTGCACAGCACTTTACACACTTAGGGTCAAATAAAATAAGAGGGAAAAAGAATAAAAAACTGCTAAGTAGGGGGCAATCTAAAACAACATTACATGATTAAAACATCTCTAAAATAATACTAATTAGTAAACAATATAAACAAAGAAAGCAGCAGATTAACAACCAGTAATGTGGAATGCCTCCCTAAACGAGAGCGTCTTCAATTCAGCCTTAAAATTAGTCAAGGAAGTAACAGTTCTTAACTGTGTGAGGAGGAGATTCCAGGTATGAAGAGCAGCACAGGAGAAGTGGCAGATTCAAGCAGGGGAGGAGGAAACCCTTGGCTAGGTCAGGAGACAGGTGTCATAAGATCTCAATGTGCATGGAGGGCGCTAAGGAGAGATGAGCACTGACAAATAAAAGGGAGCCAAGCCATGAAGAGCTTTAAAGTTTAGGAGAAGAATTTTGTATTGGATTCTGAAAGGAATGGGGAGCCAATGGAGGGATAACAACAAGGGGGTAACATGATCAAAGCATCAGGCAGAGAAAATGATCCTGGCCACTGACCATTGCACAGAGATTAGGGGGTAAGGTGGTAAATAGAAGACCAATTAGCAATGAGTTGCATTAATCTAGGCGTGATATCACCAATGCATGCACCAAAGTCTTTGCTGTCAAAAAAGAAAGAAACAGTTGAATTCTGATAAGATTATAAAGAAAGAATCTGCATGACTTTGTGAATCTGTGGAGTGAACATTAACCAAGAGTCAAATAGGAAGCCAAGATTATGGGCCTTATTGACAGATTGAATAGAAATGTCATTTGAAGTAATTTACAAAGAACATTGCAAAGATAGCTTGGGTGGGAAGACAAGTAACCCAGTTTTGAATATGTTGAGCTTCAGGCACTGGTGAATCATCCACTTGGAAACAGCAGCAAGACATGCTGATAATCACTGCTCAACATCCAGCAAAATCTCAGGGGTAGAAAAGTACAGCTGGGTAACATCAGCATCCAGGTGATATTGAATGCTATAGGAGCTAATAAGATTTCCCAGGGACAGGGTATAAAGGGAAAACAGTAAAGGACCCAAGACAGAACCTTGAGGGACTCCAGGGGCAGAAACCTGACCTCCTGTAACCACCTCAAAAGATTTGTTTGATAGGTAGGATTTAAACCAATTTAAAACTGGTCCTGCAAAACCCAGGTCTTGGAGTAAATCCACCAAGAGACCATGATCAACCTTGTCAAATGCAGCAGAGAGATCCAGGATGACTAGAATAGAATAAAGACCTTTAGATTTAGCCAGTAAAAGATCATCATGATTTTAGTGAGAGCAGTCTCAGTTGAATGCAGTGGGCAAAAGCTGGACTGAAAAACATCAAGAATGGAATTAGCAGTAAGAAACTCCAGGCAGCGAAAATAAACAACACATTCTAAAACCTTAGAAAAGGAAGAAGTGAGATAGGCTGATAGCTTGAAAAAGAAGATGGATCAAGAGAAAGGTTTTCCAAGGCTGGCGAAACTAAAGCATGCCATTAGGAAGGAGCCATTAGCAATAGAAAAGTTGATAGTATAAAGAAGAGAAGGTAAAATAGAGGGGACAACAGAAATCAAAATACAAGAAGGAAGCAGATGGAGAGGGCAGGTCGTTGTTTTAGAAGAATTCAAGAGATTAGATAATTCACCCAATAAAACAGAGGAAAAAGCAGAGAATGTTCCAGTTATAGATGATAGAGTTGCTAGAGTAAAAGAAGAATGCAGGGAATCAAGGTTGGAACGGATTGTTTCTATCTTAGTAGTAAAATAATCTACAAAATCAGTGGGTGGAAATGAGTGTGGAACCAACAAAAAAGAAGGTTTTAGTAGAGAATTGAATGTGGAGAAAAGATGCTGTGGCCACTGATCATTAGCCTCAATCACAAATTTATAATAATTCTGTTTTGCCAAGGAGATAGAGTGTGGGGGGAAAAAAGAACAAATTTGTAATGAATAAAAATCAGCCCATTCCCTGTTTTTTTTCCACAACTGTTTGGCAGCTCAAGGACAAGAATGGAGAAACCGAACAATGGGAGTGATCCAGGGCTGTGGCTTATTAGAAGAGGTTGTGCATATCAATAAAGAGGCAAAACATTGGACAATTTGTGTTGGACAAAGCGTTGGACAATTTGATGTGCCAACCAGGTCTCGAAATCTGACAAAAACTTAGTAGGTGAGCCCAGTGGACAATAGATAACTGCAACCTGAAGCTGAAGCGGTAGGAAAAGTTTAATAGCATGAAGTTCAAAAGAAGAAAAACAGTGCTGTTGAGGAGAAGATAAGAATTGAAACTGACAGAAGTTGGATAACAGGACACTGATCCCCCCCCCCCCCGCCCTCCAGATGACTAGTGTGAGAAAAGAAAAGTCCATCAAACGAGACAGCAACAGAGGTTATGGTGTCATGAGCTGGAAGCCAGGTTTCAGTGAGAGCAAGAAGATGAAGAGATTTAGTAAGAAAAAGTTCATGGACTGATGTTGCTTTCCAACCAACTGATCAGCAGTTCCAAAGAGGACAATTGAAAGGGAGCTGAGAACGGGGAGGACATCTAATGGAAATCAAATTAGGAGAAATAGTAGGAGCCATAGAAGAAAATAAATTAACAAGAAAAGATCAGACACAGACAGCAAAAGAAATATATATATATATATATATATATATATATATAAAAAGCCTAGAACAGACAATAGTCCCTAGCATTGCCAGGCTCAAGACAGCTAGACTTAGTCAAGTCAATAATAACCATCCAACATCAAAGAACAGCAAGGCGTTAAATTAGCTCAGTAGAAGGCCAACTCAAGAAACCAATTGGCTTTCAAGTATGTTGTAATGGCTAATATGAATGATGTCAACAATGAATATGATACAGTATAATAACAGGTTACTTGGAAATTGTGAAATCAATCAATCAATCAATCAATCAATCTGCTACAATCCTTCTTGTTGTTTGAAATAAGCTAGGGTTGTTGTAAAAGAGAAGAAAAGAAAGTCGGAGCTCTTCATCTGTTATAAATGGTAAATCTAGTACCCAGGCTAATGGAAAGCCACATGGGAGCAGTTTTAAAGCTGCTACCACCGCTAGACACTCCTCCTGACTGCTGAGCTGATGGAAAGCTGAGTAGGAATGGTTTTAAAGCCAGACACTCCTCCTGACAGCTGAGCTGATGGAAAGCTGAGTAGGAATGGTTTTAAAGCCAGACACTTCTCCTGACTGCTGGGCTGATGGAAAGCTGGGCAGGAGTGGTTTTAAAGCCAGACACTCTTGAATGCTGCATTCATCTGAGTACTTTCCACATTACACAATGAATGTGTGGGTTCTCTATGCCAAGATTGCACGCCTCCCTTCAAAATTTCAAATGATGTTTTGGTAGGACAGAGTTACTGAGGGCCTGTGCAGACCAGCCATTAAGGCTGGCCTGGGGGCAGAGTTAGGTCATGGTGTCCACATGACACATGCCTGACTCCACCCCCATGGTGCTGTGACACCATACACTTCATCACACAGTGCGCAACATCACGATGCTCCTCTGTCACTGCATTTAGATGATCCTGGGAGCAAAAAGGAGCTGCTTTGTGTGACTTGTTTGCTTGTTTGTTAGTTTTTACTTCTTGCTTTTGATACCACTAACTATTGAGATTACCATTTTATCTTTATGGCCCAGTTGTTTGAGTTGAGAGTGGATATTAATATGCTGCTTCAGTTTCTGTCTACAGCATAAATTCAGAAAGGTTGCCTTGAGGAACTTCAACCCAGCTTCATATCTGAATCCCAAAAGATCCATCTTCCCCTTTCTACTGCCCATGCATGCTGTGTAATATGAAGTCACTGGATGAGGTCATATTATGAGATGCTGTTAGCATGTTGATAATGCACAGTTTTACCTTTTTCTTGCCTTCTGAGTAGATGAGTTGTGGAAATGCTGAAATGCAGTTTCCAGAATTGATGATAGGCTGTATTGGGAACCAAAACAGTGAGATTAAATCTTAATAAAATGTTACTGACCTAAATTAATGGCTCTAAGGCTGAGGGAAATGTCACCCCACTCTTCTGAATGGAGTTGCGCTCCTCTTGAATTGAGTTGTCCTGAATTTAGATTTGTCATCAGAAGCTCAGAAAGCCTTATAAATATTTAGTTTGTTCACCAGTTCTGGTCTCTCTCCCAGATATAAATAGATTGCAAACAGTCATCCATGTCCTGGTAACCTCCCAACTGCATTACTACAGAAAATAATTTTGGATCTTTGGATACCAAAAACTGCCAGGATTGGCATAATCTCTTCAGATCTTTTCATGGTTGTATTAAAAGACTCCAGCTGTCTACTTCTGATCTCAGTTAAAAGTGTTAGGACAGATCTTCAGTGATTTTGAATCCAAATACCAGAACTGCTTACTCCCATACTTTCCTGTCCATATTCATGGATTAACTACTAAATACATTTTCTTTATTCATTTTTTTATTAAAAGGGAAATAGATAATGATATCCATAATGTGAGTCTTTTCAGTCATGGCACACCTTTTGTAAAATACCAGCCCCCAGGCAAGCATAGCTGGCATCAGCATTCCTCTTTACAGCACCAGACAAAACAATTATATTCCCCAAGAATTGTAACTTTGTAGAATTTTGGAGTGAGCCAGCATGATGTAGTGGTTTAAGTGTTGGACTCTGACTCTTGAGATCAGGTTTCGATTCACCACTTGAGCAGAAAAACTCACTGGGTGACCTTGGAAAAGTCACACTTTCTCAGCCTCAGAGAATGGCAAGGGCAACCCCTCCCCTGAAGAAACTTGTTGAAAAATTCTATGATTGGTTTGCCTTAGGTTCACCATAAGTCAAAAACAGCTTGGAGGCATGCAACAACAAAAAACAGTTGTTTTGGAAACATATCTTGTCTAATGCATCTGTAGACGTACACATGCCTACATAAAGCACATGCTATTGCAAATGTTTGATTATTGTTTATTTCAAAACATAACTAAAATAATTTTATCTTTGTTACAAAATCATACATTTTGTAAAAAAAAATTACCTAAAAAACTCAAAGCCATTTTATTAGATAAAATGGAGTGTTTGTTGTTTGTTTGTTTGTTTGTTTTAGAAAGGACTACCTCTAGAAATCAATGCCAGTAATCCATTCAGGATCTAAAAATCATTATCAAAATTTGCTTCTTAATTATTACCTTGCTTTGCTATCAGACTTCTTTTGATCATTACAAAACTCTCCTCTTCTACATCTATGGTAGAATTATAGACCTAGAAATATCAATTTAACCAGGTTTTACTTTTTTCCCCAATTAGTTGAATCATGTTGCTTCCATGCAACATTGTCATCTAATATGCCCCTGTAGCCCACAGAATTCCATCTGTACACAAATCCATGAGAAAGGAGGCAGTCACACCTAATTATCTTCAGCATCTTTGAGCCACCCTTTATACCTTCAGATACACTACTTTATGGTACTGCATAAAGTTTATCACCTTTGCCTTTTTTGCTATCTTATTACCAGGGCAATCTGATATTATTGGTCTAGGCAAAACATGGTCCCATGTAATGAATCATTTAAACCAAAAAAAAAATGTCAAGCTTTTGTCCATTTCATAAAGCCATTGAAACTAACATCTCATAAATAGTTGGAATTAAACAACATGATCTGTGATAAGCTTTACTCAAATAGCTATTAGTCTGGTTGTCATCAGGTAATTCATGTTCATCCTGAAGGCCTTTCAAGTGTTTGATTAATAAAATAGATATAAGTGTATCCACAAATTACACTGTTTATCCCATATTGTTTATTTTATCAAATAGGTTTGTATAGTTTCCATATACAAATCTATCATCATCAATCACTCAAGTGGAATGCTTAGTGTTCATCAGATCTGTCCAGTTCATGTTAGAAGCTAATAATTCTAGTTCATGTCAGAAGCTAATAATGTAGAAGAAATTTGTCATCTCTTCATTTTTATTTAAACTGAATTTATAAGTGTACTGGAATACATCTGGATGGGAGAATCTGTGTTTTTCAGTCTCTGGTCTCCAATTCCAATCAGCTCAAAAATGCAAATATAAAAATCAACACAAAAATGCACTGAATTAGGGGGAAACATTTCCACAAAATGTAAATACAAAAAGTATACATTAGGAAAAATGAATAAACAAACAACAACAACATCAATGTCACTAACTCCACAGTTTGAATGTGAAATGAGCTTGCAGTTTGGAAAAATGATTATGCTTCTTGATGAGTTTATGACATAGGTTGCATCTCCACTGCAGAAATAATCCAGTTTGATACCACCTTAACTGCCATGGCTCAATGCTATGGAATTCTGGAAATTGCAGTTTGCTCTGGCACCAGCGGTCTCTAACAGAGAAGGCTTAATGTCTCACAAAACTACAATTCCAAAAATTCCATAGCATTAAGCAACAGTAATCGTGTCCAACTGGATAATTTTTGTATATGGATGCAGCCATTGTGTGGCATTTCAGATTTGCTTGTGATGATGACAAAAATGGGTCATGGAGGTTAAGTCAGAAGGCTCACTATGAGTAGAACTTCAGCATTAGGTTGGAGTAGTGAAGGAGAAGAGGCATGTTTACTTTTACTTTATGATGGTCTTATGAGGGTGTTAGTCAAGTATTGGAGTGACGTATGTATTACAATGCAAACATTAGTAGTTTAGGTGCAGGTCCAAGTTAGGCCCAGATGCAAGTTACATACAGGACTAAATGTTCCCATATGAACCTGTCTATTTTTAAAATCTTCTGGACAGGCTCCTTCTGTCCCACCAAGGTGACATGTACTTCTGGTGGGAATATGGAAGAGGACCTTCTCAGCAGCTGATTCCAGACTGTTGAACTTCCTTCCCAGAGAGGTTAGACCTACACTCCCCTCACTATCATTCCACAACAAGACAAATACCTGGTATTCAGTTCTCAAAGGTCTGTTGAAACAAGAAGGTCTTTGTCTGAAACAGTCTGTTTAATGCATTGGGTCCTCTATGTTTTTTCCCCTCTTTTTAATGGTTTGTTTATGTTTTTATTGGTTTTAATTTATTGATAGTTTACTGTGTAAATTCATGTATATGTCTAGAAATTTTAGTAAAAAAATTAACCTCCCAAAAACTGAGTCAACTTACTTTAACTCTTGGGGGGTAAAGAACCATCTCCTGGAAGCACTGATCCTCCCTCTACTCTCTCATCCATACAGACTTTAGTTTGAGTACAGATAGTATCATCAGTATAATCCTTCCATATAATCCACCCGGCACACTTAGGACCTCTGGGAGAAATCTGCTACAACCAATAAAAACCAGGTTATCTACAACTGCCCTGAGGACCTTTTTGGCTACCATTCCCAGACTATGGAAAGGCCTGCTGGATGGGATCCATCATACAGCCACCTCAGACAGCTTTAAAAAAGCTGTTAAGATGGATCTCTTCCGGCAGGCCTTTCCTGAATAGATGCCTGGACACCAAAGAGAGAAAGAAATGAACATGTTGCTGTTTCCTGTTTTCCTGTCTTTGTTGTTGTTGTTGTTGTTGTTGTTTTGTCTAAATTGTTATTGATCTTTTTAACATGTTTTAATTGTAAAGTGTTTAATTCTATTTTGAGGGAGGGAGGGTTGGGGGATATGATATGTATAATTTTTAATGCTGTAAGCCACCCCAATTGCCTGAGTGCAGATGCGGTGGGATATAAATAATAATAATGTCCACTGGAGTTTTATAAGGGTTTTTTGGCATTATTTTCCTTTGTTTCATCCTTTGCATGCTTTGTTATATGCCCCTTATCCTCGACTTACCCATGGGTCATATTGAAATCTGTAATTTTGTCCCCCAAACCTGACCTCAGTTTTTACATGAGGTAGACTTCTAGTCAAATATATATGACAATTACTTTTTAACTTTTTTATGCTGTGGATTTTTTAAACTATGCTTGTTTAAAATGTTATAAGTTGTTTGAGCACCATACTTAAAGGCAGGACATAATACCAACAGTATAACCAACAACCTTCAATGAAACCCTCAGATTCACCCTGAGGGAAAGAATTGAAACTATATAAGGACTTTCTATTGGTCACTCAGGAAGACCATTGGTCAAAACATGTCTGGCCTCTGCTTTGTAGAAGTCCCGTCAAGACATTTTGGCCATTCAGATTCTTTCAGCAACAGATGTAAACCTTGTGGACCTATAGACTTATTGCTAAATTTTAGTTTGGACTGTGCATATATTTATAGCTACAATTGATTATTTGAGTTAATTATCATAGCTTTTCATCTTTTTTCAACATTTATATATTTACATACATTAGTTTTCCAGTGTTGCATTAGTACCACTAAACCATCAGTGTAAGGGAAACAGAAAAACAATTTCCATTCAGGGTTTGATCCAGGTGGATTCCTGACACCTCTTGAGGATTTTCCTGTCATATCCTGTTGAAGTGCTGTCTGACCTCTTGAATGGACAAACAGTCATGGTGGTGGACAAAATCACTCCTTATCATCCCTTCTTATGGAGTGTAGACAAAGCAGCCTCTTGGTTTTCCAGGGAGTTGAGGATAATGAATTGTGTGAGATGGAGACTTGAGCATCATTGGTCGAAGAGTTGAAGCAAGTCAGATCAAATATGAACTAGAATCTGTTTGAAGGTCTACTCTGTGCAGGCAGAAAAGAAATTATTTTTTGCTGCTACCACTGCATCTAAATGGAGCCATTCAGCAGAGCTGTTTCAAGTGGACAGAAGTCCTTGGCTCTCAAGTAGAAAATGCAGACCACTTGGCAGCCCACTGTGAAGAATTTGTATGGCATTTTGCAGCTAAAGTCTTTCACATCAATTCCAGCGTGGATAATATCACTGATACAGTTCCGGTAGATGTAAACTTGGTTCCTGCTTGTCCAGTGTTACTGAATACAGTCAGCCCTCAATATTGGCAGGCTAGCCATCCATGGATTGGAGCATCTGCAGATGGCTCTGGCCCATTATCATCAATGGTCATGTGTGCATGCAGACATGGCAATCACAACCATGCACACATCAGCATCTATTCACAGTAGTGGAACTTGAGGTCCAGTGTTTCTTCACATCTGTGTGAAGGGGGTGTCTGGAACCAGGCCCCCACTGATATGGAGGGCAAATTGTTCTTCTCCGTTTGTGCAACCTGAAGATATGAGAGGTGAGAGCCACCTTCCTAAGCCCTTCCCTTTGTGACTTTTTAAACAGGCCAGAGGGGGACAGGCAAAGTGAGTGAAGAGGATAATCAATGCCTTCTTATATCAAGGTATATTTCAACTTGCTTAAAGGAATCAGATGTGTTTTGTTGTTGAAAAAGCCATTCCTGAATCTCTCTATAATGGATAATTATTGGCCAGTGTCCAGCCTACCATTTTTGAACAAGGTATCAAAGTGTGTGAGTTTCTGGATGAAACAAATTATCTAGATCTATTTCAATCTGGTTTCAGGCTTGGCTATGGAACAGAGCCAGCCTTGGTCACCTTGATGAATAACCTATGCAGAGGATTGGGAAGAGGGATCGTGTCCCTGTTAGTACTGCTGGACCTCACAGTGTTTTTTGATACCATCAAGCATGGAATCCTTCTGGGTGCCCATGATGGGATTGGACTTAGAGGTACAGTTTTACAATGGTTCTGTTCCTTCCTGGAGAGGTGAACCCAGAGGTGCTGAGGGACTCCTGTTTGACACCTTATTTGTTTACATGTAAGGTCCCTTAGGGTTCTGCTTTGTCCCCATGCTATTTAACATATACATGAAACTGCTAGAAGATATGATCCAGTTCTGGCATATGGATATGGTGGCATCAATATGTAGATGTCAGGCACCCAGCTCTACTACTCCTTTCCATCCTAATCCAAACAGGCTGTCCTAATGCTAAACCACTGTCTGTTATTAGTAGTGAATTGGATTAGGGCAAACAAAATGAAACTTATTCCAGACAAGATAAAGGTGCTCCTGGTCAGTCATGAGGCAGATCAGAGAACAGAAATTAAGCATATGTTAGATGGGGTTACATTACTGCTGAAGTCAGTTTCACAGTTTGGGTGTATTCCTGGACTCAGCTTTGAATGCAGAGGCCTAGGTTTCTGCAGTGACCAAGAGTTCTTTTGCAAAGTTAAAGTTTGTGCACCAAGTGCACCCATTCCTTGAGATGTCAGATCTGGCCCTAGTGGTGCATGCCTTATTTATATCCTGTTCATTCCATTATAACACATGGTATTAAGGTTGCCTTTGGAGAGTGTTTGGAAACTTCAGCTGATCCAAAGAGCTGCAGCCAGACTGTTAACTGGGGCAGGTTATATACTGTGCTCCTGTTGAAAGTGCTCAGCTGCTTGCCATTTTTTCCTTGCAAAATTGCGGTGGCGATTTTAGGGTTAGGGATCATGCACCAACCGCACAGTCCCTAACCCTAGTTTGTGTGGAGGGTGCAATTGTTAATCAGCCATTTTCGGAGCTCCTTTAGGAGCTCTCCCTTGGGGAGCTCTGTTTTGGAGCTCTTTTTGGAGAGATTTCCCTTGGGAGCTCTGAAATGGAGCTATTTTGCAGTGTATTGTTACTGTGGCACGGGAATGATCCTGAGGAGAAGGGGGCTGCCCTTTTCTCCTCATGGCTTCGGGGCGTCCGGGGGCCTGAAGCCCCACGGACACCCCTGTTCCAGCTCAAAGAGAAGTGGGTTGAGTTGGAAAAAAGCTGGATTGGGGCTTCAGGGGCTGCCGGTGAGGCTGCCCTAGCCCCAATCTGGTGCAAAAAGGGAAGGAGCTGCTTCTCAGCACTCCTTTTTTCTGCGCAGCTGCACCGTGCCATTTGATTGCTGCTGCACAGCTGCGCAGCAAAGAGGGATGGCGCCAGCCTGCCTTTTCCATGCAGTTTGTCAAACCCCTGTTCAATCAAATGAACTAGCTAAAGTTAGAATGATCTTTTTACATAGCATGTAATATTCTTTTCAGCATACATTTATATTATATTGCATTTTTGTATTATGTTTAACTTCATTATAAACCCCCTTTCCTAAAAAGAAAAGAAAGAAAACAAGACCAAAATACATTGAAACAGCATTTTAATTATATTGTTCTTTTAAATTGTAAGGCACATTGAATCCCAATTTTTTTTTGGGGGGGGGAGACTGGGATACAAATAAACATTATCATTATTATCACCATCACCATCACCAACCAACATAGATTTTGATGGGCCAGCAAAGCTATTTAATGTACTATTGATCCCCCATACTGTTGGGTGCAGTGTTGTTTTGTAAAGTCATATCTTTCTCTAGGTATGTTTCTCCTTCTGTTCATTTGTTTTATAGATTGAAGAAACACCAAATGCTAAAACATGTGTTGGACTTTGAAGTGGTTAAGTGAGATGACAAGTTTAATGTACTGTATGCCTTACATTTTCTTGAAAACGCATAGATTAGGACCCAAAGTGAGGTTAGAAATATTGAGTCTCCATTTAAGTGAGGAATGTTTTTGCAAACATTAAGCTAAATTTTGGAGGCACTCAATGCCTTTTGGGCCCATTACATCAATAAGAGCACCAGGTGTCCAGCAACCTGGAAATGAGTATGTGATCATTTTCAACTTCCATATTTATTTTTTTTTAAAAAAAACAGACACACAAAACCAACAGAACAGCAGCTTATTTACTTTCCTATCCACACAGCTATACACTCAACAGATGTCTTCAGCGAGCTGTCTCTGATGGGGGTAATTTTAATTTTGGCTCCCTTTTGACAACAGCAGATGGCACAAAGCAGGTAAAGGCATTAGTGGCTACCATTTTGGAAAGGAAGGAATGAAGCCAATAAAAAAAGTCTCAGAGAGAGAAAGAGAGAGAGATGTTTATATAACAGCAATAAGTAAATACACTAGCAGTTAGAAGTTAGGTTAAAAGGTTAAAATTAATGAAATATCAAAGATCAAACAATCAAATAATACAATCTCTAAGTGATTAAGATGCAACTGTCTGCCTTCAAAGAAGAGCAGGGACTAAGTAAAACACAATGAAATGAAAAACTTTGCATGAAAATAAACACAAAAATGAAGGAAAGGAGACAATTAAAATGAGAGAAAAGTGGAATGCTAATATATGCAGCTGCAAAATGTTTCTTCTGTCATCCAAGAAGCATCTCCAGTAGCTTCACAATGCTGCAGAAATGGAGTTCAAAACAGAAGCCCTAGTGAAAAGGAAAAGCAAAGGTCATCTTAAGCATTCAAAAATGGTGCCCCCATCAACACAAATATTATTGATTTAGAAATATGCATAGTTCACACTTCAACACTGAATGCTATAACAGAAGCTATATTATGTGTGGAATGGATAGTTTGCATATTTTATTTACACAGATAATTTCACTAGAAAGGAAGCCCTGAGATCAAAAGCCTCTCTGCTCACATGTAGTGAGCATTCCATGCTCACCATTTCCCATCCTTTCTCCCAAGTGATTGACTATAAGTCAGGTGAGAATTCTGAGCAGGAGTGCTCTCTAATTTGAACATTCATTTTTGAGATCTTGCAAGAAGAATAATAACATCCCACCCCAAGATCATTTTAAGCAGCCACATAACCTTTAATCTTCTCACACACCCAAACCTTCAAATGGCTGCTGTCTCATTCCTCTCCAGAAAGCAATAATAAAATAAGGGGGATGGAACATATCTTCCCATTCTGGCTAAATGGTCATGGGATTTGGCAGAAGTCCCCAGCAACACCTTCACAGAAGACTCATCTTAAGGGTCCATCTACATGGAAATAATAACAACAACAATATGCAAACTAAATAACAACAGCAACAATATGCAAATCCCATTCCACACATAATATAGCTTCTGTTATGGCATTCATTGTTGAAGTGTACACTAAACACATTTGTAAATCAAAAGTATTTGTGTTGATGGGGACACCACTTTAACTGCAATACAGAATCCTGAGATTTGTATTATTTCTGCATTATTTCCACAGTTTAGATACACCCTGAGATGGGCTTAGAACTACCATACAGAGCCTGGACTTTACAAATATATAAGCAGACTGTATTGGGAGGACAGGCTATTGTTGTGTGTCGTCAGTCAACCTGATTTATGGCAACCCTCACAGGGCTTTCTTGCCAAGATTTAATCAGAAGAGTTTTTCATGTTCTCAGATAATTTGAGCAGCCATCCACACCATCTTCTTTAAGCCTATAAAGATTCCCAGATAGCAGTTTGGCAGATCCTTTTACTAATAACAAACATCTCTTTCTCTCTCAACCCCTCTCTCCTCCCAAGACATACATACACCCTTTTGTACATTCAGATAATCTTATCTCTTTCTCCCACACAAAACAAACATCTCCACTAATATCTAAACACTGGAAGCAATGTCCTTACTGTCTCCTCATCCCACCCCTCCTGGCACATTAGTTGGTCCCAATTTCATTCCTGCCCATATCCCTTGTATGGTCATGTGGACATCTTGCATTTTATTGACTTCATCCAAAAGACTAACCTGTCCCCATTAGGTGTGCAAGACTCCTGAAAAGCATGATCTTCCCAGTCTTCATATAACCCTCATGATATGTAACCCAAAAGAAATTCATAATAATAATAAATTTTATTTCTAGCCCTCCCCTCTGAACAAGCAATAGGGGCGGGTTACAGCAAAAGTTAAAAGAGTGTCAGTTAAAATATCCCGTCCCTTCCCTCACCACCCCCCTTAAGAAGAAAATTAAATCACAGTAGAGTTAAAACATGGAACAAAACAAAATAAGACAATAAAAAGCAGCAACAGGTTGTATAGGGGGTGGAAAAAACACAGGAAAGGAAGGCTGGAAGACACTAGGGCCTAGGTTTGGAGGCAGGAGATGTTCACATTCTCTGGGAAGGCCTGCCGGAAGAGATGTGTCTTTAGGGCTTTTTTGAAGCCTACTAAAGATGGAATAAGACACATCTCATCCGACAGGTCATTCCACAGCTTGGGGGCGACAGCTGAAAAGGCCCTCTGGGAGGTCTGGATCAGCCTGGTCTTCATGGGCTGTAGCAGATTCCTCCCAGAGGACCAGAGTGTCCGGGGGGGGGGGGAAGGTTCATATTGGAAGAGGCAGTCCTGTTCTTCACTGTTCTTTCTTCTTTTGCTTGACCACAGTTTTCAAAGGGAAGAAAGGAGGGAAACACTACTTGTTTCTGGAAGGATAGTGTTACCCCCACTATGAATGACAAAGGTACTACATGTATGCTTTTTACCAAGCTTGTAAAAACATATGGAGGACAGATTTTTTTTTTTAAAAAAAAAATCATATTACTGTACTATATTGGATAGATGTGAAAGAATAGTACTTTCACACCAGTGGAGTAGTGGGTTGAAGTCAAACTGCTGTACAGCCATGGTAACTCACTCCCTAAGCCTTGGAAGACATCAGTAGTGAGCATCCTCTGATTAAATCTTGCCAAGAAATGCCTATGACAAAGTCACTGTAAGTCAGAGTTGACCTAAAGGTACTCAGCAATGGCAGCTGGAGAATAAATAGAGCATGCAAGGGTTTAAAGAAATAATTTGGGACACAAACAATCCCCAAACACTCTCCAGTTCAAAGAAGTCCAATCTGAGTGTTGTAGAGATTGTTTTCTGGAAGCTCAAAAAGATACAAACTTCATGTATCTTGACACCAAGAGTATAAAATGTGAATAATGACAATGAATTAGATTTCATTTACAAAATGCCTGATATTTGATTTTCTATAAATGGCTAATGCTGAATAGCTGAAAGAAATAACTTTATGTTAAGTGAAAATAAACATATTAAGTGAATAAATAGTATGTAGAGAGATCTTGCAGCACCTTTGAGACTAACTGAAAGAAATTGGCAGCATGATCTTTTGTAGACTTCAGTCTATTTCCTCAGATGCATTTAAGTGAATATTAAGTGAATGTTTGATTACATTTACTCCTTGTTCTTCTATGTCTTCCTTTGTGACATTTATTCTCCCTGTGTTAATCATTCTCTTGACCAGCCTTGAGTCTGTGTAATTCTTAGCTGAAAGAGCAGTCTTAGTTGGCTGGCTAGTTTCTTCATTTTGCCATCCAAAAACAGTAATTTATCCAGTCCTCTGTTCCAACTCAGAAGTGCACAGTTGCTCTAATCTCTTAAAGCAATATCTGTAGAGGGGGAAAAAACCAACTGCCTAGTTATAATACCTGCACTCTCTCTCTCTCTCACACACACACACACAAATCTAAAGCAGTCTTTTTATGTAGTGCTATGTATCTATGGCTTAGAACAGCATATACATTAAGCAGTATTTGTTTATCACTTTTATGTCTTCTGTTATCATGCAAGGAATTGAGCTCCCTAATCCTGTTTCTTCCACCTACTATGTGTAAAGAATAATGAGTTTCAACAAGAAAGCCTCTACTTCAGACACTGCTCTCTGCTCGAGTGAGAATCTTGATTTTCCAAGTTTCTCACTCACATGGTGAACTGATGTGGATAGCGAGATTCTGCTGCTTCAGTTTTTACACACTTTTCATGTGTAAGAAAGGGATGAAACCCATTTGAGGGAGCAGGATTAGAGAACTTTACTTCCTGTAGAACATATGAAAATAGGGACAGAATAAAGCTATAGTTCAGCAAGACTTCCATTGCGTAGTCTGGATCTCTCAAGCAAAACAATGAAGTTGGCAAGGCAGAAGCTGAACAACAATCAATCCCATGCCCTACATGTTTTTCTCTCTTCTTTACACCCCCTTGTTTTCTGTCTCTTCCTCTGTTTCTCTTTCTTTGTTCCATACCCCATCTCCATTTGTGTCTTCCCTTTCTCCGATGATCCCCAGTATTATTTCCTAATGCATCATAATCTGGATTTCTTTCTCTTTCTTTCTATCCATTGGACATCTGCCTCAACTTCTCTAGAAGCATCCTCTCTCTTTTCCCAATCTTCCTGAAATTTTTTTGAAGGCTTTTCTCCCACCCACACTCTCTTTCCTGGTCCCTGCTTTTCTGTTCTCAACTTCATTGCAAACACCCTCTCTACAAGCTTCTCTCTTTCTCTTGTTGTGTGTTATTGTCTCACATTCAGTCAGTGAAAATGTTCAGCGTAAAATTGCAAAATACATGTTTATATACACACATTGAAGTATTTTTAAAATATTTTTTTAAAAATGGGAAAATAAAACAAACTTTAATGTAATTTAATTTAAGTTAAGTTAATTGATGTAGCCATTGGACTTTTCCTGAAACCTAAATATGCCCCCATTCCCACCACAGTTACCTGCACTATGGGACTGAGGATGGGTTGAACAGAGCTTCACAGTAGAGCCCTTACTGTGGTGTTCCTGTTCCTAGTGTATGTCTTCTGCATGTTGCATGTTGAATCTTGATTTAACATGCTCCAACAGGAAAAGCATGGACTGTAGCTGTTTGTCTCTGGGCTGCTCCCCAAGCACTCATATGTGTCCAAGGCACAACACCAGCAATGAACATATTCATCAGGTAAATACTGAATTGCTAAAATAGCTGCACTAGCCTGAGACATTAATCTGCCTTCTGTTTTCCAAACTCTGAAAATAATACGCAATATTATTATAATATGCCTATTATAAAATAGCCATATTATAATATGCCAACAGTACTTGCTTATGCTAATGCCAAAACCGGGTGGATTTTTTGTTGTTAAGAAGTGTTAACTTTGAATAAACTTTGAAAGTTTTTCTTCTCTAAAAATAATTGCTGAAAGGGGAAAAAAAAAGATGTTTCCAGCTTGAGCATTAAAAGGAACAAGAATCCAGTTGTTTCATAGTGTGGAGGATTTAGTATAAATCTACACCTTGGCCATCACACCATTTTATTTTACTGTAACTATCATGGCTTTTACTATAGTATGTTTTATTGAGCACTTCAACGCCCATTTTATCGTTTCCTTTGTTAAACACTCATATTGATGTTACAAGGAAAGCCATACATTTTTTTTACCAGTTATTCTCTATACGTTGGCTATGCTATGAAAGAATTTTACAGTGTTATTCATTCCACTAGCCGGAATGATTCTGGAACTTTATAGTACAAGGTACATTTTCTCTTTTTTATAGAATCGTCCTTGAAAGCTGTAGCAAAGGATTTCTACAACATTATTAGGAATGCAACTAAGATAACACCCAAAATTATTGGAATTTGTTTGAAAATTGTACCAGTTCATTACTGGCTTTCCCCCATTTTTCATTTTCTCTTTCTTACTGTCCCATGTGGATCATTTTTTCAGGTCCTAAATCCTTCCTTATGTTGGGGGGAAAGTAGAAATGGTTGCATAATTGCTGTCAAAATTGCAAATAACACACTATGCAAGACTTGGTAAAGCAAATAAAACAACATCTTGTGTGTTTTGGGCATCTCCAATGTCCGCCTCTCCCAACTGCAAATGAATAAAACTAAAGTTCTTGTTGCAGTAACCTGCAGAAACTTAAACAAATAGGCCGAGTGTACATCGAACCACTTCCTCTGACTTGTGTACTCTTCCCAGCAGACCCAAGCAGGTAGATCAAGCTATCCCCTCACCGTTGATCTTGTGTCTGGATGTCTCATTCTGGCTGAAACCTTGGCTACATAGAGCTCTTGACTGTGGAGCAACTTCACAAGAAGTCTTGGCCGGGGTGGCATTGCTGGCCTGAGAGGAAATGAGAATTTGGAGGTCTGCAACTGCTAATGAAAAAATAAATAAATCAAAAATGTCATTGTAGGCTGAGGAATGAAGCAAAATGTGGTGAAAATACACCTCATGCCCCATACTGAATATTATGAGGCATTTCCAGGAAAATATTTGAATCGTAGAATCATAGAGTTGCAAGAGACCACAAAAAATTGCAAAAATTGTTTTTAACATTTGGAGGCTTGGGAGTCTCCAAATGTGATAGAAATGCCTTTGATACCCCCCAGAGTGCAGTTGGGGATATTCTGCATCAACATGAAGTCTGTTTTTTTAGCTATAGGAGGGTCAAAAATTATTTTTAACCCCTGAGGGGTCCTGATCTACAAACAGTCCAGGGCGGGGGGCTCATGTGGCACATGGGCTACACTTTGTCCTCTCCTGATGTAGATGCAAAATTTCTATTGGTTTTGCCATATGCGGCTCTCAAGATTCCTGTATGGCTTTCCAAATCTCATAATTTTTATGTTTTCTTAATTTCAAAAGCTTTCCATTTCAAAAGCTGTTGAGTCATGGAATTTGATGCAGAGACTTGCAGATAATGAAAAAATCCTTTGCTTCGTTGTTGTTGTTGTTGTTGTTGTTGTTGGGAAGGGAATATTTTTACTTTTGTGGTATTTGATCTGACACCTTTTTCCTAATATGGGGCCCAAGATGGCCCACAAAGTTCAAGTACAACTAAATATATAGATAGTCCCTTGACATGAATGTCTAGTCAGAAGTAATTGTAGGGGGTGGTGCTCATCTTCGTTACTAAGCTGAAGAGTCAACATTGTGTAGGACTACTCCAGTGGTCATGTGGCCAGCATAACTGCACCAAACGCTGTTACCTTCCCACCAATGTGGCACCTATTTGAACTGCTAGAATGGCAAAAATTGGGAGTAGTGACAGGAGCTCACTCCATCTTGTGGCACTCAGGCCTCAAACTGCCAACCTTCTGATCTTCCAATCATCAGAATTGGCATCTTAACCACTAAGTCACCATATCCCCCCCCCCACACACACACACATCACACACACAATCAAAACTCTTGTTAAAGCTTAAAACAATTTAAAAGCATTTAAAAGAAAACAGAATAAAGGTATCACACTCCACATTAAAAGACCCTTCCACAGCAATTTGTTGATAAACAAAAGTTTATCTAAATAAAAAGGTCTGCCAGTGGAGGAGAGCAGACAGAGGAGAATAGAATATCCTTCCATGAGAGAATATCCTTCCACAGTCTGCATGAAAGTGTCTGTGTGTGTGTGTGTGTATGAGGGAGGGAGGGGGGAAATGCAGTGCAATTCTATATATCTCCTACTCAGCAATAGCTCGTATTGAGCTGTAATTTAACAGGAAATACCAGAGCTTCAATCTCCTCTACACATACATGCCATCTGTTCTTTGACCATCTATTGTAATAACTCTGTGGCAGTAACAATTATTTTATCTTCTGTATTATATTCTTATAGAAAGTTATATATTTACCCAAACAAATAATCAGATTAATTGTGAAATGCTCAGGTTCAAGTGAATGGCAGAAATCAAGACAGATCCATGAGTTTAAAGTGATAGTAGATCAGAGGAAGTATGTTTGCTCAGCTTTGTGAAGGACTACAACATTTTATAGTTCAGGTCACAAGCCAATTTCTAACTGAGTAGGTTAGGAAAAAAATATCTTCCACGTTATTGTATAATGATGTTTGGAGACCAGGGTCCAATATTTCTACAATATGTTCCAATTCAACCTTTGCCTCCAGCTGTACAACCTCTTAAATGAAAGAGGTGGCATTACCAATAAAAATGATACATTTTCACTTACTCCTTCAGCTGGACCCCCCCCCCCCCAAACATTTTGGTCCTATGTGGTTTCTACTCAGCCTTTTAAACACTTTCACCAAGTGTTAATGACAGCAATGAGGGACTGGTGTAATTAGGCCCTGAGGGAATTCTTCAGTAGTAAAGCAGAAGTAAATAACTTCCATGGCTCAAATCCATGTCTTTGCATTGTAGTTTAGGGTTATAGGAAATTTAAAGCAAAGGGATCCATGTGCAGTCAAATATCCCTTGAACCTAACTTTTAAATTGATGTTGACAGTCGAGGTTTTCAGAAACATTGTTGCAGACAACCATTTTTTTGTTTCTTTGCCCAAACCAAATAGCATACCTTAAAAACAATTAAGAGATGTTACATACATTCCAAGTTTCTCAGGTTCACTAAGAGATCAAAAACCCATAAACTCATAAAATTCTAAGAGTTGGGAGAAGTACACCATGGCTCATAAAGTCCAACTTTTTGCCAGTAGATGAACTGACAACTAAAGCTTCACTGAGAGTTGGCCACTATCTTACCTCTCTTTTGAAAACTTTTTGAAATCTACCATTTTCTGAGAAGTTTCCCCCTTTATATTAGCAACCACTGCATACTAGGATTTGAAAAAGGAAGTCTTATTAATATATTAAAGACCACATAAATGTACCCAAGTCATGGCCTTCAACATAATTAATGAAAGTGTGTGCATACCTTTTGGTTTCCTCTGATCAGGAGGAAACCATGACCACCAAAACTGTTTTTCCCCTATTTGAATTCCACAAAAATAAATGTGCAAAACTCAAGTGCCTGGGGCAGCTAATGAGACAAAAGATGCTGTTTTTCACAACAGAGAAAACTAGGAAGCTGTGGTCCGAGATTACTGCTAGCACCCACACACAAACAAATGCTGATAGGAATGACTCAGTGAGGGAAGCCAAGTAGGCAGCTAGCAAACAGTCTACAGACCTTTCAAGAGTCCGAAAGTAGCAAACCATAAACAAGAGCCAGGGTCAGGATACCAGAAGTCATGGAGGTCAGAATAAGCCAAGGTCAGGGGAGCCAGAAGGTTTGGAGTAGTCAAGTCTATTCCAGGGTCGTAGGTTTAAGTCCAACAAAAGTTCAAGAAGCACAGGGTTCCAGGAGCCAGCGCCAACAGCATCCAATATGATGGATCTGCAATAAACTCTGGCAAAGAATCAGAATTCTCCAGGTGTCTTAAATCAGTGAAGACCTCCCTTATCCCAGCTGTTCCTTATCTGCAGCATGCTTGTCTGCCAGTCTTTTAGATCTCCACAAGCAAGCCTTTTCAGTCCTCCTTTGGCTGAAGGAAGGGACCTGCATGCTTGGTTCTTCCTCTGGAGCAACCCTAGGTGGCTGAGCCTCTGAAGGAGACCCCATATTGCTCAGGTCTTGCTGATCCTCAAACACTGGAGCTGGAGGAACAGAGCTGGGATCTGGCAGGGCAGAACTGGGACCTGGCATGGCCTCAGGCTGCTCCTGTACCTGAGTAGCCACGACCTCCTCCTCATCCTCTGAATCCTCCACTGAGCTGGTCATGACAAGCTGGACCACAATTCTGAGAAGGAACTAGAGGTTTATTATTTTTAATAGAAACTAAAGTCTTTATTCTACATCCTGCAGCATTGCATTGGAACACTAAAAAACAGCTTATAATGAAAAAATATAACTTTTGATGGTCTCCCCAGAAATGGGAACGTTAATAAATAATATTTCAAGCATCTTCAAACATCCATGTTTACCAAAGTATTTATCTAATACTTCCATTTTTCTTTACTGTATTTTTAATCACTTCCCTTTCTATTTTAATATTTCTTTCTGATTTCCCATTTATTAAGCTTGTTAATCTGTCCATTTCAATCATGTCTTGCAATTTTATGAACCATTCATCTATTGTTGGTATATTGCTCTTCTTCCACAGTTGAGCTAAGAGTAGTCTTGCTGAAGTGATCATCTATAGATTCTTAATCCAATGTTTCCTCGCTGCCATATTAGACATCTAGCATAGTACAGATGCTGTCATGTATACACCTCCATTTTTAAAAAACTTTTCTACAATTTCACGACATGTGAAACCACAGACCAATGGAAGTTCAACATTTCCAGCATCTACTACTAGTATTTTTTGTAGATTTTTGCCATTTTTGCTGGAGTAAATTTATTATCCTTTCTTTAAAATTAAACAAGACAAACAAATAATAAAACAAAACTCTTGTTTTGTATGCCATCTTCTCCAACCTATGCATTTTATTAAAGCCAACACAGTATAGTGGTTTGAGCACTGGATTCTGGAGATCAGGCTTGGAGTCCCCGTTCAGTCATGGAAACCCACTGGATGACTTTTGGCAAGGTACTATCTCTTGGATTCAGAAGAAGGCAAAGGCAAACCTCCCTGAATAAATCTTGCCAAGAAAACCATAAGACAAAAATAATTTGAAGGCATCCAATGGCAAGATTGTATTTTATGTTTACTCATCTTTTCCTCATTAGTGTAGATCATTTTTAGACCCTTAAAATAGCTATACTTGTGTACAAATTTACTTTATACATTTAAAATATATGTCAGCCTTTTCTACCTCCTAAGTGCCCCCCACGTGGTCCATAAGATGCAAAAAGCATTATTTAAAACCTGATTGAAAACAATTTCAAAAGCCAAAGTTATAAAAAACAAAAGCCATATGGCACAATGCAATTTTAACTGCTTGCTGGAAGCATGACAAGGAAGGAGCTACTCTGACCTCCTTTGGGAAAGAGTTCCACAATCAAGATTCTGCCACAGTAATAAAGCCCTGTCTTGGGTTCTCACAAGCCTAACTTCTCAAGGTGGTTATGTCATATGATAATGTCTATGTGAAAGATCTCAGATTCCAGGTGGGCTCATGTCGAAGGAACTGAGTTTTTGGGTATCCTAGCTCCGAGCTATTTTCTGATCAATTTTTGAGGCAAGAATTGGACTGCAAAATTTAGAGAAGCATATAGTTCAGGAAGCATCAGTTACATTGTTTCATTCAAAAATGTTGATGAAATGAAAGTGCCCAATACCTTGTCAAAGGAAGGAAAGAATGATTTGTACACACATCTAGGGCTAGTATCTGCCAATAAATGAAATCACCTTTTACACATTTATGAAACACTTCTGCCATTCTTAGACAAACCCATTTCACTTCTCTCTTTTTTTTTCCTTTTGGTCAGGCATTTGTTCATACTATACTTTACTTTTATTGTTTTTAATTTGTATTATTTTATTCACAAGACACCAAGAGATTTTAGAAAGAGGAGCTGAAGAAATAGAAATTAACTTCATTGTCTTATACACTACAATTATACTTGTCACTCCAACCTTATCAACAATAGCTTTCAAATAATAAGGCTGAAACATCTGAACAATTTTAGAGGAATCCCAAAGTAATTCAATAGGATCAGTAAAATGGGTTTGAATGTTCTGAATACATATAAATTGTTACCAGACTCTGCCTAAAGGGAAAAAAAAATTAAAATCAGTTGTATTGTTTCTCTCATTCAAAACAATGAAAGAATCACTAGGTAAACTAAAAATATATCCAAGAAGACCTCTGAAATTTGTCTGTATGTGCTTTCACATCATTGCTTACATTCATTCAGTCCATTATTATAAACTCATACTCTTGCACTGGGACAAAAGAACTGGATACTGTGCTATGAGTTAACAAGATGGACACAAGTTTAATGTGACTACAGGCATCATAAATCAATCACATTCAGTGACATGGGCAAAAATGATGGGAGCATAGCAGGATGCTCCTGTCACTATCATGCAATTGCACAAAGAACAAAGAAGAATTATAGTATTACTTTTTATTCACAGGAAAGTGCCATGAATAAAAAGTGATGGGAAAATTCCTTTTTATTCATGGGATAATAATTCAGGTTACCCAGCCTGCAGGTTACCCCACTCATCGATCCACTAGGTACTAAAATGGTTCTCTTCCATCCAATTTATCCCATGCTTGATATCCCCCCTTTACTTCTATACCCACTAGTTGTCACAAAGCAGCATGTATAAAAGACAAATTCATGGAAGATAATCCTAGATACAAAATAAATGGTAAGATTAAAGCAAGGAAAGCAGCAACACTTCGATGATGCAACACCTCAGTGCCAAACACTACAAAGCATGCAGCCAGAAGGAACACCCACCCCCCAATATGGGAAGTAAAAAAGCAAAAACAAAACCATGTTCCAAAAATGTGGGAAAAATCATTCCTGACCCCTGAAGGTGACCAGCTGAAGCCTGGGGATATGTGAATACAATGGAACAAAAGGGTGCATGAGAGGGTCACACAGAAGGTCTGGTCAAAAATGGCCAGCATCCACATGGGCAGGCCTGTATATGCCTACATAATTTCACCTGAAATCCTGCAGGATTTCGATTCCTGAGAGATTACCTCCAAGATCAGTAATGAAATTCCAGGCCAGATTTTGCTCAAGATTTGTGATGGCAATGCCATAGCAAGACTCCTGGAAGGATGGATTTTGAGCAGCCACTCCGAGTCCTCTGAAGGTCCTGTTGCTGGCTCCCGAGATAGCCAGAACAACAGCACCCTTCTGAGAAGTATTACAATAAGTCTTTTTTTTTTACCTACACTACAAGTGTAGCCACATATATCATATACTTGGATCTGCAGATATATTGGCTTTTTAGTATCCAAATAAAAGGATGTGTGATGCACCAGGGAACTGCATAATAAGGAAAGTAATCATTAAAATGAGTACTAATTCTAAACTACATTTTCTACAATTACTAAATTAGAATCTTTATAGAGAAATAAGCCTGAGGGCAGGGATCCGTCTAATTATAAGATTGTATGTATAGCACTGTGTAAATTTACAGTGCTATATAAATAAAATAAATAATAATAGTAGGGGGGTGTTCCTAAAAAGTAGAATTTTCCATTACTGTAGTATTTTAATTGATAGATACAACTGAATTTGGTATAATTTTCTCATATATATATATATATATATATATATGAGAAAATTATACCAAATTCAGTGAGAGGACAAGCAAGTAGCATGTAACTAATTATATACATACATACATACATACACACACATACATATCACTCAGACAGACCTTGGAAAGCACAAGATAAATGTAATTAGTTACATGCTACTTGCTTTTTCTCTCATCCAATGAGCCTTAATGAAGTAGGATGTTGCTGTTATTAATGGCACTCACCAGGATAGGTTGAATATAACTGGTTGAATATAACTGGTTGAATATAACTACCTATGTGCTAATTCATTTCCTGCTTTCCTAACAAGATTTAACTAACAATATGTAAAGTCTTTCCAAATCAGGTAACTTTTAGATGTGTTGCCTTATAATTTAGATTATGGGATTTGTAGTCAGCTGCTTTTGGAAAATGCCAAATTATTTAAGGTGATTTGCTACAATAGCAATCCATTTGAAAGAGCCAATAACAAAATGTGAGGCCATGCCCTTCTTAGTAAATCCCACAATTTCTTTAAAAAGCAATATATGATTAAATAAATAAATAAATAAATTACCCCCTTTCCAAGTATTAGCAGAAATGAATGAATTTTTCCAACTAGTAACATAAAATGAATTAGGAAGGAATTCCACATTTGCTGCTTACTTAGGTTAATACTGTCATTTCAAAGGCTCTTGGTGGCAGGCCTTTACTTGCCAACAGACAGCCTCCAAACTTCAAACAGTTACTTATCTAAGGAAGAACACACAACACAGATGGGGACACTGGTACAAAGCCTTTCCACAGACCAACATGTCTGGGAATATGGATTCTTTACAGATGTAACTGTTTACATATCCATAAATCTAATTCTGAATTCTGGTCATTATTTTTAAACCTAACGTTCCAAGTTCTGCTATTATATGCACAGGAATCCAGCCTAGCATTGAATTTCCCAATCTTGTACTTTGTTAAGTGTTTCCACTGGACGTGCTTACCATGTATGAATGTACAAATGATATGGACAACTGTTAGCTGTTTCTCTTTTAACTGTTGTATGCACCTTAATTTTGTTATGCTCATTTTGCTTTCCATATACCATCCAGATTTCAGATAATATCCAAATTCAAGAACATATAGAAATTCCAAAGAGCCAAATTCAAGAGCCAAATATTCCCACCCATTTGCATCTGCTGATCCTCACTTCTCAGGTTCCTCATCAAACTTTCTTCTGTTATAACAAAAATATACATCATTATCAATATTCAAAGAACAAGATTCTGAAGTCTAGAACAATATGAACAAGAAACATGGATAATCCCCAATTGCCAGACACAATACACAATTTCCAAGTTCCACAATGTGCAAACCCAAGTTGCACAATTCCAACTTGCAAAGACAAGACACAGAGGAACATGTTGTCTGACACTGTCAACAGAAATGGTCAGTTGTGAAATGGTGACTTTTTGTCACTATCCCACATGTGTAGTGAAACTTATGTATGTATATGTCTCCAACTGGATGCCAGCCAGTTCTGTTTACTAATTAGCTGCCCTGGATTTCACTACCAAAGATAGAAAAAGTGTATCTGTACTATGTAATTATTAATTTCTTGTCACTTTACCCTGGCTTCTTCCCTAAGGAATTCTGGTATTTATAGTTTGGTGAGTTACTGAGAAGGCACCAATGGACTCTGAAAAGAGACAGATCAAGGATTAAGTCAGTTTCATTTGCTGGTGGAAATACTTTTTTTGGATGTCTCGGAACTTCTGCCAGGAAGCCTCCTGTCTCCTATCTGTAAAGTTTGTGAGGGGAAAATTTCTGGTGTTTGTTCTGGTACATATGTGTTCATCAACTCTTGCATGACCCATCAATATGATTTGCAAAATGAGCTCGTTATATGCAAATATGACTGTATTTAGGCATGGGAGGGGAGAGAGTAAAAAACCAGGAAAGAGGGGGAAAGGAAGGCAAGAAGGAGAGCAAAGTTCAATTTCCTTTCCCTGGTTTAGCTGGTAGAAGATTTACCTGGATCAGCAGTCTCTTAACCTATCCCAGTCCAACCCCCTGCCATGCAGGAACTCCAAATCAAAGCATCCCCGACAGATGGCCATCCAGCCTCTGCTTAAAGACCTCCAAGGAAGGAGACTCCACCACCCTCTGAGGGAGTGTGTTCCATTGTCGAACAGCCCTTCCTGTTAGGAAGTTCCTCCTAATGTTGAGGTGGAATCTCTTTTCCTGCAATTTGTAACCATTGTTCTGCATCCTAGTCTCTGCAGCAGCAGAAAACAAGCTTGCTCCCTCCTCAATATGACATCCCTTCAAATATTTAAACAGGGCTATCATATCACCTCTTAACCTTCTCTTCTCCAGGTTAAACATCCTCAGTTCCCTAAGGCGTTCCTCATAGGGCATGGTTTCCAGATCCTTCACCATCTTAGTTGCCCTCCTTTGGACATGTTCCAGTTTCTCCACATCCTTTTTGAATTGTGGTGCCCAGAACTGGACACAGAATTCCAGGTGGGGCCTGAGCAAAGCAGAATAGAGCGGCACTATTACTTCCCTTGATCTAGACACTATACTTCTATTGATGCAGCCTAAAATTGCATTGGCCTTTTTAGCTGCCACATTGCACTGTTGACTCATGTTCAGCTTATGGTTCCCCCTGCGCCAAATCCCTTGCTAGAGCCTACAGCAGCCTGCTGTGAGGCATTTAACATCCACTTTGCAGATATAATCTCTCGGATAAGAGCCGACTTGGACGCCAACCTTTGTCCAGTGTCCATGAGTGAAGCATCCAGCAACTCCATTGCTGTCAGTTTACTGGATAAGTTTCAATCGGTGAGTACCGATGACGTGGACAAGCTCCTTGGATGTGTGAGGAAGACGACTTGCTCTCTTGATCCGGGACCATCTTCACTGGTCGTCCAGGGAGGGAACGCGAGAACATTCCTTAGGGATGTGATCAATGCGTCCCTCAGGGAAGGCAATGTTCCATCTTGTCTGAAGGAGGCGGCTGTTAAGCCCCTCCTGAAGAAGCTTTCCCTTGATCCCCTGGGCAGAAACAACTATAGACCAGTTTCCTTGCTGCCTTTTCTCAGCAAGGTGATCGAGAGAGCTGTCGCTTCCCAACTCCAAGCTGTCTTGGAGGAAACCGATTATCTTGATCCTTTCCAAACCAACTTCAGGGCAGGATATGGAGTCGAGACTGCCATGGTTGCTCTGAGTGACGACCTCCGCCTGAGCATTGACAGGGGTAGTGTGACCCTGTTGGTGCTCTTGGATCTCTCAGCGGCCTTTGACACTATCGATCACACCATCCTTTTGGATCGGCTGAGAGAGCTGGAGATCGGAGGCACCGCGTTCCGGTGGTTCCGATCCTTCCTCTCCGGCAGATCCCAAAGGGTGAGACTCGGGGACAGCTGCTCTTCTAAAATCGAGCTCAGCTGTGGCGTTCCTCAGGGCGCCATTCTGTCCCCGATGTTATTCAACATTTATATGAAGCCGCTGGTCGAGATCATTCGGAGGCACGGAGCTCAGTGTCATCAGTACACTGATGACACTCAGATCTACTTCTCTGTGACCAGATCGTCCGCTCAGACCTTTGATGGCGTCTCCCCTATCAATGACTGCCTTGCGGCGGTAATGAATTGAATGAGGAAAAACCGATTGAAGCTTAATCCAGACAAAATGGAGGTGCTCACAGTCACAGGCCTGAAACCAGATTTGGGAATACAACTTCCAGTCCTGGATGGAGTCACACTGTCCTCTCAGGAGTCTGTTCGACAAGTCAGGTGAATGTGATGGTCAGGAGTGCCTGTTATCAGCTCCGGCTGATATGCCAGCTGCACCCTTTCCTGGAGATGAGGGATCTGGAAACTGTGATACATGCGCTGGTAACCTCACGTTTGGACTACTGTAACACGCTCTACATAGGGCTACCCTTGTGCCTAACCCGGAAACTTCAACTGGTCCAAAATATGGCAGCCAGGCTTCTTGTTGGTACATCTAGGAGAGACCACATTACTCCAGTGCTAAAAGCCCTCCACTGGCTGCCGACCAGTTTCCGGGCACAGTACAAGGTGTTGGTTTTAACCTTTAAAGCCCTACATGGCTTGGGTCCATCTTATCTAAGGGGCCATCTCCTTCCATATGAACACCCCCCCCCCACATGCTCCGGTCCTCTGGGAGGAACCTGCTACAGCCCATGAAGACCAGATTGGTGCAGACCTCCCAGAGGGCTTTTTCAGCTGTCATCCCCAAGTTGTGGAATGACCTGCCGGATGAGATGCATCTCATTTCATCCTTAGAAGGCTTCAGAAAAGCCCTGAAGACGCACCTCTTCTGTCAGGCCTTCCCAGAGAATGTAAATATCTCCCAGCTCCAATCCTAGGCCTACACCCTAGGCCCTAGAGTCGTTTTCTCTCCCAGCTTTCCTTCCCTTGTACTCTCTTTGTAGACAACCTAGGCCTTAGGCCTGTTTTCCCTGCTTCTGTTTTTTACTACCTATTTTAGCCATTCTATGTTTTAACTGTATTGTGATTTAATTCTCTTTTAAGGGGGGTGGTAAGGGAAAGGATGGGATATTTTAACTGTAACTGTTTTTAACTCTTCCTGTAATCCGCCCCGACTGCTTGTTCAGAGGGGCAGACTAGAAATAAATATTATTATTACTTGGACTCTACTTGGACTCCTTGGACTTCTCTTTCAGTGTCTTAATTTTCCCCACGTCCCCACATCCAGGTGGCCATATCATGAGTTATTCAGATATTTGAACCCCAGAGAATCTGGATACTTTTGCTATAAATATGTAAATGCATCATAATGTGATGAACTTTGTTCAGTGCAAAACTCTTAAACTATATAGCACTGAAGCCAAATTTCCCTTTTTCTCTTCTGTGAGTACCCTTGAACTCCCAGTTCCAAATCTAGTTTGATGTCTTGCCTTTGGGGAAAGGTGACTAAAATGAACAGGGGGTTAGAGTAGAGGTTTGCAGGTAAAGGTAAGGTAAAGGTATTCCCTGTTAATGAGGTTGTCAAGTCATGTCCAACCATAGTGGTCAGTGTTCATCTCCATTACTAAGCTGAAGAACCTGCATTGTCAGAGACTACTCTGTGATCATATGGTCAGCATGATTGTGCAGAACACTGTTTATTTTCCCACCAGAGTGATACCTATTTATCTACTTGTATTTGCATGCTTTTGAACTGCTAGGTTGGCAGAAGCTGGGACTAGTAATGGGACCTCACCCCATCATGTGGCTTCCGGGCCTCAGACTGCCAACCTGCTGATCTTGCAATCAACAGAGTCAGCATCTTAACAACTTGAGCTACCACATCCCCTTTGCAGGTAAAACCTCTCACCAAACTGTCCATTATTCTTCCCTGCAAATGCCCCCAGCCCTACATTAACATCTTGAGGGAAACATGGAGCTTCAGGCCCCAAATTCTTCTTGAAATATGTTTTTTATTCCACATTGCAAAGTGTCTGATTTTGGTGGATTGGGCCCCTGTTTTCTGATGACTAGCCTCAGTAAGTGAGGGGAATGAGAGGATTACCATCACCCAATTTTCCAGAGCCAGGGTAAGTCATGAGAAATGCTATTTTCTGTTATGCTTCAATTGTATTAAATTTGACAATTTCCCCACTGTTTCTTTCCTGCAGTTCCAATCCCAGGTTGTTTTGCTTTGCCATTGTTTGTTCTGTCCCAAAGCTGTTGTGAAAGGTTGTCATCAAGCTCAGTAAAATGAATTTTGCTCTCCTGTAGCTTTGCTCAACAATTCAATCAAGATCCTGAGAACTTTCAAAGGATGAAGAGGTGGCTGACTGAGCCATTAGACTTACCTCTTATTAACACTATCACTTTTTTGTGGTGGTTGTGACTGTTTACAGTAATATCCTTTTCATAAAGCTGCAGTGAATTGGTCCGAGTGATTTGAGGTGAGCAGCAGGTAGCAAGGACGAAGACGTAACGCTTACTGTTTTCATGCAAATATCATGGTAGCTCTATAATTATGGCTGGATGAATGTGTAGTAGAATTTATCCTTTGCTGAATAATTTCATGAGTAATAATGGAACTCTACTTTTGAATGTAGAAAAAAACATTCCAAATTATAGAATTGTTTTGTATGTATCCTAAGTAGTTAGAAAAACCTAGGAAATGTTGTAGAATATGTATTCCTGCAGGTTGAGAATATGTGTAACTTATGCAATTGTTTACAAAATATAAATATGGGTGGGTGTTGCTTCCAGTCAACTGTCATGTTTTGGCAACTTGAATTTCATAGGGTTTTCTTTGGCAAGGAATACTGGGTGATTTGCCATTGCCTTCCTCTGAACTATAGTCTGCAGCATCTTGTCTCCCAGCCAGGTACAAACCAGGCCTGACCTAGGTTCAAGACCAGAAAGGATCTGGTGCCTTCAGAGTATTTAGGGTCAGTAAGAGTAGAACCTGTCCATTTTGTTTTACTTGCATTTCTGAGAATATGACCAATACTTTTTTCCCATTCATGTTCTGTTTCGATAAGACTATTTCCACTCTCACATGCAAATTCCAGTGGATTTTGATTTGCATTCTTCCTAATGGATACATTTTTCTTCATGTGTTTTCTCCCTCCATCTAAAGGAAGTTGGTACACATTTTTAACAGTAGCTGAAGTCCAATAACTTTTAGGGTCACAGATTCACCAGAGCTGGTTTATACCGCCTGACAGTGCCTCAGTCTCTAGTGTTTGAGGGAAGCATTTTGTCCACCATGTCTAAGGAGCATTGACCTGATTTGCCCCCAAGCTACAGCCTTTTTCCTAGTGAAGTAAAAACCTAGAACCTGTCCTAGCCATTCAGATATCATGCAGTCATACTCAAGAAAGCTTAGCCTGTGCAAACATACCCAGCAAGTTCCAAGAATTGATTATCAGTATGAATTATTGAGCACCAAAGATTAATGTATGTATTGTTTTTGCTGCATCCTGGATTTAACCTGAATTGCAGAATTTATGCAGTTTGGCACTGTTTTATCTGATATGGCTCAATGCTATGGAATCCTAGGATTTGTAGTTTGTTGTGCCACCAGAGAGCTCTGACAGAGAAGGCTTAATATCTCATAAAACTACAAATTCCAGAATTCCATAGCATTGAGCCATGGAAATTAAAGCAGTGTCAAACTGCATTGATTCTGCAGTGCAGATCAGATGCTAGTAATGTCTCTTTTGCTGTATCAGGACCAGATCTCTAACAAAATGTAATAGACCTATATCATGTAAGTATCTCCACAGCAATTTATTGGAATCCAAAATACTCGCCTGAGTGAGGAAAGTAAAAGTAAAGTAAAATACCCTCACCAACTGTAACTATCTGGCCTGTGGGAAATGATTATCAAAAGGAGTCTGCCAGTATCTCTCAGTGTTCCTTTCAGTGAGTAGTAATGAAATTTAATTAGAGAGAGGAGGCACTTAAGAAGAGGGAGGAAGAGAAAACTGGGACATGTATGTGTAGACAGAATAATGCTACAGTACATAATAGTCCTTATTAAAACTGAGCTAATAGACAGAGATGTTTGGCCTCTGCTCTCCATTGCAGGGCTTTCAAAAATAAATAAAAGGCTTGAAAAATGAGCTAAAGCAAATATAGTATCATTATTAATAGCAGGAAGCTTAGTTCTCCTAGGTTGAAAGGCACAAGTATAATTCTCTGGCTTTACTGTGATGTGAATCCTGCCAAATTCCAATAGTATTAGGTGTACAGAGTTCATTATTAGAACTAAGTTTATATTGATTTACAAGCCCTACATTCAAAGAAGTGTAGTTTGGGATTTTCATCCAGCTTTTCCCATTCTGAATATTATTAAAATGCCACTATCATGGAGTGGGAAAGAGAACAAGGGCAACCCAAGATCCATCACTATAACAATTGCTTGTTCAATTATATTGGCCATTTGATTTGAAAAGTACTGTTTGAATTCAAAGTATCTAATTTAAGTCAGGGGTGAGGAAATTATGGTCCAACAAATGTTGTAGGATTGCAATTTCCAGCTGGTTAAGTTGACATAGTCAGTGGTGAGGGATACTGGAGCCTTCAGCTCAGTAACCACTGGTGTGGCACAGTTTGCCCATCTTTGATTTTCCCCAGCCCTATTCATGCCGCAGAGATGGCCCTTTTGGTCCGTCTGTAAAGGCCCTATGAAACATAGCTCTCAAGCTCTATTGCTTTGTTTTTGTAAACCATTCTGTTTCTTAACAATGAAAGTGAGACAGAAATAAAACATTAGTTTCTATCCTGTGGTGTCATTCTATGAGTATAAAGCTTATCTTGTTTTCAAAAACCTTTCCTTCTTCCCTGCACAGTCAATCCCATACTTGTTCTTCTTGAACAGATGCTTTCACATGGAATTCATTAGATTAGGGACCCATTTGCACTGCTGAAATAATTCGATTTGACACCACTTTAAAAGTTATAGCTGAATGCTATAGAATTCTAGATATAGAATTCTAGGAATTGTAGTTGGTTGCTCTGGTGCCACAGCAAACTACAGTTCCCAGGATTTCATAGCATTCCATAACTGTGGCGGTTAAAGTAGTATCAAAACAGATTATTTCTGGAGTGCAGATACAATCCCAGTGTTTCCATGAATGGTCCTGTGCTTGTGCTTCTCCAAGATGCTTCACCTCTTACCCTTCATACAATAGCATTATAATCCCATAAAAGGTTGTAAATGATGCCCAGGGTATTTCTGGCAACAGGAAATGGGGAAGACTGCATTACAGGTGGATGGTCTCAATCAAGGAAGCCAAGGGGCTGTAAGGTGTAGCCATGGCAGTTAAAGTGACATGATATTGATATAACTGTTTAGTGCAGATATACCCCTATATGTGCTACATGGGAACATGGGTCTGTCACTAGGTGCTTTCCATCAGAGCTGCTATACCCAACTAAGGGAGCTGAAACTGAACCTTTGTATCCATTAGTCATTCTAAAATGCTATTGATTTTCCTGTTGGATATATGGTGAGAAAATACTGCTTTTCAATAGACTTAACAGAATTTTCCCCAGCAGCATGAAATAGTTGGATCCATCTGTTTAGAATTGCTAATACATAGCATTCTGATCATCTAAAAGAAACCATTGTAACTGTTTTGTGAATGTCTAGAATCCAGTGTGGGTTCAATAGAGGTCAGGAGTTCAGTCATAAATGAAATCTAGCAATCAATTTCACCTTCACAAAATTTAAAGGAAATCTGATTTTTATACATGTTTAAAATTCAGCCTCCAGCTAACGTCTCTGGATGATTGACATGAATTCACTATTATTCTGTATATGTGTAACCTGCTCCCTTGCCGAAACTTGGTATTATAGAAGCAGAACATAAATTTCACAGGTATGGAGGCAAATCACATGTTATTCTCTCCTCCCATAAACTTTTTTCCCCTTTTGGGGGGACGTTCAGAAATAATGGATTATTTTAGCTGTGTATAGACTTTCTAAGAGATCACACTTCCCTATCATACAATTAGTATTGGCTCAAACCACACTTGACTATTTGCAGCATTTTTAAACTGACATTTTGAACCTCATTTTTAATAATGAGAGGAAAAAAACAGTTTAAATTTAATATCACTCCATATCGGTATATCCCTAAAATGTCACAGTGTGTCTCAAAGTGGTATGTGGAAATCTCAGAATATATTTTCTTCTTAACAGTAAAGATACTGTTTCTCAACAGCTGAGAAGGGAAAATGGATCAGTTACACATTTTTATTTTCCAAAATTTCTTTTTGTGGTACTGTATATAAATTCCTATACACTTAAAGACAAATTTTGAAGCCAAAAGGAATATTAATTATTTATCCTTTCCTCTCTAACAACATCACAGCCAATCTGAGGAGGGGCAATTAGGACCTTGCCTTTTGAAAAAATCCCTCTCTGCTCATTCAATGATCACACAGAGAGGTGGAAACCTGGGATTGCACCAGGTGGCCTTGCTCCTCACTTCTATGGATTCATCTGATGATTTGATAAGACCTATGTGGGTCCAGGTTCAATAAGCATAGTCCTTCTTCACTTGGGTTGCAATCACACTGCAGAAATAATCTATTTTGACACCACTTTAACTGCCTAAACTCAATGGTATGGGATTCTGGGATATGTAGTTTGCTGTGACACCAGAGCTCTTTTACAGAGAAGGCTAAATGTATCACAAAATTAGTTCCTAGAATTCCATAGCATTGAGCCATGGCAGTTAAAGGGTGTCAAATCGGATTGTTTTTTGCAGTGCAGATGCAGCCATAGTTTTTCTTCACATAGTCTTTAGTAAAAGATCTACTACTAATCAAAGGCTGGCTATGTACAGCAAAATAAGTTAGGGCACCTATGCTACTTTTCCTTTAATAGCATGGGATGCAGGTGCAATTCTCAATCTTTTTATTTAGTAGCCACAAAACTTCCAGAATGTGTACATGCTCTACTCCCTACATGATTCCTAATACACTCTGAGCTTGGAACATTATTTTTAAAGATAATAAATACAGTAACATGGTGAAGCCATCCATAATAGGGCAGTGGGAAGAGAAGGAGGAAGAGGAGAGGGAGGAACAGCAGCAGCAGCAGCAGCAGAGGGAGGGACGGAGAGAATATTTATATGCCTTTTTCCCAGTTCAGTACCCAAAGTGTTAAAAATAAACATTGATTAAAAATCCCCAGTGTACAAAAATTAAAAAGTAACTAATCCATCAAAATATTAAAATAAATTTAAACACATCATTTAAAGAAAAAAAACTACCACAAAACTGCCATGTTATATAAGGTCCATTTTTACCTTTAAAAAAATGGCTCTCAAAGGCCTGCTGAAACAAAAAGGGTTTTGCATGCCTGCAGAAAGATACCATGGAAGCTGCCAGTCTAATCTCCAAGAAAAGAGTTCCAGAATTTGGAAGCAGCCATGGAGAAGACCTTCTCGTGTTGTCTTACCAGGTGAATCTGTTAGGGTGTTGCAGCAGAGAGAGGCCTCCTTAGAAGGTCTCAAAGCACAGGTAAGTTCATATGAGAGAATTCTCTGAGACCAAGGACCCATTTCCCCCTGTTATGTCCTCAAAATGGCCCCATTCTGGTGCCAGGCTGTTTCCATTCAGTGCTGAGGCACGTCCTTTGTCTTGAACGGAAGACTTCCGACCTGAACATTTAACACACATCAGCACTGAATGGAAATGGCCTGGTGCTGGTTGCCAGAATGAGGCCATTTTGAGGACACTTTGGTGTGCGGCAAAATCCATTTTTTCTTGGTCTCGCAGAACCCAAGCATCCACTTCCAGTGCCCATAACAGGGGGAAAATGTGTCCCATAAAGTTCCAAGACTGCCATCCTATCAAGCCAATAATCTATCTTAATGTTCACCTACTGACTGGTTACCCAGAGCTGGAAAATGGAAAGACATTATGTGGGAACTAATGGAAAACCCACTTCATAATACCATATGATCCTACACTTTTTGGATGGATGGGCACATTTGAAAAATTGAGATGTTGTCATGGATACCATCTCAAAATCATTTCCCTGATTTTTTTGCAAAAATTTGGAATTTAGCATCTCTGCCCCAAGATTTTACCCCCTTTAACTCCTGATTTTGGGAGGAGAGGAGGAGGAGGAGTTGTTTAAATGAAAAATAACCTTGCAGTTGTTCAGCAAATTTTTGCCCCACTGAGGACAAGAAAATTTGTAAGTGTTCTTTACATCCCTACCATAAGTATACAACTGCCCAACACTCAAGGCTAAAAGCCTCCAACCAAAAGATGTACACAGCTTCTTCTTTCAGTCTGTACCTTTTTTCACTGACCACCCAAAGCAGTAAGACCAAATTTATCACAGCCTTTTATATCTCCCCATCGTCTTTTGATCGTAAGCTAAGTCTGTTCCCAGGCTTTAAGAAGCAGTCTTTTAAAGAAAGGGAGGGAGTTCATTCCTCCATTTCTGAGAGTTCAATCCTCTTAGAGTTCAAACAGAGCTCAGGGGTTGCCTTTGATTAGACCGAGGGCAACATGAAGTTCAAGAAAAGCTGCCAGGGCTGAGACTGCCCTTGGTCCTCCCTCATAGCCTTGTCTCTGGATTTTTGTCAGTCAGCTCATCATTATAAGCTGCTACAGTAAGCACAGATACTCCATCGTCAATATTGCTCCACAGCAATGGCTGGCTCTTTTTTTGTTGGAGTATGATCAGTAACAATTCTCCAGAGAAGTCCTCTTTTCTAGACTGCGTTTGCACTGCAGAAATAATGCCGCTTGACACCACTTTTAATTTGCAAGGCTTAATGCTGTGAAATTCTGGGATTTGCAGTTTAGCAAGACACCAGAGCTCTCTGACAGAGAAGGCTGAATAGCTCACAAAAGATAGAAGCCATGGCAGTTAAAGCAGTGCCAAATTGATAGATATCTGCAGTGTAGATGCAGCCCTAAGCCTTGATTTTGAAATAGCTCCATTCAAATTTATACCTTCATATCAATGCATGGAGATTAGAAGTGCTTATCACGGATATGATTCTGAGTATCTTCTCCATACTTTCACTGAACATGTAAAAAGGGCTGGTAGAGCCAATACAGGAATCTTGGTCCTATATTTAACACCTAATGTATTCCATGTAGAAGCAAATGCACTTTGAAGCCCTGCACATTTTTAAAAGTTAGATTTGGCCCCAATGCTTTAATAAAGTCTTTTTACAAGACATCATAATTTATTCTGATTTCCATCTCATGTATATCATCTCCCTTTGCTTGAGGAAAACATTGAGCAAAGAGTGCCTTCGGACAGTTTTGCATGAGAAAGAGGAAAAAAATAGGTTTTGGAAAAAAGGAACCTAAGGAATATGGTTACTGTTCACTACCTTATCTAGACTGTGCAATGGAAGGTTTTAAGAGAAAGGAATAACAAGTTAGAACAACCTCTGCTGAGAAGTTCAGAAAGGATAATAGAGCCAGTAGCTGATTTCTGGTTTTGGTTGGACAGAGATGCTCATTTGGCTGAAAAAGCATCACGACACCAAATGTAATTGAATGTAATGCTCTCACTGAATAGTGATGAAGATTTTACTCACTTAAGAAAAGAATATATATTGTTTTCTTTCATACTGAGGACAGCCAAGTGAAATGTAGTTCCTGTTCTAGCAGGTTTTAAATGACTTCATTTTATGTTAAATTTTAGCTCTTCATGAGTGGTGAAAAGACCAATTTGTGCATAGAATTAGTAATAAGGAGTCAAACAGCTAGACAGCAGAGAGGGAGAAGAAATTGAATTTGCATTTGAACACAGGGTACAGAAGCATATTCTACACCCAAGAACATTTTCAAGGATGTAAAAAAGGCAGTAGGACCATTTCTAACATTACATGGCCTTAATAGCATTCTGACAATGCAGAGAGATACTCAGAAAATGGCTAAAGAAAGATATGTATCTTTCTAATTTCTGAACAACTGAATCTTCTTTTTAACATAGTCTGTTCTCTTTTATGAAGGAATATACCATCAGCCATTTTCTGGATTTTTTTTCCATGCAGGAGCATAATATGAAGAGGCAACTGGGCATTTTCTTCAGATTGAGGGGGACATATTTTCCACCCTACACCTCTGCCTTGTCATGGGCACCACAAACAAATTTATCCCTGAAATTGGGTAGTCTCTCTAGAGGCTATTGTGTCAGTAGTGGACATAGTGTCATCCACATCATAAAGTTTAGGATAGAGCATCTCACTGGGTACCATTTCTGGAAAAGGAGCAAAAGTACTTTTGAAAATTTGTGCTGCTTTCTAAGCTGGTTACAGACCAGAGATGTAGTGCAATGGGGGGAAAGTGAAGTCCATCACACACAAATAAAAATTCTGTCCCCATTATATTTTGCCATCTTTTGCCTAATTTCTAGCATTACAATTCAGCATTTAGAAATACAATCTAGGCATCCAAAGAAAAGTATGTGGTAGAATCCTGCAAAGCCTGACATTATCACTTCACAAACTTAGAAGTTTATTTCACATCTATTCATGCCATGATTGAAGTAATGACAGGAAATGCATACATAATTATTTGCGTTTGGTCCCTATGGCACTCCTCTTGAGTAGTGCAACCAATTGGAACAGTTTCCTGTAATGCCCAGTATACAGAATGGCACATCCAAGACTTTAGACTTTTGGGCAAAGAAGATTAACTGTACAAAATGAATTGTTTAGATAATAACATAATACTTTATTCTTTCCCTGTCAAGCAATGGGCTTTTAGGACAGCTATTTATTCAAATCTAGATGCCATTTTTTAACAAAGAAAGGATGTGTTTAATAACCAGTTGTCAGATAAAATGGTACATAAAGAAAAGAAAGGAACAAGAATTACAGCAATATATAATTGCAAATTCCAAGAAGGACAATACATGCCATGTTTTTAAAACAACATTTTAACTTGTTTTTCTTCAGTTTGTGTATTGCTCTGTTAAAGTGTCATACTCTTTATATCTTTGTGACTGTTTATGGTTAATATATTCTCAGTCTTACGTGTGATGAAGATGTTATTTTTCTTCTCTGTTCAGCACCCTTTCATTTTCACAGTAGCCCACTATTGTTTCTCCGCCTAAAATGCTTCAGTGTGTCGATTTACATAATAAAAGCTTTATTCTAAATAATGATACCTCTTGCAATATCATCAGGCTTCTGTTCACAATATCTTAAAGACAGGATGGTGGGTCCCTCCAGCAAGAAAAAAAAATGTAATAGATATCACATCAGATTGTGAGTACTAGGTGAAACACAATATTTCTTGATTTTTGTATTTGAACAAAAAAACATTAACTCTTTGCAGTTTAAGCTTGGGTAACAGAGGTCCAAAACACACCTGCATAAATAACCAATTTGAGACGGCTTTACCTGCTTTCACTGTCCAGGTTCATTGCTAAGGAATCCCAAGAATTGTAGTTTATTGTGCTCTAATATAAAGAAGGCTCAATGTCTTACAAAACTACAGTTCCTAGAATTCCCTAGCATTGAGCAAGGGCTGTTAAAGCAGTCTCAAACTTGATTATTTCTGCAGTGTGTATTGGACCCTAGTTTCCTTAGCATTATAATATGTTCAAAACTTGATTCAACCCCAAACTGCAATACAGTATCAGATGTCAGTTCTCACCATTCTTAACACTGAGCAGTCGCGAAAGCTTCAGGGACTTGCTTTCACAGCTACACTTTGTGTATTTTTGGATAACCCACTGCATGAGTTATTATTCAAGAGTACACAGAGCACAGAGCACTAATTCAACAAGAAATGTATTGCATCAGAGAAGATGTGCAGGGATAGATTGGAAGAAGGGGAAGCCAGGATCTAATAAAGGCAAAGTGTTGACTCTGATGATCCACAAAGGACTCCAGAATGTGGAGAGAGCTACTACTGATAGCTACCACTTGGAACAGAGTGAAGAGAACAAAGAAGAGAATAACAGAAAAGCAGAATGCAAGGGATAGCAGAGGCATACATGAAACATGACATTTTTATGCTAAACATAATACATTACCATCATAGATTTAAAGACATATGGCTTAAAGAACAGATTCTGGTGAACTTCTAAAATCTGGAGTAGATCCATACTTTTTTTCCTAGTGAGGCCAAACAGCAACATCAAAGGGGCAAATATTCATCAAGCAAACAGTTGTGGTTCAGAAAGGTTTAAATCTTCTCCCCCAGAGCTGTATGCTTCCAGTTTAAATCAAACTCTCCTCTCCCCAGCTACTTGTTTTTTTCCAAATGTTAAATAGGTGGGGGGATTCAATTGTTGATCTCCATATTATCTAGTTTGGCCCTAAATCAGGGGTGGGCAACAGGGTTAGGTTTGGGGGTGGCTTTCTGCTTCTGAAATCTTCCAAGACTTCCCCCAACAAACAAATAAGACCCCCCCCCCCAAAAAAAGACGACTGATACATGTCTTGTTTTTTAAAAGTGGACATTTTTTTAAAAAAAAAACTCTTAATGAACAGAAGGAGGCCAGAGAGTATATTTGAAAATGAATTTGTGCTCATAGAGGTTTCCAATGAATTAATTTACCCATCTCTTGGAGTGGGCAGAAAATGGGCAGCCTAGGGATCTTGGAGGTGTCAAATGCCAAGAAAACAGCTTTGGAGGGCCACATGAGGGTCACACATTGCCCATCACTGTCCTTAAGTGTCAAAGTCATGGGAAGTTTTGCAGGTGGGTGGTAGGATTAGAAGTAAGTTTTTGACATTAGAAGGAACTTCTTGATTGTGATAGTGGTTTGGCAATGGAACCAATTGCCTAGAGAGGTGGCGGGGGTCTCCTCTGTTCGTCTTCAAAAAGAGGCTGGACATTTACATGCTAGAGATGCTTTAGCTAGTGATTCTGCATTGAGAAGGGGGCTGGATCTGATGACCCATGAGGCCAATTCCATGATTCAATGCCTTTTCTTTTGAGTCCTTTTGACTGCTCACAGAATGGTGAAAGCATTGCCTACCTTTTCCCAGAAAACATGAAGACAAAACCAAAGTGAGATCCAATTCTTCCATGACTACAGTAGAATGAGAACTGCCTCCCTATGGTACACTGCCACACATTCCTTTCTCTTGACCCAGAATGAAACTCAGTCTGGTGATCATCAACAAAGCTGTGATCATCAGCTATTCCCATAGAATAGTGACAGAATACTGACCTGGCCTATGCACTGCTTTAATTAATATCTGCATTCTGCAATGGAGTGGGGAGGGCTTGGGAGGACAAGAATATAAAGTAAAGAATGTTGTGATCCAGCCCCCTTTTGAATTAGGTTTACATCCTAAAATGATGCTAGTCCTGGTGGAGGCAACTACCCTTGAGAACACAAAGTCAGCATTCTAAATGTAGGGCTACTTTTCAAAGTGGGGATTTTAGGAAAGATTTAATGGACTGATAGCATCCCTTGTGGTTCATAAAGTGGCTGATCCATGTCATCTTTGGTTAGTAAGCATTTCTTCTGGTAGTCATAACAATAAGATGTGTATCTAGGCATTCATTTAAAAAAGAAGAAGACAAAAAAAAAAGTTTTGCATATGGTAGGTATCTAGATTATTTCCCACTGAGAGATATTACCTGCTGGGTAATTGAGGCTCTTACAAATCTAATTGTCAAGACAATAGACATATGGTTTGCTCTCTGACAAAAGAAGTTTATGCATTAATGAGTCCAAGAACTGAAAACTTGAGTTGTCTATCGTCTGTGATTGAACTGCAGTATATATGCTTACTAAAATCTAATAATAGGACTTTAGTGAGCAGTTTCACTGCAGGTTTAATAACAAAAAATAAAGATTATAGAAGCTGTCTGTTACACAAGAAACAATATATAGAAAGTTCAGTCCCACCCATGTTTATTCAAAAGTATATACTACTATGTTGAAAACACACACACATAAAAGACCTCACGGAAGGCTATCTGTGTTGTTGTTGTTGTTGTTGTTGTTGTTGTGTGCCTTCAAGTTATTTCTGACTTATGGTGACCTTAAGATTTCATGGGATATTCTTTGCATGTTTCATCTGAGGGGGTTTGGCACTGTTATCCTTTGAGGATGAGATTGTGTGACTTGTCAAATGTCACCCAGTGGGTTTCCATGGTTGAACCAGGATGTGAACCCTAGACTCCAAAGTCATAGTCCAATGCTCAAACCACTACAACACACTGGTCCCTATTTTTCTTGCTATAAAACCATATGAAACAATAGAACCCTGAACTCTCCTGAACCAAAACAAGACACTTATCTCTTCCTCCATTCATTTAATTTCAAGCTCAAGTGTTGGGAGGAGGTTGGGTATCAAATTAATTGTAGGTGGCTCTGTCTCAGGTGACTGTGCTGTGCCAACCCTTGTGAAACCAGTCATCTGAAACCAGTCATGGGTGTTAGCCATCACTGATTTTGGTCCTTACAGAATTATCCACTGTCTGCAAACTAGCTTCTGCTTGGAGTTTTCATACATAACATTCAACACATGTGCAATGTACTCAGATTGCTGATCTTCACACTAATGCAAATTATTCCCATGCAGTGGAAATAACTCAGTTCATAACAGTGTTTCTAAGAAATTTGTAGGGGTTTGTGGGCTTATAGATACTCACAAACCTCTGAACATGTATGAATGTCCTAATGTCCATTGGAAGAGAATTATGAATAAGTGTTCATACGTGCACAGACAGGGTATCACCAGCAGCAAAAACACACCTACAAGAAAACAAGAGAAATTCATGAGCATTATAGAAACTATAAACTGACAGTGAGTAAGTTCTGCCAGAAAAGGATACTTCACAATATAACCTTTGGAGACATACAGATATATGAGTACCTAGAATTCTTAGGATGTGTAAGCTTCCAAGAATATTGGAAGAGAAACAAAACCCTACCAGCATTGATACAATATATTTCAGCATTGCTATATAAATAAATAAATTTAAGATTTAGGCATCTGCCTTCTCACCAAAATGGATATTTCAAAAAGGAACAATCTTAGAGTTACAGCATCAGAGTGTATCAATGAAATTTGTAGGGGTTTCTGGGCTTACAGTTAAATAATGGTTCATGTTTACTGAAAGCTAAATATCATTATATATATAGTAATTGGACTTACTCTATAATGATGACTGCAGCCTAAAAACTATTGAATAGCCAATGTATCTGTTACGCTATACTGTTTGTCATCAGTCTATTGTGCTAAAATGCTATTTTCATAACGCTATGAAAATAGCATTTTCACACTGAAATGTCGTTTAAATATTTCACTGATGCACTACAACTCTAAGGAAAAATAACATTTTTTTTTCATAAGCATAGAAATTTATCCCAGATTCAGCAACCCATGCACCCAGTTTAAAATCCATGATTTTGTTGGGACCAGCAAACAAAAAAGCAAACAAAAGATGCCCCCAAAATAATGGGGAGGGGGACAATGAATTCAGCATTTATTTTGGGCAAAGTTCACATGTGGCTGTTTTGCATAAAATTCACATATGGCTGTTTTGCACACAAAAAATGGCATTTTCTTTACAGAAAATAGTAAATAATTTTTCTGTACCAAAATGTATCTATTTTCTGTGAAAATCAACCATCTACAAATGTTGTACAGAATAAGTCCCAAATTGCAACTAGGCTTCAGAAACTGCATGGTTCTGAAGACTTTCTCACAGTAGATAGAAATAATTCACTAAGGTCCTGATATTTACCACAGTAGACTGGTGGCACATTGAATATTTTAGACACATGGCTATTCAATATATTTTTTAGACTGCAGTCATCATTACAGAGTACATTCAATTAAATACAATGAGATTTAGCTTCTAGTAAACATGAACATTGTTAAACTGTATGCTAGACCATGGCCTAAATGTTTTGATGTTGACCAACTAAGCCTTCATAAAATAAAGATGAAAATAAGGGATTAACATTGCAATATTTCCTAATTGGATAATGATTCTGATCTAAGAAACAGTAACTATCTCATGCTGAGGTTGCTCAATGACTTGGTTACTACAGCAACCAGATATGCACTGACTGACTGGATTTCCTAAGCAACCTTTTCCATTGCATAAAAGAGGATTTGTTCTGTAGCTGATGTAAACCAGCATAGCACTGTTATTATTATGATTATACTAAAAGAAATCTATTTTCTCTTCTGAAATTTCTAATTTTCAAGCCAAAAGGAACAACAACAAAAAAAGACCAATGCACATCATCATGTGTTAAGTAGCAATGTCGTTGAACATAAATTTGCTAAGTTCATAATGTATGGCTGAATCACGAATGGAGCCTTCTTTTATTGAATTCTATATCTCAGGCTTTAAAATATGTTTCCATATAAATCTGATGTGTAACCTCTAAACCGCATCACCATATTTCATCTATTTTTTATCCAAGCTAGTAACTTCTCAGACAAGAAGTATACTCTGCGGCAGGATCAGTACAGTGGTAGCTCAGGTCTTTAAATCTCCTTTGTATCTCAGGATTCAAAGCACGGAAGACCAAGGAACCATGTCCCAGCTTTGTCACTGCTGGGTATTTATTTATTTATTTTATATGTTGCCTTTCTCCTAGAGTGAGACCCAAGGTGGCTCATAGAAGGAAATCCATTAAAATCTTCCCGATGCAACTTTAAAATAATTAAAATCATCACAATTAACATAATATACAATTATTTTAGAACATACAAAAGTTAAAGAAACAATTAAAACATACATCCCAATAATAAAAGCTTTCCTGGGGCAGTTACATATTAAAAGCCTGCTTGAACAAAAAGAGCCAAGGTGACATTGTGGAGTGTTGGACTGTATTTCTAGAGACCAGGGTTTGACTCCTAGCTCAACATGAAAGCAGCTGTGTGACCTTAGGCAAGTCACACTCTCTCAGCCTCAGGGGAAGGTCATGGCAAACCTCCTCTGAACAAATCTTGCCAAAAAAACCCTGTTGCCTTAGAGTTGCCATAAGCCAGAAACAATTTGAAGGCCAACAGCAACAAATGAAAAGGTTTTTGACCACTGAAAAAAGGAAAGTAAGGAGGAGGGCAGCCTAGCCTCCCACAGAAGAGAATTCCAGAGGGTGGGAGCAGCCACCTAGAAGACCAAGGATCAGGGAGTTGAACAAGAGTCCCTCAGCAACACTTTCTGAGTTTGTCTCTCCACGAAAGACTGGAACCACTGTATAACAATCCCTCCCCCCAAACCTCATCTCAGAGAGGCAACCCAGAAGAATACCATGGTCAATGCAAATGAAAACCACTGAGATGTTCAGCAGAACCAATAGGGACACACTCCTCCTGTCCAGTTCTCTGCATAGGTCTTCCATCAAGATGACCAAAACTGTGTCCATCCTATAACCCGGCCTGAAGCCAGACTGAAATGGACCTAGATATTCTGTCATATCCAAAAACCTCTGGACCTGAGAAGCCACCACACCCTCCAGTACCTACCCAAGAATGGAATGTTAGAGACTGGCTGATAAATACAAAAAATGCTGGAATCTAGGGAGGCTCTTTTTTAAAGTAATGGCCTTACCACAGTCTCCTGTAGGCAAGATGGAAACCTCCCTTGCTGGAATGAGTCATTCACCACTCTACTTATGCACTCAACCTGTCTCAACTACAGCAATGTTTTAAGAAGAACCAAAAATCTTTTTTTTTTTAAATTTCAGCAGTGAATGTGTAAACCTTGGAAATATTTGCTAATTGTTGCTGATTTTGAAACTGTAAATGGTTTGAGGATGTATTTGTTGTACAGTACAACTTCTTCCCCGACTTAACACAGTTAGCAAAAATTGTGGATAATGATAAAACCCATATTTCCAGTGGAAGTTGACTATTAAATTATGTTGGAGGACCTCCAAATGGCTAGAGAGACCTTTCTCTCTCTCTCCAAATGTAGGCAAGTGAAACCATGGTTTTTACTGCACCTGCAGAAACAGGGGATATATTGTATTCAAAGACTTATAAAGATTTTATGTGTTCAAACATTTTTTCAGTAGACTGGCCTTTCAGAATAAGTACAATGACACAAATAAAATGGAATTGTTGCTGTGGCATAGAATAGTCTGCATCTGTCCAGCCTTTGTTCTAGTAGAGATCGTATATGTAGTGTATAGATAAAAATTAGTTTGAGACTCTATCTCCACTTTTCACAGCTGGGAAAAGTTACTTTTTTGAACTACAACTCCCAGTACCTGTTAGATAGTATGGGCAGTGGCCTCTGTGTATTGTCTTCGGGGATTTGTAATCAGAAAAGTAACTTCTCCATTCTCCCCTTTTAAAATCAGATCTGCTAAGGACTCCAGTTTACCTCTTGCCTTCATTTTAGTTAATTTATGGCTATAGACATACAATCTGGGAGCCCTTTCAAGTGAAATAGTGACTAGTTTTAATTCAGGAGGCAATGGGGTTCCATTCTCAAGCAGGCACATGCCCATTTATCACTGTCTCTGCTTAATTGTTTAAAAAAATCAATGAGAAGAAAACAAGGCAAAATCATTAAATTATGAAAGTAGGTGGATTAGGAAATGAACTATACTAGATGCAGCAGGACAGACAATAAACCTTTTTCACTGAGGAAAGGTGTTAAATGATCTTCTTTCTATTTTTTTACAAATGATTAATTAAGGACAATAATGTTGAGTGTACTGCCGACAAAAGGTTTTCATTTCAAAATAGGAGCACAGCCACAAAACTAGAAATCCTCATCATGACCAGCTGTTCCAGAAATATCTAGAACCCCTGTATATATCATTTTTATCAGTGGGCAGCAAATATGTAAAATGAATATGGAGTAGGGGTGGAAAAAGAAAGATGATCAAACTGTCATTGCAGTTCACAATGGAGGCAAGCCAATCCACTGTATTGAAATCTATACAAGCTTTGCTATCCACTTCATTTGCTAAGGCCAGAACTCACTGTATCTTATTGATTTAACATATATACTGATGGTTTTATTCATATAAAAGCAAGACCTTTTCTATCTATTTCAGTTTTTGAAAAAATCTTTTAGAACGAAGACTTGGCATCAGAGCCCATTGGGGCTCTGGGTGGGATAATAACCTTGAAGTGGCATAGGGAGTAAAAGCAATTACAGCACAACATTGGCATGGCAGCAAGATGTGTCGTTTTATTTGCCAATAATTGAAATGGTTGATATTGTTATGATCCTCAGTAGGCCCAGTATGTTTTCTCAGGTGGGGATGGGATGTCTCAATAAGAGATGTGAAAATCTCTCAATCTGAATTTTATTGTATTTTCTTTCCATCCTTGTTTCCACACTGAGTTATGTGTCTTTGTGGTTTTGTTTTATTTGGCATGGAAATTTCCATGCATTTTGCATGCAGTTTCCCAATTTGTGCTTTATTTATGCATTTTACCCCATTTATACATCTCAAAAGACTAAATTGATTAAATGGACTAAGATGTATTGCAAATAATAGAGATGAGTCCAACCCCTGAATTACAAATTGTTATCATCAGGGGAGGGGGGTTCAGGACAGAATACCCACAAAATATCAAAACAATTACCATGTCATGCAACTTAACACAACGGTAAAGTAACACTGAGAGGCACAGCTGAAAGTGATTTCAGTGCAAATTTAAACTGAACATGCCTGGGCAAAGAAAAGGCTTTAACTCAGCACAAGCCTTACCTCCCAAGAGAAGGCGTTTGAAAGCTGGGGTTACTTGGGAAAACACTCTTCTTCTGTTAGTGATAGTTATATAATAGGATGTCATCACCCAATTAAGGCTGTAATCTTATACACATTACATTGATTTCTTCAAATTCTTTTTAGTTGATCCAACAAATAATCTGTTTTATCTTTACATGTTTGCCTACCAGCAAAAGCATTAATTCATATTGTATTCACATTTTAAAATGTGTGCAATGTTTTTGTACATACTTTATTGCTCTAGGGGCTTGTCTACATTACCTATATACCATGGTTTTCCCTCAAGCTGGCTGGCTGCATGCTGTTTACACTATAAAGTGCCCAAGTATGCCTGGACCCAGTATAGGATTTCCACTCCTTGTTCTGCTTTAAAATTATTTATCTTTTGTTCTGGGTTTTCTAGAAAACCCAGAGCAAAATGTGACAATGATGGGCAGCTGCTTTTTCACATAGGCCCTGTGACCCCTCCTGCCTGGATGCTCTGTGGGTACGAGACTGGGCACCTCGTTTTGATCTCAGAGCAATTTGCACCTGCAGCGCCAGTGCCAGTGCCAGCCAGCTTGCAGGGGACAAGTGGAAAGGCAGCTGCCCATCATCACCACATTGTTCTGCAACACATTAGGGGAAGGATTCAAGTTGAATTTGTATTCAGAATGCTCCATGGGCAGCCTGGAATATTTTGCCAAATGAAGATGAGACCCTAGTCTCACAAATGTGCAAATTCTTAAGGCAACCTGTGTTTCCTCTCACAAAGGATCTCAAGAAGTGGGAGAAGTTCACTTTCATCAAGGCTCTCAAAGTCAATGAATCTCTTTGCTATCCCCAAACTCAATTGCATTTTTGGAAAAACTAGAGAAGTATTAACACACCTGCCACCTCTTTCTCATCTCTTCAATCGCTGTGTATTGTAGTTAATAGGAATAATTTTAAGCTTTGTTTCAGGGTATTAGAACTCATATTGCTAATACTATTTTGTTTGGATTTTCCAGAATTGTGTTATTTCTAAGGATAGATTTGATTATTTAATTATTAATTCAATCAATTCATCAGCCATTTGTTTCTTTATTCATTCTTGGCTCTTTCATTGTTTTATGTGGAAAATATGGTTTTAGTTTCTTTGTTCACTGGAATTAATAATGAGCAGTGCCTCCCAAACTTGAATATGATTGGCTCATGAATAAGCAAAATAAAACCTCCCAATATCAGGAAAGAGTTGTTTATCCCATCCAATATATTCATATTTGAACCTACCTCTATTCTTATTAGATCTCCAAGCTTTTCCTCCTTAAGCAGAAATATGAATTCCCCAAAGACTATTTTCCTTTGTTTCCTTTTCTCCCAAGAATGGCCATCATTCTTGCATTGGCATCATTCAATAGCAAGTATGAGGAAGGAAGGGGAAATATTGTTTTCCTCTCTCCTCTCTGATGCCTTGAATTCTGCTTTCCTTTGCATTGGGCAGGCACAGTCCTTTAGAAAAAGTCATTTCCATAACATGTTCCTACATGGTACAGAGATTTAGTTTTGGAGCAAGTATCTTTCAGGACTGCCTATGGCAGGGGGCAGCATGTTTGTGATAATATTTCATAGGTTGAGAATGGGAGGAATATCTGAAAAAAAAATCAAAAATGGTCAAAAAGCATGGTTCTTGAATGCTGAGAAACTCTGATGAGAAGAATCCTGGATTGAAGGTAATCTTGATAGTTTGTGATTTATTCGATGCAAATTGCATGAGGTAATTTTGCACAGTAAACAACATTTTCTTCACAGAAGATGGCTTTTCTTTCTGTGCTTTTCTTGTGTGTGCAGAAAATGTTCTGTTCCATGCAAAAACTGTTGTTGTGGTTATGTGCTTCTATGGTGATGCTAAGGCAAATCTATCACGGTGTTTTCTGGGGCTGAAAGTGTGTAACTCATCTAAGGTCACTCACTGAGTTTCCATGACTGAACAGGAATCAACCCCTGGTCTCCGGAGTCTTAGTTCAATGCTCAAACCATTACACCATGGTGTGCAAAAATACCATGTTGTGGTCCAACATTCAAACCACAACACCGCAATGTGTAAAAATATCATGGATAAATTTTGTGCAGAATAAGTGTTGACTGACTTTTATGTTGTGAGAAGAAAATTGCTACAGTTATATGCTGCTTGCTGCCACATGCATTGAGAAAGCAGAAAGAAGAGACCATCAGAGTTTTCTTTGTTCCTTTTCATTGTTGTGGCTTGCCACTGACTGGAGCACCTGCCAAAAAAGCATGGTATGGAGAAAGTGTGTAAGATTTGGAGTTCTTGTAATGAGTTAATGGAGATTTTATAGTTTCTTGAGTAGGAGATGAATTCTCCACTAGCATGGATTAAAATTTGAGACAGGGAATAACTCATGGATCATAATACTCACATACTTCTAACTCTAGTACAACATGTCTAAGCACATTTATAGCCTAAATCCAATTTCTAGTCCCAACTTCAATCTCTTCTATAGCTGGGACTAGCAGTTGATGACATTTACTGGTTCATATATTATTAGAAGATTTGGATTCTTATGTGAAATATAATTATTGTTCCCCTAAATTCTGTCAGGCCTATTTTTGTATTGCTGTATTTGTTCTGAATTGTTCTCTGGTATTGTATACATAGTTGGTAGTGAAACGTTTTTTGGCAAATTGGTTGTGACTAGCAGAATAATGTGATTATGGCTAACAGGATATCATGCATTGGATGAAACAGGGCAGGCAGCCACTTCATGTTTTGTTACTTTTTAAATTTTATTTTTGCATTTTCTCAGTGTGTGCTTTCTTCTATATTCTTTATAGTCATTGGCTGCAAGTACACAATCTTGAATAGCAATAATAAAAACTAATAATGTGAGGAATTACAGAAATGAGAAGGTTAGGAAACTTGCTTGTAAGTTTGGAAATGCCTAGACCATTATGAAATGAACAAAAAAACTTTCCTGCTCTCCCTTATTCCTACACTTTCTTAAACAGAAAGTCCAGCTGGGCTCTGGCCAGAAGGGGGGAAGCGATAATAAAGAAATTAGTTTTTCTCTCATCTATGTCTCTTTCAACTGGGGCTTTTAAAAAAATCTCTAAGGTAAAATCCCCAAGCAATGGGAAGGGATTCATTTAGGCTCAATTCTCACTAAAGTTTTTCTACGTGTAGATCCAGGGAGATTCGATGGTGCAATACCGAATCAAAGTTCTCCTTATGTTTACCCCTATCGAATCTCTACATGGCAATTTAGCCCTCATGAAGTTCACATTACCATTTTATTGATTTAAAATGGAACCACCATTTTGCTCATTCTTGGGGTTTTTTTACACTGATAATCAAATGATGTGCATCTATTTCACACTGTTTGGGTGAATCCCCTCCCCCATCTGCCTCAGAGGATGTCCATGGTAAGCCCCTCAGAACAACCCTTAGCAATAAATAGCAAGGATAGGTTAGCCTTAGGAGGAGTCACATTCTCTCAGCCATGTAATAATATAATAATATAATCTTTCAGCAATATAATATGTGTGCGAGAGCTTTAGTTTGCACCAACCTTGGGAGCACAGTCTGTTGTGGTTTTATTTCTTGGGAAAGGAGAAAAAAACACCGCTAACCCACAGCCCCACTGCTAGGGTTTTTTTTTAAATTGTCAATCAAATGAAGCACACCTTTGTCATACTGATGATGTGGGTATTTAAAAATGCAATCTACTGTGGCCATACAATAAATAGCAACTGTGTGCATAAATGGTCAAATTTTATTTTTTAAAAAACAAAAACACCATCTAATGATGTTCCCAGGAGAACCCCCTCCCTGTCTTTGGAGAGCTCTGGGCTGGGAATCAGACATTGGTGCAGGTAAAGGGACTAATGGGCAGGAAAGAAAAAAAAAGCTGGGCTGCACTTTAAAGAGACCACTTTCCAAACCATGGGAAGTTTGAATCCACTGCATTACTGGAGCTAGTTTTTTCACTCCTGCAACTGAGTGCTGAGAGGGAAAAACAATGGTGCTTGGCTGGCAGGCAGAGAGTAAACAGGTAGGCATGATCTGTCCCCTACATATTAACTCCTCCTTTCTGGAAGCCCCAAATGGGATCAGGAGCAAGTTCCCCTGGTGTTTTGGAAAATAAATGGGGAAAAACTTGATTTTGGGAAAACTGGGTTAAGGGGGATTTCTGCAAGCCCCCCTTGAATTCAGGTTGGGAAAAACTGGCGCAAATATGAATGACCCCTTTCAAACCAGTTTGCAAACCAGTTTATAATGTAATGTGAACAGCCCCGCTGATCCGTTTCTGAGGTGTTCTAAATGTTTGTCCATCTTGTGGATACGAACAGAGGGGCCTGTGGAAATCTACATGTTATCTGGGAGGGAACAAGATGAGAGCTCTTGAAACAGGCTCTTAACTTTTAAATAATAATAATAATAATAATAATAATAATGTTTTATTTATACCACGCTCTTCAGCCAAGGCTATCAGAGTGGCTTACAATTTGTTAATTAGACATTTCCCTGCCCTCAGGCTTACAATCTGAAATAGACATGACACAAAAGGAGAAGGGAGAGGTGGTGGGGAAGGGGGAAAGTCCAGAAGTTTTTCTCTCCCTCAGAGGCCTGGACCAAGGCAGATGGACTGGAGGGAGGGCTCTTCTTCTTTCCAGGCAAGGCTCGTTTGAGCTGGCTTTGCCTTTCTCTCCCAGTCCCTGAAGAGAGATCAACATGCTGTCTAAAGTTCTGGAGGATTTCTATTCTTTCTTTGGCTCTTGAGAATACTATTTTAGAGATATTTTTAATCAGGAACAAATTGAGAACAGAATGATCTGATGACTTGAAGCAGTTCTGTAGATTGGATGCCTGCTGTTTGCAGAAAGCATATGTATAAAGGTGGAACCTCGGCCTCCTCCTGATGAAAAAGTATTGTCTTTCATTGATATTGTTGCCTGAGGTATTCCATGCTTTGTGTCTTGTATCATCTGTGAAATCCATTCAGATCAGAATTAAATCACATAATTATTCCAACAGAGTAAGTCAGGCTGTGACTGCCCTGGTGTTAATTGCATTTATTTTATTCTTAGCTGCACACTCAATTTTCAGTATTTCAAGGAGTCTCCAGCTGTAATCCTCTTGGTGGCTTAACCCTAGTATAATGTTCAGTATGCCAGCATAAGGCCTTTGCTGGAGAAGTGTCCAATGGTGATGTAGGAAGGAGGGAAAACCCGTTTCCATTAGGGATGGAAATAGTATATATAATTATTCACTACCAGATTGAAAAACGGGTTCCTCAACTGCTAAGAAATCATGATAGTGTCAGATCCAGCTGGATACCAAAGTTCAAAAAACTCAAGTTCAGTAATAAAAACCCAGAAACCTTTATTAATGGCTGAAATAGATGGAGGCTGGCTTGGGGCATGCCATATAGATGCACCACAACATCAAACAGGAGAGAAGCCAGACTGGTGATCACACACCAGCCAGCTTCTCTCCTGCTTTGAGGTGTGGTGCTTAGACACTACGGGGCTTTACAGACCACCCCAAAAGGGTGGTCTATAGCCACCCCTTTGAGCAGCGGATTGGTGCTGGGCAGCCTCACCGGCTGCCCCAGAGGCCCCAATCTGCCGCTTTTCCAGGCTGCAGGAAAGTGGCAAAATGCCGCTTCCCCACTGACTTGAACTGGGTGTCCTTGGCCCCTTTCTCTTCAGCATTGCTGGCACGGCCATGTAAAGGCCACGCCAGCGATGTGTGTGTATGGAAAGAGCTCTGTTTTGGAGCTCTTTCCTGTGCTGCTGAAAGGGCGCCCTAGATGCCTTCCAGCTGCATCATGACATCAGGCGCACACCATACTGTCTAAACATGGCATGCACCATGACATCATGGCAGCACGCCCGTATGGATGGTGCCATTTTAAAATGGCACCGCCCATACGTGTTAGGGTTGGTGAGCGTGCGGTTGCTGCATGCTCCCCAACCCTAATCACTGCACAGGAAGGGCCCTTTTGGGCCATCTGTATCATGCCTATTTTCCCCAGAGCTGGCTCTTTCAGAGGAAAAGCCAGATCTTTGGGAGAAGGGGCAGCTTTTTTCTGCCCCAAAAAGGAGTGGATCTTGGATTGGGGCTGGGCATCTGTTTTCCTGGTCCCAATACAACTTAAAAGGGGCAGCTTTAGGCTGTCCCTTTTGGGCTGTCTATATCCCCGCCCCCCCCCAAGAAAACTATAGGTCTAGTCTAGCAACTTTCATTGTCAGAACTGACCAGCAAATGTTAATAATAATAATAATAATAATAATAAAGTTTATTTATATGTTAGTCTCCTAATTAACTACACACAGTTCACATTCATGGCAGACTTAATTCATATTTATCAAAATTAATAAACACATTTCTCTCTCCTTTCCCACACCATACCTTTTTCTTTGTTGTTATAGACAGATGCCTGAGTGAGTTTGTCTACCTTCCTGACTTATCTCAGCACCTGTATCTGCATTTACAGTTCTAAAGCATTTCTAAAACATACTATCACGACTACATATCCAGTCACTACATTTTGGTAGAACAAAAGCATATGCAACTCCTAATGGTCAAGAAGAATAATACATCAGCAAGAATTTAATGCAGTTTTCTCCTTGTATTCAAACATTTTGAAATATTATGGCGGAATTGCAAAATCCTTCTTTTCTCCATGGTAAACACTTTTCCCTGGTCAGGAAACCTGTTTTCTGCACATAAACAAACAAAGAAACAAACAAGCCGGTTCATGTAGGTCTGTGTGTGTGTGTCTGTGTGTGTGTAAAAGCCAACATGGTTTTCATCATAGAATTCAAACAAGAGGATAATACAGCAAACAATACTAGTTTTCAGCCAAAGTGAATGAAAAAACTGTCACATGCAAAGACAAAATAGTCAAGGATTTCTAACCTTAGCCTTCATCACTAAAGAAAGCTCCCTACCGACCAGCGCAGATACCAGCAGGACAGCTTTCTCTCCTCACACAAAGGATGTCACTGGTGCCCCCTCTCATCATTACCCATGGTCATCAACTCTGGACAGTTATTTATGCTATGCACGTGCCACCATTACATCCATAGTTGTGCTGCCAAGAGGGGCACAGTCTTTATCACTAGAATTTCCGGGGTTGGGGGGGGGGGGGGAGGGAATCATATTTGCCTGTCGTCATGAAACAAGACATTGGAAATTTGGCCTGATGATTCAGTAGATTACACTACAACAGATGCTTCTGGACAATCCTGAAAAGAAATAAAGAGCATATTGTTACTTATCTTTTGTCAGCCCTTCAGGAACTTGTCACACCTTATGTGCAATATTTTTAGGTTTTTTATGCTATGATTGAATTCTATTTTTATATGTAAAAGTTTAAAAACATAAATAAATATATTAAAACAGAGTCTTGCAGTATGTGGCTGGGGCCTGGGGCGGTGTTGGTGGCAGAGGGGGTCTGGGCTCCATTATCACTCCAAACAAGCACATGTGCACCTCTTGATCCTGCAATAACTTTTATTAGAACAGAAAGAACCCAAATGCTCAGTCCAGTAGGCACTGTCCAAGCCCAGCTTCTCACCATCTAGCACTCCACAAACATGAGAGGGACTCCGCTTATGTCAATGGAGTCACATGCTCTTGCCTTTCCCTGCTGCGGGCTCTTGCCACCTCCCAGGGTCATCACTCATCAGGAGGGGAGGGAGGGTCCCAACAGAAGAACATCTCCAGGTGCTCCACCTCAAACATCTCCCTTTCCCCTGGCTTGGGCCCATGTTCCCACTTATGGGCTAATGGGTCCCACCAAGCACCTTTCAAGCTAACCTATGGTGGCTGCAGTCAACTTTGACCTTCCCTATCTGAGGTCAAACCTTAGTATCTTTGACGTCTGGGGTCCAGGAGAACCACCATCTGGTGGGGGCCCACCCTGGGTCGTCCGTGGAAAGCTTGAAGGGTTATCAGGCAACCCACCCGGCCAGGGCTTCAAGTCACTATTCCCCACCTCACCTGCTTCTTCCTCGGTCATACCTCCTTCCTGGACCTTCCACTCTGCTCCTTAAAAGGGAAATGCTCACCTCCTCCCCGCCCTGGGGCAGGGCCTCTGCCCCCTTCTCCATTGATTTTGGAGCCACCTGTCCTTCCACCTTCCCTCTCTCCCCCTTGTCTCCTGGGTCCTCCCACCCTTCTTGTATGCTCTCTGAACCTGAACCTATGATCACAACCCTTCACACAAAACTTTAAAACTTAGCAAGTTTTACTTAGCATAATCTTTTGCAGACTGCAAACCACCTCTTCTGATCCATGATGCAAGTAACCTTTTTGTTGTTCTGTTTGCAGAGATTTCCATAGGAGACATTTAAATGTGGATGGGTTATTTGATCCCTAGATATTTGTTGGAAAAAATGCTCTCAAAGGTATGTAATGTGTTAATGTTTACTAGGCATTCCTAGTAAATTTTTCAAGGCAGTATTATTTTATATACACATACAACTTCAATGAAAAACATTGTGGCTGAAAATTCAGCAGATAGCAATACACCAATTACATTTAAAACTTAAGTAATTATAATTCTGTGTGTGTGTGTGTGTGTGTGTTTGGCACTGAGACTTATTGCAAGATCAACTTAAAAGAAAAAAGGGAGGCCCAAGAATTTGACAAAGTCATATAAGATTCAGCTTGTGGCCTTGGTAATACTCCTCTTGATGAACTCAACTTGTGTTCATATCACATGCTTTTATATTAATATTTTCCTTTGACACTGTACTTTCTAGTGATAATGCATGTATGATAACTGTGTATCTAAATATTTGATGCAGCAAGAGATGGGTTATAGAATCAAATGCTTTGCAGTAGTACATTTATGCTTCAAAGATTACATTTTCTCACTTCTGCATTCTCCATGATTTAAAGAGTCAATAGAAACACAATAAAAGAATAATCAGAAGTTCCCCTGCCATATGCTTTTGTTTCCATGGTGCGATTATGACAATTTAGTCCATTGTTGTTATTACTTTTTAGGGATTTAAAGTTATTCCAATAGAATCTAACACCTTTTTAAAGCACTACAATTGATGGACATCAGATAAATATTATTTCTTCATTGGTTAATATGAAGTGTATCAAGTACATATCTCAGATTTATGTCTGTCAATCCAGATGACAGTTTCACATTCTCAAAAGTGGAATTTAGATTTTTACTTGGACAAGCAGCTCTAAATAGTTAAAATGAAAAACTCAGATATCAAACCTCCAAACACTGAATTAGTTGCAGTATTGCTCTGCATCCAAGACCACAAGGTGAAATAGGTTTAATAGTTACCAACCTAAAAGTGTTTATTAGGCCCAACGTGGGCAGTATAATTTTAGAGTCCCAATTTTGTGATATTTCAGTGCATGAAAATGTCAGTCTTTTGCCCATTGCAATCATGGTTCCAGCAAAAGGGATAGCAATCTGCCTCATTTTGTCATTACCAATAGTGACCTGGTGTCAGATCTGAGAGAGCTTCTGTAATATTTAGAATTGAGCCCTATAATGTTTATCTACCAAATATGGTGATGACTGCACTGACAGCAATTGAGGGGGAAAAAGCATTTTAAAAGCGATGGCTTATACACTGCTTAGATCTCTGTTAGGTTTGAGAAACAGACAGAACATCATAAACAGAACATCAAACTGCAGATAACAATTTTGTTTTTCATTTGTAAATGCACAGAAGCATTCCTTCTGCTTCTGCCAACTACTCAAGCAGCAAATCACAGAGAAATCTTTCTTCCCCCATCGCTAATAAATGCATTATATTTCTTCTCCCTGTTTTTTCTCTCTTAATGGAAAGCAGAAATGAGTATCTTTAAGGAACTGCAAAGTGATGTACTCTGGAGTAAAGAAGGCAATGTTCATACAAAAACTGATGGGGTTTGGAGTACAAGAAATATGAGGAGGTAAACTCAATGACATGTTGACTCAATCTGCCTGCAACTCTATAGCTATCTGCCTGTGAGTAGAACCCGTTAAACTCAATGATGCTTGATTCTGAGCAGATATGCATGTTCTATGTTCTTAGCATGCTCTGTGTTAAAAATTATCAGGCCCCACCTGGAATACTGTGTCCACTTCTGGGCACCACAATTCAAAAAGGATGTTGAGAAAGGAGAGCGACTAAAATGGTGAAGGGTCTTGAAACCATGCCCTATCAGGAATGCCTTAGGGAGCAGAGTATGTTTAGTCTGGAGAAGAGAAGGTTAAGAGGTAATATGAAAGTCCTGTTTAAATGTTTGAAGGGATGTCATATTGAAGAGGGAGCAAGCTTGTTTTCTGCTGCTTCAGAGAACAGGACCCAGAACAATGGATGCAAGCTACAGGAAAAGAGATTCCAGCTCAACATTAGGAAGAACTTCCTGACAGTAAGGGCTGTTTGACAGTGGAACACACTCCCTTGGAGTGTAGTGGAGTCTATGATTTGAAAAGGGACTGAAATAAAACAACTATCACAATGAATAATACAGTTGGCCGTTGGTAATTGTGGGGGATTCATTCCTTACCCCTTTGTGGGCATATCAAAGTCCATGGATGCTCAATTTCAGTTGTCACCAATGGTGGCTTGTGCATGTGGCTGCGCTGCCATTAGGGACAACCTGCATTAGTTACAATAGGACTTAATGGCATGCAAGCACTACTGCAGTATAACAGGAACTGTCCCTAATGGCAGCACAGCCACATGCACACATAGCCATTGGGGACAATGCTGGCTTGCCATTCGCAGATGCTTGCACCAACTGTCTTCTTATATAAATCCACATAGTGTTACATCTGGAATACTTTGTCCAGTTCTATTTGGCTCATCTTAAAACACCTACCCATAGAATTTGAAAAATGCAAAAATGTTCAATCAGTTGACGGTAGCTCCTTTAAGGACAACCTAAGATCATAGAATCATAGAATCATAGAATCGTAGAGTTGGAAGAGACCACTAGGGCCATCCAGTCCAACCCCCTGCTATGCAGGAAATCCAAATCAAAGCACCCCTGACAGATGGCCATCCAGCCTCTGTTTAAAGACCTCCAAGGAAGGAGACTCTATCACCTTCCGAGGAAGTGCGTTCCACTGTCGAACAGCCCTTACTGTCAGGAAGTTCTTCCTAATGTTCAGGTGGAATCTCTTTTCCTGTATCTTGCATCCATTGTTCCGGGTCCTGTTCTCTGGAGCAGCAGAAAACAAGCTTGCTCCCTCCTCAATATGACATCCTTTCAAATATTTAAACAGGGCTATCATATCACCTCTTAACCTTCTTTTCTCCAGGCAAAACATCCCCAGCTCCCTAAGTCGTTCCTCATAGGGCATGGTTTCCAGACCCTTCACCATTTTTGTCGCCCTCCTTTGGACATACTCCAGTTTCTCAATGTCCTTTCTGAATTGTGGCGCCCAGAACTGGACACAATATTCTAGGTGGGGCCTGACCAAAGCAGAATACAGTGGCACTATTACTTCTCTTGATCTAGACACTATACTTCTATTAATGCAGCCCAAAATAGCATTGGCCTTTTTAGCTGCCGCATCACACTGTTCACTCATGTTCAACTTGTGGTCTACTTGGACTCCTAGATCCCTTTCACACATAGTTTCATTCAGCCAGATGTCACCCATCCTATATCTGTGCATTTTATTTTTCCGCCCTAAGTGCAATACCTTACATTTCTCTGTATTGAATTTCATTTTGTTAGCTTTGGCCCAGCTTTCTAGTCTATTCAGGTCATTTTGAATCTTGATCCTGTCCTCTGGGGTATTAGCTATTCCCCCTAATTTGGTGTCATCTGCGAATTTGATAAGTATGCTCCCAATTCTGTCATCCAGGTCATTGATAAAGATGTTGAATAGCACTGGGCCGAGGACAGAGCCCTGTGGGACCCCACTGGTCACTTCTCTCCAGGATGAAAAGGAGCCATTGTTGAGCACCCTTTGGGTTCGGCCAGTCAACCAATTACAGATCCATTTAACAGTTCCTTTGTCTAGCCCACATTTTACAAGCTTGTTTGCAAGAATGTCATGGGAAACCTTGTCAAAGGCCTTACTGAAATCAAGATATACTATATCCACAGCATTCCCTTCATCTACCAAGCTGGTAATTTTATCAAAGAAAGAGATTAGATTTGTCTGGCATGACTTGTTTCTCTGAAACCCATGTTGAGTTTTTGTGATTATGGCATTGCCATCTAGATGTTCACAGACTCTCTGTTTAATGATCTGCTCCAGAATCTTTCCTAGAACTGATGTCAGACTAACTGGAAGATAATTGTTGGGATCCTCTTTTTTCCCCTTTTTGAAGATGGGGACAACGTTTGCCCTTCGCCAGTCTGCTGGGATCTCTCCTGTTCTCCAGGAGTTTTCAAATATGATTGCCAATGGCTCTGATATTACTTTTGCCAGTTCTTTTAATACCCTTGGATGGAGTTCATCTGGTCCCGGAGACTTAAATTCATTTAGATTAACAAGGTGTTCCTCTACTATCTCTTTACTTATTCTGTGCTGAAATTCCCCTATTCTGTTCTCTGCTCCATTATCCTCAGGTTGAGCACCCTTTGCCTTTTCTGAGAAGACTGAGGCAAAGAAGGTGTTGAGTAATTCTGCCTTTTCTCTATCTCCTGTTAGCATTTTGCCATCTTCTCCACGCAGTGGCCCTACCGTTTCCTTCTTCTTCCTCTTGCTGCGGACATATCCAAAAAAGCCCTTTTTATTGTTCTTAACCTCTCTAGCAAGCCTGAGTTCATTCTGCGCTTTAGCTTTTCTGACTTTACCCCTACACATGCCTGCTATTTCTTTGAATTCCTTTTTCGTGATTTCCCCCTTTTTCCATTTCTTATACATGTTCCGTTTCAAACTTAGCTCGGTTGAAAGTTCCTTAGTCATCCATCCTGGTTTCTTGAGACACCTCCCGTTTTTCTTTCTCACTGGAACTGTTTGAAATTGTGCCTTCAGTATCTCCCTTTTGAGAAAGTCCCATCCGTCCTGAACTCCTTTATCTTTTAGTATTTCTGACCATGGAATCGCCCTCAATACTTCTCTAAGTTTACTGAAATCCGCTTTCCTAAAGTCTAGGATGCGTGTCTGACTCTGCTTGGCTTCTCCTTTCCACTGTATTACAAACTCCAGGAGAACATGGTCACTTCCACCTAATGATCCCACCACTTGCACCCCATTAACCAAGTCCTCCTTGTTGGTTAGGATCAGATCTAAAATAGCTGACCCCCTTGTTGCCTCTTCCACCTTTTGGACAATGAAATTGTCTTCCAGGCAAGTGAGGAATTTGCTAGACCTTGAGGATTTTGCTGAGTTTGACTTCCAGCAAATATCAGGATAGTTGAAGTCGCCTATCACTACTACATCTCTCTTTTCTGACTGTGTGGTCATCTGTTCTAGAAAGATATCATCCAATTCCTCAGTCTGACTTGGGGGTCTGTAGTAGACTCCCACTGTAACACCCTTGTTGTTTCCCTCCCCTTTGATTCTTATCCAGATGCTCTCCACCTGGCTTCCATGATTGATGTCCAGGATCTCTTCACTGGTGTAAATATCTCTGACATATAGTGCTATTCCTCCTCCTTTCCTGTTTGGCCTATTTCTCTTAATAAGGTTATACCCCTCTATTTCCACATTCCAATCATGAGACTCATCCCACCAGGTTTCAGTGATGCCTATTATATCATATTTGCCTTGTTGTACTAGGAGTTCGAGTTCATCTTGCTTATTTCCCATGCTCTGTGCATTAGTGTAGAGACATCGCAGACCATGGTTCCCTTTTACTTGCTGCCTGTGCAAGTTTTTTTGCCTCCCACTGTTGGGTCCTTGCACTGTTTGCCTTGTTTCCTCTATGTCAGTTTGACTATTTACGCCATCCCTTTTGCGTTCTTTAATATTGTCTCCCTTCCCCTCGGAACTCAGTTTAAAGCTCTCCTGATCAAGTTCTTGAGACTGTTGGCAAAAACATTTCTTCCAACTGGCGTGAGATGCAAACCGTCTGTTGCAAGAAGTCCCTCCTCATGGAACCGCAGCCCATGATCCAAGAATCCAAATCCTTCTCGGCGGCACCATCTGCGAAGCCAGTTGTTCACCTCTGCTATTTTCCTCTCCCTTCCTGGACCATGCCCTTCAACTGGCAGAAGAGACGAGATGACAACCTGTACATCCATTCCTTTCAGCTTCCTACCAAGCGCCTCGTAATCCCTTTTGATGTTCTGAATGCTGTGTCTTGCAGTATCATTAGTTCCCACGTGGACCAAAAGGAAGGGGTATTGGTCAGTAGGCTTGACCAGTCTTGTCAGCCTCTCTGTCACATCCCGGATCTTTGCACCTGGAAGACAGCACACCTCTCGAGACATCATGTCAGGCCTACAAATCACTGCTTCTGTACCCCTCAGCAAGGAGTCCCCCACTACGACCACACACCTCCTCCGAGGCTTAGCAGCGACTGTTCCCTCGGGTGGGACTCTCAGGCTCCCTTGCTCTGTCCCTGAAGTCTGTCCATGCTGCTCTTCTTCATCCTCCTTGATAAGGGAAAGAGCTTCGAATCGATTCTCTAGCTGCAAGCTCCCCGAACAATTCCTTCTTGGTTTACTACTCTTTGTGACATTCCTCCAGCTGTCTGCCTCCTCTGTTTGGCAAGTGACCTCTTCCACCCTAGCATCTTCCTCTGCATGGTACTCATCCACGATGGTTAGTTCTATTGTGTCCAGGAAATCCTCTTGTTCCCTAATCTGCTGAAGTGTAGCTACTCTGGACTCCAGCTGCTGCACTTTCTCCTCCAAGAGTGCTACCAACTTGCACTTGGTGCATGTGAAGTTCTCCACTACTGTAGGCAAGAAGAGAAACATCCCACAAGAGTTGCAGGTGACTGTGGCAGATCCCTCGTTGTCCATACTGCAAAGTCTTTAGTAATAAATATAACGGTCAATCTACTGGGAATACTTCTTTAAAGGTAAGTACTGGCTGCTATCTTACACTTAAAGGGAAGGTTCTGTTTCAATATCTGATTCTAACCTAATGCCACTTGAGCAGAGTTGTTCAGTTAAAGAAAAGTAAAATTCTTAACGGCGCGCGGCTCTGGAAGGTGGTATATAAAGCTAGTCTGCTAGCTCCGCCCCTTGTGACTCACAGATGTGACTGACAGGAGCTCCTCCCCTTCAGCAACGAGCACACAGTCTCAAGCACACGGTCCCAAAATGGCTGCCAAGCAGCTCCTCTCCTTCTCCTCTCTCTGGCCGGACTGTTCTGGAAGGCTCTGGAAGGTGGTATATAAAGCTAGTCTGCTAGCTCCGCCCCCTTGTGACTCACAGATGTGACTCACAGAAGCTCCTCCCCTTCATCAACGAGCACACGGTCTCAAGCACACGGTCCCAAAATGGCTGCCAAGCAGCTCCTCTCCTTCTCCTCTCTCTGGCCGGATGTTTCAGGCTATAGCTTTTACAACAGTTTATAAACTAATGAAATATATGGGGGGAAATCAGATATTGTATTTTGGTCAAATGCAACATATTTTTGCACAAAAACATTTGCACATTGCACAAGTGCAATGTTTGTATACATACACATTTTCTGAAGTAAGGCCCCAGATGCAAGAAATCAGTGGGGGAAAATACAAAAATGGCTATAACTTATCGAGACACCTTCTGATACCCATTTTCATTCATTCATTCATTTGAATTCCTGCTACCTGACCAAGTTTAGTTTGCTTACAGGTAGAATGTGAAGTAAAACCTGAGCTGGCTCTCCAGTGTTTTTCTCCCATGTGATCAGAAGCCCTAGAAACCTAATAGTCACTTGTCTAGTCACTTTCCCAGTTATGGTTCATCCTGGAAACAAAAACAAAACAAAACAAAAAACGAATATCTTTCTGTCAGGCGCATGCAAGAATTCAAGTAGGAACCACACCATGTGCAATAGGAAGCTCCTCTCATAGTAATTGATAGCTATTCTGAAATATTAGACACCAGCAGATGGTGCTATTTCTGTTATGTATCAGAACTTTCTTAAGAACTCTCCTCTAAAATCTGTAGATGAAATTAATTGCCTGTGTCTACCCACTAATTTATTGTATTTTAAAACTGTGAACACAGTCCTTTTCTCTCTCTCAAAAGCAGTGGGTAGTTAGTGTTTCCTAAATGCAGGAGATACTACAAGTCCCAACCATATTTTCAAGCTATTCTCTTGGTCTGATTCCCCTCAGAGTTCTTCTCTTGACTGGGGCACTCTCTGTCTTCTCCTCTCCCCACAAACCATGGTATTAAAATAGAATCATGAATAGTTCCTTTTTAAAAACCAGAATCCCCAGTATCCTCCATACAGCATAGCCAGTGGTAGTACTAGTTGGAGAATCCTGAGAGTGTAGTCAAAAACATCTAAGTGTGAAGCAGGAGCAGTCTGAACTTAAACATCAACCCCACTGAGCCAATTCTTCTTGAATTAATTTGTCCAAAGGTGCATTTTAAAGCCTAGCCTTCCCAATCCATTTTCTTTCAATATAATAACCCCTAAATGTTGATCACCCATACCTGCCCTGCATTTTTCTAACAAGCAATCCATCTAGTACCACAGCAGCCAGGCATGAAAACAGGATACAAATAAAGGATGATGATGATGATGATGATGATGATGATGATGATGATGATATAACGTAAATTCCAACTTAAGATCAGTCACTAGAATGTTGTACAGTACTTGTAAATACCAAGCAGCATGAGGAATAGTTCATAGAAATCTTTATAGAGCATGTGATGAGAATGACATGAATTCAGTGACCAATATATTAAGGATGTCATCACATCAGACTCATAAGGTGTTTTAATTGCTTTAGTCTAGGAAATGCAAACATACTGAGTTGGGGACAGTGATTATGATATAGCTTTTTCATACTGGCATGGTGTTTTATAGCTTTTTGTGGAGCTTTCGGGCTATGTGGCCATGTTCTAGAAGAGTTCCTTTCTGATGTTTCGCCAGCATCTGTGGCTGGCATCTTCAGAGAATTTCTCTGAAGATGCCAGCCACAGATGCTGGCAAAACATCAGAAAGGAACTCTTCTAGAACATGGCCACATAGCCCGAAAGCTCCACAAAAAACTATGGATGCTGGCCCTGAAAGCCTTCAACTCCACATTGGCATGGTGTTGCTTCTATCCTGCCTCTGTCTTCCTCATGCTAGCCTCCATAGCCCTGCTTCCCTTCCTTATTCTTTTCAGCTGTATTTATTTTTATTTATTTTTATTTCAATACAATTGTGCAATCATGGCAATCCGTTAAGTTTTTTTAAAAAAGAAAAAAAAGAAAAGATAAAAAAAAACACAGCCGCTTGGCAATAGATTAGAGAGGGGTGAGAGGCAAAGAGGAGCATATTCACATTCACTCGCACCACATGATTGCTTGCATATAGGAAATGCAGCAGGAAGAATGGATAACACTTGAATCAACAGTGCAAAATCATTGTGATTAGAAGGCATTGACAGGTTTTGCCTGTCATTGAGAAGGAGCAATCCAGCAACAGCTGGAATACAGGCCAGCTAATGGACAGAGACTGTGTCATGAACTCAGGTATGGCCACTTATATCCTGCTCTAATCCCACTTTTCAAGCCTTGTGTTATAGTCCTAAGAGTGTTATCTTTTTATTTTCAACTTCCTATAAAAAAGAAAGCATTAGAACCACTGGCAAGCCACCTTCAAAAATAGTCATTCCTTTACTGTTTTATCTTCCAGCTTTTAGGACTGTGTAGCTCTAACGCAAACTCCATCAGAGTTAAGGTTTTGTGTGTTTTCAGTATTACTGGTAGTGATCAGCTCTCATTCACAATTCTTAGCAAGAGAAAGAGAGAGGAGGGTATTTTGTCAAATCTTCTGAGTTTTCAACAACTATAAAATGCAGGCAATCTATTAAAAAGTGTTACTAATCACAAAAAGTACTTCATTTCTAGTACCATTAGGACTCTTAAATGTAAAGCATTTGGGCAACTTATGTTGTGCATTTCTTTCTATTTGGGAAGATGGAGGGCTGTTCTAGCAACATGCACTGGAAACAGGAAAATATAGAAATGAATTGCTATGTGAGTGCTGAGGATGCCTAGATTTTGTTCTCTTTTTGAAGAATATATGAAGGCCCATGCTATATGAGACAAAGACCTGTCTAAACCAGCATTCTGTTCCCTCCCCCAGTGACCAGCAACATGCCTAGGGGAAGCAAGCAGCAGGACCTAAAAGCAATAGCACTCATGTTTCCTTAGCAACTGGTGTTGAGAGGAAAACTATCTCTAATTCTGGAGGTAATAGCCTGACTAGAATCCTCCATGAATATGACTCCTCATTTGATTCGGGTAAGGCACTGGAAATGCTGAAAGTGTTTTTGGAATCAACAATCAACTCAGGGAGGATAAATAAAACTCAATCCTTCCAAGGCAGGCAGAATTGTAGGTGGGTTGTCTGACTAGAGAGATTATATTTAATATGCTGTGGGTGAGTTTGTCTTTAGTTGAAGGATGAAGCTTTATAGTCAACTCAGCTTTACAATTGAAGACCGAAGTGACATCTATGACACATAGTGGGTTCTGTTAGTTGAGACTAGTGTGCCAGTTATAACGCCTACTAAACAACCTGATTACATCTGTTTTGTGAGTTTCCAGGGTATATTGTTACAGTGTGTGATAAGTAGAGCTGCCTTTGAAGAAGAAATTTGAAAATAATAAATAGGCTTATTGTGAGGTAAGTGGAACCCATTCCAAATTTCAGCTTGGTTTGTAATACTTTGGTTTCAGATTTTCTGTCCATCAGCTTTGCTAGTTTGTGATATCTTCTTTTTCTCCAAACATGGATAGAGAAGAAAGCATTGATTCGTAGTGTGGGTGAGATTACTGATAGGAAATTGTATGTATGCATACACACATACAAGTATAAGAAAAGGAATTATATTCACTGAAGATGAAGACCCAGAACTAAGTGTTTTTGTGAGGCTGAATCCAACATGTTATAGTTGCCTAGATGACTAAGGTTCCAATCCCCACTAAGCCATGGAACCCACTGGGTTTCCCACTCTCCTAGCCTCAGAGGAAGGCAATGGCAGACCTCACTCTGAATGAGCATTGCTATGGTAATCCCATGATAAGTTCATTTTAGGATCTCCATAGGTTGGAAACAATTTGAAGGCACATAGCAGCAATGATCTCCAATTGTGCTTAACTGGATTTTGGAATAGGAAGCAGGATATATCCTACAAACCACATGGAGAGGGAATGTGGCAGCTCGTGAGGTGATGGTGTGGTAGCAAGTATACATTTATCCTGCGGAAATGCAAGTGAGAAGAGAGATACATAGTTCTAAAGGTGATCATTATGCAGTAACAGTGAAGGATCAGATGATCAGTGATGTCAGCACTATGCAGGGTTAGGAAGCAACTGATCTACAAAAGCCATCCAAGCATGTGCCAGTTACACCATCAGCCTGGCCAGGGCCAGCACTGCTACAGTTGGTACAGTGGGCCCTTAGTATCTGGTGGAGTTTGGTTCCAGGACCCCCAGATCATTGCTGCTATGGAAGCCAAAATCCATGGATGCTCAAGATCCATTAAATACAATGGCATAATAAAATGGTGTACCTTATATAAAATGGCAAAATCAAGGTTTGCTTATTGGAATTTGTATTTTAAAAATTATTTTCAAACAACAGATGGTTGAATGTGTAAATAAAAAAGTCTGTGAATATGGAAGGCTGCTTCTATTATGTGCTTCTTTCACATCATCCTCTCCTTCCACTGCTACATTGTGATGCTCTCTTACCCCAGAATAGAGACAGTAACTCTTTATTAGCACTGCCTCATCTTACCAGCCACTGGTACTACTGAATGAGGTGAATGCCAACATTTCCCTGCTTTCTATGTACTATCAAACCCAAAACTTGATTTTTCTGGCACATTCTATATGACCATTGATGCGTAAAGTACTTTCTTGATAATTATACCAGTCAATCATATATTTTCTACCTGAGTTATTTCTCAGAGTTATTATACTCTGAAAATTAATTGTTAGCCATTCTCATTGAAAAAGTTTCTCCCACACATCTGTCTACTCAACTGTGTGTTCAAATAAACACATGCATATTTTTTTTTCATTCCATCTCAACCTGATTTCTCCTCCTTCTTCCCCATCATGTTCTGTTTGGCTTTCAGAAGAGGCATTTGTTTCATTTTAAACTATAACATATTGATACAAAATCAACAATGTGTGGTTTGTCAGTTCACAGATGATAGTGAGGGGATTTCTTAAAAGAGGAAAACAAACATTCTTTACACAGTTTCAAACCTTTCTGTTTGTGAACTTACCATGTAGTAATCCTTTATTAGAGCCAGTGAGGTGTAGTGGTTTGAGGGTTGAACTACGATACTGGGAGACCAAGGTCTGAACCCTCACTAAGCCATGCAAATGTACTGGGTCATCTTGGACAAACATCCTCTAAATAAAGCTTGCCAAGAAAATATTATGACAGGGTCACCATAAATTAGAGGCAACTGGAAGTCACATCACACACACACACAGACACACAGACACACACTTTATTATTATTTTTAAGTACTGCATAGCACTTCTGCCTGTGACTAAGCTTTATTGTATGTGGTCTCCTTTCTTCCCAACTGCTAGAATATCTGGTGCATCTTCCAAGTGACATTAGTGCCTGTCAGACACATGTTATTAAAGGCAATGCACATGCATATATAGATTATGTAAAGGAATAAACATCTGTAATGGATTTATGTCCCTAAACAGGGCAGAAAATTGTACATGTTGAGGGTACTGTACAATATGGAGATTCAGTGTGGTGCAAAGTTTAGTGCTGAATACAGATTTCTAGAAGAACCCTTGCTTGTTTTCACAGAGTCATAGAGTCATGGAGTTGGAAGAGACCACAAGGAACATCCAGTCCAACCTCCTGTCATGCAGGAATACACAATTGAAGCACTTCCAGCAGATTTCTTGTTTTACCAGTTTTGAACTATAAGCTGCTTTGAGTCCAGATTTTGGGGGAAAGGCAGGATATGAATTGTGTGTGTGTGCACGCATGCGCACGTGCGTGCGCGCACACACACACACACACACACAACCCAATTTCCTTGTTTTTGCTCTAATGCTACTCATTTGTTTGTTTTCAGCTGTCTACTTGACTGCCCATTGTCTGTTGACAGTGGGGCCTGTTCTCTGAATATTTTTTTTCTCTGTGTGTGATTCACATGCTAAGAGAACAAGGCTGGCACACAGAGAGATACTCAACTGTCCCAGACTTTCTTTTCTATTATACTCCCCAATTTTTTTCACTCTTTTACGCAAGTCCAGTATGTTCTGAATAGCAGGGAAGTCCAAATCATTCTGTATACTCTCTATAGCCTGTTGTGAAGAATGAAGCCTTGCTATATTATCTCTTGCAGGGGTCTGCCATTTGCTACCTTACTGGGGAGAAAAATCTATCTGAAGAATACTATAATTGCTTCAACTTGAAAGCAGTAGCTCCACAAAGAGAAGAGGGATATTTATACTGAAAGCACAGTGAAGGATAATGGGACTGAAAGTAGTGAGATATAATAGAATTAAAGAATAGATGAAGGATACAGCTTTCCCACATTCACTTAACATCAACTAGTGCATAACGCAAGGGCAGCATAGGTCAAACTGTACAATGAAATGCAGGGAAGATTTCTGTGCTAAATTTATGTTGGCTCCAGTACTCAGGATTTGGCTTCAGTTGTCAGTTACTCTAGATCAAGGAAAGGGACCTACAGAAATCATTGAATTAAAGCTTCCAAGATTCCCCACTATTAAGGATGCAAATCTCTTGTCAATTTTGTTCTTGTAGGCAAGAATGAATAATTTTAACCATTTTTCACTTCACTGTGAGTAAATCATAGATAACACAATCATCTTCAAAGATTATCCGCAGTTCAAGATGCAAAGAACTTGATATGTAAATTTTTTTTGCACACAAAACCCCCAGCACATCCTGCGTACACAACAATGTTACTTTCTGCACAGAACATGCTGCATGCTGATTTCTGTGCAAGAAACTTTTTCCTGTGCAGAAATGCTATTTTCTCTTATTTATTTTCTGCATAGAAAATGTAATTTGCAAGTGCATGTTTTACACAGATAAAGTGTTAAACTCTGAAGGCTCTCATCTGTCTAGAATTTTCCTTGTCAGGGTTTCCCAACACTTGAGAAACACATTTTTGGAAAACAAGTTTTTAAATATTCTTTCCATCCCTACTCATCACTTGTTATACTGGCTAGGGCTAATGGGTGTAGCAGTCCACCATGTGCAGGGGCACGTATTCCTCACTCTGATGTAGATCCAAAGAACCAGTGCAGCTGCCCCAATCTTATTGGAGAGTGGGACAGAAATAAAATTTTATATTATTATTATTATTATTATTATTAGGCATGACAAGACTCTAAACTGGTGGAACATTGAGCTAACCCATCACCATCATTAAAGAAACTCCACTACCAAAAGGAGATAGCAATATAAATAGCAAGTACATTTCTATACTACTTATCAGTGCACTTAAGCACTCCCTAAGCGGTTTACAATGTGTAAACTAATTGCGCCCAACAAGCTGGATACTCATTTTAGCAACCTACAGAAGGATGCCAGGAGTCGACCCAGGAGCCCTGCCTGGGATTGAATTCACAAGCTTGTGGCTGTGAATGGCAGCAATAATGGCATTTAACCACTGTGCCACCAGAGGTCCCTTGCATTGCGGCAGAGTTTCATAAAGCCCCTCAGTTCTACTTGTAGTCTCTTTTTGTTTTTAATTGCCCTCAAGTCAGCTTCAACTCATAGTGACTCTACGAACAAGAAATTTCCAAGACCACATGTCCACAACCAATTTGTTCAGTTCCTGCAGGGTGAGGGCCATGACTTCCTTGATTGATCCCTTCCCCATTACATAAGTGGAGCAAAAAAGATATTGTGACATTCCATTTAAATACAATGCATAACCAAAATATAATGTCCCACCACCACTACTGTATCAGGGGCTATCTGGAGAACTATCTGCTATGGTTCCCTGTCATGGAATTGTCAGAAGCCCAGATAACAGAAACCAAAGGAACAATTTTCCCCCATTGTGTTCATGCCATAACATTTGCTGTCTTTCCTTAAAGCTAAGGACAGAGAGGAAAAATTGGTTTTTGGAGCAACTGGCAGAGGTCAGTAGCCATGGGTGATTAATTTTTAAAGCTACATGGTATCTGTTTAGATTTTTTCCCTAATCTCTTTTTTTAAAATTTGCTATTGTTGGTGCTTGGTTCAAAATATGGCAGCTAGATTGGTCACAGGAAAATCTAGATTCAACCAAATAACACCTATTTTTAAATACTTACACTGGCTGCCTATTAGCTTCTGGGCACAGTACAAGGCGTTGATTATTACCTTTATAGCCCTACATGGCTTGGGTCAAGCCTACTTGCAGGAATGTCTCCTCCCATATAATCCTTCCCACACACTCAGGTCCTCTGGGAAGAATCTATTGCAACCAAAGAAGACCAGGATGGTTGAGACTTCCCAGAGGACCTTTTCAACTGCTGCTCCAAAAATTTTGAATGACCTGCCAGAGGAGGTCTGTCTTATTACATCTCTTGATGCCTTTTAAAAGGCGATCAAGATGGATCTTTTCCAGCAGGCCTTCCCAGACTGACCTCCCTTCACAGCAGAACTGTCTTACCTGCCCAAATTCAATTCGCTTCCATGGTTGTTGTTTTTTTTTACCCATTTCCACTATTGTATGGTTTTTAGTATTTTGTGGAGATGGAGGGTTAGAGGGTTGGGAGGACTGGGGAACTGTTTGAGTTTTTATGATTGTATTTTACTCTGCTGTTGCCAGCTTCAATCCGCAAGGAAAGGTGGGATACAAACAAATAAATAAATAAATTGTTGTTGTTGTTGCTGTTGTTTGATGTTTCTTCTGTCAACTGAAAACATTTCTTTGTTACCTGTTTTTATAGATTTGACTACTTTTATAGTATATTGTACCATATATACTCAACTATAAGTCGATCTCATGTATACATCAAGGGCAAGTTTTGGGGCCAAAATTATGGATTTTGACATGACCCGTGAATAGTTCAAGCATAAAGTTGAAGGCTTCTTCAGTGCAAGTGGCAACGGGGAAGCAGCAATTAATATGAAGCTTCAGTGTTTCATCGAAGTGTGTAGGTGGGAGAGGAACTGTTAACCAAAGAGCAACCAGTCAGTCACCAAGGACTCTATCTGCTTGGCTCAGGACAGAAAGAAACTGCACGAGGAAATCTGAAAGAGCTGCTATCATATTACCATATTGACCCCTAAATAAGTTGACCTAGGATTTTGAGGTCAATGTTTGGGCATAAATTTTTTGACTTATAGACAAATATATACGGTAAGTGTTTTTAATAGCACTTTAAAAATGAAAAACAGCATGCAAGTGTTTTGAAAAATAAATGAATAAATAAATAAATGATTCTTTACTTGTCTAATGGAAAGAAATCTTGTTTTTAATCAGATTTTCTTCTTGTGTTTGCGTTTAAAAATATATATACAATTTTCACCCTATTGTTGACACTCTTCATTGCCCACTTGGGTTAAATGCACAAGTAGACATGTCAAGAATCTGGAATGTGGCAGGATGTTAGGTAAAATTACAGCATCAGTGAAGTGTGTATGTGCACCACCAGTTCTCCTGGTGGTTTATGGCAACCCCATAATTTCATAGGATTTTCTTGGATGACCACATGAATACTCAGATGGTTTTGACATTTCCTTCCTCTGATATATTGCCCAGAGCACCTGGTACCCATGAGAATCCTATCCTCCAAGCACTAAACAGGCTGACACTGTGTAGCTTCCAGTTTCAAATGGGATCTGGTGCCTTTAGAATATTTAATAGTAGTATAGAAAAGGGTGGCCAAAATTAAGTAAATAGCACAGCTTCCACAATTCTTTTCTATGGGCAAGATAATATGGAAAGTTGTTATTAACTGTAAATCTATGGACCTTATCAGATGTTGGAAATTGGAAGTATAATCTAATGGCAATCCAAACGCAATCATGGGGTTTCACATTATTGCAAATTAAAGTTTCTCACGCAGTTTTGGGCAAAAGGGAAGTCATTCCGAATGCAATCATGGGTTTTACATTATTTTGTATTAAAGCATCTCACACAATTTTGGGCAATCGGGGGGGGGGGGTCATTTTCGGGTAATGGGAAGTCATTCTGAATGGATTCTGAATGCAATTAGAATTCACGTAAATTCGCGCTAAACTAGCGAATTCACGTGAATTCGAATTGGCTCCAATTGGCTCCATTTGCAATAAAGAGAAATTCCTCCCGTCTAATAAGTTTCTATGGTGGCTAGATCTGCCATGTAAATAAGATGAAAGTTATCAGTAAATTGTGTACTTGCATCCTTAATTAAGTCAACTTTCCTAAATAAAACCTACATGTCAATTATGTTTTTCTTAAATAAATATCTAAAGTTAGTTCTGCCAGAATAATAGAAGACTTTACATTCTTCCTCTAGTCCTAGTCACTACCATTCAAAATGGGCCTTTAGCTTCTTTCTGTTCCTCATTATATAGCAGGCTTGTGTTCAGTTTCTCCTGATGTCTACTTTCCAGAATTTAGTCAGCTGCTTGAGAACCAAAATCTCATGAGAGAGATGACATTAAAAGAGTCTTTTTGCCCTCCCTTCCCTTTTGTACACTAAAAAGAACCAAAATAGGTATCATTTTGATGCTGTCATAATTATTTCTTCTGAACTCTTATTTTGTTAGGTCATTTGTCTTGTTGTGCTGGTGGTGGTGGTGGTGCCCTCAAGCTGTATCCAGCTTATGGTGACCCTAAAGTTAATTTATCACAGGGTTTTCTTGGCATGTTTCTTCTGAGGGGTTTGTTGTTGCCTTCCTCTGAGGCAAACCTTTCACATATAGTTGACAAAAAGGTATACTGTGGCAAAATGCATCAAAAGCCATTGAGAGCTCCAGTACAATCAACAGTTCCTGATGTACATTATTGACCAAAGCAGTCTCTATCCATAAACATCTATGAGGTCAGATTGAAATGTTGTTGTTGTTGCTGCTGCTGCTACTGCTGTGTGCCTTCAAATCATTTCCAACTTATGGCATCTCTAAGGCAAACCTACCATGAGGATTTTGTGGCAAGATTTGTTCAGGGGAGGTTTACCATTGGCTTTCTATGAGCCTAAGACCCCGTGACTTGCCAAAGGTCAGCCAGTGAGTTTGATGGACAATTGCGGAAGTGAACCTTAGCCTTCAGAATTATAATCCAATGTTCAAACCACTATGATGTGCCAGCTTTACTGTTCCCCTAACATGCATCTCTTTTAAATAAATATTCCTATCCTGCTTAACTTTCTTAGCGTTTGTCTTCAGTGATTTCAACAAATGTTTGCCCTCTTCCTAGACAGCTTCTGTCTTCACTGCACATCTAATCTTGCTGCTCTGGCTGACCACTGGAAGTATGAAATCATAGAATTATAAAGCTGGAAGAGCCCTTAAGGGCCATTCACTCCAACCTCCTGCCATGTAGGAATACAGCATCAAAGCACTCCCAACATACAGTCATCCAACCTCTGTTTAAAAACCTCCAAAAAGGAGATTCCACCACTCTCTGAGGCAGCATATTCCACTGTCGAATGTTAACTACAGTTCTTTAATACATCAGTTCAATGGCCTGCAAGCATAGGCCAGGGAAAGGCTACAGAATACTCATAAAAGGCCTATCATCAATTGTTGACAGGTTTAATCCTCTTATCTAATATCCAAGCTGAGAGATATAACCATGACCCACTAAGGTCACATCAGTAGCTATGGTAACAACAGTTACAGTTTGTTGGCAGTTAACAGGCTGGGAACAATGGACATCCTTCACAAAACTGACTTTAATTAGACCTTAAAACTTCTTGGAATTTTTTTTCATAATCATAGTAATATTTTATATATTTTTTCTTTATAGCAGTTCTTTACAATTTTTGCACAGCATTTCAAGCATCTGTTATCTCAGGAGTTTTATGTTCTTCCCAATAATCCATAAAGTAGGCTTGACTAAGCAATGTAACTTTCATTGTCTTATTTACCTGTCTCTGAGTGTACAGTAATATATGCCTTCAAAACAAAGAGGTAATTAATGTAAACTTCTGCAATTCTGTAACAAATTAAAAGAATTTTCTAAGGACAAAAACAGAATGCATCTGCTGAAAACAATCTCTTACCATTTCTGCCAGACAGGTTACATATGTGGGAGAAGGCTGATAAGTAACACAAATAGGAAGTGTTGGGGAAATTATCACTTTAAAAGAAGTACATCCTTTAAAACAGTAGCAACTGTTGCTCCCACTAATACAAGCTACTATTGACTGTTTATTTAACAACCAAGTAACATCGTAATTGCTGAAGTTATGATAACAAGCAAAGGAAAATTACTTCTGGTAAAGGCAGACCACTGGAAGCCACTTAAGCAGCAAATATCTATTTGGTGATATAAATGGAAATACATTAAGAAGCTCGGTTGTGTATAACCCTTCCTATTTTTTTTGGGGGGGGGGATGTCTGGTCACTTTGCTTCTATTAAATCTGCATTATTCCAAAATTATCTTTCTTTTAAACTTCTTATAAGATTTGGAAACCAGAGAGAGATGAAGCAAGATTTCGTGGGTAGGGTGAATGGTCTATGCATTCAAGCCCCAAATTCTTCAAAACATCCATCGTTTTGCCAGTGTGCAGGTACATTGTCCTACAAAAAGAGAACATCTTTCCATAGCTTCCTATGATGTTTTTCCTTCCTCCTTTAACTGGCACATCAAATTTGTGCCCTACTGCCCTATTAAATATTAAAAACTTTTGAAGGTAGTCATCAAACTTTCCTTATTCCAAAAATTTGTGGCTATGACCTTTCCTGTTGACCTTTGAATCTTGAATTTCTTTAGCCATGAAGAACCTGAGTACCATCACTGCAAGGGCTATTGCAAGGCTAACCACATTGGACAGTGGTGTGTATATGTGTGTGTGTATTAGATTATCCTGGGCAAGTCATACTCTCTCAGTCTCAGAGGAAGAAATTGGCAAAACACTGCTGGACAAATCTTACTAAGAGAACTCTGTGATATATTTACCAGTGGGTTGTTAGGAAATAACTAGAAGGCATACAATAACAAACACCAATGTGCCTTCAAGTTGGCGATTGAGAGACTCTCAAAAATTTCTATCTCATTTCAGCTACTTTCTTGACTCCAAAGGTATTCCCACCACTGTCCCATAGACACCCTTTCTTTTTAACTGTCAGTAGTAGGAGAACAGTGCAGAACTATTAGAAGAGCACATAGGATCATGCATAATGTAGTTCTGATGTGGTTCCAAGGAAACTATGTGGATGTAAAAACACACCTCTTTATAAATGCAGACATTTTTTTCTGTTCAAATATGATCACTATGGGGCTTTCCAGACCGCCCAAAAGGGGCGTTCCATACTCATCCCAAGAAGCGGTGAGATGGGGCCAAGGCTGCCGCACCTGCAGCCTCCAAGGCCCCATCCTGCCGCTTCCGGAGACTGCGGGGAAGCGGCAAACTGTTGCTTCCCTGCGGCCTCAAAATGGGGTGCAGCAGGCGCCCTAGGCACCTGCTGCACCCCGCTTCTGGAGGCGGTGCTGAGGGGAGAAAGGGGCCGCTACCATGGCCCCTTTCTCCCCAGGTCTTTGGCATGGCCATTTAAAGGCCGCATCAAACACCCAGCGCAAAAAAGGAGCTCAGTTTTGGAGCTCCTTTTTTGTTCCGCGGGAAGGGCGTGCTTGGTGCCCTCCCGTGGCGCAAAGTTGTCATGGTGTGCACAGCATTTCTAACACTGCTTGCGCCATGACAACATCATGGTGTGTCCATATGGACACCACCATTTTAAAATGGCAGCACACACACGCTTTAGGGTTAGGGAGGGTGTAGACGCTTCACCCTCACTAACCCTAAAGGTGCTCTTTTGAGCCCTTATCGTGCCGCATATTGCCTGTCTAGATTGGGCCATAATGATTGAACAGGAATATACATTTTCACAAATTTCATTCTCATAGGCAAAAATAAGCAAGTAAACTATTTTTCTTTCTCCTGTATGAAAACCCTAAGCAACTGCACAATTTTAAAAATAATAGTTGTGCACCGCCCTGATCATCGGAAGGGCGGTATATAAATAAAGTTTTATTATTATTATTATTATTATTATTATTTTAATATTTCAGGGTTTGTTCTGTTAAAAATCCACGTGTGTGTGTTGTGTGTGTGCGTGTGTTTGTGTGTAGCAAACAGCTCATTCTATGGGTTTTCCCCACAGGAACCTTCATTCTCTGTGGGAACTGATTATTTATGCCTGTTCTTTCCACCCCTATTTCTGAGTACAGACTGTGAGAACTTAATGTGCATTTCTAGTTACATAAGTGTATATAGAGTTGTGAACAATTCCAAAAGTGGATGTAATGACAACTGGAAAATATTAGGGGTAAGAGAGGACTAGGTAAATAACTATCTTGATGTTCTTGCTTGAGTCAAACACAGTTACAAGAGATAATAAATATTAAAAACCTATTACAAAAAAAAAAAAGAAAAAGAAAAAGCTAAAAATAAAACTTCAAGATCTCTCTCTGACTTTTGCATATTGGAGAGTTTCAGTTGTCAGAAATGTCCCTAAACTGACAAAGTACTGTGAGCATAATGTGTATGTGTGCATGTGCCTTCAAGTCACCTGTCATCATAGGGTGACCCCATGAATTTTGTAGGGTTTTGTTAAACAAGTAATACTCAGAAGTGGTTTTGCCAGTTCTTTCCTTTCTACTACTGTAAAATCTAGTACTGGTACTCCTGATACTAGTTTGAAACTGTAATGGGGGCTAGACGTTGCAACTATTTATCTAAGACATCAGAGAAAAGATGAGTATATGTGTCTGTTCTTGGAGTATCACTTGGCAGTTTTGATATGGGAACGGGGATGAGAAACCACAAAAGCTCCCACTTTGGCAATAGACATTGGCAAGACTGCTCCACTCCTCTCCTATCTGTTGAGTTAATAGAGTGCAACTTACTTTTGCAATTTGAGCTCAATTTGAGGCAACTGATGTAAATTGAGGACAAAGGTGGAAAGAGGGAGGATAAACTGGAACATTTTTTAAAAAATCTGGAGAGTGAAATGGCAGAGGATAATCATCATCATCATCATCATCATCTTTATTTGTATACCGCCCTTCCTTCGATCAGAGCGGTGTACAGCATTTTTACAATTAAAAACATTCCAAACAGTACAGTAAAAACATTACAATAAAACAACAGATAAAAACATTATCGTCCCAGTGCGGTGTACAATGGTTTGTTCCAATGGCTTATCGGGAGGGTAGCGATAACAAATGGCAATCAAGGATTAGCCTGGTTAAATAAATACGTTTTCAGCTCCTTTTTAAATTGGGGGAGAGAAGCAATCCGGCGGAGCTCAATAGGTAGTGAGTTCCAGAGGCTCGGAGCAGATATTGAAAACGTTCTTTTGGCAGTTGTCGATAGCCTAGCCTCTGGAACTTTTAACAAATGTTGCCCGCTTGATCTAAGTGTGCGGGGCGGATTATGTGGGGAGAGATGGTCCTTTAGGTACTCTGGGCCCAAGCCATTTAGGGCTTTATAGGTAACGACCAGCACTTTGTATTGGGCCCGGAAGCGAATAGGCAGCCAATGAAGGTCTTTTAAGATCGGTGTTATGTGGTGGGTCCTGGATGCCCCCGTGACCAATCGTGCTGCCATATTCTGGATTAATTGTAGCTTCCGGGTGTGGTACAAAGGCTGCCCCATGTAGAGCACATTGCAGAAATCCAGCCGAGAGGTTACCAGGGCGTGTACTACAGTTTCAAGGTCCCTCCGGTCCAAGTAGGGACGCAGCTGGCGTATCAGCCGAAGCTGAAAACAGGTGCTGCTGACCGTCGCATCCACCTGAGAAGTAAGATGGAGCGACGAATCAAGGAGCACCCCCAAGCTGCGTACGGTGTCCTTGACGGGAAGCGTGAGCCCGTTCAGGACAGGTGGAACCACCTCCATCTCTGGGCCGGGAGGACCTATCACAAGTACTTCCGTTTTCTCTGGATTCAGGCTGAGTCTGTTTTCCCTCATCCAGTCCATTACCGATTCCAGACAGGCCACGAGAGGAGCGATGCCTTCCCTGGTCACTGCATCAGTCGGAGACATAGAGAAGACTATTTGGGTGTCATGATCTCTCCCAGCGGTTTCATGTAAATGTAAAAAAGCATGGGGGACAGAATGGCTCCTTGAGGGACCCCAGAGGTGAGGGCCCTCTTATTGGAGCACACATCCCCCAGCTGCACCATCTGGAACCTCCCAGAGAGGTAGGATCGGAACCACTGGAGCGCAGTGCCTCCGATTCCCACCTCTGCCAGGCGTTCCAGAAGGATACCATGGTCGATGGTATCGAAAGCCGCTGAGATGTCCAAGAGCACCAGAAGGGACACGCTACCCCTGTCGATGCCCAGACGGATTAATTGGGACAGTTCCTGCCAAATCAGGACAATTGGAAGATATATGTGTAGAAGCACTGTCTGAATCTGTGAAACTTTCTCCCTCCCAGTTATGGAACTCACCTCTTGAATCACCAAAATTTAAGCTAAATTATTTCCTCATATTTTATGACAAAATAAGATATCATTGCAGTGCTAAATAAAGAAGAGAAAACTATTATAAAGTTATTATCATTGCATACAGATTTTTCCTAGTGGATATATGAGCAGTAAAAGTAATCCTTTAAGTTCTTCACTATTGAAATCATCAGCTGAAGTACATGCTGGGTGGCCTATACATCAAAATTTGCATTAGGTCTGCCAAGCAGAGAGGTCAAGGGTTTAGAATTCTCCTTTAAAGCCACGTTTCTACCAATGCAGTTTCCAATCCTTTCTGAGAAACATTGTCATATTTTAATCCTCACATTTTTCTTCTCTGCTGGCTGCTGTTCTATGGAAGCATGAAGAAAAAGAAAAGAAAGAGAGAAATATTTCATATCAAGAGTGAAGTACAGTTTCTACAGTGTGACAGGAACAATCCCAAATAATAACAAAAAGGCTTATGATTCAGAAAAGTGAGTATGCTCTTTTATATAAGTGGCTTCATTTTTCCATTTTCCTTCCCCATCCTTCTCAATTAAGCTAAAATTAACTACTGGTGGTGTGGGTGGGTATTATTTGTGTTTTGACTAGAGAGGAGCTAGGCATTTTCATAGCAGGAGGCTGAGAAATAGGAAGTTCAAGGGAAGAGAGAGTTACAAGAAGGCAGTGATGAGCTCTTATCACATTCTCTTGTTAACAGCTCTTTGCTACCCAACCCCAGAATAATGAGACCAGACACAAGATATGGGATAAAACAGGGCCATTTATTGAGCTATTTATTAAATTCTTAACAGAACTGCAACTAATCCCTAACAACAACCAAGTGTGGGAGAAGCTGCATCCCGCATCCAGTTTCTTTTCCCAGACCACCTCTGGCCGAATGGGAAAAGGTGATACATCTGTGTACCTAGAACAATAGGGATACATAGCCACTTTGTATGCCACCATGGATAGACAGGTGTCCAAAAGGGGGGAGTCACTGTAGGTGCAGTCCCTGCCACCTGGTCTCACCCAGCAGAGATGTAGGCCAAATATGTTGAGCAGTCTGTGCTGCATTATTAGGCTCAACCTTATCACCTGCCTTACTACCAACCCCCTGAGACCAGAATGGATGATAATTCATGGGCAGGCCCCAGGCCAGGCATAACCTGGAAGAGGGTCACTAGACTGCACCTGCGACTCACCTGATGTTGATGAAACTGAAGCTGATTAGACCACTTCATCAGACCTAACCAACATCAAAACTTCTTGAGTCACCCCAGACTAGACTGTCTGTGACACTGTATCTCCAAAGTTATCTCGTTCCTGTTCCAAAGCAAGAAGACGAGATTTAATTTGGTCATAAAGAAAGTCCTGCTTCAAGCATTTAGACAGCTTCTTAAAGTGAGAAGGCTGTGGCGATGTAGTCGCACATTGGGTAGAACTGCGAGCTTCCTCCAGAGCCTTAATGAAAGCCAACATATCCTCCAAAAGAAATTCATTGGATTTGTTGCTGGAGGAAGAAAGCTGAGGCACTGGGCCTTGACAGGTTTAGCAGCACCCTTCCCCTTAGGACCACCTTTACCCTTTTCTGGAGCCATCATTAACTAAACTACAGACCAAGCAACCACTCTAATGTAAAAGAAACGAACAATATCAACAAATGTATGGATATATATATATATATATATGCTAATTTGCAACAACCAATAACAATAAACAACCAATCCCAGATGTAGATGTAGATATAGATGAAGATATAGTTGTAGATGAGAGGAGATGTAGGTGAAGTGAGTGCAAGTTACTCAAAGCAGTATCTGAGCCTGAGAAAATGTGACCTCAATCCCAATTTATGTAATTATGGCTAAAATATGTCAACTTAAATAAATGAGTAACTATTTTAAACAACTGTGCCCACTAGTCTCCACATGAGGCTGAGAGAGTGTGACACAACCAATTACAAAATGGCTGAGAACTTATTCAAAATGGCTGCCAGGCACCTTAACATAAAATGGTTCCCAGTAAAACAAGATGGTGACCACCATGAGGCCTGCCAAATGGCCAAGCCCACTCACTCAAACAAGGGTTCTCTAAGCTCCAATGACCCCTCAACAACTAACTAATGGCCAGCATGGTAAGCCCTCAAACCCCTGCCGTAGCAGCCAGCAGCTCATTGCCAATGCCACTGGGAGCATGTGCACCACCCCTCAACTGAAACAGCACACCTCACTGAATGGAGCGGTCATGGCAGAAGGTTGCAACTGGCAGCATGCCCACAGAGTAGCTGCAGCAACCAGCAGTGTGCCTCAAGAATGACTGGGCATACGCCCACAACCCTGCTGGGTCCAGAGCAGCTGAGGAAACACAAGAGGGGAGACAAGATGGTGAAAAGGAAAACAAAGAGGTTCCTGACCAGAGCCCAGCTGGACAAGCCAAGCAACCCCTCAAACCAGGCAAGCCAGGCTGAGAAAAGAGTGGGGAGAGGAAGAGGTCAGTAACCCCCAGCACCACCCATCACAACTAGGAAAAACAGGACAAAAGGGGAAGAGAAGGAATTGGGGGGGGGGGACAAGCCAAAGGGTGAAAAACTCAGCCAAACAATGAGGAGGGTCTGCTCTTGTTGATCATTTCTCAATACTGAGGCAAAGAGGGCAATTGGCAACTCTTACCACACCCCCTAAGCCCCTAAGCCTAATTTAATTATCATTGTCTCATCCTATGAGAGGACAGCAAACAGCCCATCCCCACTGCAACTCCTCCGTCATGGAGGGGGGGGTCATTATGACTAAAGTATTAGCAGCTGTGATTGTGTTTCTTTGTCTGTTTGTTTTAATGGGCTCATCATAACCCAGTACTTTATCATACTAACTATGGCTATGAAGCCAGCCATTTGTTCTGGGTTGGTAATAAGGTTCAGTGTCTATTTACATTAAAACTTACCCTCCCACCCCCGCTTCTTGAATCTGTGATTATACTGACATGGTGGTCAGTACAGTTTCAGTGCTATTTAAAGATTGCTTACCATTAACTAAAAAAAATCAAGTTCATTTGTTCATATGAGAATCACTTGAATGTAGGAAAGCCACTTCCCTTGGGAACTTAACATCATCATCATCATCATCATCATCATCATCATTATTTTCTAAAATGTCATGTCTTCTTTGGACACCAGTTGGACTATGACCCTGGACACCTTCATCCTACGAGCCCAGTTTTGTCACTGTGATTTGTCACTGTGATTTCTAAAATGCTTCAGTTTCCTGGACTCAAATTCTTGTTTTTCAAACAGTTGGTTGCAACAATTTTGATAACCAAATGCTAAAGATTATAAATTGACAGATTCTCAGTGTTATAGGGGTGACACCAAATTATAAACTCCATCATCAGACATAAGAAATGACCCTTTTTTTAAAAAAACACAATGTACTCATTAAAGGGCTTAAAACATTACAAGACAAATAAAAAGGGCTTAAAACATTACAGCCAAAGACCACATATTGACAGGTTACACTGACAGATTCTTCTTTATAGGTTGTCTTCCAGTTTGTGCTTTCACTCTAAGGAGAGCTGAATTAAATTTGTGGCAAGAGACCTGAGAAGTGGCCCCTCAGTGAGAGATCATGTGTTAAATGTCTTAAAAGGAGAGGGGAAGCAATCATGGGGAAAGCCCAGTTCACAATGAATTTTTTCTGCAAGTTAGAAGATAAGGGCTTGCACTGTCAACATGGTCCCTATCTCAATATGTATGAACCAGGAGTGATGGTTGCTCTGGTTTCTCTGTTTCATGCAGTTTTGCACAATTGATTCAGCTCTCAACTGTTGGTACAAAAGGAATATGTGTAACTCTATGAATTGGATAGCTGTGCTGACCGTAGGACAAATTCCAGAATCCATATTGTGATAAGACCTTTATTTGTCCAACGAAAAAGGCACAAAAATAACTGTGCCAGTTTTCAAAACCAGAACTTTCTTCATCACTAACAGATGTTTTTAAAAAGCAGCCGGGGAAAGTGGAATAGAAAAGACAAACTCAGAGCCATATAGTCTGTATGCTGGCTCGAGACAGTATGGGAGGAAGAACTGGCAACTCAGCTGAGTGTGAGGCTCATCAAATTATTCTCTAATGTCTCCTAGGATTGCTGAGAATGAGAAAAATAATAAAACAAATGATAATTCAATCTGAGATTTTTTAAAATAAAAATATATTTGAAAACTCAAATCTGTCCCTATTAAAATTCTTATTGAATTCTTTTGTTAACAGTGTGGTATGAATTTTTGTCTGAATTACTAGCGCTTGTGTTTTAACAAACATACACACCATAACTTTTTAGTACAGGGAGATGAACACTTGGTTAATCAGATGTGAATAAGACATCTTAAGTTTCCTTTCTACAAGCTTTTTCATCTTCCATCCATAGGGAAAGTGTGCTTTTTTTAAAATGAGAAATTAAACATAATTGAGTAAAGGCATTTACATAACTTGAATTGCCATGCGGCTGCAATAAAATGAGTACAATGGCCACAAAACAATTTTGCTTTTATACACACATTAAAAGTTAACCTGCAGCCTTTTCCACTTCAATGGAGATCCAACAAGTACAATCTATGACTTCCCATTTGCCTGGAGCTTTAAGATGGAGTTAATTTAATATTTAATACTTGCTTTTCATCATGCAATTCCCACTCGCACTGGTTCAATGATTACTTTAGAATAGCTAATCCCCTTCCCATGATCCTGTATGATGGAAACTAGATGAGAGTTTTTTGCTACATTCTGAAAGACAAGAAAGGTGAAGAAGGGAGAGAGGGAGGTACACTTTAAGAGCCATGTTATATAACAGTTGTATTTCATAAAACATAATATAATACAGGGTAAGTCTCCATTATATGGAATTCTGAAATCCAGAATATATGAAAATCCAAATTTGTCCACAAGTGTAGCTGAGATAGCTTTGCTTTCTGATGGTTTGGTGTCCAGAAACTTTGTTTTGTGCAAAACATTGTTGAATATATTGTTCATAAAATTACTTTCAGGCTATGTTTACAAGATGCATGAGGGGGTATTGTAAAGTTTTAATTATCACCGTGAAAATTTTTTGACAGAAAGTTTGTTTTGATTTGTGGTTGTTAACTTTTCTCTAAGTAGTTACCATCCAGATTTACACATTTTCCCCAGCATTTCTTGACCCTCTGAATACCATTATTGTAAAGGTCTAGAGATTGCACCTTAAACTACTCTTTCATTTCATGAATGATGTCATTTGTATTGTCAAATCAGTGACCCTGCAACAGATTTTTCATTTCTGGGAATAAGAAAATGTCACTTGGTGCAAGGTCAAGAGAATAAGGTGGATTTGCAAAATCTCAAAGCCACATGCCCTTGCTTTGTTAACTGTAACTTGAGATGAGTGAGCTGGTACATTGTCAGCTAGGAGATGAACGCCTCTGGAGAGCATAGCATGGTGTTTCTATTTCAGAGCATCTCACAACTTGTCCAGAAGATTATTGTAGTATGTGTGGTATGTGATGGTTTGTCCATTTGCAAGGTAATCTGTGAGAATGACTCCACGACAGACCCAAAAAACTGAGAGCATGACCTTCTCTGCTGACTTTTTCACCTTTGCCTTTTTTTTGGGGGGGGGGGGGAGAATCAGCATGCTTCAACTCCATGCTTATTGTTTTGGTCTCTGGATCATACTGATAGATCCAAGATTTATACATGGTTACCAAATGACCGAAAAAATACTTTTCATCCTGTTCCAACAGCGTCAACATCTGTCTTGAAAGGTCACACCATGTTTGTTTCTGGAAAGAGGTTAGCAAATGTGGAACCCAGTGTGCAGACACCTTAGACATGTGCAGTTCATCATGAATAATTTTCCACACACTACCATAACTAAGACCAGTTTCATTCATGATCATTTGGATGGTTGCTCATCTGTCTTCCAGGATTAAACACTCCACTTTGTTCACTGTGACCACATCATCCATCAATGATGGTCTTCTGAGGGACATGTGATCAGTTTGGAAATTCCTGTTTCAAGTCCTGGGCAAAATGCTAGACTCTGTGGCAATTACTTAGTTCTAGTACTTTTAGGCTGTGATGGTTTATCTATATCCACTTCAGCCTGAGAGCCAGATGACATAGTGGTTTGAATGTTAGACTATGCCTCTGGACACCAGGGTTTGATTCCTCACTTGGTTGTGAAACTCACTGGCTGACATTGAGCAAGTCACATTCTCTCATCCTCAGAGAAAGGCAGTAGCAAACTTCCTCTGAACAAATCTTGCCAAGAAAATCCCATGATAGGTTCACCTTAAAGTCATTGTTAAGTCAGAAATTATTTGAAGGTACACAAAAACAAAAATAAAATTTCAATCTGACTTCATAGATTTTTATGGAAAATGACTGCTTTGGTCAACAATATACATCAGGAACTATTGATACTACTGGGGCTCTCAATGGCTTTTGATGCATTTAGCCACAGTATACCTCTGTATCAACTATACGGCAAAGGTTTGAAGGTACTGACTTACGGTGATTTAAGTCCTCCTGAAAATGTGAGTCCAGAAAGTGGTGATGGGAAACTCTTGTTCATTGACATAGCTGTTTGTCCATAGTATCTTTCTCAGTTCTTTCTTGGATGATGATGATGATGATGATGATGATGAATATATTTATATACCATTTATTTCTCATGCTGGGACTCAAAGCAGCTTCCAACGATTTAAAAATAGTTTAAAATCCACAAGATACAAAAGTTAAAACAAAATTAAACAATCAGAAATAATTAAACCCATGTTAAAAATATATATCATTAAAACTCACTCACACACCAGCACAAAAATTAGCAATATCCAGTGCATTGTGTAAGATGAGACTTGTATACTGGTAATCACTTAGCAAATGCCTGTCAGAATAATAATAATAATAATAATAATAATAATAATATAGTTGCTTGTCTGAAAAAGAAAAGTAAGAAGAGTGCTAGCCTAACTTCTCCAGGAAGTGAATTCCAGAGCCTGGGGGCAGCCACTGAGAAGGTTCTCTCCCATGTTTCCATCAAATGTACCTGTGAGAGAAGTGGGACAGGGAAAAGGACTTCTCCCAGCAGATCTCAAAAGTAGGATGGTTTGTAAAGGAGAATATGGTCCTTTGGATAACTTGTACCTGAACCATGTAGGGCTTTAAAGGTCATAACCAGCACTGAATTGCCCCTGGAGACACACTGGCAGCCAGCAGAGCTGTTGCAACAAGGGAGCTGTGTGCTCCCTGTAACTAGCATCCATTAGTAATCCTGATGCAGCTCTTTGGATGAACTGAAGTTTCTAAAAAGTGTAAAGGCTCTACTGGGACTAAAATGGCCAGCTCACCCTCCAGCCTGGCAAAATTGCCCCCACAGGAAAACACATTATTTTTTCAAATAATAATAATAATAAAAACACTGGGGTGTGTGGGTGCAGCCCTGTCAGATCTAGCATTTACAGCCCCTGGATCTGGGGAACATACCCTTTTACTGAGACACAGCTGTTACTTGAAATATGAAGAAAGGAAGAACATTAATGTTTTTAAATCTATATGTGAAGGATGTCAGAAGGAAAAAAGAGGCCAAATAATTCTTTCTGATGACACAGATATCAAATTGTTGGTAGCATGAGATATCTTACTATATCTGACATTTTGTGTTCATTTTTGTACACATAAATGTTATTGATTTATTTTGGATTTATATTTCAGTAATGATTGCTTTGTATTGACTGCTGAAATGGACCAACCAAGTATCCATTTCCTCACAACGAAGCTTGTGCAAGGGTGATTTCAATTTGTGCCAAGTACAAACACAGAGACATTAAAGGACAAATGTCTGTGCATACATATAAGACTTTCTGAGAAAAGGGCTATATTTTGCTTTCAGATGTGATATAAAGAACATTTTGCTAGCATCCTAATCTTCTTTGCCTTTCCAAGATTTAGGCAGACAGTGAGTAGAAAGAGAGTATTCCCTACCTAATATTACCTTTAAAAAGAAACCTGTACATCTTTTAAAACTTGATTATGGACTAATGGACAACATGATCATTGTTATTTCAATTCACATTTTTAGATTAAAAAAATAAATCATTTGGCTTCATGGAGGATTGATTGCAACAATTTCCTTACCAATTGAAACAGGACTGTTCAATGATTGTCTCACAGCTTGATATAAGACTATCTTGAAGCACAATAGTGCTGAAATCTCAATTAGTTCTCCTGAAAGTATGCTGTATATCACCAGCATTTAGAAAAGAAGTTGCAAGTTGGGCACACAGTTTAAATCATGGAACCATTTGGGAATCCCAGTAATTTTACTTGCAGATGTGTTCTGCTTCATTTAAGTTGGCCTCATTACACATGCTGTCAGCTCAAGATTATGGGCCAGTAGTCTGATACTGGGGACCTAAGAACTATTTTTTACATGTGGGGATTAACATTGTCAGGCAGGTTGTTACTAGTTATGCTTACTGGCAGATACAGTACTGGTGACGGGGGTGGATTATTTTCCCCATTCATTGTCACTGAAATGTCCTTAAGTTCAAAAACTCTTAGAGGTGCAATGTGTACTTAGACACCCCCTCTATGCATTTTGTGTAACAACTGTGCATGGAACAGTTCATATACATCTTTTATTATTCCTGGGAGTTATTAATGCTTGAGCACTTGGGATATTTTTGCTTGATGATTCCTGAAAAAGTTCAGCTATATAGGAGTCTCGGTGGTCCAATTTTGGCAAATAAGTGTGGTATGGCTTAGCCCCCATCTAGTCTTTGGGGGTACTTGTCCTTCTTAAAACTGGTGAGTGTCTAGGTGACACTCCACAAGAACTGATGCTGAATAGGCATGCAATTCCCAAGGATTACACAGTGAAAGAAAGAAGTTGTGGTCCAGTCCATTCAAGGTTCAATGAGAGAAAGCAGTCCTGAGCAGAGTCCAAAGATGAGAGGGTAATTGCAATAGTCATTATTCAATGATAATTACATTATTCATTATTCAAAGCATTTAACAGTTTTTCACTTACTGTTACTACAGTCCAGAAAGTAGCTCACTGGATTACTCATTACTAACATATTACTATCACTATTATATCCATGCCACAGAAAAATACAGATTAATATTCTCTAGTCTGGCCCCCATCTCTGATCATGATCATTCTCAGTGGATTACCTCAATGGTAAGCCTGATTGTAAGCCTGAGGGCAGGGAACTGTCTAATTTGAATAACAATTGTAAGACACTCTGATAGCCTTTAGGGCTGAAGAGCGGGGTATAAATATTATTATTATTAGTAGTAGTAGTAGTAGTAGTACATTCATCACCCCACAGTATAGCAGACAACATGGCTGTCACATGTATTGCACACATGCTTTGAGAAGATTGCAATAGCAGTCACCCACTCAGTCTTTCTTTCTTCCTCTTCCTCTCACCCAAATAACTGCTGCAGAGATCATGCTTGAGCTACCCTCAGGGATTCAGATGAACATCTTCTCTTCTCTTAAACGCTATCTCACAGCTCAGAACATTCCTCTCTCACAAAACCTAGCCAGTCCTAGGAGTTTATCAGACCAGAAGAATTTCTCTCTATTTCGAATGGATCCAATTCGAATTCAGATAAATTCGCTAGTTTAGTGAATTTATATAAATTCTAATTGCATTCAGAATGCGTTCAGAATGACTTCTCATTGCCCGAAAATGACGTCCCATTGCCCGAAATTGCATGAGATACTCTAATACACAATAACGTAAAACCCATGATTGCGTTCGGAATGACTTCCCTTTTGCCCAAAATTGCATGAGATACATTCATTCACAATAACATGAAACCCCATGATTGTGTCCGGGTTGCCATTGGATTATACTTCCAATTACTGCCGTCTGATAAACTCCCTAGTGTAGACCTTGTGCGTTTTGGAGCAGCTAGTCTAACAAGGAAACTTTTTCCTCTAATATTCACACAAACACACCTATCATGGTCTTGCTCTTTTCCTGAAGCAGTGACAGCAGTCTCTTTCATTAAAGGAGAATGGTGAAAGATAAAAAAGGTAGGTAACAACCTGGGTGTGTCTCATGTTTTCTCCTACTCCTCCTTTGTCTCTGCTTCCATCTCAGACCATCTCTATTTCTTCTTGGTTTATCTGCTCCTTACTAATTGTACCACACAAGATGATTCCCTCCTTCTCCCCTTCTCATTGCTTACTCTGAGTCAGAATGCAAAGGGATCTTGTAGCACCTTTGAGACTTGAGCCTGTACATGCATCTGAAGAAGTAGGCTCAGGTCTACAAAAACTCATACAACCTACATCTTTCTTTCAGTTAGTCTCAAAGGTGCTACATGATCCCTCTGCAGACTACATTTTCAAACTAACATGGCTATGCCTTTGAATTCTGCATCATAATGTATATGAGTAATGAGTAACAGGCAGAAACCATCTTAACACTCAAAAGGAGTAAAAGCAGTTTTGTGTGGCTGTTATGGAAAAAATGTAACAATATTTTAGCTTATTACAGCAAAAAGTAGTCTATTACCAGAGTAATGACAGACAGCATGATGTAGTCATTTCAGCATTACACTATGACTCTGGAGACCAGTCTTCAAATCCCTGCTTGACCATGGAAACCTACTGGGTGAGCCTAGGCAAGTCACACTCTCTCAACCTCAAAGGAAGGCAAAGGCAAATCCCTTCTGAACCCATTTTGCCAGGAAAATCCCATTAAAGGTTTGCCTTAGGGTCACCACAAGTAGGACATGACTTGAAGGCACACAACAATTAATTACAACTAACAAACTTGATTCCAAGTGCTGTTCCAACCAGGTAGGTCTCTGCAAGTTCTGAACATCATTTTGGACTCAATAATGAGCTGGAGAAAAATGATAAACTAAAGCTAGATCATGACAAGATATAGATATGCTGGACAAGTCCAGGAGGTTGTTATAGGATATATTCTACATCAAGGTCATACAATTTGAAGAAGCAGGTACACAGGTAAGTGGCTATTAATGGCTCCAGTGTAAGGGATTTAGTCCAGATTTTAGTCCAGGCTTTAAAGATTTATCCAAGGTTCTGAACCTTATTTCCCAAATAGGCTAAGGATCTTGGTGCCTCTTTTAAATCTATCCAAAAACCCAGAGGACATTCACTACTTTTCTGACATGGGACCCACCAGACAGCATTGCTTGGTTGTATTCCTTGGTTCAGCATTGTCACTGATGGCCTTCATAATTTAGAGTGCCCTTTACCTTGGCTACACCACTGCAACCTTTCCAGTACAAGGAAGATTTGGTTACCCATAAACTGAGAAATGCCAAGTTGGATTATTGTAATGTGTGGAGAGCAGGGAGGATTATGCCAAGTAAGCTACAGTCAATTAGGAGTTAGCGGGTGACAGCCAATAGAAGTTTGACATGTAAAGAAAAAGAATTCCATTGCTGACAGTTAGATTCAGATAGGGTTTTGGTTTCAGAGAGTGAGGGCCCGGTTTTGTGAGAGTCTAAAGATAAGGGACTATGAGGGCTAAAGTTCAGAAGGAAAGGACTTAGCTCTAAGACCGAGATCAGAGTGAGGTAGTTTTAGGGATAGCATGAGGGCTAATATACATAAGGACAGTGCGAGGGTCCTAAAAGAGAATACTTGTTGTTTAATAGATTTATATAAAGTTGAAACAAAGTGTAACAAGAAAAAATGAGGCCCTGTGCAGACTGGCCATTAAGGGGTGGAGTTGGGGTGTCCAGTCAACATGATGCACACCCCAACTCTGGCCCCAGGGCACCATGATGCTGCACATCACTCCACACATTGCATGGTGTCACGGCATTCCTCTGGTGCTGCATCCACATGACACAGCAACAAAGGAGAGCCTTCAAGCCACAACATCACAGCTATCGTGCCCTTTCCAGGGTGCAAAAAAGAGCTGCTTTTTACAGCAACTTTTTGCATCCTGGAAAGGCCAGATCATGGCTGTGATGTGCAGTTGCTGCTGCCCCAGTCTGGTGCACCTGAAGACAGCTGCAGACCACCTCTTAGGGGTGGTCAGCACAGCTGAAATGAAACACTGACAACCAACATTTGAATAAAATTTTATTGTTCTTTTATTCAAGCTTGTGTGCACCTGGAATTATTTTCCATGCTACTAATAACTAAAGTAAACCCATAGATTATAAATAAATGTCTGAAACTTTACATATTGGGACAGCTGTGGTTGTATAATACACTCTAGGGCTGCCCACTAATATAAAGAGGTTTGGGGAAGGAGAGGTTCATCACAGCTATGCATGGAGATGATTCTGAAGGCATTAACCAAAAGCATTAACTAATGCAGAATCTGACAGCTAGGATTTTCACTAGTTTATCCAGATTTGGCCAATTCTGAAAGAGTTACACATGCCAGCTATTGGCTTCATGGCACAACTGCTGGTTTTTAAATTTAAAGCCCTGGACAGATTTGGATGCAGATATTTGAAGGTATTCTTCCTCTCATATCAACCTGCCCATATACAAGTACAATCGGAGTCTACACCAGGAATAGGCAAGTTCCTGGCCATTAGCTTATGCCGATTGGTGGTAATGGGAGTCTGTGTTCCATTTTTTTTTAAGTGAGACCACATGGTTTTAAAAAAAACCCATACAGCCCATATTAACAAATGGCTGATACACCTGTGATTTGGGTCTCTTCAGCATTCCAAATTACATATTACATTAGAAATTTACTAGGGGTTGTAAAATATGGGGAGACCAAAGAACTGAATCCATCCCTTCAATTTTGCTGCTACCTGTCATATCTTGGGGAAATTATACAGTTGAACACTTGTGTAGGACTGCGAGGTCTACTTCCTGAATATTTCAACCAATGTTCTAGGAAATGTGAGGTGATATGAAAGTTTTATTTGTTGTACTCTATCTGTGATGACACACTGGAACATGTATACTATTGCTAAGGCAGTGCAGTCATTAAGGGGATGAATATGCATGCACGAACGATCCCTAAGGGGCTCTTGAAAGGTTTGTTTTTGATACAATGATAAGTTGTGTTCTATAAAGGTTGATGAAAACTACAACTAGAATTACATTTACATTGCCTGTCATTTGATTCAAATGCCTTCAAGTCACTTGTTGACTTAACGGCAACGCCATGAACTTCATAGGTTTTTCTTAGGCAAGGAACACACAGTGGTGATTTTGCCATTTGTCTTATTGGCATCAAAGGCAAATTATTAAACACAGGCCAACCTCTGTTGTTAAGTGTGCAAACATATACCCGGTACTTTATGAACCCTGCAAGAATTAAATTATCATAAATAATGGAAAAATTGAGCTTTTACTAATTACAACCAGGAAAATCTCTGAAGAAACCCCAGTGTAAGAAATCATGCTATCAGAGATTTACTATTCATTAATTTCTATTCATTATTCATTCCTAGTTTACCCATGCATTTAGCAGGAGGAAAAAAATGAATTAATTGTTTTTGTGCAAGGTTTGGATAGCAGCACTTCCATAGGGAGGTCCTCTCGATGTGTCTGCGTGTGTGTGTGATACAAAGAAGGGCAAAGGGAAGATACCATAAAACATATTAATAATGAACAAATCCTTCAATCATGGATAATTGTGAAGCCAAAAAAGTATCATTGTGCAAAGGGGAGGAATCAGTGTCCATAGAAGTATCCTTAAGGTATGCACCAAGACTATTTAGGGGCAAAATGAAGGCAATCAGAAATATTTATTTTAATTTAAATAGACTTACATTACTTCTCACTATAGTGACCTGTATGCCTCTTCACTGTCACTAGGTGATCTGTGAATTTGTTCAATCTTCTGTGGATGTAATACTGAGGAACAACATCCATTTTCTTTCTTGAGTTCTCTATATTTAAACCAGGCTTAGACAACACTTCAAATAAAGAACACATTTACAGAGAAGACTGTCTACTAACATCCTTCAGGCAGAGGACTGTCCTCTGTAAATATGTAAGTAACGACATGTGGCTACTTCATAATTTGGCGGTAGCAGCTTGTAAGGTTTATTCTTGCCTATGCATTTCATTTTATGTGATCACACAAGCAAAGGCTCAGTCCACTGTATCACCTAGTCTAGACGTAGCCACTAAAATAGTGAGCTTTGATTAATTCATTCATGCCAGGGGATATTTTGGGCTCCATACCCCCATCTTTCTGTCCCATGGTCTCCACTGAGTACCAAAATGGTAGAAATCAAAAGGATGTAACCATATTGACTGAGATAAAATTGTTCTAGTTCATAAAGGAGAGGCCACATTCTCACAACAGTATAGTTTTCATTCAATTGGAGCCAGAGGTCTTCGAATAATGAAGCCCTATGCATATGCAGGATAGATAGATGAAAAGGAAGAAGAAGAGGAACAGGTAGCACAAATTGTGGACAATTATTTAATATGAAATAATACCTGTCGGGAGTGATGTCTTTCTGTTATTGCTTCCATTTTCTACAAAAAGATGTGTGCAAAACTTCCTCAGACTTTTGAAAAAATGTTTTTACATTGTTTGGCTCATCATCTGTTTATTGGATTGTATCTAGAGAATGATAGACTGTTTTTAACAGTTTTTTTTCATTTTAAGGGAAAGTGGATAAACATTTTACATATGTATTGTTTAAATTAAGTCTTATATTTCATTGCACATATGACAATTGCCAAAATTGTACTGTTTTTCTCAGTCCACCAATCCATAATAGCAAGGCCTGGAAAGTTACTTTTAAAAAACAATTCACTATATTCCCAAACAGCCTTCCAAATATTACCATTACTTTTCGAATTGTTTAAACATAGCCAGTTTCTCAAAAGTTTCTACAAGCTGAGGGCCAGTGATAAGAGCTGTTTGACAGTGGAATACTCTGCTTCAGAGTGCGATAGAGTCTCCTTCTTTGGAGGTTTTTAAACAGAGACTGGATGGCCATCAGTGGTATATTCCTACATGTTGGACTGGATGGTCCTTGTGTTTTTTTTCAATTCTATGATTCTATGACACATTTCACTTCTTGCACTCACCACATAGTCACTTCACCACTGACAAGAGAGTACTAGATAGCAATGCAAAACTCAGAACGAGTCAAGACCTGATCCATACAAGCAGTATATGAGCTGTATGAGCCCATACTTGAACCATACTTCTTTCGGTCACTTTCCCATAACTTTAAATGTAATTAAAAGGTTATAGTTCCCTTACAAAAGGAAAGATTCGATTCTTCATTAAGATATGGTTGAAAGGTCATGAAATATGAGGGGGTATCCAAAAGTTTTAATGATCAGCTTTTTAAAAAATTGACAGAAAGTTTGTTTTGATTTGTAGTTGTTAACTTATCTCTATGTAGTCACGATCTAGATTTATACATTTTTCCCAGCGTATCTTGACCCTCCGAATACCTGATATTTTAGAAGCCTGCAGATTGTGCCTGATGAGGATTTTACACTTTAGTCACTTCTGGCAGAGGCAGTCACAAAAATAAAGGACGCAATGAGCTGATTTTCTCAGTAACGTGCACTTAGGGACCAATGATGGCACTGACAAAATTTCATCAATATGCCATAATAACTTCCAGGTGATAATTATTACTTCACGATACCTCCTCGTAAGGACATAAGTTAACAACTACAAATCAAAACAAACTTTCTATTTTTAAAAAAGGTGATCATTAAAATTGTTGGATACCACCTCGTATACCTTTCTTAAAGGAAAAGCGGGACTTAATTATAAACAACTAGTAATACAATGCAGCATTTTAACTAGTACTGAAGTTCAACCTCTGAATAATAATTGTTTACCTTACAGGCATGTTGTTGTAATCAATGAATAATATAAAGCAGACTAAACCTTATAAATATTAAATAAACCATAATAATTAAGCATAAGTGCTATATAACTCTTTCTTATAGCCCCATATTAAGATCTCATTTTAGGTGGTTTCAAAAATTCGTGGTGAACATTATGTAGAAATGCCTTTCACTTAATTATGAAAATCATTTTTGTAATAAAAAATTCTGTTTTCTTCAGAGATGAGCCTTTCAGTAAATATGCAACCATATTAAGGGCAACATTGTAATCAGACAGAAATCACATAATGAAACTTAATTTTCATAGAATCATAGAATCATAGAGTTGGAAGAGACCATAAGGGCCATCCAGTCCAACCTCCTGCCATGCAGGAACTCCCAGTCAAAGCATCCCCGACAGATGGCCATCCAGCCTCTGCTTAAAGACCTCCAAGGATGGAGACTCCACTACACTCCGAGGGAGTGTGTTCCACCGTCGAACAGCCCTTACTGTCAGGAAGTTCCTCCTAATGTTGAGGTGGAATCCTTTTTCCTGTAGCTTGCATCCATTGTTCCGTGTTCTAGTCTCTGCAGCAACAGAAAACAAGCTTGCTCCCTCTTCAATATGACATCCCTTCAAATATTTGAACAGGGCTATCATATCACCTCTTAACCTTCTCTTCTCCAGGCTAAACATCCCCAGCTCTCTAAGTCGTTCCTCATAGGGCATGCTTTCCAGACCCTTCACCATCTTAGTTGCCCTCTTTTGGACCCGCTCCAGTATCTCCACATCCTTTTTGAATTGTGGTGCCCAGAACTGGACACAGTATTCCAGGTGGGGCCTGACCAAAGCAGAATAGAGTGGCACTATTACTTCCCTTGATCTAGACGCTATACTTCTATTGATGCAGCCTAAAATAGCATTGGCCTTTTTAGCTGCCGCATCGCACTGTTGACTCTTGTTCAACTTATGGTCTACTTGGACTCCTAGATCCCTTTCACATGTAGTTTCATTCAGCCAGATGTCCCCCATCCTATATCTGTGCATTTCATTTTTTCGTCCTAAGTGCAGTACCTTACATTTCTCCGCATTGAATTTCATTTTGTTAGCGTTGGCCCAGCTTTCTAGTCTATTCAGGTCATTCTGAATTTCAATCCTGTCTTCTGGAGTATTGGCTACTCCTCCTAATTTGGTGTCATCTGCAAATTTGATAAGTATAGCCCCAATTCTGTCATCCAAGTCATTAATAAAGATATTGAATAGCACTGGGCCCAGTACAGAACCCTCTGGGACCCCACTGGCCACTTCTCTCCAGGATGAAAAGGAGCCATTGTTGAGCACCCTTTGAGTTCGGCCAGTCAACCAGTTACAAATCCATGTAACAGTTACCTTGTCTAGCCCACATTTTACAAGCTTGCTTGCAAGAATGTCATGGGGAACCTTGTCAAAGGCCTTACTGAAATCAAGATATACTATATCCACAGCATTCCCTTCATCTACCAAACTGATAATTTTATCAAAAAAAGAGATCAGATTTGTCTGGCAAGACTTGTTTCTCTGAAACCCATGTTGGCTTTTTGTGATTTTGGCACTGGCCTCTAAATGTTCCCAGACTCTCTGTTTAATTATCTGCTCTAGAATCTTTCCTGGAATTGATGTCAGACTAACTGGACGATAATTGTTGGGATCCTCTTTTTCCCCCTGTTTGAAGATGGGGACAACGTTTGCCCTCCTCCAGTCTGTGGGACTTCTCCTGTTCTCCAGGAGTTCTCAAAGATTATTGCCAATGGTTCCGATATTACATTTGCAGTTCTTTTAATACCCTTGGATGTAGTTCATCTGGTCCTGGAGACTTATATTCATTTAGGTTAACCAGGTATTCCTGTACTATCTCTTTACTTATTCTGTGCTGAAATTCCCCTAGTCTGTCTTCTGCTCCATTATCCTTAGGTTGAGCACCCTTTGCCTTTTCTGAGAAGACTGAAGCAAAGAAGGTGTTGAGTAATTCTGCCTTTTCTCTGTCCCCTGTTAGCATTTTGCCATCTTCTGCACGCAGTGGCCCAACCGTTTCCTTCTTCTTCCTTTTGCTGTGGACATATCCAAAAAAGCCGTTTTTAGTGTTCTTAACCTCTCTAGCAAGCCTGAGTTCATTCTGCGCTTTGGCTTTTCTGACTTTATCCCTACACATGCTTGCTATTTGTTTGAATTCCTCTTTGGTGATTTCCCCATTTTTCCATTTCTTATACATATTCCTTTTAAAACTTAGCTCAGTTGAAAGTTCCTTAGTCATCCATCCTGGCTTCTTGAGATATCTTCCATTTTGACAGCCTTTTGGTTTCTTTCAACATTTGGCTGCTGGCAACTTCATCTTATTTCTTTAAATCGTTCATCATTTTTCATAATGAGATTGTATTGTCTCCTTTTTGTTTGCATGAAGACTCTCAGTGGTAGACTGTGCCAGCAAATTTGAGGCAGTGAATGTCTATTACTTGGCTTCTCCTTTGAAAGCTACTTCTTGCACTTGAACAGCATTTGAAATCACTCAATATTAAAATATTCTCTGCCATTTGAGCAATGCAGTTTATTTTAGACTTTCTATCATCTATTCTGTTAGCAAAGTCTGTTCCTATTTCATCCCCAACAGGTGAGTGTAATCTAATAACCAATGAGCAACCATTGTTAATAGTCAGAATGGTTGCAGAGTTTATCTTTCTTTATTTTAACTCTTTTGTCATATGAAATAAATTGGTATGAAACAGATGCCTTGAAAGAAGCATTTTACAGGACAACAATTAGAAGATTTTCTGAAAACTTTAATGGGACATACCGCACAGTACTTTATACCATGCTTTAAATTAAAACTGTTCTGTTTATATTCAAATAGATGAAACAAGACCCCTGAGACTTGTGATAGTATGGTTAGCAGTCAGAACAGGGAATCCTTCCATGCTGATGAATGCTGGAGCACAGCAAGTGAGTGAAACTCATTTAGAGATCTCCATCCCTCATGGAATCAGGTGGATTTCCTTCTCTATGGCTTTCTAACCATGTTTCTAACCATGGCTTCTTTCGCCTATGGACAAAAGAATGTTAGGAATAATTGGAATTGCAATGGGATTTCCTAGGGTTAAGGAGTTCTTGTTGAGATGAAATTTGGGCCATTAGTCTAGGCTGGTGAGATTGAAATCCCTCATGTATTATATAGATAGCTATAATGTTCTGAGGCAGCCTCAGTTCCTCTCCTAAGTCCTCCTAAATTCTTTGTTTGGGGACCAGGGCCTATAAGAGGGGGATTCAACCAGTACATAGGTCTGGGCCTGTCAAGGAAGGGCCTGAGAATTTTTAAAGGCTCCCTTCCCTCTTAAAAAAATTGCCATTCTCTTCCATTGCATTATTTTACAAAGGTTATCAGAGATGGTTTGTGAAAGAAAGGTTAAATCCTCAATGTTGAGAGGATAATCTTCTCTGGGTGCAAAAACAATCTTGTTCCGGCTTGTAAAATTTCTTTTGAAGGCCCTGTTGGGGAGCCTTGTGCTCAACCATTTGTTCTCCACCAGTTTTTTTTAATTATTATTATTATTAACCTTTATTTATATAGTGCTGTAAATTTACACAGCACTGTACATACAATAATTTAATTAATTCCCTGCCTTCATGCTTACAATCTAAAGGTACACAACACAATAACACAGAAGGAGAAGGGAATGGTGGTGAGGAAGGGGATAAAATCTGAGGCCTGGTCCAAGGCCAATGTGCTGGAGGGAGGGCTCTGCTTCTTAACACATAAGTAGAGTACAGCATCCTGGGACAGGGAAGGGCACTCGCCTAGGAATGCTTCTCTAAACAATATAGTCTTTAACTCAGTTTTGAAACTGGTTAGACAAGTGATGAGGCAAGCATGTGGGGAAGGAAGGTTCCAGGAGTGAAGGGCAGCAAGCGAGAAGGGATGAATCCGGGACAGGGCAGTGGAAATCCTCGGCTATGACAGGAGACCTTGACTAGCAGAACAGAAGATATGAGTAGGAATGTAAGGAGGAAGAAGTTCAGATAAGTAAGGAGGGGCCAGTCCATGGAGGGCTTTGAAGATCAACAACAAAAGCTTGTGCTGGATGCAGAAGGGGAAAGGGAGCCAGTGAATGGAGGAGAAAAGAGGAGAAACATGGTCAAAGTGGTGAGTCAAAGAGACCCGCAGAGAGAGAAAGAGATCAAAGATATAGAGGAGTGAGGGCAGAAAAGAAGGGGTTATAGAGGTTAGAAGATGGGAGGGGATAAGATAACAGGTTGTAGGTTTGGAAGAGTTTAGCAGTGTAGAGAGTTCATCCAGAGAAAAAGGTGGAAACACAGAGAGTTTATTAGTAGAAGGTATCAGGAGATTAGTGGTAGGGGGCAAATTATGGGGAACTATTTCAGATCGAATAGTAGTGACTTTTGTGATGAAGTAGTTGGCGAAGTCAGTGGGGGGAAATGATGAGAAGACAGAGGGAGAGGAAGGTTTTAGCACTGTATTGAAACAGGAGAACAAATGCTGTGGGTTCCTCTCATTGGTGTAGATCAACAATTTATAATAGTTCTGCTTTGCCATAGACAGAGCACGTGAAAAGGATAAGAGGATGAATTTATAATGAATGAAATCGGCCCAATCCCTGAACTTTTTCCAAAGATGTTCGGCCGCTTGAGAGCAGGACTGGAGGAACCTGATAGTGGAAATAAGCCAGGGCTGACGTGTGTCATGGAGGAAGACACACGTACAGATACAGGGGCAAAGCTGTCGAGAGTTGATGAAAGAGTGGAGTTAAATAAAGACATTGCTGAATCAGCAGAGTCCCCAAGATCTATAGAAGAGAGAGAGATATTCAAAGTCTGACTGAGATGGTCAGAATTGAATTGCCCCCTCCATCAAACTTGTCTCACCAAGTGATGCTGCTGTTGTTTCAAAGGATACTTCCCTACATGTTCAGCCTTCTCTCCTTCTCCTTCTCCATGATCCTTATAGCTCCGTCTTGCTTCTTTCCCATTCTGCTATAATGGGAAAGAAAGGCTAGTTGTTATTCAACTTCTTTCTGGCTAATTTGATTACTCTGCTAGAGAAAACCACTACTATTCCTCACCTATTCCAATAGAACAGTATTAGGAATTCTCCGCCCCATGAACTGGATGTAGCTCATGGGCACTGTTGATTTGCCTGCAAAGTTCAACTGCACTAACCAGTGATTAGAGATAATAGTATACATAAAGCTGAGGGTTTTTCCCATAGAAATGAGGTCTGGTTTGCAGTGTGAGAAAGGTTTGCCTGAAATAGTTACTCTGGTTTGTAATTTAGGGGGAAAAAGTATATGAAACACAAGTTCTGTTTGGTGGCTCAAGAACCTATTGCATATAACTGAGCTGAGAAGTAGATGTACTGGGGCATCTCTTGAAAAGAGATTGTAGAACTAAACTGCAATCTGCACACTTGGTTGGGAAGGGTCAAAGTTGTTAGAGTTTTACATCTGGCCCCATCTAATTTTCTTTGGCCTCTTGCTCTAAGTTTCGTCCAGTGCTAGAATGCAGCCATTAGACCATTCTTAAATAGGCACTTGCCCTACAGGTCAATTTTATTTTCCTTTTTGTCTGCCAGTTGGGGCTTTTCCTGTCCCTGCAACACTGTGATCAGTCAGAAGGTAACAAAGCTCACTTCCCAAAAGTAGTGGGCAGATGGAAAAGATCTGAATCTCACACACTGAGTTATTCTAGCAATTCTTTCAATTCTTTCAATTCTAGCAATTCTAGCAAATCTTTCTTCTGTCTACTTTAAGAAAGTTGTTTCCTTCCACCTCTTTGGTTTTTTTTCCCCTATCAAAAACATGCAAAATTGTTAGTCAATTTAAAAATCTGCTGAGAAACATTTGTAGCTAGTTAGTAATGTAGTTCCATCAAAAACATGGTGTCAGAGAGCTGACAACCCTAATGAGGCAAAATAAAAATTTAAAGTGCCTGAACAGTGGGGTAGAATACTAAGTCGTATGGGTGGCAAAAACCAGCAAGAGTAAGTTCTTAAGAGTTAGACTATGCCTGGAAAGGGAAAATATAAATATATTAATGTGCTAACAAAGAACAAGAGATAATTCAATGGGTGACCTTAGACCTTCTGAGCTTCTGAAGGGCAACAGCAGGAATAAGCAATTAAGCTGCTCCCTGGAAGCAGAGATGAAGAAATGATGTTTCCTGATTTAATCAGACTGAGTACATCTATTATATCTGAATTTCAACACTACTGCCTGTTGACTCTAGTCTCTATCAGGCTGAACTTTTCCTGGGTATATTACTATAGTTGTTCACTCTGTTTGGTGCCTCTGACAGAAAGGTTATAGAAATCTGCCTTGTTTTGAAAAGCCTCTTTTATTCATTGTATTTTGTTACTGCCTGATCTTATGCATGCTTACTGAGAAATTATTATTTTTTTTCCTCAAGGAGCAAGGAGCATAGGATTACAGCCTCTGTGGCAAGCTGCTATGCTATCTCTGAAGCATTTTAGAGTTTACACAAGTGGTGCACAGGTATACTTGGAATACCACTTCAGATTGCTCTTGCGTTATACTTCCTCCAAACTTTAGTGAAGCCATATCTCTGTAATCATAAAAGTTACTCTAAGGAGATTATCACACGAGGGCTATTTACATTTTAATAACACTATTCTAACATTATTTAGTCTTTGATTCCCTCAGAATGCTGCTTGTTCAGAGGTTGTCTTTTCAGTACATGCCAATTCACACACACCTCTCACAGCCTCTTCACCTCTGAACAAGCAGCATTCTGAGGGAGCCAAAGAATGCCGAGGGAGTCAAAGAAAGAGGATAATCATCCCAGATGCCATCAAGCAGATGTCCAATTGTCCACCTCAGATCCAGAGGATGAGATGAGGCAATTTTTCCCCACTACATTAAGCCAAAAATCAGAAATGAGTCAGTAATTCCATGGTGTGTTTCTCTTAAGGGGTAGAATGATGTGAGAGTGAGAAAAGTCTACAGTTAATCCTCTATATACATGGACTCTGCATGCACCCATTCAACCATCCCCAGCTTGAAAATATTCACACACAAAAATTCCAAAAAGCAAACCTTGATTTTGCCATTTTATATAAGGGACACCATTTACTACACCATTGTATGTAATGGTACTTGAACATTCATGAATTTTGGTGTTCACGGTGGAAAACAAACGCCAATGCACACCAAGCGCAAGGGGCTTTCCTTAAATACTAAGTGAATATATAGACATTTGGTTCAGCGTATTATGTTTTCTATACACATTCACCAATATATATTCAATGATCCAGCAGCATTCTGATACTTGAAATAAAATATGTATTTCTGCTGGGTGAGGAGGAGGTTGACTAGGAACAAATACACAGAATGAGATTTTCCAAGCAATTGGCTCTTTACAGGAGGGAAAAACAGTAACAGCTTCATACATTTCCAGGAAGAATGCCTACTAAATAGCAGAGAGGCTAGTGAATAAAATTTAGGTATATTTATTAGTGAAGTGATCACTCAGATCTTGTTTGAAATGTGTCTATGCAACTTATATTTTTAAGTGATCAACACTATAGAAGGCAGACTAGCTTTGTAAAATTAATTTATCTTGGCAGATTATTCAGGACCATATCATATAAACTATCATGAAAAAGTGACAATGTCAAAGCATGGATTTACAGTTAAAGATGACAGTAGATGAAGTATGAAGGCTGAAAATCTGAGAAATGTCATGAAAACATTTAAATAAACCCTTGGGACAAAATGTGTGTCAGTTCACCAAGAATATCTTTTGAATTTGATACAGAGATGAGTTAGTCTCCCGTTCATTTTTTGTATTTCTCAAAATCCTGTTTACATTTTCTTGTTCATCATTATTTCATACTATTTTGCTAGATGCTGTCATTTTTTATTTTTTTTTGGACAGAATGGAAATTTGTATACAATTTTCATGCGTTTTTTGTAACATGAATGATTCATGCATTTCTTCCAATTTAAATATTTTGCAAGTGACTAAAATATGCCAGTTTTTTCAATCCACCACAATTTAGCTATTTGTATTTTAAAATGTTCATATCGTTTTGTGTGTACTTTATTTCTCCAAGATGCCATATAAGGTTGACCAATGTTCAGATTCTCTAGGTGCTTTCTTTTCTTGTCTTTTGCTTTGAATGTGTGTCAGGATAAGCAAAATACATTTCCATCCCTATAAGTTGATAATTATAATTGTTTTTCACTTGTGAGCTACACATTCAGCAAACAATGTAAAATACATATGGATGAACATATATAATCTTCTCAAGGAGCCTTATTGTTCTCCCATTTTCTTGGTCTTTCATCAGAGGTCTTTCACCTCTTAGGTCAGGGATAGGCAAATTGCAGGCCGTGAGCCATAGTCAACTCCTGTGCCCTATCTCTGTGGTCTACTCAAGTCCTACGAAGTCTTCCAACCATCCATTTAAAAAGATTCAACACATTTGGGGGGCAATATTTGCCTTAAACTCATACAGAAAGTTCCCCTAACACAAGAAAACACAAAAAAATTATCCCCACCCCCACAGACATCTCAGAACCCTTTACTGCCCTCCAAATACCATTATTTTCTTCTGCTGTCTCTCTCAAAATGGCAACACAAAATGATGCAATGTCACTTTCAATTGGCACTTTTAATAAATCTGTGTTGAAACTTTTAGCTCACTGTTTGTTTAGAGTTTGTTGTTGTTGTTGTTGTTGTTGTTGTTGTTTTTACTATTCATTGGTCATTTGGAGATCAATCAACCCACCAACCCCAATCACAATTGTGACATATGAGGAATATATATAAGAGAAATATATCTACAGGAATATATATACATATTCCTGAAATCACGTGAAAAGAGTGCTACCTACCATAAAATTGTAAGGTGGCTAAAAGGTCTTTCTTGATATTTGTTCAGTATGAAAAAGGTCATTCCATGGCTCTCACAACATCATGTGGGGCTGCTTTCAAAATACTCCAAGAGATGTAGTTAAATAAGAGTGTTGGAGAGGGACATGGGCAGCCTTATGCAGCATGGGGTATGTTTTAATATATAAAAGCAAGAAAAATCACTTGGTCACCTCAAAAGATGAAAGTAAGCAGTAGCCCTAAAACTCGTTCAACACCCTCCCCCCAAAAAAATAAATCAGCAAACAATTGCACACAAACAGAGAAAAATATATTGAACTAGGATTTATATATTGGGCAAGAATTAGGCAAGGATTTTGCAGTGCTTAAAAACAATGCATTTTTTTTTAGCACAATTCATTACCATTTTCAACATGAATTTAAAATGCATTATCTTAACTGTTAAACAATGGCAGCATTATTCTTAATTACCATCCCATGCTCCTTTCATCATTACATCCACAAGGGTAATTGGGGAGGCTTTGGCCACTGGAGGGCATTTTTAATTAATGTAAATTATTTTCTAATTTAATGATGGCACTATTAACTTTTTAATAGTGATTAATGCAAAAATATCATTATAAAGTCCTCTTAATGTATTAACATTTCTAAAATAATTGTGTTTCATTTTTAATGCTCACACATTTGTGCTAATAGTAATGTTTTCTGGCTTTGGGGGTTTGTTACAGCAATAACTCTTAGACATGTACACATACACTTCAAGCAACCTCTTTGTATTGCTTTGGGTGATTTAAAGGAAGTCATACTAATTAAGGATGAACTTTATTCTCATACTTGCTCTGAGACCAGTATGTCCTATTCAGTGAGTTACTGCTTCATAGTAGTAATTCGTGAGCCTTTTCCATTAACATGAACTTTATGTAAATTAAAATTAAATACTTAATATTTCTCTAGAAAATATTTTCTTTAAGGCTTTCTAGAGTACTCATTTCCAGAAGCAACAAGGCTGTCTTGTAGCACATTGAAGACTAACTAATTTCTTATTGTCTGGGAGTAAGTCTTAGTGAACAGAGTGAGACGCATGCACGTACAGTATCCAAATTTTATAACTCAGAAAATATGTTTCTGCTTTATCTTATACCCAAATATTGCCACTGGAGTCTCTGCCTTTCCTGATTTAACAGTTTGAATTCTGATTGCATTTCATTAGTAGTCAGAACCTCCTCACTCACCTTCTGAACTAACCAAATTGAAATAAGAGGTCTACAAGCTTTGCTATTTTAACTCCAACCTGCAAAACAGGACTGACAACTCATCTTACATTTACTTGTAAAGTATGTTAACGATCACATTCTGCTATTATTTACTCCCCTGGGATTGCTGATCTATCAGATCAGAATAGAATGGAACCCTGAAAGTATAAAAGGAGGTTGACAGTTCTGCTTGGGAATCCATATTGGCTTTGTTGTCAAGGAACAGTTCCAGGATCATTCTTCTGGTGTCAGTTCATGACAGAGTGTCCTCATTCACAGCCACAAAGATTCAGACCTCCCCGTATCTGTAATTCAGTACAAAAGTAAATACAATTTGCAAGAGCTGGATTCATTTAACAACACCAGTATAACAAATGATGGGCTGAATATTCAGAAGAGAAACTACCTGCTATCCTGCTGCAGCCTAGGTACCAGCAGAATTGTCAAGGTGTTGTCCTTCATTAGTTTTTCTATTGTTACCGTAGCAGTTTTGTTCATTTGTTGTCAAGCACTTACAAACCATTACTGGCAGAAAAACAGAGTTTACAGTATTTGTGTTTAAGTAATTAGCATGATCATACTTTGCTTTTTTAAAAAATGTAACTGTAGGGAGATGAAGTAGGGTTGACATCACACCACAGGAAGACCTTTCCCTTTCCTCCACAGACTGTGTGCTAGCATGGGCTGTATTTTGTACACTGGGAGAAGAAGGGAGGCAAAAGCCAACTGTTTAATTCTTCTCTTTTCCTATGATCTTCACTGCTGTCACTGATGTATTTACCTGTCCCAAGTTAGATTACCAACAGTCCTTTATCCTTTATCATGTCATTGTTTCCTATGCGCTTCCATACTGTCACTGTCAACACAGTTCACCAAATATGCAGTTAGCTGTTGGCTGAAAGTCAAGGGATCAGAACAAAATTAAACCTAGTAATTAAAATTATTTAAATTAAATTAGTAAAACATAGATTGCACAAAAGGTTTGTAAGGCAGCAATTAAATCATTATTGTAATTATTTTTATTTTTGGTAGGGGAGAAGATTTCACAACAGCTTTAGCGTTTAGTCAGAAGACTGATTAGGATACAAAGACAAAAGGAAAACATGCTTCCTAGTGTAGACTCTTTGACTAATTTAAGACATAAAAGCAATTTCTGTCAATTCATAACAGTCTGTTGATACTATAGTTTCCAGCCTTCTTGTTTCTACTCATTGTCTTTTGTCCCCTGAAGTCTGAGTCCTTTGCAGCACTCCTTGTCCTGACTTCTGATATCTAGCTCTTCCTTTCTCTCTCCTTACATTCTTCAATTAGGTTAGAAATGTAAATAATGTTTGCAAATTTCTCATATTTCATGTGAATGCAAGACCATCTTGATATTACTCATTCCTTGCACAAGAACAAAAAGTTGAGCATATATTTGTCAAAATAACCACAGTTTCCATAAGAACCTCTGCATAAAATTAACCTGATTTCCTTTTCTAAAGAATGCACACAGATACAGCAAGCATAGAAAAACAATGGCTTTTTACAAGGTCTTACTATGCCTGCCTTTCTCCTTCCCTCCTTTACTGCATTTTCCTCTATCTGTCTGCAAATCTTTTTGATAGCAGCAGCATTGGAAGGATAGTAAAGGAGAGCTAGTGAAATACTGATTTTTGGTATCAAGTTACAGCCGCATGTCTAAGTAATGCAATAAACTTTGAGCTGGGAAAGAAGAAATTTTACTCTAGCCAATTCTACTGTAACTGTGTGTTCCTGTTTACCTTAGGTAAGGCAAACAGCAGCTTCCTAAAGAATCCTTTACTGAGCAAGCATCACACATGTGCATCCACAATTCTCTAAACATTTTCTCCCCATTTCCAAGTTTGTTTCCTGCTGGTTCCATGAAGATTAAAAATATGTCATCCCTGCACACATGTTTAGATAATTGTGGATGCATATGTGTGATTTTGATGGTGGGAAACTTTGGTGAACAAGACCTCTGCACACATATTGAATGAAATGACAAGAAAAATAATTTAGAAAGAGAGGAGCTGAATAAAACCTGTCCTCTCAGATTATTGCACACCTCCATCATTTCCTTCCATTCAAGAAAAATAAGGCACTCCTAGCTGCAGTATGCATCCCTGCCACAGCACTCACTCCATTGTAAGATGATCCTAAGATCTTCAGAGTCTTGTGAATGTGTCACATTGAATGAGATTAGGGGTTTCACTGGAAACCTTTTAAAAGATGTAAATTCATCAAGGGATCATACAATCTTTCTATCACCTTACATTTTGTTCTTGATCACCTTTTGGTAAAATATTGTTTCATACTAAAGCTTTTAGGCAATTAACATCTTAAGGAAAGTAATCTTCCAAGAAGAGCAGTTAAGTAAATCATTCATGGGCAATTATATTAAAAAAATGTGAACAGATGTGATTTTATAGAAAGATGGAGTTGAGGAAAAATCTGAATAGGAAAGGCTTTAAATGCAGCCCATTTTGTGAAAAATAGACCTTTCAAACAGAAAAAGAATGTGAATAAGCACTCTTTTTGTCTTGCATTTTGATGTTACTATGCTATCAGCTTTGTACTATGTGCAAATGAAAATATTTGGCTTGGCATGAACAAATTAAAATGTCAGCTATTCAAACTAAATAATAACTTTACCAGTAGAAATTCCTAGATATGTTTTAAAATAGGCTTACTAAATACTGTTGTTTTCAGATTGACTGTCCAATGGTCAATGGGTATTTTATTGTTTTTATAATCAGATTAAACAGATAATAAAATATGCAATAACCATAAAGCACTCAATGGGAAAACAAAAGAAGTGAGAAGCCCATTTGTAATGTTCACTTTGCATAGATTGGTTTGAAATAGCAGGGAGCTATTTTATTTGTTGGAATGAATATAAATTTGAATAAGGTGGGACATACCTGTTAAAATACAATAAAGGAAAACAATAATTTTTAATTTTGAAACTGGTCACAAGAATAAATTTTGAAATTTTGAAAAATTTAAATCGAGACAATACTGTACACTTGAGTGTTCAAAAATGTTCTTACTGTCGCACTTTGACTAGTAAATGCAGTATTGTGAAATACTATATTTGGGTATTAAAATATTGCTGGCAAAATAATATTTGGAGGGGATAATTTTTTTCTACAAAGTGCTCTGCAGTGTTCGCATGGTGCTGCTATCACTATGTTTGTCATTAGAGATGGTTGAGAAGCCTCTAACTACTCTGTAAGCCTGAATTGAGACTTTAAAGCATTTCATTTGAATATGAGGGACCCGATTTCTTTATCCACAACATTGTCCGGTTTCTTCTATGCATTTTATGGATAATACATACACAGTATGGAGAGCCAATGGGCTCATTCATATATCAGGACAAACCAGTATTCTTCAAAAATGAGATTACCAGGTCAAAACCAGAGCCAAACCGTTGTACCACCCAACTTTACCCATTTGTCAGGGACAGTCCCAATTCCCACTTTGTTTTCAGCTTCCTTTGATTGCTGGAGTAAATAGGAATGTAGTTTGCATTCAATTCAGCAGGGAGAACGGGGAAAGAAGGGACAGAATCCTCTCTCTCTCAGTAGGCTCAGGGAAAAGCAAACAGCTGCAGCCTCTCCTAGCTTGTGTGTTCTTCCTCATTCATAATTTTGGCTATCTTGACTACATTCCAGTATTCCTTGGCCACATGTATCCCAGCTTTCATCTGTGAAATATGAGTCAGTATGAAACTTTCCATCCATTGTTTCCTTATTTTGACATGCCTACCAACCACTGTGTCTTGCCTCCTCCCAACTAATGGTATGTTGGCTTGTTTTTCTGGCATTTTGGATAAGAGACAAGTCAAGGTTGTTGGTTCTGATAACAAAATAAGCAGGAGTGGCCAAAGTGTAGCCCTCCAGATTTTGTTGAACTTCATCTCCCATTAGCCCGAATTAGCATAACCAGGGTTGGGGTTTGAAGTCCAGCAGCATCTTGAAAGCCTCATAGCTTCCACATCTGAGACACCAAATCATAGACTGAAGGTCTATCAATCAGCAGACATTAGTATGTTGCCTCATCACCAATTCTAAATAATTCTGCCTTATCATTGCATGCAAATTGGCTTTCTTTCTTCTCTTGAACATCCTCAAAACAATAGAGCTAGCATTCAGAGCACTTGCAATGTCGGCTACCATCACTGAGCTGGTTGGTCATCCAAGTAACTAGCATATCACAGCCCTAAATCCAGACAGGTCTGTCCTTAGATGAGGTCTGAGATCTGTGTGGCTCTCTAGATGTTGCTACATTGCAACTCCTGGGGGCCCTAGCCAACATATCTAATGGGAAGGAATGGTGGGAGCTGAAGTTCAGCAACATACAGTGGGGGTACATAATTCCCACCCTGGGCATGAGTTTAGAAAGAAAGTTATGTTGGAGTAAGCTAATGATATAATTAGCAGGATGTTGCATTCTCCCTGTGTTCCCACACTGGGAATGGTTCAATTGTTTTTCTAACTGTGACATACTTTAAAGGTGATGATTGTGTTGTTGTTGGTGGTGGTGTTGTTGTTTTAAAAAGCATACCCTTCTTCTTCCTAGAAATGGGTTTGCTGGATCTATGTAGCCACCTTTCCCATGACCAACTGATCATATGTTTGTTACACTTTAAACAGAGATTGCTGTTTCTCTTGGGAGAATATGCATGAAAATTAATGGATTCCATTTCCTCCATTTCAATCTTATTTTAATATAGTTTTTTATATATGTTGAATACTTCTGGAATTTTTGTATATACAAGTATTTGTTTTTTAATTTATCTTTACCTAGCCCAAGTCTTTCTCAATATACGGCTTTCTTTTCTTTTCTTTTCATTCTGTTACCAGTATTTCTCCCAGTGTTTATTCTTAAATATATACAATAAACTATTGAAGAAAAGAGATGTTCCCTTTTGGCATCTTTCTGCACTGACTAGCATAACTCCAACTCCAATCCATAGGGCTTCTAATAATTACTATATTACAATATTCATACAAGGCCTTGCATGGTTTTCACCCTCACATTCTTTTCCTCATTTTTTTCCTCTCTCTCAGGATATTTAATTCAAACTCAGTGTGCTTTCCCCAATGAAATGAGTTAGAGAAAGTTGAGTTCTAATAAATGATTTCCACAGATAATCTCAGTTGGTTTACCTGCTATCGTGAATATGATGAAGCCAGCTAAACAATGATAGAGTTACAAAAGTGAATATGTTTTTTCCTCTCTCTGTGCAGAATTGCTTTTTGACAAACCTCCCCGTGGGACTCTAGTTGCAACTGAGGCTTGAACGAAAACACATTGGAAGTCTAATTACCTGGTTGGTAGGGTGGTAGTGAATGATACAGAAAAATAATAGGACCAATTCGGGATGGCAAAGACGCAAAAATTAATGTTAGGTGAGGTTATGAAGCTTCGATTGGCTCCAGTAGTACATATAAAATATTGGAGTCAATAAAACCTCAGTATTCATATCTTGACTCATGCATGCATTGATACATTGCTTTTATGCTTGTGATACTAGTTAATGAAGGGGCAGAATTAGGACTGAACCCTTCCCCAAAAGGGGGTGATTATTTTGCTTTCTCAATCCCATAAAAAGTACCACCTGTTTACTGGTTATTTCACATACTGTTGAAAAGTGTGTAATGCCTCAGCACTCCTTTACTTCCAGGATTAGACACCTTCATTTGCAGCAGTCCTTGATAGGGACATGCATGGAATCCAGTGCAGGGATCAGAGGGATCCAATGCAAATACACTGGAGTATTCAACAGGATGTACCAATTTACATCCCAATAAACTTCCCATTCATAGTAAATTTATATCTTCCCATTCATAGTAAAGATTTGTCAGCCTTCTAACATAGCTTAATTTGGATGTCACGAGATAGCAAATGGTCAATTATTTTATTTACAATTACCATATTTGTACTAAGGGATAGAGCCACTGGTAGAATTTTCTGTCCCATACACTTGGCTCACCTTTAGCAATATGCAGCTTCACTTTCTCCCACCTCTCTCTTTGCCACTTTGACTCAGGTTAAAAAAAAAAAAAACAGCTTCATTTATATACCGCTTCATACCATTAAGGAGTGTCTAAGCGGTTTACAATTGTAAGCTATTTGCCCCCCAACAATCTGGGTACTCATTTTAGCGACCTCGGAAGGATGCAAGCCTGAGTCGAGCTTCAGCCCTTTGCTGGTCTTGAACTCGCCACCTTATGATTTTTGAGTGAGTGGCTGCAGTACAGGCATTTAACCACTGCGCCACCAGGGCTGATAACCAGGTTAACCCTGCTCAGTGATGTTATCACATAGCCAATAAATCTGGCTATGTGGTACCAATACAATGACAAAACATGCACTACACTGATAAACTGACATGACCAAAAAAGGGCATAAGTGTACACAAACATGCATGTACACACACATAAAGGTAAAGGTATTCCCCATTGACAAGGTTGTCAAGGTATGTCCAACCATAGGGGGCGATGCTCATCTCCGTTACTAAACCAAAGAGCCAGCATTTTTCACAGACTACTCTGCCATCATGTGGCTAGCATGACTGCACAGAACGCTGTTTACTTTCTCACCAAAGTAATACTTATTTATCTACTTGCATTTGCTTGCTTTTGAACTGCTAGGGTGGCAGAAGCTGGGAATAGTGATGGAGCTCACCCCTTCATGTGGCATCCAAGGCTTGTATTGCTAACCTGGTGCTCTTATAAATCTTGCAATCAACAGAGTCAGTGTCTTAACCACTTGAACCACCATCCCTTGTAAGTAGATGTAAATATAAATATAAACATTCTTCAAAAGGGTGACAGTCCCTCAAGTCCTCTAGGGGATTGGCAGAGATGAAATGAGATAGACAGCAACTGGAGCAATGCTGGTGGAAACTCATCCAAATCCCATCCTATAGTGTACTTGAAGAGCTGCTTGATGGCAATGCAGACAGCAAAACAATAATTCTACTCTCTCATCATTGTATCTGCTTTCTAGGTAGAACACCTAGGAATATGGTTAAATATATTCCTAGCCTAAGAAAACCCTATGAAATTTATGGGTTTACCATAAGTTGAAAGGCGACTTTAAGGCACACACTACACACACGGACATTATTTTGAAAAGAACATATTATCAGAGCATTCTTAGCCACAAATATAACTGTTAATCTCAACTTCAGTAGAAACATTCAATAAATTAAATTTGCATAAGTGTTCATTTTTCAAGTTCCCGTTGATTTAATGTGCCTACTCTAGTTAAAATTAATCATTGGATTTAGGCCTTACTTGGCAGAAGGTAAGGACATGGGGAACTGCTTAGTCAAACCATTGCTCTATCAGCCCCTAGACTGTGTTCACTGCCATAGTTTCAACATAGCAATACAGGACATAGAATTTCATGATTTACAGAGTTGACAATCAGATGTAGCAAGTTCATATCTAAATGCCAAAGGCAAGTTTCTACCTAAATGTCAAATGAAAGCATTGATTTCAATTAACCTTGCCATGTTATTTTTCTGTAAAATTAATGTATTGTCCACATTCATAAATTACATCATGCACATATTTTTCAAACCCATAAATACAATATGTTCAGTTTACAAAAATAATAGGAGACATCCCTTATGATAAGGGATAATGTCAATCCTATAAGGGACAGGCTTCCCAGCCATCAACTAGGGAGCTTATTACACGACCAATTTTTTCCTGAAAAACCGAACGCAATCATGGGGTTTCGCGCGATTGCGTGATTTCTCACCACATGCAATTGCCGATTTTGCGAACGCAATCATTAGGTTTCGCGCGATTGCGTGATTTCTCATTACATGCAATTGCTTGTTTTTGCGAACGAAATGGGAGTTTTCACGTAATTGCGTGAAAGGTTATTATATGCTTTTGCCTAATATGCGAATGTGGTCCAAACGCAATCAGAACATAGGCAAATTCGGTGAACTAGCGGACTTACAATTCCTATTCCCTGGCAATTTCGTATTCATTTCGCTTTTTGGGGGTGTGATAGGCATTTCTATTCATCCCCAATTTCGCCATCATTACTACAATTCCCATGATCCTTCATGGCGCTGGCTTCTCCTTTTTACTTCCTGTAGTGCCCAAAATGTTTTGCCATGCATGAACAGGTGGCCAGAAGAGGGAGCACTTTTATGCTCATCTAGTGCCAGCTTTACCCTCATCTTTTTGCGTGATTCCTGCCTTCCAACAGTTGCCATAGCAATTCCTCCTTCACTTGCCCAGTTAAGATGAGGTCCCCAAGGGCTATCCAAACAGACCCCCCATCTGCCCTGGTTCCCATTCATTCCATAGAATTCATGCATGGCACCACTTGTCCGGGTAGATAAGAATTGGCACTGTTACAGTGATTTCAAGATGACACTCACGTCATGGGGCATGGGGTCCTGAGAGTCTTCTATTCTGACCCATAACATGCAGCATGATTTGATGAGGAATTCCTGCATGGCACACCAACATCTCAGCGCACATGGGGCTTTGGGCACTGGTCCAACATGGAGGATGCTTTGATGGGGTATTCCTGCATGGCATGGCACACCAACATCTCAGCACGCATGCGACTTAGGATGCGGGGCCAACATGGAGGATGCTTTGATGGGGAATTCCTCCATGGCACACCAACATCTCAGCGCACATGCAGCTTTGGGCATGGTCCAAAATCATAGATTCATAGAATCACAGTTGGAAGAGACCACAAGGGCCATTCAGTCCAACCCCCTGCCATGCAGGAACTCTCCATCAAAACATTCCCGAAAGATGGCCATCCAGCCTCTGATTTAAGACCTCCAAAGAAAGAGACTCCACTCCAAGGGAGAGTGTTCCACTGTCGAACAGCCCTTACTGTCAGGAAGTTCCTCCTAGAGAGAATCTCTTTTTATTAATATGGTAGAATCTCTTTTATTAATGTGGTAGAATCTCTTTTTATTGAGTTTCCATCCATTATTCTGGGTCCTGTTCTCTGGAGCAGCAGAAAACAAGCTTGCTCCTTCCTCAATGTGACATCCCTTCAAATATCACCTCTTAACCATCTCTTCTCGAGGCTAAACATCCCCAGTTCCCTGAGGCGTTCCTCATAGGGCATGGTTTCCAGACCCTTCACCATCTTAGTTGTTCTCCTTTGGACTCGCTCCAGTTTCTCCACATCCTTTTTGAATTGTGGTGCCCAGAACTGGACACAGTATTCCAGGTGGGGCCTGACCAAAGCAGAATAGAGTGGCACTATTACTTCCCTTGATCTAGACACTATACTCCTATTGATGCAACCTAAAGGGGTGAGTACCATGGGCCCTCTCTGCAGCCAGCAAGGAACCTTTCCCAGATCTAATGCCTTGCTATGGGTAGTCATTGCTAGGAGGCCTCTGCCATTGCTACTGCAGGCACTATGCCTAGCATAAGGCTTGGGACTCTGCCAGGAGGGCAGATGAGGGGTCTCCCCCTTCCTTCCCATTCCTGGTCCCAGTGGCACCCAGGATCCCACCAGATCCTGTTGCAGCCTGGGAATCACATGGTGATGTTCCCAGGGCTCTTGCACAATCCCTTTGACTTCTTATAATGAAATGTGTGGAAAGAGGCACATTTGCCTCTTCGGGCAAATAATAATAATAATAATAATAATAATAATAATAATTTTATTTGTATCCCGTCTCTGCCATCTTGGCTGCATGGCTTTAAGGTAAGCTAGGTAGGGCCCAGCAGGAGCTGAGGCTTGCAACTCTAAAATGGTCTTTTTTGGCTGCCACAGAGCATCCCACAATGAAAGCAGAAAATGGCCTCTTGCCCTCGCCAGAGGGAACATGGCCTTTGCCACCCACCTCTAAACAGAGGCTGGATAGCCATATGTTGGGTGTGCTTTGATTGAGAGTTCCTGCATGGCAGGGGGTTGGACTAGATGGCCCTTAGAGTCCCTTCCAACTCTAGGATTCTATGAATAGCATTGGCCTTTTTAGCTGCCACATCGCACTGTAGACTCATGTTCAGCTTATGGTCTACTTGGACTCCTGAATCCCTTTCACACATAGTTTCATTCATCCAGGTGTCCCCCATCCTATATCTGGGGAAAAAGCACAGCAAGTAAAACCCTTAGCTGCTTGCAGGCTTTCACGTGAAAATGAGGAAAAAGTACAAGTAAAACCCTTAGCTGTTTGCAGGCTTTCACGTGAAAATGAGGAAAAAGTACAAGTAAAACCCTTAGCTGCTTGCAGGCTTTCATGTGAAAATGGGGAAAAAGTGCAAGTAAAACCCTTAGCTGCTTGCAGGCTTTCACGTGAAAATGGGGAAAAAGTGCAAGTAAAACCCTTAGCTGCTTGCAGGCTTTCACGTGAAAATGGGGAAAAAGTACAAGTAAAACCCTTAGCTGCTTGCAGGCTTTCACGTGAAAATGAGGAAGAAGTACTTTTACATTTCAGGGAGGAACCGGAAATTGCAGAGGGAGTACCCAAACTCAATAACCTGGAAGTACATGAGGTCACCATGGCATCAGTTGAGAACTGGGCATGTGCAGGAGAGCAATTTCGCATTTAGAAATCCACTGGTGTAATAAGATATTCCTGAATGTGTTTGTATAAATGTACAATAATGTATAATAAGCTTTCGCGCAATCGCGTGATTTGCGAATCCATAGAGCAATTTATTTTGCGAAATAACCTAGCTATATCATTGTGTGATGCACTTTCACGCAATCACGTGAAATTTCGAATTGAATACGAAAATTACTATTGCGAAATTGAGAGAAATTCCTCACATGTGATAAGGTCCTAGGTGACATACCTTATAACAAGAGAAACTTGACAGTCCCACTGATTTACAGCAGCATCCGCACCCTCCCTAACCCCAAAACGTATGGGCACCACCATTTAAAAATGGTGGCATCCATACAGGCATGCCATGATGTCGTCATGGCGTGTGCAGCATTTAGAAACGCTGGGTGCACCATGACAACTTCACATTGTGGGAGGGCGCCAAGGGCACCCTTCCTGTGGTGCAAAAAAGGAGCTCAAAAACTGAGCTCCTTTTTTGAGCCTGGTGTTTGGCACGGCCTTCAAATGGCCACGCCAAACACCCAGGGAGAAAGGGGCCATGGCGGCGGCCCCTTTCTCCCCTCGCCAGTGGTGAGGGAAGTGGGGTGCAGCGGGTGCCCAGGGTGCTCATTGGGGCGGTCTGTACCACCCCAATGAGACTGATGCATGCTTGTCACAAGCAGTAGCTATGGTGATAAACATATCTGGAAGAGGATGGGAATCAAGTGCGCCTCCAGACGTTATTGAACTGCAATTCACAGTGTTCCTCACCATTGTCTATGATGACTAGGGTTTCTGGGAGTTGTAGTCCATCAGCATTGGATATCCCCTTGATTCCCACCTCTGTTGTAAATGTAAACAGATGAGTTGTATCAACATTTTTCATTCCTAGGGATACAGAGAGTATACCAACAATTCTTTTTAAAACAGGTTGGGAATTATACAGGCCCTTGGATTTTATTGGGCTGCAGCATTCCTCCCAGCATTCCTCCTCTGTAGCTATGTGACCTGGGCTGCTCAGACTTGGAATCTAACACCTAGAAGGTTGCCTGCCAGATGAGATCCATCAACTGACATCTTTGGACAGCTTTAAAAAGGCTGTCAAGATGGATCTTTCCAGCAGGCTTTCCCAGGATAAATAATCCTAGCCTCAGGAACCCTTTGTAAGGATTTCCTGTAGTTTCCCAGGAATATACTGCACTATCCTGCTCTGCTTATTGTTGTTGTATTGATGTAGTTTTAATTGCTGGTTAAAGGGGGGGAGGGATGCAATTTGTTTATTGATGTAATGGCTTTTTATCGTGTAAGCCGCCTTGATTGATCTCAAAGGGGCAGGGTATAAATTATTATTATTATTATTATTATTATTATTATTATTTCCAGTCCTGGTCTAGAGCTCCCCTCTCTCAACTCATGGATCTCATATTACTGAATGCCCCCTTTCCATGCATAAAATAAAAATAAAAAATTTAAAAATTCCCTGTACCAAAAAGGAAAAGAGCAATGAGCTAATTATCTCAACCTAAATGAAACTTGATGCCAAGACAAAGTTGACATTTTTTTTCTTTCTGCACATTTCTTTGAAAGAAAAGTCAGGATAGTCTCCACTTGGGCTCCGAAGTGTTACAAGTTTAAAGATTATTTGGCTTTTTTTTTATAAAGAACTAAGCCAAAACTATGCCTAATTTTAGCTGACTTGGACAATCTGCCTCCATGACCTTAACAATGGAGTAAATCTGAATGCCTTGTTAAATGAACTCTCCATTTGCATTGCAAAACACAGATCCATAAAAATTTATTCACAACAGTAATCAGTTTGAACATATGTTGTGTATTAATAAATTCAAGGGAATTAATGGCAAACCACAGGGAGCATTTTTTAAGATATCGTTTGGAAAAGATCAGCAAACAACACTTAAGACAACAGTGTTGCAAAACACTTCTTCAGATAATTTCAAAAGCCACCACACAGCTGTTAATCTACTAAATCTTGTACCATCAAAACACTAAAAGACAGAATTGTCTGCATCTGTTCAGGGGATTGCATATGCCCCTTGAAAGAGTGGCAATGCATTTGAACCACTCTATTAAACAATATTTTGAAATCAGTCACCCATTCTTCAATCAGCATTAGCAAGGTAGCCTTATTGTAAAGTAGCTTCTTTGAATATCTGTCTACATTATTTCACTGTAGATTTAAGACATCAGATAAAAATACTTCAACTATCATTGATAAAGTGGCTATATTACAGGGAAGTATAAAATGTGTGAAAGCACATATGGGCAGAGGACAAGAATAGAAATTAAAAAATCATAATCACAATCATAATAGCATAATTGCTTCTTCGCTTGTAAACTTCCTTGTAATTCCCACCCTATGATTCCTCACTTCACTTTCTACATAAACTACCAAACCCCTCCTTTAAAGAACTTCCATCTTTTTTATTGTGAATGGGAATCAAGAGGGTCTTGAGCCACTGTTGAATTTCAACTTTCAACAGCTACATATACAATATAGCCAATGGTGAGGAATGCTGGAGTTGTAGTCCAGCAACATCCAAAGGTTTACACAGTTCTCAATCCTGAAATAAAAGACATGTGAGTTCTTTTAAGAAGGCCTGGTGGGGGTTCGTATAGAAGGGGAAGTGAGGAATCATAAAATGAAAATTATTTGGTGGCTTTTGAAAGGCTTCGCTTACAATGATGTCTCCTTTTTGGCAGTGAAAGGAGTCTTCTTCCACCTATTTGATAGTCACAATGGTGGAAAGATCAAGCTTTTTCTTTCTCTTTCCCTATTCTCTTTCTTCATATCTGTTTCTGTCTATCCCCATCTTTGCTCCTCCTTTTGCACATACCTGGATGTTGGAATACAGGAACATAGCAATGGGAGAATTATCAGCTTTGGGAAATGCAATGTTTAGGGCACCAATATCCATGATAACTTGCACTGGACCACTTTCAATTAATTTTGCCATCAAGCCAAGACTTTAAAAAATACCCATTTATTTTGATCACTCTTTAGCAGCTTCTACTAGCTATTAAAAGAAGACCTAAACTGTAAGACCTAAATTGTCGATTTAAGCAAAACCTAAATTGTCTCTGAGGAGACAGCAGAAGGTGAGCTGTGTTTTGGAGGTCATCCTTGATTTTTTTGGCTCTGGTTGATTCTTATTTGTTTTGTTGTTTTAGTTTTGGAAGTCTTGTGGTATAGGCTCCTGTCTCTTTTTCATTATGTGCTCTTCCTGAGTCACTGATTTGCTTGAGGGAAGAGCTAGCAGCCACTATCTCTATATAAATCTTTGGAGTTCAATCTCTGAGTACAAGCATTGCATGCCTTTTGGCACACACAGTTATATCTAAGTTAGTTACCCCACTAACAGCTCATACATTCTGAAAGGGATTAAAAAATAATTTCAGAGATGGATGCAAAAAGATCTGTCATTGTCCACTGCAATGTGTGTGCCATGATTGTCTTCTTGCCAGAAAACCTCACTGGCCACACTTGTAGCAAGTGCAAATTGGTGGCTCACTTGGTAAAGAAGGTCAACACATTTCAGCTATGACTCAGGACTCTTCAACATATGAGAGAACACAAGGACTTCCTGGATAGAACAGTTGGAGACTTGAATATACAGAATCACCAATAATCACCAATACAGAAGCTACCAATGAAAGTGAAGAGGACTGTAACACCGAGGAAGCACCCTGGAGGACAGTCAGCATCAGTAGCAGATCACACAGAAGTGATTCAGAACCACTTCAACTAAGCAATCTGTTCCTACATTTTCTTAAGGATAATGGTGATGAAGAGGTGAACAAACAGGGGACCAACAAAAAGAGACACTACATGTCAAGGAAGGGCCAACCTAAGCACTAATTGCACCAAGAAGAAAAGGTGGTGGTTTTAGGGATTCAATGCTCTGGTATATAGAGGGACCTGTATGGCAGCCAGACAAGATGAATAGGGAAATGTGCTGTCTTATTGGCATGCATATCCTGAATGTCACTGACAACTTGCCAAAGCTCATCAAGAACACAAAGTAGTGCTACTTTCTTCTGATTCCTTTGGACACTAACAACACTGCAAAGAACGCCATGAGCAGATCACCTTGGATTATGAAGCCCTGGGCAGCAAAGTGAAGAGTTTAGGCACAGGTGGTATTATTGCCAATTCTACGAATGAAAGACAGAGTCAGGGTCAGGAAGATATTGCAAGTGAATGACTGGCTATGCAGATGGTGTCAACAACAAAGGTTTGGCCTCTTCACTTCTTAGATGAAAGACTACTGGTTACAGATGGGTTGCATTTCATGAAGATGGTGAAGAATATCTTGGAAGTGGCATGGCAAGTCTGATCAAGAGGGCTTTAAACTACATCTCTGGGAGCTGGATATGATAACTCAAACACCTATCCAAAGGCAATAATAATAACAATAATAAGCTTTAATCACAAGAATGCTAGAGGATAAGCTGAGAAACAGAATGGGAGCACAGATCAGTTTAAAATGAGAACAAACAAGGCTTTAGGTGTCTATAGACTAATGTGCAAAGTGAGAAGAAGAAGAAGAAGAAGAAGAAGAAGAAGAAGAAGAAGAAGAGCTTGAAGTCCCAGTGCAGAAAGATAAATATAATTTTATAGGTATAACAGAGACTTGATGGAATAACTCCCGTAATTGGATTATAACAATTAAAGAGCATAACCTCTTTTTCTAAAATGATGGAGCAGAAAAGGGGAGGGGTTTGCATTATATATGAAAGGAAAAAAAAATAACTTCTGTGGAAATTCACAAGAGTGGCTGGAGTGGACCAGTAGAGAGCATTTGGGTATAAATGAATGGGGATTAAAAAAAATTCAAACAACATTGTGGTAGAACTTTATTTAAGGCCACAGCACCAAGAAGAGGTGGTGGATGATGCTTTTCAGGGGGGAAAAATAATAGAAATCTCCAGGATTCAAGAATTAGTAATTATAGGGGACTTTACTTATCCTAATATCTGCTAGAAATCTCTCCAACAAATTCCCAGTCTGTCTTTCAGACAATTACATCTTTTAAAAGCCAATAGGGAGTAGCTGTCATTGGTACAAAAAGAGTTGGTACTTTAGGGGGAAGTAACCATGTAATGTTAAAATTCATGATCATGGAACAGGCTGAAGAAGAGTATAGTCAATTACAGACCTTGGATTTCAGAAAAGCTGATTTTATCACACTCAGTGGAATACTGGGTATAATCCCATGGCTAGAGATGGCAAGCAAGGGGGGGGGGGGAGGGAGTAAGGAGTTGCTAAAATAACAATCACAAACAATTCTATGGAAGAAGAAAAATGGGAAACATCTGAAAAACCCAATGTGCCTGCACAGCAAACTTGAGGAGAAAGTGAAAAGAAACAGCATGTGTAAAGATTGGAAGGATGAATCACCAAGAAAAAGTATAGTTATGTAGCCCAAGCTTGAAGGATTAGTGTAAGAAAAGCCAAATTCAAACTGAGCTGAGATTGGCAAGAGAAGCAAGAAGCAACAAAAAGGGATTTTTTTTTAATATTTTGGAAACAAGAATATGACCAAGAAAATAGTGGAACCATTGCTTAGCAAGTATGGTAAAATGTTAACAGATCACAACAAAAAGACATGACTGTCCCACACCTATTTTTCTTCAGCTTTTTCCTGTAAAGAGAACTATGTACTTCCATGTAGTGACTGGGACCCACCAGTCACTTGGGGGCTTTCTCAGACTGCAAAGGGTTAATCTGAGGGTGGTACATGCTAATGAGAGCTGGCAATGCATGCTAATAAGTAATTACATCACAGATAACCTATAGCCCTTTAGCCAATCAGTGAATTGGACCGGGACTTTTCAAGAACCTTCTATCTGAAACCTTTAAAAAGCCTTGAGCCCATGTGCTCTTTTGTCTTCAGTCCGTCTTCTTTTTCCTGAAGTCCAGCTGTTGGACCTCTGCCAACAGGGCAGGCTGGGATGTGGTCTGAGCTAGCCAGAAAGGGGCCAGCTCCCACATCCAGGGACTCCTCAAAGACTGCAAGTCCATATCTCTATGTGAGTAGCTTAGAGTTATGTTAGTTAGTGCGATTTAGGCCTTTTATTATGTTTCTTATGGCTTGCTTGAACTGAACAATTGTATACCTATGCTCCTGTACCTGCAAGGCAAGGAGGCCTTGCATGAATGAGATACCTCTATGCTCTATTCTTGTGTAGTTAGAATAAATCCATTTTCTTGAATGCATCTGTTTGCTCTCTATTCCTACAACACGTGCCTTAGCTCGGTGGTTGCTTGCTGGTAGCAAGTGGGAAGTGGAAAAGAACTATAGATCCCTTTAGCAAGCCCTAGCGTGTGCTAAGACAGGGGAATTCAGTTGTAATTCGCTAGGTGGTGGCAGCTATAGGTAGGTTTGGAGGACCTCTAAGGTGCCCATTCCACTCAGCAGGGAGTGGAAACAGGGATCCAGAGGACTCCAAGAGGAAAACCCAAAAGAAGATCCCCTGGGGTTAAGGGCCAGGAGCAGGGTGTTGCTCAGTTGCTTAACCCCACGGATCATCACATGGTGGCAGCGGTGTTTGAACTTGGGAATTAGAGTTAGCTAGGATGCTTTAAAAGAAAGTGGTGGATTCTTTCTGCTTCTCTCTCTGCCTCTCTCTCTTACCTGCCTGGGGGGGAAAGGGGCCTGTCCGTTTTGTCTAGAGAGGGGGGAGCTACTCTGGAAGGAAGGTGGACTGGAGGTTTGTTTCCAGGTGTGTGTATTTTTTAGCTGTTTCCCTGTCCCTGGTCTTCTGTGAGTGAGGGACAGGGGGGCGTACTCCTTTGCAGCTGATCGCAGGCTTGGATGCTGCTGCTTTCTCTGCTAGGAAAGGTGGTGGATTTTTTTTTCTTTCTCCTTCTCCCTGTTGCCTGCAAGAGACAGGAGTGGGAAGGAAAAGCCCTAAATCTTTGGGGGCTGGGTAGTTTGAGCCATCCACAAGAAGTCTGCAAGAAGTTTTCCTTGGAGCAGCAAGGGGAAAGTTGAAAAGGCTTTTCTTTCCCTGGCTGGGACTCACACCTTTTGAAGTTTTTTTTTCTTTCCCCAAAAGTTTACAAAAAGAGTGGACCAAAAGGTGGTTTTTTGGGGTTGCCTCATCTGTTGCTAAGCAACTAATAGCCCTAGCTTGGCCAGGCAGGGCCATAAACTTTTGCATATCCTCTGGAGAAAGAGGATGGTCTTTTCTTTCTCTGGCTAGAGAAAGAAAAGGGAGGGGGATCTTGGCCCACTCCAGAGAGAGGGGGGCCAGTGGGCTTTAAAAGGTACTCAGGTTTCTGTCTTTTTTTTCTTTCCTTCCTCTGGGAGAGAAAGGGAGGGGGGATCTTTGGCCCACTCCAGGGAAAGGGGGGCCAGTGGGCTTTAAAAGGTGCTCAGTTTTTTTTCCCCTTCTCTTCTGGTGGCTACCTCCTGGTGGACTGGTTGAGCAATTTCACCAAACAAAGTTGGCTCTGCACAGTTCTCATTTCTTCTCATTCCTGTGTATACATATTGCAGTTTTCTGCAAAACAATTCACTTCAGGCAAGCCATTGTGTTTGTTTGTTTTTAATTAGTTCTCTCGCGTGTCTCCAATATAGTTAGTTAGTAGTGTATGCATTTGAGATCTGGCAGAATTCTAGCCATGGACACGCCAGCCGAACAGTCTACACTAACAGGCGCTGAGCCATCGTCACCCACACCTACCTCACCTGATTCAGTCACCCAGATGCTAGCAGTATTTGCCGACATTCAATGCACAAACTCTGAACAGATGCAGTCATTGGTGGCAGACATGCAACGCACAAACTCTGCACAGATGCAGACATTGGTGGCAGGCTTTCAACGCACAACCGCTGATCAGATGCAGGCCATGATGGAGGGAATGCACAAGTTGCTGGAGCAGAGGACCCCACCTCAGTCTACACCAGCAAACTCTGAGCAGATGCAGATGTTGATGGCGGGCATGAATAGATTGCTAGAAGAGAGGGCCTCAGCTCAGCTTACACCTACACTGATGCAGCAGGAAAAAACGCGCCGCTACCCCTTTTACAAGGAAGGCGATGACTTTGAATGTTTCATTACAAGTTTTTCCCGGGTCTGTTCACATCACAACATCCCTGAAGACCAGTATATGCATGAACTCCGCCCGCAACTCTCGGGAGTCCTCCGAGAGGTTGAAACCACCATGGAACAGAAGGAGATGAATAATTTTAAACTCTTTGTGGAGAGAGCGAGACTACGCCTTGGGATCACTGCTGAAGAAGCTAGGCGACGCTTCAGGGAGACATGCTGGAAACCCAATATGTCCAGCTTAGACCTGGCTCATGCGGTTAAACGCAGAGGAGAAACTTGGTTCCAGATAAGTAAAGCAACTTCGGCGGAGGAGATTTCCTTTTGTGTTCAGCTGGAGCAATTCTTATCGGGTTACCCTGCAGATGTGGCCCACTATGTGTTAGACAAGGACCCCAAGGACCTCCAAGAGGCGGCAGCAGCAGCGGACAGATACCTGGTGTCGAAGAGGGACCGTCCGACACTGCCCAATGCTGGCTGTCTCAGGGGGTCGCAGCCAGGACAGCACGTCTCACGAATGGACAGCTCTCAATTGCACTCACCCAAGCCCACTATTCCTAAACCTCCTCAACCGCCTCACCAGTCTCAACCTCATCAAACCCAATCTCCACGGCAACCCTCATCATCCCAACAAGGAAAATCCCGGGACAAGGACTCAGTGAAATGCTATTCGTGTGGTCAAGCAGGTCACATGAAGGCCCAATGCAAGAAGAAACCTAACTTAATACACTTGCTGACTTCAGCACAAGAACCAGTGGCCGCATCTGGACCACCGGTGGACCCTGATCACTCCATGATTCCTGTGAATAGGAGACACATTCTCCGAGTGGGCGACAAGGACGTTGTGGCATACAGAGACTCAGGTGCACAAATCTCTGCGCTACATCGATCCTTCATTGATCCTGCCCTTATCGACGACGATACCAAGGTTCTTGTGAGAGCTTTCAGGTCACCACCAACACAACTCCCCACAGCGCGCGTTCCTGTCCAGTACAATGGTTGGAAGGGACACTGGACTTTTGCAGTATACTGTGACTATGAATGCCCTGCTATACTGGGGGATGATTTGGTCTTTCACATCAAACGAGAGCAATGGCGTCGCTCTCGTCGTCGCATGCACATGCGAAGCCAGAGTGAACCTCGGATGACCTCTCATCCCAGTATCCTACAGCAGGGACGACGAGACGAAACCGATATCTTGGTCATCACGTCGGAGGCCTCGGGAGAGAGCGCGGACTCAGTGACCACCATCACTGCGGTCCCTACGACAGGGGAGGACGTCGGAGACGACCAGGATGCTGCTGGGGAGGCGCAGGGCCAGCCTTCCCTGTTACTCCCACCGACGGTAGAGGTGCCCAGAGGCACGGGTGAGGCTGCTGTGACCAGTGACCAGGATCCGCTTCCAGACGACAACAATGCACCACAACGGGAAACTCCACCAACAGATGTCACTGCGCTGGCGATCACGAACTCTGATAGTGGCAATGTGCCCTCCCCGATAGAAGAACAACCTACTCTTCCCCTGGTGGAGGACCAGCCAGTCCCGATATCGAAGGATCTGTTTCAGAGAGACCAACACTCAGACTCGACATTACAGGCAGCCTGGTCCTTGGCGAAAGGTGAAACGCAGGACACTCTGCAGAATGGCTGGGCCAAGTTTGTGGTGACTGATGGCCTTTTATATCGTGAATTTTGGCCAAAGGACTTTAAGGAGGACTGGTCACCACAAAAGCAACTACTGGTCCCAACTAAGTATAGGGCCAAGCTCCTCAGCCTGGCACATGATCACCCCAGTGGTCATACAGGGGTTACACGGACTAAAGACAGACTCAAGAAGGCTTTCTTTTGGGACGGGATGAACAAAGATGTTGCCACCTTTGTCCGATCCTGTGTGGTTTGTCAGCGTGTTGGAAACTCCAAGGATCAGACGAAAGCTCCTCTGCAACCCCTGCCCATCATAGATGTACCATTCCAGAGAGTGGCTGTGGACATTTTGGGACCCCTTCCCCGAAAGACTGCCAGGGGTAAGCAATATATCCTCACATTGGTGGACTTTTGTACACGGTGGCCGGAGGCTAGGCCGCTGGGTGGCATCTCAGCCAAGGCTATAGCCCAGGCATTGACGGACATCTTTGCTAGGGTGGGTTGGCCTTTGGAAATTTTGACGGACGCCGGGTCAAACTTCATGTCCAAGGCCATGCAACGTCTCTTGGAGGCACATGGAGTACAGCATCTCACGTCAGTCCCTTATCACCATCAGACGAATGGCCTGGTGGAACGTTTCCATGCCACCCTAGGAACAATGATACGTAAGTTTGTGAATGAACACTCTAATGATTGGGACCTGGCTCTTCAGCAATTCCTCTTTGCCTATAGGTCCGTTCCGCATCCCAGCTTGGGTTATTCACCTTTTGAGTTGGTTTATGGCCACGAGGTGAAAGGGCCCTTGCAGTTGGTGCACAGACAGTGGGAAGGCGATCAACCTTCGCCTCAAACACATGTAGTGGATTTTGTCACCAACCTGCAAAATACCCTTAGGGAATCATGGCAGGATGCTCATCAAAAGCTTCAAGAAGCTCAACATGATCAGAAGACTTGGTATGATCAGTTTGCCAGGGAGCGCTGCTTCACACCTGGAGACCAAGTGATAGTCCTGAAGGTGACGCGGACTAATAAGCTGGAAACTGCCTGGACTGGTCCTGCCACTGTACTGGAGCGTGTTGGGACTGTCAACTACCTCATACAGCTCCCAGACACCACCTTCAAACCGAAGATCTACCATGTCAACTCACTGAAACCTTTCTACGATAGACCGCATCACCTCCTTGCTCTCGAGGACACAGAGGTGGAGGATGAGGAGTGGCCAGAGGGAGCATTCTATGATAAGAGTGAGGGAGGTGACCTTGGTGATATTCACCTGCCCACACGACTTGACCCTACTCAACATGACCAGTTCACTCATCTGACATCCAAGTTCGCTTCTTTGTTTTCTCCAATACCTGGCATGACTATGGATCCTCAGCATGTGGTAGCAGCTGATGACAACCGTCCTTCAGCAGAACAGCCCCGACGGGTGTCACCAGCGGCAAAACAGGCGATTGAGAAAGAAATAAACAAAATGCTGGAGATGGGGATCATTCGACCTTCCCGGAGCTCGTGGGCTTCACCTGTTGTGTTGGTACCTAAGAAGGGAGGGACGGAGATCCGGTTCTGTGTGGACTATAGGAAATTGAACTCTGTAACACGGCCGGAACATTATCCTATGCCTAGGGTGGATGAGTTCCTGGAAAAGCTGGGCCGTGCCAAGTATCTCTCCTCCATAGACTTGACAAAAGGTTACTGGCAGGTGGCTCTGGCTGAAGAATCCAAGCACCGCACTGCTTTCATCACCCACATGAGCTTGTTTGAGTTCAACGTCCTGCCGTTTGGGCTGCGCAACGCCCCTGCAACCTTCCAAAGGCTGGTAGACTCCCTATTGAGAGGCTGCGGAGACTTCGCGGTAGCCTACCTAGATGACATTGCAATTTTTTCTGACTCCTGGGAGGACCATCTCCATCACTTAGAGACTGTCTTTCTGCGCATTCAGGATGCAGGCCTTACAATCAAGGCTAAGAAATGCCAGTTTGTACTTGAACGGGTGACCTACCTTGGTCACGAGGTAGGACAAGGGACCATCACACCTCTGCAAGCAAAGGTTGAGGCTATCAATGACTGGCCAAGGCCACGGTCCCGAAAACAGGTCCAATCCTTCCTGGGCTTGTCAGGGTACTACAGACGTTTTGTCCCTCACTACAGCCAAATAGCAGCACCTCTGACAGATCTCACAGGTGCAAAGAAACCCAAGATGGTAAAATGGACAGCAGAATGTCAAGTGTCCTTCGAAGCACTGAAGAAGGCTCTGACATCCGATCCGGTATTGATGGCACCAGATTTCGACAAACCCTTCATAGTAGCCACCGATGCTTCGGACGGAGGCATTGGAGCGGTCTTGATGCAGGAGGGCCCAGATGGATTCTTACACCCAGTGCTGTTCCTCAGTAAGAAACTATCCGCCCGAGAATCCAACTGGTCCATACCAGAGAAGGAGTGCTTTGCCATCGTATACGCACTGGAGAAGTTAAGACCTTATGTCTGGGGACGCCAGTTCACCCTTCAGATGGATCATGCTGCTTTGAGATGGCTCCACTCTGTTCAGGGAGCTAATAAGAAACTGCTCCGCTGGAGTGTATCCTTGCAAGACTTTGACTTTGACATTCAACATGTGGCCGGGACCTCTAATGTTGTGGCTGACTGCCTCTCCCGCAAAGGACTGGTGGGCCACTAAGGACTACGGAACTGAACATCTCCTGAAATGTCAAACTTACTATATTGCTTGTTTTTCTGTCTCTCATTTAGGTTATTCTAGTTATAGTGTGATGTTATGTGTTGTAGGTTTGTTTAATATTTTCTTTCATAGGTCGCCAGAGGACATCCCAGCCAGTGTGACTCTATTCCAGTTGTTTCCAACCCAAATGGACTTTGGGGGGCGTGTTTCACGTTGTTACATACTTTCTGTCCCACCGGATGAAATCTCAGCCAGTTTGGCCTCAACTTCCAGTTTCTTCCAAACCGTCAGAGATTTGGGGGGCGTGTAGTGACTGGGACCCACCAGTCACTTGGGGGCTTTCTCAGACTGCAAAGGGTTAATCTGGGGGTGGTACATGCTAATGAGAGCTGGCAATGCATGCTAATAAGTAATTACATCACAGATAACCTATAGCCCTTTAGCCAATCAGTGAATTGGACCGGGACTTTTCAAGAACCTTCTATCTGAAACCTTTAAAAAGCCTTGAGCCCATGTGCTCTTTTGTCTTCAGTCCGTCTTCTTTTTCCTGAAGTCCAGCTGTTGGACCTCTGCCAACAGGGCAGGCTGGGATGTGGTCTGAGCTAGCCAAAAAGGGGCCAGCTCCCACATCCAGGGACTTCTCAAAGACTGCAAGTCCATATCTCTATGTGAGTAGCTTAGAGTTATGTTAGTTAGTGCGATTTAGGCCTTTTATTATGTTTCTTATGGCTTGCTTGAACTGAACAATTGTATACCTATGCTCCTGTACCTGCAAGGCAAGGAGGCCTTGCATGAATGAGATACCTCTATGCTCTATTCTTGTGTAGTTAGAATAAATCCATTTTCTTGAACGCATCTGTTTGCTCTCTATTCCTACAACACGTGCCTTAGCTCGGTGGTTGCTTGCTGGTAGCAAGTGGGAAGTGGAAAAGAACTATAGATCCCTTTAGCAAGCCCTAGCATGTGCTAAGACAGGGGAATTCAGTTGTAATTCGCTAGGTGGTGGCAGCTATAGGTAGGTTTGGAGGACCTCTAAGGTGCCCATTCCACTCAGCAGGGAGTGGAAACAGGGATCCAGAGGACTCCAAGAGGAAAACCCAAAAGAAGATCCCCTGGGGTTAAGGGCCAGGAGCAGGGTGTTGCTCAGTTGCTTAACCCCACGGATCATCACATTCCATTCATAAGCAGAAGACATAGCAAGAAATTGGGCTTGCAAATCAAGACTAATAAGGAGATAATCAAGAACCACCTCATTAACTTAAATGAGTTCAAATCTACAGAACCAGAAGAACTGCATTCCAGAATATTGAAGGAACTTGTGCCTTTGGTCCAAAATACACTGCATAAATATCTTGAGTGGAGAAACTAGAGTGTGTCCAAAGGAGGGCAACTAAGATGGTGAAAGGTCTGGAAACCATGCCCTATGAGGAGCGCCTTAGGGAACTGGGGATGTTTAGTATGGAGAAAAGAAGGTTAAGAGGTGATATGATAGCCCTGTTTAAATATTTGAAAGAGATGTCATATTGAGGAGGGAGCAAGCTTGTTTTCTGCTGCTCCAGAGATTAGAACACAGAACAAGGGATGCAAACTGCAGGAAAAGAGATTCCACCTCAACATTAGGAAGAATTTCCTGATAGTAAGGGTTGTTCGACAGTGGAACACACTCCCTAGGAGAGTGGTGGAATCTCTATCCTTGGAGGTCCTTAAGCAGAGGCTGGATGGCCATCTGTTAGGGATGCTTTGATTGGGATTTCCTGCATGGCAGGGGGTTGGACTGGATGGCCCTTGTGGTCTCTTCCAACTCTATGATTCTATGATTTTGACTGCTTTGGCTCAATGCTAGAGGATTCTGGGAACAGTCGTTTTGTGAGACATTTAGGCTTCTCTTTCAGAGAGCTCTGTTACCACAATAAACTACAATTCCCAGGATTCCCTAACAGTTTGCCATGGCAGTTAAAGCAGTCTTTGAAACTACGAGGTGAAGCCAATGGACAGAAAGGAGAATCTAGAAGCTGTTCCCAGCCCACTTGTCCCAGGGTTGTGGTGAACATACGCCAAGGCCCTGGGGGCACCCTCTTGTAATATAAAGGTATAATTTTAATTTTGTAGGACATGCGGGATAAAAATAAATTGTTGTTGTTGTTCTTATATTTTGCTCATGAATTTTGATGAATCAGTCTCTCTTAACTTGCTGCTGTTCTTTCTTTTTAATTTCCCCTCCCCTGCATTGTAACCCATCCATGGAATCTTTGGTTACGAAATGCTAATGTCACAAACAAATAAATAGGAACTTCCATTGTCTCACACATCCAAGAGACTGGTCCTTTAATCTTCTCATCTTTTTGAATGAAATTTGTGATACAGAAATCACAAGACAACATCAAGGCTTATATGTGATTATTGAAATGATGGATGTATTTCTGAAAAGCAGCCACCCTACTTGGCACTGTGGATGAACCATGAAAGTTCATCCAGCACTAATGCAGGAATGAATATTCATCCAAGGTAACCAACACTGTGATAACATTGGGTAAGCACACTAAACAATTAAAGGCTTTGACAACACCAGTGAACCCTGCCAGGCATTTGCTTGTCTCGGCATTGTTATTGTATTAATGCTTGCATTTTATAAGAGAGGCTTCTGGCTCTGCAGGATCATGGTCAAATGGATGATTTGGAGAAATGCCCTCTAAAGGAACAAGAAAAGCATGGATTGCATTCTGTGGGGAAAAGTAAATTGGAAAGATGAGTTCCATTAAAAGACTCATATGCATTCATGATCCATCTGTTTGTAGCTGCTTATTCTTACTAAAGAGACTCAGCTGATCAGAGCATCGCCACAATGTATTCACAGACAGGGAACATTAAAATGGGTAGTGGAGCAAGAAAACAAAACTACAGGGAGAGAACTCATTGGATGCAAAAGTTGGGCAGGAAACTCAAATGGTACCAATTTTGTTTTCACTCACCTCACAGGAATGAGATGGGGGGGGGGGGGGAGAGACAGAGAGAGAGAGAGGCTGAGACAGAAGCTGAGATAGACAAACATGTCTGTCATATAAAATGACTGTGGTTTTTAGAGTTGTAATCCCCTGGTGTTGTGAAGTATCAATACATGCTACATAGAAAATTGTCATATTCACAAGAAATATAAAGCCTCTGGAACATGCATCTGAATTTCTCTCTCTTGTAGCAAAGTAGGGATGGAATGCCTCACAAAGTGTCTTCCCCAAGGTAGTGATGAGTAATTTAAGCAATTTTCTTCCTACTGAAAGAAAGTCTTTGAAAAGCATGTCCTTTTCTAAGTTTATTCACAATTTGGGGCTTACTTTGCACAAAATGTGCACATTGTTGTTTTGTACAGGAAACAGTGTTTTCTATGTGAAAAAGATTTCAACACAGAAATATTAACAGAAATAGAAAAAAGACTATTTTCTATGCAAATCAACCATGTGCAAATTTTATGCAGAATAAGCCCAATTACAGTATTCTCTGTATGGAAATTAATATCTCAGTGCAAAATATTACTTGCTACACCAAAAATACTATTCTCTGTGCAGAAAATTCTGTTTTCCATGCTGATCAACAATATGCAGAATCAACAATTTTATGCAGAATAAAAATTTCAATTACAGATTTTTCTGCACAGGAAACAGCACTTCCTCCACATGATTTAATATTTATGCATTGAAATATTATTGCCCCCACAGAAAATTCTGTTTCCTGTGAAGAATGTGCTATTTTCTGCACAAAGCTATCTTATGCATTTTTTTTTCACATAATAAATCCCAAACTGCAAAGATTCTCATCAGGTTGTCAACACATGGAGAGTAGAAGGAGTGTGCAAAAAGATCTAGAACAAATGCAGAAACATTTTAATATGTGAGAAATAATATACATTAAGAACTACAGAACCCCCACTCCCTGCATAATGATAAAGTATAGAATCTATCCACCCATATTCATCTTCATGCCGTCACCAAATCTACACAATTGGGAACAACTGTACTGACCTGACAAAAGGTTAGGTAAATCTTCAATGTTGTAAAAATTGCAGAGCTTATATAAGAAAAATGATTTGTGTGATCTAAAGTACTTTTAAAATGTTATATGATTAGTAGCAATGACATAGAATAACAGCAATGGCAGATTGAAATAATGCCTCTCCAAACTTTCTCTTGAAGAGGGACTTTGCTGCTGTTTCCAAAAAAAAAAAAAAAAAAAAAAAAGAAAAGAAAAAAGAAAAAATTCCTGGGGACACAAATTGAACTGTATACAATACCGCAGGTGGGCAAATTGAACTTTAAAAAATATGCTTTTACTTTAGCCCATGAAATGCCAATCTAAATGGAGCAATTAGATTCTAATTTATTCAGAAAAAGATTTAAACTATTATAAATTATACAACACTCTCCTCTTCATTAAATAAACAATGAAACTACTGTCTATGTAACACAATCACATACTACTACTTCTCAAGGCACACTGGGAGCTGGCTGAGTGATGGTTCATGAATCAACTCTCAAGGGACTCTTTCAAACGGGGAGGAATTTCTCCCAACTCCGAATGGAGCCAATGCGGATTCATGTAAATTCGCTTGTTTAGCGAATTTACATGAACCCTGCTCCGTTCGGAATTACTTCCCATTACCCGAAATTAACCCCCTCCTGCCCGAATTTGCATGCGAAGCTTTAATTCGCAATAATGTAAAACCCATGATTGCATTCGAATTGGCTTCCCTCCTGCCCGAATTTGCATGTGAAGAGTTAATTTGCAATAACATAAAACCCATGATTGCATTCGAATTGACCTTAAATTATACTTCCAATTTAGCCTTGTATGAAAGAGTCCAAGGACACAAAACGCTTTTTTGGTTCAAAATACACTGCAGATATAATCCAGTTTAAGACTGCTTTTAACTGCCCTAGCTCAGTGCTAGGGAATCCTGGGAACTGTAGTTCCTTGTGGCTCCAGAGCTCTCTGATGGAGAAATATAAATGTCTCAGAAAACTACAGTTCCCTGAATCTCCTTGCATTGAGCCAGGGCAGTTAAAGTGGTCTCAAACTGGATTATTTCTGCAATGTTTTTCAGACCCATGTCACATCCCCTGAAATCCCATCTCGCACCCCATGGGTATGCAGGCACCGCAGGTTAGAAACCTGTGCTTTTGTCCCTCATCATTTTCTTCCTTTCCCATTCCCATTCACTTTCTCTCTCTCATACATACTCACTTCAACATTCCCCTCTTACCTGCCGGTACAGGCAAAATATTATTACAAAATACAAAGATGCTGCCCATTCAGGGAATAGGAAGTAGCAAGAAACCTTTGCCAACTTCCTCTACCATGTGCTTGGGCTCTTCTAAGATTCAGGGACTGAAGGCTGTCTCTTAACTCTTTAACAACTATGCTACTAAATATGACTATACATAGTTTTAAGAGACGTAGCCATGTTAGTCTGGAATATCGGTATGAAAACGTTTCTTGTAGCACATTTGAGATTTAGCAGCTGTGCAGACTGGCAGTTTGAGCCAGCTTCAGGGCGGAGCTGATGCTACATGATGCATGCCCTGGCTCTACTGCCAGGGTGTGTGACACCACATACTGCCCTGTATGGCATCACGGCACTCCTCCGGCACTGCATATATATGACACAGCGACGAAGGAGTGCCGCCAAGTCACAGCAATGCGACTATCGCATTCTTTGCAGGGCACAAAAAGGACCCACTTTTTGCAGCTCCTTTTTACGCCCTGCAAAGGCCAGATCAGGATCTTTATGAAAGAAGTTGTAGCATAAGCTTTTGCAGACTTAGTCTGAAGAAGCATGCATACCGTGTTTCCCTGAAAATAAGACTTTGTCTTATATTAATTTTTTTCTCCCAAAGATGCATTAGGTCTTATTTTCAGGGGATGTCTTATTTTCCATGAAAAAGAATTCACATTTATTGTTGAACAGCAGCAAAAAAAATAAAAAATAAAAAAAAATAAAAAAAATAAAAAAATTGAACATTTATTAAACATACTGTATATATATTTATAAACAAAAATTTGACTAGGTCTTACTTTCGGGGGAGGCCTTATATTTAGCAATCCAGCACAACCTCTACTAGGTCTTATTTTCAAAGGATGTCTTATTTTCAAGGAAACAGGGTAGTTTGCATTTCTATGTGGGGCAGAGACTGATTGTCAGAGTCAACAATTTTAAATCTATAAATCCCTTGAAATGTCAGTGATAGATTTCACTTCATTTTTTACCTAAACATGCTGAAAGGTAAAACAAGAGGAAACAATTAGGGGAACTTGTAAATATATTTTACCTGAAGCCTTGGCTTCTACTGGGGCTAAAGACTTGCTTTAAAATGAAAAGAAAGCCAGAAATCTAGGCCAGCTAAAAACTTGGTACCACTTGGCATGCCTAGAATAGGATAAAATATGGACAACCAGGCAATATGACAAACATACCAGGAGACCTGTGCATGAAAGAACCTTATATATGCAGCATAGGGTGCATCCCACTGCAGAATTATAGCAATTTGAACCCAATTTAACTGCCACAGCACTATCCTACAGAATCCTAGGATTATAGAATTCTCTCCCCTCGAATGGCAGCACTAGAACGCTCTGTCAGAAAATTCAAAGTACCTGAAGAAACTAGGCATCGTAGGCTTTCAGAGGATGGATCCATCGCTGTTCAAATGGTATCACATGGCTACAATTGTGTAGTGTGTGAATATACTCCTTGTCACATAAGCAAATGTCCTATCATTGTATCACACCAATCAGACAAATGATCTACAGAAATATCATGAGGGTCTAGGTCGAGGGTGTTGTCAGTCTGATGGTGGGAGGCAGATGGGGGGGGGATACTATTAAAGTAACTAGGCAACTTTTCAGGAGAGGTGGTTCTTTAAACTATAGGTGCCAAGTGAGGAACAAAACTGTGAGTGATGAAATTTCCAAGGCAACCATCAAAATCTCCAGACAGAAATGACTGAGCAGCATGCTTTCAGACTAGCAAAAGGCTTCCTTCCTTCCTTCCTTCCTTCCTTCCTTCCATTATCAGTTTGGAGCCAGCAATTGTTGTTTCATGGGCTAAATGTAGATTCTAAGGTACTGCCAGGTGTCAGTGCAGGTTCCTACTTCTCCCTGTTCTTTTTTTAGCAACAACAACAACAAAAGCAACATAGAAACTTAGGCTAAACAGATCAGTTTTTAATGTTGGCCTCGGGGCAGAGTGGGAGTGTGCCATCTGCATGCTGCATACCCTGATGCCACTCCAACGCCGGTGTCATGCCATGCACCCGACTGCTTGGCAGGGGGCATCATGACTCTCCTTTGGTGCAGCTTTTAGACACGCTGTGTCAAAGGAGCTCTAAAAAGTCACCACCATGGTGGCAAGGGCACCTTTTTGGCAGTGCTAAAGAGAACAACATTTTGCTATTTCTTTTAGCACCGGCAAAGCACCAGAGCGGGGCCATGCCATGCAGTTGCTACAGCCCTGATCCAGATAGGGAAGGGCAGCAGGATGGTCAGTCAAGCCCCTTAGTGTGTTTAGAGACTTGGGGGCTCTACAGACCACCCCAAAGGAGAGGCTCCACACACCCCGTTTCAGTGCCAGATAGCGGCCGTGACAACCACATGCTGCAGCCACAATCTGGTGTTTGTCCAGTGCTAAAAAGAATGGCAAAATGCTGCTCCTTCCAGTGCTAAAAAGAATGGTAAAATGCTGTTTTTGCTGCTGTGTCACCAGCTTTTTTCATCTGGTGCAGCATGTCTAAATGCTGTACTAAAGGAGTGCCATGATGCCCCCCACCATGTGGTCAGGTGTGCGGCGTGACACCTGCACTGGCACGTGTCAGAGCATACGGTGTACTGATACCATGTCCCCACTCTGCCCTGAGGCTGGCGTTAAACGCCAGTCTGTTTAGTCCCTTGGTAAGAGAAGAAGAAAACAGTATTCAAAGTTGCAGAAGCTGTTGTGCTGCTTTTTCATGGCAAAGATTGGGATGCAGTGACTTGCCAGAAGGCTTGTTTGGGAAGGTTGATTGGAGGGAAAGTTCATTCATTCATTCAGTTCATTCAGTTCATTCATTCATTCTTATTGAAGTTATCTTATTTAAGATTTTTTTTCAAATGTGTGCATTATTTACTTTTTGAACACATAAGATAGAATAATACAAATATCATAATTTAAAATTGTCATCTCCCTCTTTCTTCCACTCTCCCCTCCCCAAATCAAGAAATTGTAAACCCTATCCCTGTTGATCACCATACATATGAATTGTCTTTGAAATGCACAAATGAGTGCATTTGTAAATTCATATGTTAGTTAAAGCCTTCAGTACTCATTTTTCCAGAATCTCTCTTGATCCAAATGGGATTTAAATCCAGTACAGTATTGCTATCAGAAATGTAAGCAATAAATGGATTCCAAGTATGTGAAGTCAAATAAGTCCAAGTAATCTCAAACAAACAAACAAACAAAGGAGCCATGTCTCTCTTGTGGTCAAGTTTTTCTTTTCCTCCTCCCACATTACTAGTTTTATCTACATGATAGGGAAATTGTCTTCATTTCCTCACTCAACAGATAAACAGATTTAAATATTCATAACGACATCGTAAAATCTCTTGTTAAAGAATACATAAATGTTAAGTAACACAAACATATTGATGAAAAAACTTAACACACAGTGACTCAATTCAATCCTTGACTTTTTAAACTTCAGAACTTTATAGCTATTTGTATCTACTCTAAATATACAGCCATGCTACTCAATTACAGAATGCCTGATCTTTTCTTTCATTGACCTTGGCAATTAATGTTGACTTCTAGTTTTCATCCTCCTCCAGCTCCCAGCAGCTGCTTGATTCATTTCTTCTTGCTATGTTTAGTCTGTTGATCTAACACTGTCCAGAATTTTCACTTCCAATTACAGATTTCAAGCAGTTTCTCTTTTGTGGAGGCTATCAAAACTTCTTCCTTGCTGTGGACCACAGTTTTAAAAAGAAAGTCCCATTTGTACACAACATCAGCCTTCCTTAAGGATCTTGTCTGTGGTCTCCAATCTGATTTTTTTCCTCACTGATTCTGCTGCCATGTCTTGATAAACCACAGTTTGCTTTCCTTTATATGTCAAGTTCATCTTGTTATTTCATAAGGCTTTATAAATTCATGATTTCTCTGGGTATCTTGCAAACTGGGTAATTATGTCTCTAGAATAATCTTTATGAGGCTGATAAGACAGAGCCCTGTGTATTGTGACAGTACTATGATGGCTTTATCTCCTCTTTAGTGAGAGTAATATCAAGTTTTACTGCCATAAACCATAATAATAATGCTTTTTGTTTCTATGCAGCTTGGTATAAAAGTTGCCATATAAAACATATTTTTAAACTGTAATTAAAATCTTAAATAGGTTGCACAGTGAGGAAAAGAAAAATAAATCCCTTCCATCAGATGAGTAACCTATACAAAATGCAGATTTTTCAAATACAGATCTTTTAGACTAAAATTATTTCTGCTAAAACTTGATAGAATTTATGTTTTCACTAACACACCAAACTATTTCAAGAGATAGTGTAGTACAATGTTTCTATTTTATTTTATTTTTATTGAAATTGCATTTTAAATATGTTTTGGCTGTTTTCTAGCATGCTTTTAAATAATAGTAACATTTAATTCCTTTTTAACTTTAGTACAATAGAGTTTTAGCTTACAAATTATTGTAAGCTGCCTTGAATCCCATTTGGTAGAAAAACAGAATATAATTTAAATAAATACATACATAAATACATAAATAATATTTCAGTGAGGTTAGTTTGGTTTCTTCTTCAGGGAAACTGTGAATGTCAATGTTCAAATGACACTCTCAGTTTTTCTGATCCCAAAGCTTGTACTGTAATGCCCTAATCTCACTCTGCCTTTTCTTTTCCTTTGTTTTAGGCTCAACTCCACTCCTTCTCCTGGTGTTTTGCTTATATCACTCATTTGCATATTCCGTTTCTTCAGCTTCTCTTTTGATGGCCTTAGCTTCTTAGCAAGATCAGCTTGGAATTCTTGTTTTAATTGCTTAAAATAGTCTGCTGTTTTTGAATTTCTTTTATCTCCCTCTTTACTGCCTCTTGCAGTTTTACTTTTTTCAGGGGCCATCTTACCTTCCCCATGTCTTCCATCACTTCGATTGGTAAAGTCACTTTCATTCTCTGACTCTGCTTCATCTCACAAATGTTGCTGATTTATTATGCTTTGGCATCTTTCTTCCATTCTTTGCAAATTATTCACTATCCTATTCTGTTTTATCTCTCTTAAAAGTTAGTTATTAGGCAGGGAAACAGCAAAGAGATATGATACCATCTCCACAGCCGGCAGAGAATATTAGAAGGAAAGTATGCAGTCAACTTCCATTACTTTTTTGAAATATTAGTAGTTGACCAAGGGTACAGCTACTTTCCCTTCATCCTCTCATACTTAGGAAATTGTTGTGGTGGTGTGTCTTCAAGTCATTGTTGTGTTGTTGTTGTGTGCCTTCAAGTCACTGCCAACTTATGACAACCCTAAGGCAACTCTATCCCAGGCATTTCTTGGGGGTAAAAAATATTCTGAGGTTTCCCATTGCCTTTCTCTGGGGCTGAGAGACTGTGACTTGCTGAAGATCATCCAGTGGATTTTCATGGCCAAGTGAGGGACTGAACCTTCGTCTCTAAAGTCCTAGTCCAACACTTGAACCACTACACCATGCTGATATAGAAAGAAAATTTGTCAGTTGGTGAACATGCAGAATTGTGATGATTTACAACATTTTAGCATTCTGAGGTCTGACATGGCATAAACCCTTAGTAAGGGCCGGTACAGAATGGCAGAAAGGGGTGGCCAGAGGCCACAGCAGACAAACACTGCAGCCTCTGCAAGGCTTTAAAAGGACCTGCTACCGGTACGCTGATGACACTCAGATATACTTCTCCATGTCCAAATCGTCGGCTCAGACTTCAGATGACGTCTCCCCTCTCAATGACTGTCTTGGAGCGGTAATGTATTGGATGAGGAAAAATAGATTGAAACTGAATCAAGACAAAATGGAGGTACTGACAGTTGCAGGCCCAAAACCAGGTTTAGGAATACAACTTCCAGTCCTAGATGGAGCCACAATCTCCTTGAAGGATCCTGTTCGCAGCCTGGGTGTCTCTAAGGAAAAGAAATCTACAACATTATAGCTGTATGAATGTAGAGCAATATCAGTAAATAAGTAACCATGCTTCCTTAGATGTGACCCCCTCCAGGTATATAACTTCAAGAGGGAGAAAATGAGAATGTTTTCCCCCAAATAAGAATTCTTCCTCCCAATGAAATTTTCTATCAGTCCCTAAATTTCTAACATTGTAGTAACTTATGTCAGATGAGCATTTAGAAATACACCCAAAATAAAAGGAACAAGCAAAATGACCAGGGGCATGCAAACATAACACAGCTAAGAGTTCTAGCTGTTGATTATTTTCAGTATTACACTTTCTGAAATGCTAGAAATTTGGAAACTGGAAGAAATTTTCATTGGGGGTCAGAATTCTTGTTTAGAGTACAATGCCTTCATTCCTCTATCCTATAGCTATGAGCCCACTGACCAGTGAACCTTATTCCCAGGAAGACAAGGAATTGCAAAGCACAAAATGTAGTGTTCAACATTTGACTTTGAATTAAATCCATTTGTTGTTGTATGTCATTTATAACTTATTACCACCATAAGGCAAACCTATCAAGGGGTTTTCTTGGCAAGATTTGTTCAGGGAGGGTTTGCTTTTGTCTTCTTCTGAGGCTGAGGGACTATAACCTGCTCAAGGTCACCCAGTGGGTTTCAATGGTCAAGAGGGAATTCTAACTGTGGTCTCCAGAGTAGTAGTTCATCAGACCACTACACCACACTGGCTGTATCATAGTGAGAGGAAATTCATACCTGAATGCTTTTAGCTTTGTGGTTAGTACCACAATCCCTGCCATTTCCTCTCAAATGGGCTTCATTAATGCCGTATCAACCTTGTGTGATATTCAATTATATTTTAAGAGCTGTTGTGTGGTAGACAGGCAAAAATGCAGTTTTACTCATTTCTCCTATGTTGGCAAAACATGGGTGACAAACTTATTTCAGATGTATCAATCTAATAACTAGGCTTTGGCTCTTCTCTTCCCTCCTCCTTCCTTTTGTGAGAACTGTAGCTACTTTTCTCCCTAGATGCAAAATGTAAATCTTCTTTTCTTCTGTGATGAGCTCCAAATTACTTCCTTGAGTCTTCAATCAAAGATGAGTCACTCAACATGTAAATCTTCTTGAGGGACCTTTCACTGTGAGAGCAGAAGCACAGAGCCCAATCCAAACCTATTTACCAAAATCAAAGGGACTGCTTGGCTTCTCCCCTCTCCATACCAAACTTTCATGAAAATTAACAGCTCTCTGACAAGTCTGCAAAGAAAACCATCCCAAAACGGGGGGGGGGGGGGGGGGGGAAGGAATGTTCAGTAGAGGACAAGTTATGCTCTGGGGAAGTAATTATTTTCAGTGTAGTGGCTTCTTTTCCAATAAGCATAGCATTATCATTCATGTTAGTGCTGTGCTAACTATAATGTCTATCCAACAGCCAGGCATGTAAGCAAAATATTATGAAAACATTTTACACAGTTGGGTTCCCCTCCCATAACCCCTGCTCAGGTGTTTTCTAATCAAAAGTATGATTACAAGGTAAATAGACCCTTGAAAAAGATGTGATAAGCTTCAATGCCAGTGGTGCTGCTAATTTTCTATTGAACTAATTTTTTGCGGGGGGGGGGGGGGAGATTTCCTTACTTCTTAGTACACATTTCACAGCATTAAATGGCCACATGAAAAGGCGTCCATGACTCCTGTGCTTTTAATAGTTGTGCAGCTAAATAGATTTTTGCTGGTGCAGCTAAATGACAAGCTACACTTGCTAAAATCCCCTTCTTGTACACAACTGTTAAAGGTAATTTGACTAATTTGTATCCACTTCTTTGCATGTAGCTGCAAGTCAGGAACTATGGGGCAAAACTAATACATTTGGGGACATTTTGTGAGCATTTGGGGTTTCTGGTGGCCATGAAACTGAGTTTCAAAGGCCGTATGCATCCTGCAGACCTCCTAGTCTTCAACTCTGGGTTAGACTCTGGTTATTTTTTACTTTGGATACTCTCCCTTTGGTTTGTGCAACTTTCTGGTAGAATTCTGTTTTGACCCTGGCTTTGGACTATTTTTGACTGGTATGTTTTCTAGTGGTCACTCAGACTCTGCTAAGTGACCTACCCAGAAACAGGACAACAGAGCCATGGTGGGATATTGAAGGTGGTGGCTGCTGCAGCCATCTGACTCAGTGCTTCAGTTCTTAGCACTGGCCCTTAAAACAAAGCTGGTGTCAATGTTACTGTCCTTAACCACTACATTTTAGCAAAATACAGAAGCACTGAATGATGAAATCTCTTGCTTTTTTGTTTGTTTTGTTTTGTTTTCATTCTCTAAACAGTTTTATTTTCTGTATGTTGAAGCCTTCTAACACCCTCCATGCACTCTGGAGATCACGGTTTTCAGTAATTGACCTCGAACTATAATGGCTTTAGATTGTTGCATTCTATTGTCTGAGTGATCATTTAATGCTCCCATCAGGAGAACACTTTTCTGTAGAAATTTGTTTGGCCTCCGATTACTTACAAAATAATGAGCACTGCCAAGAAAATGAATACATTTGCATTTATTTCAATGTATGCTATGCAAAATTTGGGATATGTTCTTCCATTTAAATTAAAGTTCACCCAGTTGACATCAGCTCCCATTAAATTTAATGGTATAGGACTGACACCTCTGTGTGTCTCTGTGTGTATGGCTTCAAGTCACCTGTTGATGTCCAAGGGTTTCCTGAGGCAAGGAATACTCAGAGGTGGTATTACCAGCTCCTTCTTCTGAAATACAGCCTCCAATACCTGCTATTTGTTGATGGTCTCCCATCCAAGTACTAACCAGGGCTGACTCTGCTTAGTTTCCAATGTCAGAGGGGAGATGGTACCTTTAGGATATTTGGCCCTTTTAAAAGTGCTAGCATGCATATGCAGCATCACCTACATGATGGCTAAGAAAATCTTTAATTTAGGTGGTTGCCTGTTCCAAGATCACCATGATGGCATTGGATATGTGATTACTTCTAAAGCTTACCTTCTTGATCTGGAGTATTGAGAAAATAATGTCTGCCTACCTTTCAGGGCTGTTGTGAGGATTGCTGTGATTATTGCTTTGAAAACTAGATGCAATGAATGAATGAATAAATGAATGAATGAATATCATTATGACACAAATATGTCTGTGAAGCAACAATAATATCTCCTTATCATCAATGCATCACAGTTACATATGAGTTGAATATATATTCTTTTTTCTTGAACAAAGTAGAGATCTATAAAAAGGTCAGTGCTCTGAATTTGTGTAACAGCTCTACACAGCAGTTTGATACCCCTTCTAGCTGTCATGGTTCCACTCTATGGAATCCTTGGGTTGTAGTTTAATGAGGTTCTTAGAATTCTACATTAGAGAGCTCAAGTGCTATAGTTAATAGCAATAAATCACTGCGCTCCAGTGTCAAATCTGAAGTACCTCACCAAACTAAAATCTGATGATGGTGGTGCTGACAAATTATTATTACAACAGCCTCTAGTATTAGACAGCTACATCTAATGATGGTCACAGCAACTCCACTTGGATTGGCCCATCATTTCAAATTAGCCTGTTGAAGAATGCTATGGGATTTCTGTGGCTTGAGATGTCATGTTTTTTTTTCAAGACTGATATTCAGCAGACTGTAGACACAAATAATTGACCTCTGCCCCTGACATTCCTGTGACTCCAGTAGGAGGTGACCTCAACTCTGAAGTCAAAACACTAGGGCATAATTGTTAAATGTTCTACCAGTGTTGGGATCAGCACTGTGCAGGATGAGGATACTTGATAATGAAACTTCTGGGAATCATTTGTCCCTCAGTATTGTTTAGGGTTTTTTTATATATGTTTGATAGCCTAATTAAAATCTAAATATAGGTTTGTTTTAGAAATCTCATAGATGTTTGCTATTTCAAGCTAAAGTTGGATATTTTATTAATGCAAAATTAAAGTGATGTGTGTGTCTATGTTTTAAAATTTCAAGGAAGTATTCTCTATACAGTGAGACCATCACTGTACAAAGTTTCACCATGAGCCATTTTTGATGTCTTTGGTGATTATCAGATATGGGGGGGGGGGGGTTGCTGGGAGTAAAAGGCATACTCCCGGCAATGTTGTGCAATTACACTGAAGATTTTCAGGCACATCACACTTATCCAGGACGTAATGCATGAAGATCAAAGAATGCTCCAGTAACAAACCATTCACAGGGAAGTCCCATGAATGGTTTGTTGCTGGAGCATTCCTGCATCTTCATGGGTTAAGTCCTGAATAAGTGTGATGTTGTCTGAAAATCTTTAACAAGATTGGGTGATTTTGCAAGGAGTGCACCCTTTTTCTTCCCCAATTTTCTCCTTTCTGATAATCTCCTATGTCTCTTTTGTTAGGCTATTATTTTGTGGAACAGAAATCACTTTTTAATGTTGTATTGCCCTCTTCTCATTAAAATTGCCAGCTGAACACCCTAAAAGTAGCCATTGCCTTGTGTTTGGCACATTCACATATTTCTGATATGAGATCTATTCTTATTATATCTGTGTTTTCTTTTTAATATATCTGTGTTTTCTTTTTAGTATTATGGGGCCGAAACAGATGGCCCAAATGTGGCATGGCAGTGGTGATACTAGGGTTCTGGACTGTGTATGAATTGCTTGGTTCAGAACCCTAATATGTAAAAGCTGTGTCCTGACATATTGGACACCACCATCTTGACGTAATGGATGTGTAGCATCTGTACATCATTGTGTGTCCATTACGTCACGAGTGTGCCAATGGCACACTCGTGACACAACCCAGGCATCGCAAAAAGAACCCAGAAGAACCAGGTTCTTTTTACTCCAGATAGATGTCATGCCGTTTGGTGGCTGCGGTGTCCCTCTGGAGTAAAAATGGGCACCTGCAGACCGCCGTTTTCCGGTGGTCTTTCCTGGGCCACTGGGCCAGCATTAGACCAAAAATAATATCTGCCTGGTGTAGCATGACCACAGCAGATTGTGCTGTAGCTTTCTTAATTCAATCATATAAATATTTATCTGATATCTACTATAGAAATTAGGGAAGCAGTGGTGACCAGTAACTTCCATGTCAGTGGGACAGTGAATCCTCTCAAGGTTTCAATATGAAATTTAAAATAACTATCCAAGGTGATGAAACCAATCATTAAAATAATTCAGCTCTTTAGTCAATGTCTTTAAATAGCAGATTAAACCTGTGGAGTGTCATGCCCTGCCTAGAGGATACAAGGATAATGAGCCAAAGTTGGAGTCGAAGAAGGCTGACAGTCCTGTCATGGGACAGGCAGTGCCTGGACCATCCCAGACAGCAGCTGCAGAGCAAGAGGAGGAGGAAACAGAGGCACTTCACCGTACCCACCAACATAAATTAAAGTCCCAGAAGATAAAAAGTCAGGTGATGTCTTGCTCCCTTTTAAATACAGGACACTGAGCAATTGATGCCAGCTAACCTGATTAACTATAAATTAGCACAGTCCAGGCCATTCTGTTCCTGCAAAACAATAGTTCACAAACCTTTGGCTTCCTGGCTCTCTGGCCTTTGGTGTGTACTTTCAGATTAATCTTTCTGGTAGTCCCCCTCTCTGATTTGGACTCTGCTCAGGAATGCTTTTTCTGTTTGAAACTTAGGTTTTCTCAATTATAGTTTACATTAATTCTGTTAATTAGGCTGTGTTTATTTTGTTAATTGTTATAGTTTTATATAGGTAAGGCAAAGGTATTCCCCATTGTCAAGGTTGTCAAATCCTGTCTGACCATATGGGGTGGTGCTCATCTCTGTTATTAACCTGAAGAGCCAGCATTGTCAGAGACTACTCTGTGATCATGTGGCAAGCATGATTGCACAGAACGCTGTTTACCTTCCCACCGGAGTGGTACCTATTTATCTACTTGCATTTGCATGCTTTTGAACTGCTAGGTTGGCAGAAGCTGGGACTAGTGATGGAGCCCACCACTTGCAATCAACAGAGTCAGTGTCTTAGCCACCATATCCTGTTTCAGCATTGTTTATATATGAGAAAAGAATTTGAGGAATTAGGGGGTTGGAGGATAATTTAGGTCAGATTTGTGTTGTTTGTAAATTAGTGTAAGGTTATATTTTTACATGTTATGTGTGTGAATATTATTATTATTGTTATTATTATTATTATTTTGGTACAGTGGACCATTGGTATCCGCTGAGGTTTGGTTCCATGATCCTTCTGTGGATACAAAAATCTGTGGATGCTCAAGTTCCATTATATGCAATGGTGTAGTAAAATGGTATCTCTTATATAAAATGGCAACATCATTGTTTGATTTTTGGAATTTATATAGTTTTTAAAATATTTTCAAACCATTGGTGGTTGAATCCATGGATATGGAGAGCCAACTGTTTGTTATTTTGTTTTAAAACATTTTATGAAAAAGAAATTTGGATTTCCTAGACCATGCTTCTGTTTGTGAGCCCTCATAAACTTTGGGACATTACCAGCTTTCCTCTGCCAGTGCTTGAGGACTACCTGGATTCCTAAATAGGAGAAGGAGGATTCACTGCCCCACTGACGTGGAGGCTGCCTACCCACCCACATCTGAATATTAACACAATACTACAAACACTACATTCCAGAGCAAATACAACAACTTTCTTGTTAATAAAAGTGAACATGGCTATCAATCTCCATATTAATGCAACTTGTTTACAATGCTTGGGAATTTACTAGCACTCATTCACTCATTTTATTTATATCTTTCTTTTTCTCCCAGAACTGAAACTCAAGGCAGCTTACAACTGAAAACGAATACAATGTAGATAAAAACATGCAAGAGAGTATAATTAAAATGTAATTAAACTATCAATAACATTAAAACCAATTTAAAACACAAATTAAAAAAAACAAAAAACAAAAAGCATGCCATTTCCTCTGTGAATAAAATGGGTAAGAACAGATGACAGACAGCTACACAGTAGCTGCTAGGAATATATTCTATTCCATAGAGGTTGCTGTCTGCTATATGATTATGAAGATGGCTTGTCCTATATCCTACAATATTACTTCACTTTCAAACTCATTGTAGAAAGAATGGAAATGTTTTAGCTATTGGGATATATCCATTTCTTTGACTGAATATTAAACCCATTGAATGAACAGAGAATTTACATAAGTGCTGACTTGCCAAGTGCCCATTGATGCAACAAGTTTACTCCAGCTGGGACTAACAATAGGATTTAATTCTCTAAACTATCAGTATAAACTAGGAATAAGTAAGAATTTTCTGTTGATATGCCAAATTCCCTAATTTATAGTTCTCAAAAACTCTGAATTTACTGAGGGTATCTGCATTCAAAAATGCATACTGTTCTTCTGACACGCTTTGTCAATTGCAGACAATATCCACAAATGTATATATTAAGGGGAAATGTGCACAAAGTGACGTTAGTCTAATAGGTATTATTTGGGAAAAGGTACACATTGGAAAAATGTGTATAGCACTGTCTATAAACAACAGAAATTTTCAACCTAATGCAGAAGTTGGGTGGAACACATTTAATCCAAGAATGTAAATGAACTTGATAGTTTTGTCTTTTTGCAGTTATTGCAAAAGTATAGGATATACTCTAAAATCATATATTTTAGAGTATATCCTACACTATTAATTGTAGCCTATATCCACCAGAAGTGTGAGTGTGTGTTGGTACATACTAAATCAAGTAAGTTGTTATTGCATGTCTTCAAGGCATTTGTACTTAAGGCGACTCTAAGACAAACCCAAGATGGGGTTTTTTTTGGCAAGAATTATCTCAGGGTAAGACAGTGTGAATTGGCCACGGTCACTCAGTGCATTGCCTGAAATCCTAGCCCAATGCCCAGACCACTACACCACAATGGCTCTCCAAATATGCTATGATTATTTAGTAGATTTCATGCTTAAGGACCTAATTTCAATGTGAAACGGGCAGTAGCTTCAGGAATTTCATTCCTTCCCCTATAGCTTTCTCTGGTGCTAAAAATTTGCTCTGGAGATTTATGAAGCCCTCCAGGGCAGGTTTCTCAGTCGAGAGGGGTACAGCAGAGTGAGGAAATTGAGCCCATCTCACATTTAGCCCATCCAGTGTTGCAAAAAGCTCATGGTGAGCATCCAACTTGAACAGATGCCTCATAACACTCTCATGAAAGGGATCATTCAAAGTTGTGATAAACTACATAGCTGAAATGAAATCCAGAGTGCCCTTAGTACAAACAGAACCCAGTAAAATTGCTGTGGCCAGCATCTGTATGCCCACTCAGAATTTATGACAGCAAGTGTTTTAACTTACAGTAACCTATAAGATAGGATTGTTCACATTGCCTACTTCAGAGAAGTGCAATAAAAGCCAGCATTTTATTTACATTTATATGAATGTAATGTCATTAAAGTAACAGATTGTTAAATAGCCATGAATGGCATTTTATTAGCCTTTCCCCACTGCACTACATCACATAATTTTATTATTTGTTAGAGGCTCCATATTACCCTGTCCCCTACTTCTCCTCTACTGTGACAGGATTCTTTATGAAATTTCCAATCCAAGTATGATTTCTCCTGCAAATAATATTACTACTGGCACACCTTCTGCTTTTACCTGTATATCATTCATTTCTCAGCCGTTTTGTCATATAGCTAGACTTGAAAATTGCTTTCCTTTTGAGCAATCTTTCTTCCTTTCTTTCTTTCTTTCTTTCTTTCCTTCCTTTTTAAAACTTTCACTCTTCAGGAGACTAGAAATTAAACATAATTTAAGTTACTGGATTCATAAACACTTTGTTCTGGGATTTGTGGCTAGGCTTTTTTCTTCACAGTTCTCAAGGTGAACCTTGAATCTTTTCCACCTTTCTGCACTTCCTTGATCCAGCATCATATATAATCCTCTTTCCCATCATGTGTTTTATTGTATCTATCATGTATTTCTCTTACCCCTTTTCAATTTATAGCTCACTCTTTTTTATATTTATTCATTTACAATCCTGTTTAAAGAAATTTCTAACCAGTCTGCAAAGAATGCACATTATTACAATTAAAATTCATATTTTAATATTTATTTTAATACAGTGTAAGAATTCAGCTAAAAATAATAAGGCAGAGCACTATCAGGCATGTTATGAGCTAGGGAAAACCTGCATTAAGAAGTATGTTTTCAGAAAGCATTTGGATTTTCTCATGGACTTCACCTCTTGCACAGGACATGGAAAGGTGAGTGCTATTAAACCATTTTTTCAAGCTATTCCATAGTGGACACTATTCATTATGGGAACAACTAACCAGCCAGCCATCCTATGAAATTCTGGAAGGTCAAAATGAGGCCCTTTCAAACCACAAAATTATAGCACTATGACTGCATTTTCAATGTCATGGTAACATCCTATGGATTCATGGGATCTGCAGACTGGTGAGCCACTAGATCCCTCTGCCTGAAAATTCTAAATATCCTTCCCTAAACTGCAATTCTAGTTTCACTAGGATAGAACTATGAAAGTTACTATGAGATCATTGGCTATAATATACAAATATTAAAACCACTCTACTGGGAGCCAGTTAGTTTCCAGACAAGATATAAAGTGTTGGTTATTACCTTTAAAACCCTACATGGTTTGGGTCCAGGTCGCCTTCAGGATCATCTCCTCCCATATAATCTGGCCCATATGGTCAGGTCTTCTGGCAGACATTTACTCCAACTAAGTTGTTAACTCTCAGCCAGAGGACTTTTTTGTTCCAGCCATCCTTAGCCTATGGAATGACCTGCTAGAATAAATTTGTCAGCTGAATACTCTGTCTGAATTTAAAAGAGCACTGAAGACCAGTTTCTTCTGGCAGGCTTATACAGATGATTTTTAAATTGTGAATTTTAAAAGATAAATGTGATATGTGGATTGTTTTAATATTTGCACATCTTATTTGTCCTTTTAAATTTATGTGTGTTTTAACTATTGTGCCTTAACTGATTTTGTTAGTTTTCTAATTGTTGTTGCCTCCCTCCTAAATTCATGGGGAGGGGCGAGTAAGAAATAAACACTATTCTTGTTGTTCTTGTTGTTCTTGTTGTTGTTCTTGTTAGATAAGTGTGTGGTGGAGTATACACTGGGTATGATGATCACCTGGTCCTGAATTACAATTAATAGACTCTCAATGCATCCCCTTCACCACAGACATAATAATTGTATAGCAATAAAAAATGCTGTTCCATTCTGCATAACTTGAAAATTGTGGTCACCAGGAACAGAGGATATTCCAATTGAGTTCCCACAATCCATATTGACAGAGTCAACTCTAGAGCTAACCAACATATGTCAAAAGATATGGAAAACACAATGATGGCTGGCAGGCTGGAAATTATCAATATACATCCCCACCCACAAAAAAGGAGACATCAAAGATTGCAACAACAATAGCACTAATATCCCAAGCAAGCTAAATGATGTTTAAAATTCTACAACATAGACATAGACTCCAACCAAATATGGAGAGCAAAATCCCAGAAGTCCAAGCAAGGTTTAGGAAAGGAAGAGGTACAAGGGGCCACATTGCAAATGTATGATGGTTAATGGAGCGTGCTAGGGAATTTCAAAAGAAAATCAGCATGTGATTTATAGACTACAGCAAAGCCTTTGACCACATAGATCATGAAAGGCTATGGAATGCTCTTAATGACATGGGAGTGTCAACACATCTGATAGTCTTGATGAGGAATCTGTACTGCTTCTGGCTGCTTTGGTGGTTTGGCATTTATACAAAGCTTAACCCTGAAGCAGCCGGAAGCCATTCTGAGACCAGCTAAGGTGGCAGAAAGCTGTCAACAAAATGAGCAGATTAAATCCACTCTTGCCAGCGGCTCATTCAGGATCATGGTGCTGGCCCTCTTCAGAAGTGGCCACAGTGCCCGGACAATCAGGGCAAAAACTATCCATCTGCTTTGCCCCTAAGTATTGCATCTTCCAGTTCAGATGTCATCATCTGATGACCTCACCCAATGGCATTGTTGTTGCTTTTGTTGCTGCTGCTGTTGTCTGCCTATTATACCAGGGATATAACAGTGTGTCTTGGCAATCTTGTTTTTGGGGAGTTACAACTTAAATAAGAGCCAAACCACTGTAAACCGGTGCCTTCATAAAGCTGATCTGGCAGAAAACTTAACAATGAACAAAAGTGTGAAAACTGATCAAGCAGAAGTAACAAAATTCTAATCCCTTTATCTTTTTTTTTTTAAAGAAGGCAGTCTTTCATGGATAAGATCATATTGGTTGCTTGTCCTGAAGCAGATGGGCCAAATAAAACAGCTTTTGGCCTCAGATGATGCATGCCCCTGGAGTGACCGGAAGCTGCTTTGAGGCTACTAAGGTGGCCTTAGGCTATTGGTGAAAAGAGCAGGAAAGTCTGATCTTCACTGATTGTCAGTTCGAGACTGCAGCGGTGGCCCACTTTCAGAGCAAGCTGTCTGGTCACCATGATCCTGCAGCGATTAGGGCCGATGGGAGTTCCTTCACTCCCTTCACTCCTTTGTCTGTGTCAGGTAGCTGTTAAGGGAGGTAAGAGAAAAAGAAGTTGTAATCCTGCAGTCCATACCTGACTAAATAGCTAGGGATTCAAGGACAACCTGGAGGAAGTAAGTATTCAAAAACCAAAGATGGGGAAAGCTGTAAATTTTGATTTCTGTCATTTTTTTTAAAAAAAATTGCATGTTCATTTCTTCAAACGTAAGAAGATAGATTGAATTTTTGGGAAATGACGACAAAATTCTCACTCATCCTGATTTGTCAACACATCTGGAAGGCTAAAACCATTTGGTACCCTTTAACATTATACAATTATAGACCTCTGATTTTACTTTAATAGCTATGGCTGGATCCCATGCAATCTCAGGTTTGTAGTTTAATGAGGAGTCAAAATATTGCTCCCTAAACTGCAAATCCCAAGATTTCAAAGAATGGAACCATGACAGTTAACATGGAATCAGAGTACTACAATGGTGTAGTAATGCTGTTTCTGGAGTGAAGTTCTGGATTGGTGGGGGGGGGGGAATATAGGAAATAGATTTACTTCCACACTATGTCTAAAGTCAACATAGTCCAACAGGTCTTTCCAGACTACCATCCCCTTTGCTGTCATTAATGACAGATGTCTCACCGCAACCACCTTAATTTTAGCAAATTTTTATCTCATTTTAAATTTTCTAATTTAGATTCTTATCTATTTTATATTGTTATTGTTTTTTCTTTCTTTTTTAGTGGTTATTTTATGATTAGGAGGGGGTTTGGGGTAGGACATTTTTATATATGAGAATTGTACTGTATATTGTATTCTTTCATCTTTGCTTTGTAACCCGCCTTGATTTCTTTGGGAAAAACGGAATATAAAATAATAATAATAATAATAATAATAATAATAATTACTATTATTATATTCTTAGATAAACTTGGATGATCCTGCTTAGATGACATACCAAAATAATTTAAAGGGAAGTTAAGTTACACATAGGCAAGTGGCTAATTGTTTGAACAAGGTACATGGAATGCAAGCGGATGGGCTGTATAAACCTAAGAGGATATTCTTGATTGACTGCTATACATACTTGGAATGAATATATAGGGGGAGGTAATATTATACAAAGAGCAAACTTTTCTTAATATGACTCAAACCAATAATTTCAATAGTTCACTCACAAAATAATTTTGCAGTGTGTGTGTGTGTGTGTGTCATATGCCTTCCAACTATTCTCAGGATTTGTTAATTTTAGGATCATTCAGAACCACAGTGGCATCTGTGGGGGAAAAAAACCACAACTCTTTCGGAAGGAACAGGGCAGAGTAGAGATAACTGAAACATCTATTTGTGAAGATACTTATAGCTGTACATCAGAGATTGCTTTTGCTGGGAGGTTAAATGTCATGTTTTCAAATACTGGAATATAGCTTTATTGGTTGCTATGAAGAAAACACATTTCTTGCAATACTCACTAGTAAATCAGTCAGTAACACGAAATTGAAGGTTTATGCTTTTCTTGAAGATGGGGTTGTGTAGGTGTACCACAAGAACAAAGTTTCACTTTTATCGAATCTACACAGTGACGTTTAGTCTGCCTAACTCTCTCAATTGCTTGTACAAATATGCAGATTTCCTGGTAAGAGGTCACATCATCATTTCACCTTGGAGACTTTCAGAAATAAAATGTTATGTACTTAAAAAAAAATTGACTGTGCAAGTCCTATACAATTCATGTCCTTTTCTTCCAATTTGCCTGTTCTTATAGGGAAGCTAATAAAAATGTTTAGTTACCATGTTAGCTGATACTTCAATCATAGAATGTCTATACTAATTTAGGTTTAGTATATTAGTAGACATCATGACAGCTATCACACAGGAAGCAATTGGATTATCTCAATCAGTTGTGATTGCTTTTTTATTATCATGTAATATATTTGAAAAATATTTTCACTGTTCACCTAGCATTATGATTTCTCACTAAAAAGTTGAAATGGTTTGAAAAATGTAAAGCTTCTGCTTTGGTTGCAATGTCTTTTGAAGAAACAAAGCAGGTCATTGTGTTGTTTACTAAGACGTACCTATTTTTGTAAAAACTTTCAAAATAAGTGTGTAAGCTTTGGTTCACACAATATTTCAGGGAGATCTTATAAGGTGATTATAGCTTAAGAGTTTCAAATGAACAGATGTAGCTGTCTTTCAGCCAGAAAGGTCTTTACAAGATCTCTCTTCATACTGATTCTACAAAATAACACGGCTATATCTTTGAATTGTAACAATGGCCTGTTCTAGATGGGCAAAATGCAGCACCTTTAGGCGTGTTTAGGGCTAGGGAGGGTGCAGCATTTAGTCCCTCCCTAACCCTAAGCCGTATGGATGCCGCCATTTTAGAATAGTAGTGTCCCAGGGCACTTGCTGGACCTCACTTTGAGGCAGCGGGGAAGCTGCAGTTTGCCACTTGCCCGCGGCCTTCGGAAGAGGTGGGTTGGGGCCTCTGAGGTTGCCAGTGTGGTCTCTTAATCCAATCCCATCTGACCCTCTGTTTTGCTGTTACTGAAAATGATCTAAAATATAAATGTATACCCAGAAAAGAAGCCCATCCCATTTGTGGAGGATAGATTTTAAAGTTAAAGTGTTTGGTTTTTATTCAGCTAAAATAAAGTGAAGATGTAGAACAAGCAGAGTCAGAAGGCATCAGGAAACTTTCAAATCAGGTATCCAGTCCTACACTCTTTCCAGGTCTCACAACTTACACAAAAACTCTTCCAACATTCCAAGCAGAACTAGTCAAGAGTCAGAGCCTGGAATTATTATGGTTACTGTTGATAATAAATAATCAATATTTTATTTGACTGTTAATTAACTTCAAATCTAATGAAGTACAAGCAAAACTACAGTCAGTATTTAATTTAATGTATCCCAAAAACATTGCAAACTGACCCACATCCTTGACATATTGCTAAAAATAATATTACGCAGCACTGAGCTTAGTCTGCTTCAGATTAAAGTTCTCCAAAATCTTTTCAAATCAGCTTGATTCTGTTCAGGATTCATGGTTTACTATTAACCACATATGGATTAAGGTTGCTAATAATACTGATAATTACTAAATTCAAAGGTGAACAATGGGTTCCACAACTATCAAGAAACCCTGTCAGGAAGAATAATAGACCAGCAAGAATTTTGCATATTTTCCTCCTTGTATTCAAATGTCCTGGAATGTTTCAAACATATCAGGGAAAAGCGTAGATTTTTTTTTCCTGTTCAAAGCAAGCTTGAAAAACTTTGGTTGAACTACTTGGTAAAAGTAATGCATACAAAGATGATAAAGAGAGGTCTGAGGAGAGTTTCTTCACATTTATGTTCAGTGCATAACTTGGAACACACAATTTCCAGGTGGATGAATATTATCTCATTTGTTAGTCTTTGCGTGTTTATTTCAATGGAATGCTCTGAAAGACTGGGGTTGAAGCTTAGCTTATCATGCTTAATGTAGCAGTGTTTGCCCCCTATAACATCAGCAGGTGGTATGCATATGTCTAATCTTTGACCTCTAAAATTACAGGGCTTGGAGTATGTCTGATCTGTCAACCTTATTTACAGCCCAAGCATTAGTACAATTACTTTGTAGCAGCAGAATACTTGCTAGCACATGTGCTTAGGATCATATCCTTAGGTTCAGTTTCCTAATGTAAGCTCCACTGAAGTTTGGAGCAGACATGTAAAGGGATGCATGTTAGTCACCACATTTGATAACAAAATAGATTTAGTTGAAGGTAGCACCTCAGATTTCAGCAAAAATCATGTGTGTTTAGGATCACACAATGAACTGGTTTGTATTCCTGTATGTATATGAAGGTGCAAACAGTGTTACTTTTGTATTTGCATTCTCGGAACTTAAAAACTTCCTTAAAAATATCTAGATTTTTAAATACCAAATCTGTCACATATGCCCATACCATCTGTTCCCTTCTTATCAACAGGAGAGACAGATGTGAAGCAAACTCTGGTATAAATGTGTATCTAATCATTTTTATTCATCATCAAAGGCTCAACACCTATTGAAGGCGTTTAAAAAAATTGTGTTCCCAATGCATGCCTGTTTTGAACATACTTTCTTCCATATTTTAGTAATTTTCAGTAATTTGGATTGCTTTGATCTAAAATTAGTGAGCTGCTTATACATACCAAAAAATATTGTTTGAGAAACAGAAATAATGCTTAAAGACTGCAGCAATGCATGGAAACACTGAAGGAATGAACAAATTCATGGATTTGCAAGGACTAAATTACAGAGCATGAAAAATCACACACAAAAAATAACAGTCACGGATGTCTGTGCTTAGACTACATCAGGAGTGTAGCTATGAGGAAATAAGGGCATTGACCACCCATAAAAACTCTACACCCCCCTCTCCATGAAATTCTCCTTTAGCTCCCTGAAAAGAGGCAGGCAAAATTACCAAGGGAATGGAAACAAAGCAAATGTAAGAGCTCCGATTGTGCTTCACAGAGGAGCGAGCTAGAAATAAAGATTATTATTAGTAGTAGTATTAGTATTATTACTACATATGAATGATTTTCAGTGTCTCGTTCTCTACATTGTTAGAAATTTGGGGGACTAGAGCAGAATTTCATTTTAGAGAGAGGAATTCTTATATGGGGTCAAAGCCCTCATTTGGCTCCCCTCATAGCTACACTTCTAGTTACTAGCCTTACCAGACAAAAGATTAGCAGAACAAAAAGAAAATAAACAAATAATAAGCTGGAGAGAAATGATCAGGGACCAGACACCTTTCGTGGAGTAACTGTTAGTTAGTTACAGAGAATTTATTTATCTCCTATTTCTCCTTATGTTCATAGATGTGACATGGAAAAGCTCTTCTGAACAGATCACATAGAGACCTGGGCAGGCTAGTATAGGAGGAGACCCTCTTGCATTCTGAATTTAGAATCATAGAATCACAGAGTTGGAAGAGAGCATGAGGGCCATCCAGTCAAAACCCCTGCCATGCAGGAACTCTCCATCAAAGCATCCCCGTCAGATGGCCATCCAGCCTCTGCTTAAAGACCTCTAAGGAAGGAGACTCCACCACCCTTCGAGGGAGTGTGTTCCACTGTCGAACAGCCCTTAGTGTCAGGAAGTTCTTCCTAATGTTGAGGTAAAATCTCTTTTCCTGTAGCTTGCATCCATTGTTCCGGGTCCTGTTCTCTGGAGCAGCAGAAAACAAGCTTGCTCCCTCCTCAATGTGATATCCCTTCAAGTATTTAAACAGGGCTATCATATCACCTCTTAACCTTCTGTTCTCCAGGCTAAACATTCCCAGTTCCCTAAGTTGTTCCTCATAGGGCCTGGTTTCCAGACCCTTTACCATTTTAGTCGCCCTCCTTTGGACCCGCTCCAGTTTCTACACACCCATTTTGAATTGTGGTGCCCAGAACTGGACATAGTATTCCAGGTGGGGCCTGACCAAAGCAGAATAGAGTTTGCACTATTACTTCCCTTGATCTAGACACTATACTTCTATTGATGCAGCCTAAAATTGCATTGGCCTTCTTAGCTGCTGAATCGCACTGTTGACTCATGTTCAACTTGTGGGCCACTTGGACTCCTAGATCCTTTTCACATATTGTCTCATTCAGCCAGGTATCCCCACATCCTATATCTGTGCATTTCATTTTTCCTCCCTAAGTGCAGAACCTTACATTTGTCTGTGTTGAATTTCATTTTGTTAGCTTTGGCCCAGCTTTCTAGTCTATTCAGGTCATTTTGAATTTTGATTCTGTCCTCTGGGGTATTAGCTACTCCTCCTAATTTGGTGTCATCTGCAGATTTGATAACTAGGCCCTCAATAATTTCATCCAAGTCATTAATAAAGATATTGAATATCACTGGGCCCAGGAGAGAACCCTGTGGGATCCCACTGGTCACTTCTCTCCAGGATGAAAAGGAACCATTGTTGAGCACCCTTTGAATTTGGTCAGTCAACCAGTTACAAATCGATGTAATGGTTAGCCACTTATAACGTTAAATGTTGACTAACTGGGAAGAAAGTGGCAGCCTATGTAGTTGTTGCAATGCCGGCGTAGTGTTGTCCGATGGGCATGCAATCCATTTGATGAAATCCCACCTTTGCCAGAAAACAACCCAGAAAAACCACCCTAAACTGCAATTATATTGGGGGGGGGGGGGATATTACCATAGATTTTGATTCTGTGATCTATATTTGTCTTTGTTCTTATATATGTGATCTGCTCTTCTTGTGTGGTTGTTTTTACTTGGGAATCCACATCTGTTGCATTTTTATTACCTTGGTTCTTCTTGGGATTATTTCAGTCACTTTTCCCAGATGATGGATATATAGGTCGGAGTAGTAAATCTTAACCAAAGAAAAGCCATCATCATCTTGCCCTTAAAATTATTGCTTTCTTTATTGTCTGAGTCTTTTAAAATCATTTTGTGCCTTAGGATTAATATTCATATATATTTTAAAATACCTGAAAATTTCTTTTGATCAAGTGGAAACACGCAGCACTATATTCAAAGCACATCTGCTATTGATGGCAAGGTAAAGAGTGGGAAGACACAAACTAGTCTTCAACTTTGATAGAATAATGGTTGAGTATACCAAGAATGATTTCATCCCAATAACTTTGATTAAGCAAATACCGTCAAGGAACTGAAAATTCTAATTGCAAACCAAACAGATTATACAGTGGGCCCTTGGTATCTGCTGCCAGTTGGTTCCAAGACCCCCATGGATTCGAAAATCCATGGATGCTCAAGCCCCATTATATTCAATGGGGTAATAAAATGGTGTCCCTTATAAACAAAGGCAAAATCAACATTTGCTTTTTGGAATTTATATTTGTTTTGAATATTTTTCAAGCTATGGATGGTTGAATTCATGGATAAAGAATCTGTGGATACAGAGGGATGACTGTACATATATCTCAATGAAAATAGGAGCCAAATTCAGAATTTGCAAATTCAGGAAGCCATTTCTTTGGAGGGATGGGGAGGGAAAGTTGTTTTCCTTTATCTGAACACACAGCAATGGTGTCATCAGGACGGACCTCCTAGGGATATTGGGAGAACCCTTAGGATGCCTGTTGCAATGTATCCAGATAATAGTAGTAGTAGTAGTAGTAGTAGTAATAATAATAATAATAATAATAATAATAATAATAATTTATATCCCGCCTCTCTACAAGATGCAATTGGAGTGGCTTACAAAGATTAAAACATAGATTCAAAACCCTCAATCCCCCTCTTAAAATAAATTTAAATGATGTAAGAATTAAAACATACTTTATAAAATTAAAATAAATTAAAACAACAGCAACAACAACAAACTATAGACCGTCACTAAAGTGTGGTCAGAGTTCTTAGAGTTAATAGCTGGAGAGACTATTCAGGAAAGGCCTGCTGGAAGAGATCCATCTTTGCAGCTTTTAAAAAGCTATTTAAGGTGGTAATATGATGGATCTCATCCAGCAGGCAATTCCATAATCTGGGCGTGACCTCCTTTGGGAGGTTGTGGACAGCCTTGTTTTATAAGGCTGTAGCAAGTTCCTCCCTGAGTATCTAAGTGCGTGGGGAGGATTATATGGAAGGAAGAGGTCCCGAAGATACGTTGGACCCAAGCCATTTAGGGCTTTAAAGGTGATAACCAACACCTTGTGCTGGGCCCGGAAACTAATGGGCAGCCAGTGGAGTGATCTTAAGATCGGTGTTATGTGGTCTCTTCTGGATGGACCAGAGAACAGTCTGGCTGTCAAGTTCTGAACTAATTAAAGTTTCCAGACGAAGCACGAGGGTAGCCCCATGTAGAGTGCATTACAGAAATCAAGGCATGAGGTTACCAGTGCATGTACTATGGTCTCAAGGTCCCTGACTTCCAGGAAAGGGCACAGCTGGCATATCAACAGAAGCAGATAACAGGCACTTCTGACCATCGCATTCACCTGATTTGTCATGTGAAGAAATGGATCTAGGAGCACTTCCAGACTGTGAACACAGTTCTTTGAGAGGAGTGTGACCCCTTCCAGGACTGGAAGTTGTATCCCAATACCTGGGTTTGGCGCTGGTACTGTAAGTACCTTCTTTTTGTCTGAATTCAGCTTCAATTTATTTTCCCTCATCTAGTCCATTACTGCCTTACGACAGTCATTGAGAGGAGAGATGCCATCTGAGGTCAGAGCTGATGTCTGAGGCATGGAGAAATATATCTGGGTGTCATCAATGTATTGATAACACCCCACCCCATGCTGCTGGATAATCTCTCCCAGCAGCTTCATGTATATGTTGAAAAGCATGGGGACAGGATGGCATCTTGTGGGATACCACAATTAAGCTCTTTACTTGCAGAGCAACAGTCCCCAAGCATCACCCTCTGGAATCTGCCCGAGAGGAAGGAACAGAGGTACTGCAATGCAGTGCTTCCAATCTCTAGCCCTCTCAGGAGATTCAAGAGGATGTCATGCTCTATTGTGTCAAAAGTGGCTGAGAGGTCTAGTAACACCAACAGGGTCACACTACCCCTGTTGATGCCTAGACAAAGGTCATCAGCCAGAGCAACCATGGCAGTCTCAACTCCAAAACCTGTCCTAAAGTCAGTTTGAAATGGAGCTAGATAATCGGTTTCATCCAAGACAGCTCAGAGTTGAAGAGCAACTGCTCTCTCAATCACCTTGCTCAGAAATGGTAATAAAGAGACTGGCTTGTAGTTCTTCATATCCAGAGGGTCAAGGGAGGTTTTTTTTCAGGAGCGGCCTAACCGCCCCTTCCTTCAAACAAAATGGAACATGACCCTCCCTAAGGGATGTATTGATGATGTCCCTTAAGAACACCCTCAAGGCATCATCCCCCTGGATGGCCATGTACAAAGGGCAAGGGTTGAGAGGGCAAGTTGTTTCCTTCACTATTCCAAGGAGCTTGTCCATGTCATCAGTACTTACAAATTGAAATTGATCCAATACAACCACATCAGCGGAGTTGCTGGACACATCAGTTGATTCTGTTATAACTCTGGCATCCAAATCTGCTCGTATCTGAGAGTTTATCTGTAAAGTAGTTGTTAAATGCATCACAGCAGGCCGTTGTTGGGTTGTGTAAAGGGTTCTGCACAGGTGGAACCTGTGTCAGTTCCCTCACCACCCAAACAGCTCTGGTGAACGAGACTCTGCAGACACAATACGTGCAGAAGAGCCCACTTTGTTTCCCTTTATCTAGGACTAGTCATAGGAATTTCCTTCATTCCTATAGAGAAGCAATATGTGCAACGCAGAGAGCTTTCTCTTGTGCACATATTGCTTCTCTATAGGAATGAAGGAAATTCCTATGATGAGTCCTAGATAAAGGAAAAAAACAAACAAACAATGGGTCTTGATATTTGGTTCCAGGACCTCCTGTGAATACCAAAATCCATGGATGCTCAACTGCCATTGTAGACAACTGTGTAGAAAAATTGTGTCCTTTATACAGAATGGCAAAATCCCTCCCTTCTCCTTTTTTCTGCTTGTGCGCGACATGTCTGAAAGCAACGAGAGCCCCCCAGGGCCCCAGGAGTGATGCTCTAGACCCGGCCTCCTCCTCCTCCTCCAAGCCCCACATCATCAAAGTCACCATGAGACCCCCCAATGAGAAGAAGGAGTTTGCTGTGTCTGAGACCAGCAGCATCCGGCAGATTAAGGAAGAAATCTCCAAGCGTTTTAAGGCTCACACTGACCAGCTTGTATTAATATTTGCTGGAATTTTTTTAAAAGATCAAGATACATTGACTCATCATGGGATCCATGATGGACTTACTGTTCATCTTGTCATCAAAACACAAAACAGATCACATGATAATTCTGCTCAGCAATCAAACACTGCAGGGAGTACTGCTACCACAAGAGCATCTACAAATACAACACCGTCACTTTTGGCTTGGGTGGCCTTGGAGGACTTACAAATTTGAGTAGCCTAGGCCTGAGTTCCTCAAACTTCTCAGAATTACAGAGTCAAATGCAGAGACAGCTCATTCCTAATCCAGAGATGATGGTTCAGATTATGGAGAATTACTTTGTTCAAAGTATGCTTTCAAATCCAGATCTAATGAGACAATTAATTATGGCTAATCCTCAGATGCAGCAGTTGATACAATGAAATCCAGAGATCAGTCATATGCTTAATAATCCAGATATAATTGAGACAGGCTTTAGAACTTGCTAGAAATCCTGCAATGATGCAAGAAATGATGAGAAACCAAGTCCATACCTTGAGCAACCTTGAAAGCATTCCTGGTGGTTACAATGCTTTGCGATGCATGTACATTGATATACAGGAACCAATGCTGAATGCAGCACCGGAGCAGTTTGGAGGCAATACATTTGCTTCATTAGTAAGCAATTCACCATCAGGTGGGGACAGTCAGCCATCACGCACAGAAAACAGAGACCCTCTACCTAATCCTTGGGCTCCTCAGTCCAGAGCTCCCCAGTCAATGGAAGCAATAATGGAGACAGTGGGGGTAGGCACCAATGTTGGAACTAGCAGCACTGGAAGCACAGGGCAGAGCTCTACATTTCCAAATCTGGGACCTGGTCTAGGAGCTGGTATGTTTAACACACCTGGAATGCAAACCTTGTTGCTGCAAATAACAGAAATAACAGTGGGCTCTTGATGTTTGGTTCCAGGACCTCCTGTGGATACCAGACCCCCTGGATGCTCAACTCCCATTGTAGTCAACTGTGTAGTAAGATTGTGTCCCTTATGCAGAATGACAAAATCAAGGTTAGCCACTGATGTAGAATCTGTGGATACAGGAGTCCAGCTGTCACTGGATGCACCTCTACTACTCTTCTGCTGTTCCATTCACCGTCAACACAGAAATGGGGTCTGTGACATGGAAAAGGGGAGATGAGGGGATATTTCATTGAAAAGGTGAGACATAAGATAATAATAATAATAATAATAATTTATTTATATTTCCCACCTCTCCCCAAGGATCGAGGCAGGATTCCAACACGAAGTATACAAGTTCCAACACAATTATTAAAATCAATTACAATCAAAAAATCATTAAAAACAATGTAATCCTTATCTAGAGTACATTGGTGTCACTGTCCGTCATTGGTATCAGTTTGTCAGTAAGTTATAACAAGTCAGGTGGAAAAGCTCGCCGGAAGAGATCCATCTTTAGTGCTTTCTTAAAAGCATCTAAGGTGGTAATAAGACGGATCTCTTCCAGGAGGTCATTCCATAATTTCGGAGCAGTCGAAGAGAAGGTTTTTTTGGAAGTCAATTTCAACCTGGTACTCATGGTTTCCAGGGTGTTCTTTCCTGATATTCTGAGGGTGCGGGGCGGATTGTGGGGGAGGAGGCGTTCCTTCAGGTAACTCGGATCCAAGCCATATAGGGCTTTAAAGGTAAGAGCCTTATCACATTATAGCAGCTTTCACTGTGCCTTATTGCATGATGTCATAGCATTTCTGTTCTCTTCCCATGGGAGATAGTTGTAAAAACACATCTTTTTTTCTAGATGGAAAAAGCCATTCAACAAAAGACACATAAGCAAAAAACAAAGTGGAACACACTCCCTTGGAGTGTAGTGGAGTCTCTTTCTTTAGAGGTCTTTAAGCAGAGGCTGGGTGGCCATCTGTCAGGGATGCTTTGATTTGGAATTCCTGCATGGCAGAGGGTTGGACTGGATGGCCCTTGTGGTCTCTTCCAACTCTATGATTCTATGATTCTTTGAAAAGAAGAGAACTGAAATGCAACAGCAGCTCAAAGCCAGGCTTTATAGAGCTAAGCGACTCCTTCCTCCTGGATACACAAATTAGTCAGTTTTGCCTTCTCCCAAATTTAAATTGACATATGCTCCAGTTCTCTCTGACAAATGTATGAAGAAATGTGGACATTTCTCATATGTTCTTACAAAAATATCCTACCCAGACAAAACTCTCACCTGCTTCTGTTTAACACATATATCTGCAAACAGCTGATAAGTACTGCCCAAAACATGCCTGTTTATGTATTTATTGAATAGATTTTTAAATACACCTCAGCAAAATGTTTCCAACATTACCAACTAATATAGAAAATCAATAAAATAATAAAATGCTGTGTTTAGTTTTTGAAACACACCATGCTTTCAGTCAGTTGTGATGGGGGTAATGCCGTTCCTTGGGTAATGTCCCTGGATCTTCTTAATGTAGATGGAGGCCAGCTGGTGACTTAAGGAATCAGCTTGATCAAGAAATGTATTGCTGACTCACACATTATCTGACAGACAGCTGGCAATGAATAGTACCCTCCCTTGAGTTCTCCCAAACACTGTATACTTTCCAACAAAAGTAAAGTCATCCATAAAAATAACAACTGGGCATGTGCAAGAATAAATTCCCAGTTAGTGAACATATGGAATCAGTAGATTATTTATCTAGGAAATGAGAAATCAAAACAAGCAGCAGAAGCTATAGATTCAACAAATTATACTCTAGTTGCTCCTAATCAGGAATGCAGTTCTTCACTAAGTTTCTTTTTATTAAAAGAAAATACAGTAAATTTTGAAGCCAGCAATGAGTATTTCAGCATTTTCTTCCTGCTGTGAGAAAATATTTAAAAATCACACTGTTTTTGAAGGCTATTTACCATTCAGGACCTATTCTGTGCAAAATTTGACTATGGCTGTTGTGCACAGGAAACAGCATTTTCTGCATGGGAAGTAATTTTCCAATGCAGACATATTAATTTCTGTGCAGAAAAGTATGTTTTCTTTGCAGGAAATGCAGGAAGTTTCGATTTTTTGGCCTATTTAATGTCATTTTGAGCACAGCTGGCATGCACTCTTTCTCCTCCCACTGGATTGAAAATAAGGGATTTGGGATTGCTGTATCCTACGGAAAAGCATATTCAACATAACCAGACCCTATTTCCCCTTTATAGAACACCAAGCCCTGGTAATTTGTACTGGCCTCCATCCACATCAGCTGTGAGGATAGAAGAACACCAACACTGGAGTATTCTGCCAAGCTGGTCCCAATACTGATTGCATCAAGATGGCACTCCATGAGGCTTGTCTCTTCCTCTTCTGGGACATGCAAAGGAGCCTTGCCCTATCCAACAGCCCATAGAGCTATGGGGGCGGGGAAGAGAGTTGAAATTTTACACATTTTTGTGCATATACTTTCTCCCAAAGTGTCGCTAGCCCTTTTTACTAGTGGAGGTGTTTTCATGCATTTCAACATTGACTCAAGTGTGCTTCTGTGTATTTTAAAATATATATCAATTTTATGCATGAACATTTTTCTAACATGCACATAGTTTTATGTGTACTTTGTCAAAGGCATTGCTAGACTCCAAGGGAGTGCAAAATAAATACGTCAAAGAGTAATGCAAACTCAGAAATTTTCTCTTCCAATGTAGTGTTTGAGCATTGGACTAGGACTCTGGAGACTAGGGTTCAGATCCCAGCTACCCCATGTAAACCCACTGGGTGATCTTGGACAAAGTCACACTCTCCCAGCCTCAGAGAATGGCACTAGCAAAGAAAAAAAAAACCCAAAGAAACTTGCCAAGAAAACTCTGTGATACGGTTGCCATAAATCAGAAATGACATACAGGCACAGAACAACAACAACAAACCCTTCAGTAAGGGGCCAGGATCATTTTATAAACATCTTATTTTTAAGGAAGACTTTTGCATTATTAGTACAGTGAGTCGATCAGAAATTTAAAGCATGAACTGAAATCAGTATAATTTTCATTTATTTTCCTTTTTATCCTGGATAATATTCATCGCTGATATTCACAGTAGATCATTTCAAAAGGATGCAAGCAGCATAAATGTGCTAGTTTTAGAATATTCAGTCAGAAAATGTTGCTTCAGATTTACTTCTGCATAGTAAAATAGATTGGCAGTAGTACTGTAGGCAACAGAATTTACTGTGCTGGTATTAGGGATATAATTTTAAATATATTCTTTTAGGGTACTATTGCAGTCTTTCCATATTGGAATATCAGGCAAAACACTTCTTATTAATAATCTGATCTCTAAAAATTGCATTTTCCGCACTCATGTCAAGTTTCAGTGTTTGATTTGATGCCTTCTTCTGTTCTGAGGGCTCAGATAATTTGAGTCTTCCTCGAATTTCTGGCAGAGTTCAGGTTTGCAAGTTTTATGGCCTGGTGTTAAGTCATGTCTTGTGGAAGCCTAATAATGTTCTGCTCAGTGAAAGCTTGATACTGTTCTAATCCTTTCAACTTTTAAAAGGAATGTTTAAAAATAGAAAAGAAAATGGAAAACTTTGACTGTCTCTTTCCACCCCATATGTCTCTTTCCACCCCATGCAAGTCAACAATTAGATGGAGTGGGGTGTCACAGCTTTATTACCTAACATGAGTTTTCAGTAAACATTATGATTTAACATTCTGAATGTTACCATATGACCCAGAGCTTGAAAATGTTACTGTTTGGGCTATGACAGAATCCCACCATGCTTACTGGAGCAATTCCCCAAAAGTTAATTTTTCAGTACTCTGCTATAACTTGAGGAGACAACCGAGAGAATTTGTCATGCCCCATCATCACCATCACCAATTCAGGAAATATATTTCTGTCACAATTGGGCAGATAAGCTATTTTGGTGGTTCCGTTTTACACTGCCATTCTGCTAACAAAAGCACTTAAGACAGCTGTAGTGATATCAAAATCAAAGTTATAATGAATGCAATGAAAGCATTAAGAAAATAATAAACACAAAAATTGTCAGTCAAAAGAAAATAACACTTCCAAACTAGTCAAGACTTCAGCAATAACCCTGATTTTTATATTTAAAAAAATGATTTCTCTTTTCCTAAGTTTCTTCTAACTTCACAGCTCAAAATATGTTGCACTTAAGCAATTTTCTGTGAATACGAAATTCAAATGGATCTATGCAATTCTTCTTGCTCCCCAGGAGCTAATTCCATAATCAGTACTGTGGTTTGGAATAGAAGATATTTTTGCCATCAACTTGCAGAATACCTTCGACATCCTTTCCCTCACTTATTAAAAACCATCTCTTCAGGCTTATGATTTCCCTGTGCCCTAGGCACCATAAGCCATTAGCACTTTCCGTCCTAGCCTTAGAAGTCAAATTCACACTCTGTTCTTCGACTCAACTTTCTTCCTCATCTCAAATTGCTTTCCTTGATGCTTGTTTTCCCCCTCAGCTCGTGCTAGCAAGAAATAATACCTTTCTCAAAATGAGTTCTCCATACCAAACCTTTTACCAGGAGAATCAGTGCAACTTCCACTTGTTTCCTACCATTGTCCTTCACACCCATGCAAGTCTGAATACCTTGCCACAGTCACCATCCTTATCAAGCTATATCATTTCCAAGTTGTCTATTCACCAGCAGGGTAAAATCTTTCCACCCTTGAAGATTTTCAAAAATATTTGGGGTTTTTTTAAGTACAAATACAAATTGAGGGCCTTAGCAGACTACCTCAGTAGCCTTATTTCCCACAGTGCAAAAGGAGGTGACCAAGCAAAAGGAAAATAATCAAACTAAGAGTGTCTCAAATGAAGTTTTGAAATCACTTTAAGTGCTGTAGCTCCATCCTATGGCATCAGGGAATTTGTACTTTTACACGGTCTTTAGCCTTCTTTACCAAAAAGTGATGGTGCTTCCCAAAACTACAAATCCCAGGAGTCTTCAGGATGGAGCCATGGGAGTTAAACTGTATTATGTGTCAAACTGCACTATGTTTACAGTGCAGATGCACCCTCACTCACAAGTTCACATTGCTCTGAGATTCAAACTTGATGAGGTACAAGCTGAACTAATAGGATGGCCTTGCTTCTTATGTCTTTGCCCCCCTGCAACTTGTGAGAAGATCTACTAGGGGATAATTCTGACAGAGGCAAAGTCTGGTATAGCTGCCTCTTAGAAGGGCTGGTGATGGTCCTGTCTGAAACCTCTGTACATCCGTCTATCTGTCTGTCTATCTGCTCTTCATGAGACAGAGGTTTTTGGGAAGTTCACCAAGGAGGTTAAAGCACAAAATGTATGAATAAGATAAAATGTAACATAAACTAAAAAGAAATTAAAACAATTTTGTTTTATTTACCAGACTCAAGGTAACTCACTACATAATTTAAAAAACAAAAGAAGCTAAATCCACAGCAAATTTTAAAAATGACGATTAGATAAATTGTCATACGATTATATTAATTGTCATATAAAAACACATCAATTTAAAATTGTGCCCTTCTATGTCCCCTTCCTGTCCCATGGGCAGACTGGGTCCTACTTGACTCTCTCCATAGTAAAGTTAGTACCGAGACGAATTTGTTATGCTCCAAAAATATCTTTAATACTTCCTCTTGTGGGGTCTTTGGTGGGAACAGCAACCATCATCATCATCATCATCATCATCATCAAAATCCACCAAACAGTGATACCTTTATTGGCCAACCAAAATGCACAATATACTTGTTGCAAGCTTTCAAATCTCCACTGGCTTTGGTGGATTTTTTTTAAATTTACTAAATGGCCAACACAGCTACCCCTGCATATTATTATTAACGTTTATTTATATAGTGCCATATGTTTTACATAGTGCTTTACATAGTGAGCAAGCAAAATACAGAGAAAAGCCTGCCAACGGCATACAGTCTAAGATAAAAAACAAAAATATAAAATTAACAACATATCATTAAAATAACTGTAAAACAATAAACTACAAAATAGTAGACATTAATACACATGATCAGCCATTAGAAATCAGGTTGTAAGCTGGAAGGCTTCCCTAAACAAAATTGTTTTTAATTCGGACTTAAAATTGGCTAAAGAGGTGATAGTCCAAAGGTATATGGGAAGGAGACTTCAAAAGTAAAGAGCAGCATGTGAGAAGGGAAACATCTGAGCAGGGGAGGAGGAGACTTGCCCTAAAGCTTTTGGGTATCAACCTTGAACTTAAACACAATCCCTATAGGACCACACCCCTACAGCCTCTTACTTTTAACTTCTAGGGAGTGTCTCAGTCTTCCAGCCCTCTTTGTCCTTCTTGGACATCTCCCAGTCAGCCTTCTCAGTACTTCAGCAGCCATGTCCAAGTCTCCAATGTCTTTCCAGGGTGTCCCACCATTCCCTCTTGCAGAACTCTGTCCCACATGTGTTTAACTTACCTCTCTCTTGGGACAGAGGGAGCAATTCCCCTTTGCACAGGTCTCCTCAAGACCCCACCAACATCAGGTCTCTTCTTTGCCCCAGACTTCGGCTTCCTCACCAGTCTTTGAGATGCCTCTCCCTACTGGATCTCAGTGTAGGGTGGGAGTCCCTCGGTGTGGTTCCAACCAGTCAGCCTTTCTCTTACCACTTGCTCCAGCCACCAACTCCCCCATCTCTCCCTTCATCAACCCAGCTGGCTTTTCCTGCTCTCCACCACGTGGTCCAACCTCTTCCTTCTCAGGGTTCAGCTGTTCACCTTCTTCCAGACCTACCATTCCCAGGCATTCTTCTCCCCTTTTAATCCTCCTGGGCCCTGCCTGAGCCCTGCCTTCCAGGCATCATGGGGCATATTCCTCTGCCCCCCCCCCTGGGTTCTTGGGAGACTGCTTCTCTGGGGAGGAAACAGTGGTGGTTTGTCACACCTTTCCACTAAAGTTCCAACCTCTACAACCAGTAATGGCTTGATTGAAATGGTCAGTGAAGACAGAACAGATAGCGGCCCAGCCTACCTTTCCTTGAAAGAGAGTTCCATGCACTAAGAGCATCTACCAATAAGGCTATAGACTATCACTCAAGAAAAGCAAGAAGAGCCCTCCCTTCAACCACCATCTTGAGGAGAGAGAAAGGCAAGCCAGCTGCAACAGGCCTTGCCTGAAGGGAATAAGAGCCCTCCCTCCAGTCCATCTGCCTTGGTCCAGGCCTCTGAGGGAGAGAAGAGCTGCTGGACTTTGCCCCTTCCCCACCACCATTCCCTTCTCCTTTTGTGTCATGTCTTTTAGATTGTAAGCCTGAGGGCAGGGAAATGTCTAATTAACAAATTGTAAGCCGCTCTGATAGCTTTGGCTGAAGAGCGGGGTATAAATAAAATTTATTATTATTATTATTATTATTATTATTATTAATCACTCAATCTTCTCATTCAGTCATTAGGCTACCATCATGTGTATGTATGTGGGACAGAATAAATTCCACTGGCCTCAAGACAAGTTTTCTTGCCAATAGATATTTATGCAGAGGACCTCTTTTGATCCAGGAGTTGAAAATCAATTTGGGAAGAGTTTTGGAGGGTTAATTCCTGCAATATGTGGACACACATAAATCAGTTCTGTGTGTGCCTGTCTAGGAGTAAGCTTTTCAGTTTTTGTCTGAAAAATGACCATAGGCTGGATCAATTGACCACAAAATGTGTCAGCCCTCCAGGTATGGCCTGGAGTCCAGGAACTAATCCCAAAGGACCTCTTTAGGCCAGTACTGGAGATCTGATATCTTACCAGACCATTGTCAAAGGTGAAAAGTTTAGGAAATATGGGGTGAACGAGTGTGATTAGTAAACTGAAATAGGCCTGGGCTGCAGTAGATAGCTCAGTTCTACATAACAGCTTCCTGGGATGTAAAACCAAGCTTATACTCTGTGCAACAGTTTGTTTGTTTATTAAGCAGAGCTCAATTCTATATAACAATTCCTGGATTTTAAATACACTCTTTTAGCTTTTATTTCTGACCACTGATCAAAGATAAAAGCAGAAAATTATAGTGTAGAGTGCTGCAACAGAAGCATCTTTCTGACTGGTTCCAAGCTAATAAACATATTTTATTTTTCTGAAACCTTGTTACTACCCATTTTGCTTCTGATATCCATCTGTGTGCCTTCATTAACAGATGATTGTTTTTAACATGACATGCAGAAGGAGACAAATGGCCCATTTGTCAATAAGTGGCGAGATCTCAAACTGAGGCCTTTATTGATTCTTATCTCCAATTAACCCATGCAACAAATTTAATAATACTTATTACACTTCATTTGTTGGGGTGTATGTAGAGGCAACTGCATGACAAATATATGTGGATAGCTATGTGGAATATTCTTAAATTGTTTTAAAATGATTTGTTTCTTCAAGCCTGAATATGTGTTTTGTATATTCATAAGAAATATGTTATCACCTTCGATTTAGTGTTAAATGTCTTGCCATCTTAAAGCATACAGTATGAAAACTAATTTCCTTTCCAACAGGTTTATATTAAATCTGAAAATAACACCTACAATACTATTTTTTCTTTAAAAATATTTTTTCCATCAATGAAGTCAAGCAATGCAATCATAACTCAAAAATTAGTTGGTTGTAGGTAAGTAGCATTAGGCACAAGTTTCTTCTTTTAGCAGAAATGTCCTTCTACTGGCAGAAAGCCTTCTGCCATCTGATCTCAAAGATCTTCCAACAGAACAATCTATTCAAAGGAACTGATATGCTGGATAATATATGCTGTCAGAATTACTAAAAACTTACATCAGACCTTAATCTCCTCCAGCCAAGTGGCACAACCACAACACTGGCACATTATGCCAAGCCAAGGGTAGTCCTAAGTAATTTCCAACACCTTGGTGTTTGGGAGAGAAGAGTTAGATTTAGCACAGCTTCAGCTGGCCTAGCATTAAACCAGCTGGCTTACCTTTTACCTTTTTGGACTACTCTTTAATTCAGGAATGATATAAATATCAGGGCACTGACTATGCTTTTCTTTAGCTTAGGAAGGGCATACTCAAAATTGTTGGCTGGCAGATAGTCTCCCATATTTTGAATATAGAAGACTGCAAGTGGCCAACCAACCACTGCTTTAAATAGTATCTGCTGCTGTGATGGCCGACTACATTCCCACAGTATCCCCATCTCACCAGGACCACGGTGAAGGATCTTCAGTACAAGATGTTGTGAGACAGGGTGACTCCAAATAACAATTATTATTATTGGAAGGCAGTACATTTTTTAACACTGAGATTGTTTAGGATTCTGGGAGTTGGTGAGTTCTACTTCTCTGGACATCTTCAAAAAGAAACTCAACAGCTACTTGCTGGGAATGCTTTAGCTCAGAGTCTGCACTGAACAGGTGCTTGGACTCAATGGCCCATGACACCACTTCCAAATCTATGATTCCATGAACTGTTTGCAGACTAAAATAAAGGTTCAGATTGACTGGCATTTTATGAGTCCTGAATGATATTGAGCATTCTATGTAACAGCTACAATCAAATGGATTAATTTCATTGTTTTTAAGGAAGTGTAAGCTGTTCTCAACTAACTGTCAAGAACAAGATCATAATGGCACATTAATTAGCACTCATCAGTTAATGCTCTGTTATTATGAGCTGTGCAGTGATTACATAAGAACAATACATCATTGCAATAATGGCTCATTAAGAATATCATGATACTAATGCTAATAATAATCAACCTACTTTACTCATCTCTTTTGATTTTGTTTGTATTCTGAAAACCTATTTCTGGTATGGGGTTAGACAATAATTTTCAGGTAATGCTCTCCTTAACAAATTTGACATTTAATTTCAATTCACCAGTGTGAAGAGGGTCTTCTTATTTATTTTATGCATTCATAAAAAGAAAATGAAAAAAAATCTCTGTCTGAACCTATCTGCACCAGTTTTTAATGAATGAATGGTTTTTTTCCACCCTTGGTATGCATTGCTTGCTACCTTTTTACACTATTTAGGGTCATATCACATTGATTGATTATATTAACAAGAAATTTTAAACATTAGGGAAAATTTTCTTAGAAAGGTCCAAAAGAAAATATTATACCTAGTGTCATGGGTCAATGTTAACAAAAGGTGACATTTTTTGAACCTCTTGCATTTCTACAGTCTTCTTTGAAATGCTACATGAAAGATATCTGTGTAAATATTAGGCATAGGGTAAGAAGTGTCATCTCAACTAATAATAGATGAAAAATGTGTTGGCTCCACATTTTAAGGCAGATTTACCCACTCTGCACGCTCCCAAAAACTAAGTTCAAAATGAGCTATATTTTGGAAATTAAGAAAGAATGCACAACCTTCTGAGGCTATCTAGTCCAATGTCTAAGTGTTCATCTAATGTGGGACATCTTATCTTGTAATTTGTATCCTTTTATTCATGTTCCAGTTTCTGGAGAAGCAGAAAATAAACTTGCTCCATTTTCTACATGATATCCCTTTAGATTATTAAAGACAGCTATCAGATCACCTTGCAGCCTTCTCTTTTCCAGTTTAAATATATCCATTTCCCTAGGTTGCTCTTCATAAGGCTTGGTTTCCATACCTTTCATCATCTTGCATCATCTCTTCTGGACATGTTTCAGCTTGTCAATATCTTTCTTCAGTTGTGGTGTCCAGAAATGAACATAAAGTCTGTCAAAAGCAGAATAGAGTGGCATTGTGATTATTTCTGTTGAATCTTTTTTGGCTGTTGGATCACACTCTTGTCTCATATTCACCTTGGAGTCTACTAAGACTCTACATCCTTTTCAAATGTGCTACTTTGAAGCAAGAAGTCACCCGTCCTATATTTGTGCATTTCATTTTTCCTACCTAGATGTGATACTTTTCATTTATCCCTAGAGTCATAGAATCATCAAACTCTATGGGCTATTCAGTTCCAGCCTCCTGCACTCCCAAGTAAGTCAGTGACTAAGCAAGCCTTCACAAGCCTTCCCCCCTCCCCAAAAAAGGCAAACCAAAAATGTTTAAATTTGATTTTGTTAGTTTTGCCCATTCTGGAATTCTGCTCTTCCCCTCTAGGGTATTAGCTGCTATCCCCTCACCCTCCCACTTGATGTCACCTGCAAATTTGATATGCATGCCTTCTATTCCATGATTTTTACAGACAAAAACTGACAAACTGGTCCATTGTTCCTCGATTCCCTTTTTTGGCCTTTAGAGGATGGGAACAATGTTTGCTTCCCTCCAGTCTGGTGGGATCTCTCCTGTTTTCCAAGATTTATCAAGGATGATTGACAGTGAGCCTGAGATTATTTCTGAAAATTCCTGTAATAGTGTTGGAAGTAGTTCATCTGGCTCTGGACATTTTAATTCATTTAGATTACCGTAGTATTTTATGTTGCATTCTACAAGCTGCTTTACAAGGTGGCTTTTGGGACAACAGAAACATAGCCAGAGTGTTCACCACACCCCTAGAATACAGGTGGTCAAATATCAGAGGGTAGGTGTGACAGTAAGACTCACTCATCCAACTTCTTTTCTCAGATGGCAGTACAATGGGTCTTTTTTGAGCCCATCACTGCCACCAATTATAGGATAGTGAAAAAGTGGCACTGCCAAAATTTCTTAAAACCTTTCAGAGGCCCTGGTGGCGTAGTGGTTAAATGCCAGTACTGCAGCCACTTACTCACAAACAACAAGGTTCTGAGTTCAATCCCATCCAATGGTTCAGGGTCAACTCAGCCTTGCATCCTTCTGAGGTCACTAAAATGAGGGGCAATTAGCTTACAGTTGTAAACTGCTTAGAGATTGCTTAGTGCAGTATGAAGTGGTATATAAATGAAGCTGCTATTGCTGTTGCTACTGCTATTCACTCCTTTTCACTGTGTGCCACCACTGCCACCAATATTGTGAAGGTGATGGCTGCTATACCACCAATGCTTCAGTGCAAGAGTTGGGACTCTCGTAAAGGTGTTAGGGGCTCTGCAGCTGCCCCTTTCACACTGGATCGGGGCTGCGGCAACCCTTCCAAGGGCGCAAAAAGGAGATGAAAAAGCACCTCCTTTTTGTGACCTTGAAAGGGCGCCATAGCCACAGTGGCATGGCTATATGGCACCCCTACAGTGCTGCATCATCTGGATGCAGTGATGGAGGCACACAATGATGCTGCATGCTGTCTGGAGTGACACACAGCATCAGGGTGCCCTGGGAGGCAGAATTGGGCATTATCCCATCTCTGTCCCCAGGCCAGCCTTTCAGGCTGGTCTGTAAAGGCCCTCATGCACAATACCTCTTTTTAGATGCCAGACCTCTGTGTTTCAATTTTTTAACCCAGCTTGGCACAAATTATTCTTTGACAGCCACACAACTGCTATCTAATGTGTCTCAAACCTTTAAATTTTTTCTCAATGTTGGTAGCATTTTAATGTGTTTCTGAAATCACTTCAGACAGCTGCCTGTTGAAACAAAGTAAGAAACGTATTCGCAGGTCAGGCTGAATACAGTATCTCTTGTAGTGGATGGTGTTAACAATGGAGACGGTGTATAAATAGTTAGTTACACAGTTTAACAATTTCTTTAACTTGACTTTGGAATTGTTTCTTTATAGCTTTATATTTGTACCCTCACAGACTAAGAGCCTCAACAAACCAGCATCAAAGGCTGGTATAGGGGCGGAATGGGGGGTGAGGCGTCCGCACAATGCATGCCTTGACTCTGCCCCCATGCCAGCATGACACAACACACCCTACCACATGGTGGGCAGTATCATGGTGGTCCTCTGGTGCTGCGTCCAGATAACACATTGTCAAGGGAGTCCTGAAAAACTACAGCATCGGCAGCTATGGTGACCTTTCCGTGGTACAAAAAGGAGCCACTTTTTGTGGTTCCTTTTTGCACCACAGAAAGGCCAGATCGGGGTTGCAGCATGTAGTTGCCACGGCCCCGACCCAGCACTGAAGGGGGCAGCTGCAGGCTGTTGTACCCTGCTCCGATTGTTTTTTACAGAGGAGCAGGCTAGGAATAAAAATTTAATATTACTGAAGGGTGGTCTGTTCAGCCCCTAAGTTCTCACAGAATCTTTATTAAACTTTTGTATCTTATAACCCTTCTAGTTACTTGTGACGTGACTGGTCACCAAACATTATGTCTCCTGTAGGACACTACAACAAATTAATTAATGACACACTTCATCCCTTTCTTGGATACCTAAAACCCTTTCTAACTGCCCCTCACAGCAGCCTAACCTAACCTCAACAGCTTTTCACACCTCAGGGCACACTAAACACCAGCAAACCTTCAAACCTACTCCTCCCTCTTATATACTCATTCCTGGGAGCAGTCCCCACGTTTTCCTGGCTCTGGTCCCATTGGCTAGAAGCAAGGTTCTACTCTGCCTGTTGTCTCCACAGTAGAGTACCACATTAGCTTCCCAGGAGATTTTGGGGGAAATTCCCTTGGAAAACTTCCCCTGGACAAGTTTTCACCCCATTATGTCATAGAATTCTATCTAGGGTGTATGGGGCATTCTTGTGACATTTATGGATTCCCTCAGGCCATCTTAAGCCAAAGAGAGGCCTTTTTGCAACAGGAAGTTGGAGTCCCTTTCTCATTATTTCCTGTTTTAAAAGAAAGCTATTTTAATTTTCTATTTTCTGCTTCCCACTTTCCCTGAATATCTGTCTATGAGTGGCTGCTTGAGTCCCACTCTCCATCCATTCCCTCCCTCTGTCTTTCTTTTGATTGCATGACTAGAAACCTCAAAGTGGCAGAAATTTTCTTTATTTTTCTTTCACTGTGTGAAATTTTCTTTCACTGTGTGTTCAGAGGTCTACACGATCTTAGTGGGAGTTTATAGGCACTGCAACAAGGCAAACAATAATAATCTGCTTCACACAGAGGCATTGAAAGGCTGTTCATGTTGAGTCTTCTAACCCTTGTTTGTCTACCCTTATTCCAATTAATGTTTGATTTATGTTTTAAACAGTGTCAGGCTGATCTAGAAAGTAATTTGCAGTTGACTAGACAAGAATGAGAAATTCACTAGACAAGGATGAGAAATTCATAGCTGCCAAGATTAGGAATGGGGCATCCATATAGCCCATGGATTTGTTCTTTTTCACAACTTCATATCCAATACATGCATGTTCCATCATCTTCTTCTTTCTCTTCTTCCTCTTCTTTTATAGAATGAAATCCTTCCCTTTTCTGAATGCTTTATTAAATGTGCATATTGTTGCACATATTTTTTAAACTTGTATTCTTTGCTTGAACATAGTGCTCCCTTTTCTAAAGTAGGTTTAAGCAGTGTTTTGATATGTGCACATTTTCCAATGTGCATTTTGCTTCTTTTTGTATGCCCAGATAGGTATAGCCACCAGTCACAGCGGAGCTTGTGGAGAGTTCAGGAAATTCAAATCCACTAGAGTGGATTACTCACACATCCCTATTTCAGCTGTTCTTATTTACTGATTCTATTTGGTTTGATTTATATCTCATATTTCTCCTAATATGTGGTCAAAATCAGCTTCTTGAATTGTATCTCCCATGATCCTTGACCAGCATAGCTGATACTAAGTGATGATGGGAGTCATAGTCTAACACATTGCCCCTCACTATGCTAGACCAAGGAATCAGGGTCAAACCTATTGCAATATTCTTCTGTACTGATGGCAGAACCAATTTTGCTTTTCATGATTAATCCACATCTTAAACCAAGATTCTACGCTCTCAGACATAAGAACATAATTTTATTGCAGAAGGCAAGCAATGTTTTTCTTGTATTTAAATATTGTCCAAACGTGTTTAATATAATTGAAGTAGCTTTGCAATTATATTTTTCAAACAGCTTCTATAATTTAATGTTCACTGCATCCTTATTTATCATATGTAACTAATAAGCAGAAATTCAAGGCAGGATTTCCTCCTCTGGGTGAAGTCAGGACCAGGCAGAGCAAGCACCTTGAAACTCCTGAAATACATTCACTTTGATAAGTTCAGTATTTCCAATATGCATGTGTGTGAAATATGTATAATTAGCATGGATTTTTCAGTATGTTACAGTTCTACTACATTAATTGTTTAAAGGCTGGATAATTACTTGACATTGAGAAAAATGCACTACAAATGGTGGGAACTTCTATGGAAATGCAACTGTAATTATGGCTTGTTTCTAAGAAGAGACTGAAAAGTAAAAAGAGACTTTGCCCTTTGTCCTTCTTACTTCTCCTTCCTGTCCATTCAATGGATCATTTTCATCTTCCGCCGGCCGTTCCACCAATCTGTCTGTATGTGCCTTCAAGTTGCCTGTTCAGTCAGTTTCATAGAACTTTCTTTGGCAAGGAATACTTAGAGGTGTTTTTTTTCCCCCCTTAATCTTTCCTTTCAGATGTAGCCCATCTGCATGACTCATGGTACTTAAGAGGCAATTGTTGCCTTTCTGGTATGACATCTCCAGGATCCATTACAGGGTGATATCTCTGCCATTAACTTGTTTTCTGTTTCTTTCCTTTCTGGTATTCAGTGCTGTGTACACAAACAGGTCTGGGCTAGTTATCATATGCATTCTCTCTGGATGCATATTGTTAATCCACATTATGCAAGTACAACAAATTAGTGATTACATTTTTCTTAGCACTACTTATCAGTATTGGCAGCATTTTTATGGTACAGTACCTACTCTTCTGATGTTTAACTTACTGGACTTGGAACAGAGAGACCCAAGTTTAAATCTCTGTTCAGTCATAGAATTTACCATGTGATTTAAAGTTATTCTCAGCTTTAAACTCAACAAATCAACCTTACAGATTTTTGTGGTAAACCAGGAAATCATGTAAAACAAAACAGGAGCCATGTGAAGTGGACATGTACATTCTTGGTGGGGTTATAACAACAGTAATTACACTACAACCACAATAGCAATAACAGCAACAAACAGGAAAGGCACCTAAAATGCTACTGTACTCTCATTAGATCAATGCAGTGTACATCTTTTTGCAATCAGGTCTTGTTTTTTTAACTGATAGCAAAATAGTACATGTACATGACAATACATGTCACAGAAAGCTCTTGAAGGTAGGGGAGGAGAGGTAAGAAGAAAAAATCGCAATAATGGGGTGAACCTTTCTTTTTTACACCCAGCAATGGGAGAAGCCTAACTTCCCCTCATAAAATGAAGCTTGCTGTTTTTGTTCCCTAACCATCTAATAAAATACATGACATTGCTTCATCACATTAGTCATAAAACAACAGATTCCAAGGAAAATTGAAGACCTTCAGGACCGTAGTTCTTTTTTCTTCTTTTACCCTCCTTTGTTGCATGCTTCTTCATTCATGCCAATAGTTCTATTGTTGTTTTTGGGCAATGTTTGCAAGGAGCTCTGCAAAACAAACTTTAGGCTTTCCCCCGAAAACTGAACTTTCCTCCCAAGCTGTAAAACTGCACCAGAGGACTGAGAAAGGACATATCTCACATTTCATTCACAGGTGTGACACTTCACTCAAAACCAGAAACAAATTTGTTTGTAGCAAAACAGTTGGCAGTTATAATGACCACATATTTTGGCCCATAACTCTGCTCTTACAAGAGATAGACACCTGATTGTTTGTTTGTTTGTTGTAAAGGAACACTTAAAACCTAGGACTCCTTTGTGTTTCTTATGAGCTTTCAAGTGGTTTCAATGATATGATGAAAACACCTGTGGCAGTGTCTTCTTTGCAAGATTGGTTCAGAGAAGTCTAATATTCAATCCACTACTCAAACCACTCTGATTCTATGCACATCAGGTGGCACCCATAAAAACCAGGTAAAACCCAATCAACAGAATGGTATGGCAACCCTACACTTAGGCCTGATACAGATGGCCAAAAGGGCCTTCTATGCGGTGGGATTAGGGTTAGGGAGCAAGCAGCATTTGCATGCTCCCTAACCCTAGCATGTGATGACGCCTGCGTCATCACATAATGCCATTTAGATGGTGTGCATAAGCACGCCACTGCAACTACGCAGCTTTTAGACGGAGCTGTCCAGTTGCGGCAGCGGAAAGGCACCCAATAGCACCTTTTTTGTCTATTGCACTGCAACTGCGGCACTAAAAAGGAGTGGGGTTTTCCCACTCCATTTTTGCTGTGCAGCTTCACCACTGCATCTAACTTCTGCAGCAAAGTTCCACAGCAAAAAGAGGAGGCTTCAGACCGCCCCTTTCAGGTGGTGTGTAAAGCCCCTTAGTGAGGGCAATAATATAATATACAGCTTGCTGATGTGCTGATGATGCTGTGGTTCTTTCTGTGACTGAGAGGGAATAAGTCACAATTTGTAGTAGTAGTAGTTGTTGTTGTTGTTGTTGTATGCCTTCAAGTTTGTTGTATGCCTTCAAGTTTGTTGTATGCCTTCAAGTTGTTTCCGACTTATGAAGACTCTAAAGCGAACCCATTATGGGTTTTCTTGGCATGATTTGTTCATAGGATTGCCATTGCCTTCTCCTGAGGTCGAGATCATGTGACTTGCCCAAGGTCACCCATTCTCCTCCTTCCTAAAACTAGCCTATAAATGTCCCTCACAGTTTTATGGTCACTTTGTGATCTTTGAATCACCAGGACCCCTGGTGGCATAGTGGTTAAATGTCAGTACTTCAGACACTCACTCACAAACTACAAGATTGTGAGTTTAAAACCAGCCAGGGGCTCAGGGTCAACTCAGCCTGGCACCCTTCCAAGGTGGCTAAAATGAGTACCTAGCTTGTTTGGGGCAGTTAACTTACACATTGTAAACCGCTTAGTGCTTAAGTGCACTGATAAGTGGTATAGAAATGTACTTGCTATTGCTATTGCTTTTGTCTTATGAGATTCTAAAAGGAAGAGAAGCACATTTCTAGGGATGTCTGTTTGATTAGGTTGAGTTCATATGAATCAATAACATTAGGATCTCATTTTGATCTTATTGAATTTCCTTCCCAGTTCCACTCAGTCCTTTTACATCTAAGCCTACTTTACCAACAGAGAAAAAAAGTATGGGGAATGGTAAAGTGCCAATACAATGAAAATGTGTTGCCAACATACATTTCTGTGCTGTTAGGAAACAGGAGAAGGCAGGAGTTGGGCTGCTTTTGAAAGCAGAAAGAATTAGGGTTGCCAGGTCAGCAGCATGCCATTCCATGAAATCTCAGGATCAAACCCTGACACCAAGGGACAGGTCTTTGTGGTGTCGAGGATGCAGGACAACCAAGGGTGAGGAAGATTCCACCTTCCTAGCCACTGAAAAATACTTTGTCTCCCCATCATTGGCTCAGGGTGGCCATTTTACCTGGTCACCCAGGTTTTTCCTAAACTCTGAACCAATGGTCTCATGTCCATTTCCACAATGAATTGATCTAGGAAGAATATCAACCCATCTTAGAATCATAGAATCATAGAGGTGGAAGAGACCACAAGGGCCATCCAGTCCAACCCCCTGCCATGCAGGAACTCCCAGTCAAAGCATCCCCAACAGATGGCCATCCAGCCTCTGCTTAAAGATCTCCAAGGACGGAGACTCCACTACACTCCGAGGGAGTGTGTCCCACTGTCGAACAGCCCTTACTGTCAGGAAGTTCTTCCTAATGTTGAGGTGGAATCTCTTTTCCTCATCATCTCCCAACTCCACTATATAGTTCACATCGTTGATCCTCTCGGTCACTTGAATTGGCCAGTCCATGCATATTGAAGCTTGTTCCCTCTCGTCGGTTGTAGAAGCAAAACTTCATCTCCCGGCACAAAACCAAGTGGGAAAGAAGCTGATCAGTGTTTAATCACCAGCCTGGCTTCTGTCTGGCTTGGGGGCATGGCACATGTAAATGCCATACTGCCAAGCCAGCACAAAGGGGGACTAAATGGGCCTATATTGCTTCTGGGGCTTGTTGAAAGGTCACTGCCAGCTCTAGAGGAGATTTTTCTAGCATCTGCATTACTATGGCCATGATGTTTCTATCATAAAGATTCATGAGTCACAGCAGTAGTGCTTCACTCCATTGTTGTTGTTGTGTGCCTTCAAGTCATTTTTGACTTAAGACATCCCTAAGGCAAGCCTATCATGGGGTCTTCTTGGTGAGATTTGTACAAATTGCCTCTAAGGGGTGGCATGCAGCCACCCCTTTCCTGACTGGATTGGGGCCACAGCAATCTCACACTGAGGCTTTGATCCGGCCTCTGGAGTGCTCAAAAAGGAGCTGCAAAAAGTGGCTCCCTTTTGTGCCCTCCAAGGGGTGCCATAGCTGCAGTGGTGCAACTTTATGATGCTCCTTTGGTGCTGCATCATATGGATGCAGCACTGGAGGTGCATCATGATGGCCCATGCCATCTGGACTGGCATGGACCATCATGGTGCCATGGAGTGGAGTTAGAGCATCCAGTGTCAGGACACTGTGCCCTGACTTCACCCACAGGCTGGCACTTTCTGCCAGTCTGTATAGGGCCAGAGTGGGTTTCCATGGCTCACTCCCAAATGGAACAATGGGCCCTAGTTCTTGCATCCACTCTCTCTCCCATGGCCCCTCCCAGTTCCTGCGTTTTTGATGTACTGAGTACAACACAGAACATGTGACTTTATACTGGAGCACAGAGCCCTGGTACTAGGAGGGGATGGGTGGAGATGAAGGCTCAAACTTTGAAGCAAGGGTATACAAATTGCTGCTCTCCATTTTTTTTAAATTGCAGTTTTAATCAGCATTAGATGAAGCAAATGGCAAGAAACACTTGAGGTTGCAGTCTAAAAACATCTGGGGGGGGGGGCTGCACTGTGGTCATTTTTTTATTTAAAACCATCTCATACACAAAAATTAAACTTTTTGCTCCTCCCAAGTCTCTCACTTTGAGATTTGTCTCCCCATGCTGGAGACATGGAAAACTATAGCAATTTGTGGAGAGTTTAGCCAGCACTCTGAAACCTGGAAACCCTATGATAATTCAAATAGATTTTCTGCTACCAGATAACCTCTATGCTCCTGGGTGGGGATATTGGAATTATTGAAATCTTTTGTTTATTTAATTATTTTAATTAATCATTTTAAATCTCTCTTGTGACACACAAGTGGCCCCTGCCACATCATTTTAAAATTACTATCGTACACTGAAAGGATGTGCAAAGGTATCTTTCTGAGACAATTTTCATGATACAGCTGAAACAATGCACTGTTCTTCCAGGAGAATGGGAAATTGGTAGCATCTTTAAGTAACATCACAATATTTCTCTTCATTGTGATGTTTCATTTAAAAATGCCAGATTTAAAATACTGTAACCAGAATCAAATTGTCCAGTGCAAACTCAACAGCCTTATGGAAAAGCAGTAGAACAGGTATTACACTCAAGAAGAAAAGGAAACACGGTTCCTTGCTTGATGTCTCAATGGAATGTGTTTCCTTGTCTTCTTGAGTGTAATACCTGTTCTACTGCTTTTCCATAAGGCTGTTGAGTTCACACTGGACAATTTGATTCTGGTTACAGTATTTTAAATCTGGCATTTTTAATTAGGCAGCTGAGTAAGCAGAAGTAGAAAAGAAAGGCACATTCTACAAAAAGAGTAGACTTCAATCCTTACATGCAACAGAAGAGTCATGGAACCAAAATGCATACACATATAAAACATATGTGTATAAAAACACATATAAAACATATATTACAATGCCCAGATAATTTATGGAAAGTGACTTATTGTTTGCATTGTTTCCAGGGTGAAAGTGGTTTTGACTTTCCATGTTTCAAGCATCTGTCTTGCCACATTTTTGATCGTCTTCCATATACATTCTCTGGTCTTGTCCTTAGTCTGTATTTTCTTAACCAAATCAAAAGCTGGTGTGTCTATTTGTTGTCCACAAAGGTGACATAAAATGATTCCTATCTCTAAGAGGTACTGAAAAAAAATTTCCAACTGTCAAGTTGGTTTCTTTACTCTTTATCAGAAACACCTGCCTAGTGTTTTATTATGTCAAGAGTAGATCCATTATTTGATGTGCCTTTCTGGGTAATGTTTCCTTGCTGAAAACTTATTTTATCGTTTTAAAAGCAGTTTCTTCACATCTCTTTCTTGAAAGATTGGTTGATGCTCTATAGTTGTATGTGCCATGCACCACATTTAATCATTTGAAAACTGTTTGGGGGCAATAAAAATGGTGATGTATTCTTATGGATACCCCCAAAATTAGATTTTTATTTATTAGACAAATGTCTGTATAAATTCAAATTTGGGGCTGTTTAAACCACCTTCTGTTCCCATCTACATATATATATACACACACACATATACACACACAGACACACAGACACAGACATAGACACACTGTGTGGCCCTTGGTTGAGAGGAAGTAATTTACATGTTAATCTCTGTATTGATCTGTTGTTGAATGGCAAGGCCTCAAGGTATCTATTTAATTAATGATCCATTGTCTGCTGGGAAATCCCCCTAAGCCTGGGTGGTTTTCATTTGCATAGGATGGGTCTTGATTTTGATTTTGATCTTGAACTGGTAGCCAAACTTTGTTTACTTTAAAGGTTTTTTCTTTCCTGTTGAAGTTGTCCAGGTGGTTATGGATTTCAATGGCTTCCCTGTGCATTCTGACCTGATAGCTGTTGGAATGGTCCAGAATTTCAGTGTTTTCAAATAGTATTTTATGCTTCAGATAGTTTATAACATGTTCTGCTACTGCTGATTTTTCTGGCTGACCCAGTCTGCAGTGCCACTCATATTCCTTGATTTGTGTTTGGATGCTTTGTTTGGTTGCCTCTATGTAGACTTGTCTGTAGCTGCACAGTATGGATTAAACTCCCGTGGCTGGTGAAACATCAGGAATAAACTCTTCCAAAAGATGGCCACATAGCCTGAAAACTACCCTCAGTGTTTCAAGCTCTGTTGTTGTGTGCCTTTAAGTTGTTTCAGACTTATGGCGGTACTAAGGCATATCAATCATGGGGGTTTTGTGGCATGGTTTGTTCTTTACCTTCCTCTGAGACTCATTAACAATGAGTTTCCATGGCCATGAGAGGGATTTGTACCCTGGTCTCCAGAGTCATAGTTGAGTGTTCAAACCACTACCCGTGTTGACTCACAAGCTCTATATCTCTTTACAATTTGCAGTTATCAATAAGATCCACAGCATGGCTTGTCTAAAAAAAAATAATTTACTTGATCGCTGATACGGACATGCTGCTAACAGAAGCTATGTTTGCAATGTGCCACTGAGAAATTAGCTCTTTGGCAGCTACATTTTGGGGATCTCTGGAAGGAATAATGACCATAGAATTTCAGGACATCATTGGTGGAACTACATTGGCACATTTTGGCCAAAATTAAGTCTTGGAGTAACTGCAATGAGAGGGAAAATTATTCCATCAGAGGTTTCTGAGGATGCAATTAGCTATTTTGTGGACTCTTTTTTTCAGGAACAAGTGGCAAAAGGGGTCTGTGGTACTTCAGGATAGGCAACTGAATGTTCTTTGGAGGAGTCATATGTGGGCCACACCAAAGGCTCATTCACACGACACAATTAAAGGTTTATGCTGTCATTTTAACTGTTCCACCCTATGGAATATTAGCGTTTGTAGTTTAGGGATTTGTCTCAGTATCCCTGTGCAGCACAATACTTAAATTTCTCTTTAGAGACTCTATCAAAATGATGTTAGGATGTTTTTGAGAAGATCTCTGCTGTTGCAATAAATCTGATGAAAAGAGACGTATTTGAAGGTGATGGGGGTGCTAGACCAGGCTGGGCATGCATTAGGGGTGTTTTGTTTCTTGGTGGGTTTTTTTTTTTTGCACATTTGGGGGCTTTATGTCACCCCAAATGATAGTTTAGCCATCATAGTTTGGGGGTTGGCAGGTTTTGTGCCACTGGTGGGGGCTTCAACAGCCAAAAAAAAAAATGGACTCCAGGTCTGCATGTAGCCCATGGACTACACTTTCCCACCCTGGTGTAGAATCTGAAAGCTCTGTTTAATTCAACATTTTAAAAGAAATAAGCCATGCTCGGTGAAAATACTTCTGCAATAAACAAACCAAAATTTCAAGTAACCAAGAGTATGAGAATCATTCCAGATTCCTGGTCAGATTCCATTCTAGTTCATCCCAGTTGGAAACATCTCTGTAAAAAACAAATCTTGTTTGATGAGACTGAACTTTTATCACTGCAGGATCTTACAAATATGAATTTTCTTGCAAAATAATAACTTGGTATGAGTAGAATTATAGTTCTGTGCCTAACAGAAATACAACCTTAATCAATGTTGTATTGTATCTCTTATTTATGTTTACCAGGGTAAGGTCCAGATTCTTTGCACTTGACACACACCTAGCTCTACACCAAAAATGTATAAAACCAAGGGCAGTAGTTGGCTTTTGAGAGGCATGTTTCAAGATACTGAACAGCTGTGCCCTTATAAAACCCAGCCCCACCACTGGACAGAGTAAAAAAATCTGCTAAAAGATAAGGGACCCTTGGGCAACAAACTTATTTATTATCTTAGTATTTTTCACTGGATATTTGTCAGTTTTGAAAATCGGTTCAGGAATAAATGTTAGAAACTGGAATTTAGTTAATTATCAAGAACAATAATTGGAATTGTTTTAATTAGTTTTGTTACTGTCAGTTCATTCTTTATGTTAACCATTAGTTTTTGGGGGAAATTCTGGAATTCACAGGAAATGGTATGAAGATTTTCACTGTTGACCTTAAGATGATATTTTGTTCTTGGCATCTTCCAATGAGCTATCTTTGTTTGTTTGCTTGTGTGTTTTAAAGTTGCCCTCTCTTGACCTGGACTTTTTCACCCCAGATAAACTATAAAACCCATAATGGAATTGTTACCTGAGTTTGGTGAGTCTTTATACTTGTAACCTATATTTTATCTCCCCTCTTTTTTTAACCTCTCCTCAGCATGGACCTGTTTACTTGCCTTTCAAATGTTAATAACAAATTACATGTCAATTTTAGCTGAGATCACCAATAAATTGCAATGCACAGATAGCTAGATCAGCCAATCAATCAAATGTGAAGAATTCTTAATCAGAAATATTCTGAGTGTCTCTGAGTATATGCAGAATTATTTCTGCACAATTGAATTACTGCATACTCTCTACCTTTCTCTTCTTGATAAATAAATCTGATCTGCAGAATCATAGAATCATAGAAATCTAGAGTTGGAAGAGACCACAAGGGCCATCCAGTCAATTACATGTCATTCTTTTGAATCACAAGAACTTGGGTGGGAAATCTTTCCAAACTATTGTGATAAATTTATGAAATTATGAGAACTTTTCTTTTTGTATATAATCTAAACAGCTAATACAATCATTTTATCTTAAAATAATTTTTAAGATGTTATCAGTAAGCTCATGAGCTTTGAAGGAACTTTTAAAAAATAACAAATGATATGAAGTTGTTGATATTATCTTTTGTGGTATAGTTTATCTTACTTGGATACTATATAGGAAGGAGAAGCCAATCATATTTAATTTAAAATAAATCTTCGACATTTCTTTTAGGGGGAATTAAGGGAGGGGGGTATGGGGGCAGAATTGTTTAATCCTGTTTTGTATAGTACATTTGATAATTATTGTTATTAAAAATTAATAAATAATTAAATAAAATAATTAAAAAGAAATGTGATCTGCAGACATGTACTTGTTTTTTTTCTCATTTAACTCAATGGGTTCTTTCTTCTTCTTCTTCTTCTTCTTCTTCTTCTTCTTCTTCTTCAAGACATGGGCAGGAATGGAGGGCATGCATTGAGCTCTGTATTTGAGCTCCAAGCTCCCCCTTTCTATTTCCTGAATTTTATAAAGAAGAAGATGATGGGTGAGCCATAGAATGTGGAGGGGACAGAAAAGAGAAAAGCAAAGAGAGAAGGAAATGGGGAGAAGATTGGAGGATATAATTATTCAAGTCCCCAGCACTGTGTGAGCAATGAACAATAACAAAGGGGTGTGGGGTATCAATAAGATTTATTTTTAATTAGACATGGAAGAGGTCGTGGTTTTAGCTTAATGATTCTTTTGACTTTGAACTAATAGCTCCAAGTTCACCCAACAGCTCATAGTATGTGATCTGCTGTACAAAATTTAGAATCATACATGCCATTGTATTCCCCATTACTATGTATGAATGGACAGTTAAGAAGGTAGGTAGGAAGAAAATTCATTTGAAATGTGGTGATGAAGAGTGCTGAGGATTCCATGTACAGCCAAAAAGACAAACAAATGGGTCCTAGAGCAGATCAAGCCAGAAATTTCCTTAGAAGCCAAGATGGCAAAACTTATGCTGGCATACTGTGGGCACATCATGAAAAGACATGAATCATTTGAAAACAAAACAAAACAATAATGCTAGGAAAGGTGGGAGGAAGTAAAAAGAGAGGAAGGCCACATGCTAGATGGATGGATCCTATTAAAGAGATCAGAAGTATAAGTTTGTAGTAGTTGAGCAGAGCAGTGGAGGACAGGGGTTTTTGGAGATGTCTCATCAGCAGGGTTGCCATGAGTCAAGATTAATGCAAGAGCAGTTAACAACAAATGTGATCCACTAAATCAAGGGATGGATAGAAAGCAGAAAAGCATGAAAGAGAGGAAAAGAGAGAAGACAAAAGAGGAGGAAGCAGTGGAATTCTGAAAAATGTTTCACTTTTCTAGTGTCTAGCACTGTATGGAAAACAATAAACACACTAAAGGATTCAGCTCACCTCAAGTAATACTATAACGTATGTATATGATACAATAATGCAGTCAAAACTAGAATAAAATCAACAGTTGCAAAGATTCCCAATGAACCATATCTCAAAAGGCACATGGGCCAATATAAGGGGTGGAGGTACTAACTTGTCAGGCCTAAAGCACCTGGCATTCTGTAAGACCCCATGACTGTTTGTGAAACAAACAAACAAATCACTCCTTCATTCATAAACTGATCCCTCCCCCCGCCATTTCTGTCCTCCTTCAATTGCTCTCCAACTTCAACTCTCCAACTGCTTTCCAGCTATTCTTCTTCTGGGTTCTGTCCCCTAATAATAGTGCCACAGGGTCCATAGTCTCCAGTCTTAATACTTTTTCTTCTAAGGCCTTCTTCCCCCTCCCCTTGACTCTGCCAGAAAAAAAAGCCATTAGGCTAGTAAATTCTAATCTGCTAAAAATAATTAATCTGTTAAAGCATAAGATTAACCTTCAGTCTTAACAAAGAAAGCCAGCAAGTTAAATCATGCCAATGTTAGAAAGACCTAACAATAATGCAGTAAGCAAATTGACAAGTTAGTTCCAAATTTTGCTATCTTTGCAGTCAAGGAGGGGAACTTGTGGGATTTTCTGTCCAACTGCCAGATTTGGGTACTCTCCACCTTGGTATGGGTTGGAGGAGGTATCACTTGCTTCTCTGACCTGGGCAGAAAATGACTTATCCCTTCTTACCTTGGATATAATGTTGTTATAGCTCTCCCAGTACTCCAAATAGAAATATTTCCTTTTCTTAGTTTGCACATTAGATTAAAGGGAAACCCCAGCTCTTTTTGTTCCACAGAGGAATTTGATTGCTCTTTCAGTTCTGTCCGATACTTATTTTTAAACAAATAATACCAAAGCTTAAAGAAAATGAAGCAGATTTGTCTGGCAATTTCAAAGAGCCGGAACTCCACCCTCCATTACCTGTGCTTGAAAGATAAATGATGGGGGGCTGTCTGCATCAGCAATAAGATGTGTTTTCTCACCATTCTGAAACCCATAGGTTTAAATGACGCACATGACCAAGACAGGAGGAATCTGAAGCCACACTCCAGGACTAAACACCTGAGCAAAATAAGCTCTGGCTTGCAGACTGCCCATGAGTGTTCAGCCTGTTGTAGAAGCTGGCAGTGCAGTCAGTAGCTTGTCCATGCGAAATGGAAAACCCTGGAGGTAAATCATCTTTTCCCCTATATCTGCTCAGCCCCATGGTGCAGACATACATCAGCCAAATCTGCAGGTTAATAAACAATATACAGGAGAAGACCTCCTGTAAATAAACAAGATCCTATGGTTTGGTGATATGTTGGTTTTTACTCGGTGACCTTGGGCAAGTCACAATCTCTCAACCTCAGAGGATGGCAATGAAAAATGCAGAAACTCGCCAAGAAAGGTTCACTTGTTAGGGCTGCTAGCCTGTTTGGAAATCACTTGAAGGCATACAATAACAACAGCAAGTTTACCCAGAAACAAATCAAAAACTAATGCAAATAATCCAGAATAGATAGAAAATGCTCTCTGTTGTTGTTGAACCTCTGTAAAGGATTGCCACGTAAAAGTGGCTATTTATACAGCTGAAACAGAGATCTTGATATTTAATGTTATCCATATCCTTCACTTATTAAATGTTAGAAGTTGATTTAAGTGGATTTAATCAAAAGCTGTAGCCTTTGGAAGAACCCTGTGTCCTAATTTGATCTGGCTGTGTTTCTTAAAAAGAAACTGTTATCTTAATTAAATATCCTCAAAATATTACCTTTATTGAAATACTGTAATGCTTAAATTGGGTAATTAATCCATTAATCAGTTAAGGGCAAGAGAGTTAATTGACAAAAATTTAATCATTTGACAGCCTCAATTATTTATGGTAGGATTATTGTACATAGGCTCAAAATACTCTCATCAGCTAAATATATGCTGAACAAGGACAACCTCCTGTCAGTAGAAGCTTAAGGTGTAATTAATGAAGACTTCATATACACTCTGACCTTCTCTCCATTATTTATATCCGAGTGATTAACAGAAGCCACAATAACCTGGAAAAGACCTCTACATGCTTCTCCAGAAGTAATCTACACTTGTGTGTTGAAAGATTATTATTAACTTAGAAGTAATGAATATTCTGGTAGGATTTTGACTTGCCCTCTTGGTGGCCTACTGTGCTTTGATCCATTCCCTTATTGGCCCTTGACTGCCTAAGAAGAAAAATGCAGTCTGAGATTTTGAGCACTACTTCCATTGTCACATATCTGTAAGCATGTGAGAGCAAAGGGTTAAAGCTAAGATGAACTTTGTGAATAGAAAGATAACCAGTCTAACTGAGCACTTTAATACAGAGAGATTAATGTTTCGCAGCAGATTCAGGAGGGGAAGAAAAAATAAACAAACCAGAGCCATGGGGCATTGAATTCTTTGGTTGGTCATTCTGAACTAGTTTTATTTTACAAAATTCTAAAGCTGAATAAACTTACTCAGGAACATTGGCTGTTTCAGTTTTGATATGGTTGACCAACCATGAAATAATGAGACTAGATACAGTATTTGGGGTTTAAAAAGAGCAATCTTTATTGACCTAAAACCCAGTGAAATGTTTGAGGTCACCTTTGGACAAAGCCCCAGCCCACACAGGCAATCCAAAGAGACTGGTTGTCATCTTGGACAGTCATTTTGGAAGGCTAACCTGGAGGACTTCCTCCCAAGCCCCACAAATTTATAAGGTAGAGTAAGCACTCATATCAGCCCGAAGGGCAGTCTCTTTTCCAAGCCCTCCAGTTTCATGTCCCATGGAGAAAATTCCAGTGCCAAGGTGTACACCAGTCTCATATCCCCTCCCCTAACTCCATACTATGGACTAGAGACAAGTGTCTACTTAGTCTCTTTTCCCTACCAGGTCTGCCAAAGCGGCACTCACCCCCTTTTGCAAATCCCCCAAGATGATCAAATTACCTTCTTCCAATAAATGGGCACCATCTGCTCTGTAGAGCTCACTCCTAACCCCCCCCCCCCAAAAAAAGTCTGGATGTAGGAGACAATGGCCCCAACTCCTTCCTATAGCATCCCAGATTTCATTATTCACCTGTCTGTCAGGCCCAGCCACACTTGGTGCAGCAAAATGGCTGACCAAATAACACCATAGGCCATGTGTCCATTATGACTTGGAAATCATGCAAGGGCCTGACAGATTAGGGCTTTGTTCTAGAGAAGGTCCAAGTCATTCCCACCAAAGTAGATTACCAGTACTTCAGAGCATGGTCCCATATGCCCCTCAAACAGCAATGACATCAGATCACCCCATCTCAGGCATCTCATGCTGCAGCACTCTATCATGGTAATGCCTCTCAGTCCAAGCTTTTCATCAGCATGATAGTTCCAGGCATGTTATGCTGCCCAGTTGACCATGCTATGCCTGCAGATCAGGACCTGAAGTCTCAGCCAGCAGGGTTTGGAAACTAAAGGAAAAAACATGTCAGAAGGCACTCCTAACAAAGTCCAAGGGATGAACATGCATCTGGAAAGTTGCAGGCTGCCATTGTCCAATCTGCTGAATGTCTTGCCCAAAGCTGAATCAGTCAATGTTGCTCCACTGCATGTCAAAACTGACAACCCAAAATTACAGGCACTGCAGTGCCTTGGAGGTAATTGAACAAAACTGATGCTTTGTGAAATGCGATACATCAGCATGGTAAAAAAGGGGCCTAGCTGCCCCCAGAAGGCTGCACAGAGTGCTGTAATGCTGGTACAGGGCACAATATTGTGTCACCTCTCTGATCAGTTTTTGAAGTCCAAATCTGGATCATAGCACCATGCCCTGTCAGCGCATGTGTTGAAGATTATATCCCATGTAATATCCCATGTAATTTTGCCCTATGGTCTGTGATGGATTTCTTACAATATATTTTCTACGCCGACATAAGAGTAGATGATAATAGGACCATACATTTTGCTTTAGATCCCAATTCAACACTTTAGAAAATGGCTCTATTCTTATTTGAGAGATGCCTGATTTGACTTAGGAGACAAAGATAAGACACGATGTGGCAATAGTGAGGGCATCATGCAGCCCAGAGGCCACATTTTGCTCAGCTTGGCTTTAATAACACCCTCAAAAGACAAACACAATCTTTCTAGAAGAGTATAAACTAATTCAGAACTGGCTGGACTTCTAGCCCAGACACATCACCCACCCTTAGTTTTTCTTTCTTATCTGGACTGGGATTTCATTTATTGGTCTACCATTATTCCCTTTCTGACCAGAAGCAACAATTCAGTGAGCAACCTTAAAGAAAAAATAGATCAGATAGAGGAGACATCCTGACCTTCTTCAGCTTTTTGAGAAAACCATTCCCACAAGCCCAAGCCAGCAGTGTCAGATGGCAGAAATTATGATTGAGATTGCCTGCCCCTTTTATCATAAAAATAACAGTATGGAATAAATTTCAAGAAGTGGCCCTAAAAAAATGATCCAGCGTAACGCTTGTACATTTTTTACATCAATAAATCAAATTGCAATGACAGTAGATTTGGTTACATAAGCCTATAGGCACAAGTGTGGATTAATTATCTGATGGGGTGAGGTGGAGGGGGGGAACTACCCTTAACTTTGCAACAGAAGCCGCAAACCTCTACCCCTAGTTTACCAAGATAATGCAAAGATGTCATGAACTTGCTTTTCCATGATTTGTTCCTTCACAACTGTTATGTAATTTCTCAGCTCACAGAGCTTTGAAGTGAATCACTTCACTTAGGGAGTCTCTGTGGAACCCAGCACCTACATTTTCATCATGAACTGAGTAAGCTGGAATGCTCTATTTGCTGTTACTCTTTCTTCCAAGATTTTAAAAAATACGCTGAATGGATTAAGGAAATGACAAAATGCCAGAATCATATTATAGAGGAGTCCTTAGCATACCAAGCAAGTGTGTGGTTTTTTTTTGTTTTGTTTTGTTTTTTTAGATTGCTCCCCCCCCCCAAAAAAAAACCCAGAGTTGCCTTGAATTATTTTTAAGGTTTTTTTTTCCTTCCAAAAACCTTCAGATTCTTCCTCTCCAGCTTGTAGGCCCTTAAATGGTACATAGACTTGGATATATTAGTTTTATTTCTTCCTCTACTTTTAGTGAGTAAAGTAACAGAAAGCTGTTTGATGCCAAACATTTAATGAAAGCAAATAGAGCAAACATGAATAAGAAGTCTTCTAATGAATAAATCTGAATAATAAAATCCCCACGGAGCACAAAGTCAGTTAGGTTAATTCTTTCACTTGAATTTTAATCTTAACTATGAAAAATAAAGTACCAACAAGTTAGCAATTCTAAACACATCAGTACCTAGAAATTAAAGTGAATGGGAGATTTCTTCTCTTGTAATCTAATGCAATCATAGAGAACATTGTGTTATGGTAAAATTCCAAAAGAGATTATCAGACAGTGACCACATGAAAATGGAAGTGTATTCAAAGCATTACACAAATAAAATGTTCCTCAAAAGCCATCTCATATAATAAATAAATGAATGCTACAGAAATATGTTTTCTGTTTAAAAAAATTCCAAGAAAGAAGAGCTTTCCTGAAACAGGAGACGTTCCTCAAGTGTAATATAATTTTGTCAGGTATTACAGGTGTCATTTCAGGTCTACCAGCTTCCAGGGCACTCTGTTCTGTTCCACTGTTAAACACCTCATCCCAGCAGGAAGTTTTTCCTTATGTTTAGCCAAAATCCCCTTTCTTTTCATTTGAACCCATTGGTGTGAGTCCTACCTACTAAAGCAAGAGATAGAGCATTCGTTCAATCGACTGTATGACAGCTCTTGAAATATTAAGATGGCTGTTATATTGCTGCAGGGCCAATCCAGACTGACCTCAGGATTTGGCAGAAGTTGTGCCTATACTTATTGTGATTTTTAAACACATCCTTAGGATGTACCTCCTGTCCTGATCTATTTCAGATGATTTTCCCAGAACAGCAGTATTTATTCAACTGAATGTATTTTTTTCTGTCCCAGGAGTTTCCAATATATGCAAGAGTAAATTTTCATGACTGTATCAATTGTCTCAGTTCTTTCTGGGTGGTCCTACTGATAACAAGTTGGATGATGTATGACCTTTGTGGCAGATGTTGTCTTTCGAACTCCCTTCCGTCACTGCATTTCCAGTTACCAGATCTTCTGCTTCTCCTCCTTCTGCTTCTCCCTTTCTTTTATGGGCATGGTGTTAAAATGATACAGTGCTTTAGTTCTGTGATTATAGTGTGTGTGTGTGTGTGTGTGTGTGTTTAAAAAAATTAAATGTGTGAGTCAGGAATATGTATACCTGGGAAGAATACTGGGAAGAATACTGGTAAGAATACTGGAGGTTTGGTTTCATGACAGATAGGGAAGGAAACACCATCTACATGCAACAATGAACCTCATCAAAAGCAGGACAAATTGGATGAAACTGGTATGACTAAATTTGGGAGTGAGCAGCAACCACTGTGTATGTATGTGCCTTGAAGTCACCTATTGACTTATGTCAACCTCATAAATTTCATAGGATTTTCTTAGGCAAAGGATTTCCAGAGACTGAGAGTTCCTTCTTCTAGAATATAGCCCAAAGTGCCTGGTATTCTTTTGAGGTCTCCCATACAAATGAAGGTGGCCCTTCACCTTTCATGATCAGAAGGGATCTGGTGCCTTTAAGGTATTACAAGATGTTTAATCCAGAATCAGAACACCAGAAACATCATTTACTTGAACTACTGGCCCATTTCCTAGCTCCCCAGTTACCTCTTTGCCAAGCTAAACATCTCTTGTTCCTTTAATCTATCCTAAGAGAGCTTGGTTTCCAGATCCATCACCATCTTTGTTATCTTTCTTGTGATACACTGCTATTTTTTCACTATTTTTCTTAAACTATTGTAGTACACAGAACTAAAAAAAGGACACAACATTAACACCTCAGGAGATGTCTGAGCCAAGCAGAACAGAATGATACAACTGTCAACATCTAAATCCTTTTTGCAAAAATATTTGCCAAACCAAGTGGCACCCATCCTATATTTCTGCAACTGGTTTCCCCAACCTAAATGCAAAACTTTGCACCTCTCTTTGCTGACATTCATTTTGCATGTTTTGGGCCCAATTCTCTATAATCATCTTAAATCCTGTTCTGTCTTCTAAGGTATTGCACTTACCTCTTACAGTCCTCTGCAGAACACATTTTAATATGTTGAGAATCTTTAGGGATTCATTGATTTGGTGTATATCTTCCCTCTCCCCATTGTTGGAATACGAGGTTATAATGCATTCAGGGTTGTAAAGAGAAGAGCAAATTCCATTAAATCAATGAAAAATATTTTTTGTAGTATGCCTTATCAGGGGGTGTGGGATATACTGTATACAAAAGAGGGAGATTGAGAGATAGAATATTATACTATCAAAACAAAAGCCAAGTGAAAGAATCATAGAGCCACCATGGTTTGAGTGTTGGACTGGGACTCTAGGGCCCATTTTACATTGGCAAAAAGAGGTGTGTTGAAGGCTGCATGAAAGCCCAGCCTTTAGATGAGAAAAAGGGAAAGTGTGCCATGAAAACACTATTTTGGAGTTTTAAGGGAGAAGAAGTGCTTTAAAAAGGAGCTGGCCCATTTTACATTGGCAAAAAGAGGTGTGTTGAAGGCTGCATGAAAGCCCAGCCTTTAGATGAGAAAAATGGAAAGTGTGCCATGAAAACACTATTTTGGAGTTTTAAGGGAGAAGAAGTGCCTTTAAAAAGTAGTTTGATTTCCCCACTACTTTTTTAAAAAGGGTGCAGCATTGCTGGCCCGTTTTACACGGGCAAAAAAAGGCGCTTTTAGGGCTAAAAAGCCCGCATTTAGGGTTAGGGAGGGCGTAGCCTTTACACCCTCCCTAAGCCTAAAACGCATGGACGCCGCCATTTAAAGATGGCGGCGTCTACATGGTGGTGCCGTACAAGCGTCATCATGTGCGCAGCGTTTTGACGCGCTGCGCACGTTTTGACGCTCTGGCGGCGCGGGAGGGTGCCAATCGTGCCCTTCCCGCGCCGCAAAAAAAGAGCTCGATCCCGGAGCTCTTTTTTGCGGCGGGTCGTTGCGGCGGGATGAGGCCTCTGGGGCTGCCCGTGTGGCAGCCTAGGCCTCATCTCGCCGCTAGAAGGGGCGAGTTTGGACCGCCCCTTTTAGCCAATGTAAAAAGCACCCCTATTGCATCTAAAGGCTAAGGTGTAGTTGAACGGTTAAATGGGGCTCTGTATCTTTAAAGCGCCCATTTAAAGGCAGCGATACAAGTGCGGAGGGAGGGAAGGTGCCAAGACAAGAAGAGACCTTCAGAGCCCGGCGAGAGTGCGCCTGCACCTTCCTTCACCTCCTCCCTTTGGTTGAGAGAGTGTGACTTCTAGGGAGACAGCAGGGCACTGGAGGCGCTCAGCCAGACCAGGGCAAGCTGGCAAGAGGAGGAGGAGAAGGGGAGGGACCTGGAGCACCTCCGCTGCCCTGCTTCCCTGCAAGTCACACTCTCTCAGCCGAAGGGGGGAGGAGAAGGCAGGCCCAGGCACACTCTGGCCAGGCTCCATGGCTCTCTCCTGGCTGCCTTCCTCCTCCCTTTGGCTGAGAGAGTGTGACTTGCAGGGAAGCAGGGCAGCAGAGGGGCCCCATGTCCCTCTCCTCCTCCTCCTGTTTCCAGCTTGCCCTGGCCCAGCATCAGGAGGACCTGGAGCACCACTGCTGCCCTTCCTCCCTGCAAGTCACACTCTCTCAGCCAAAGGGAGGAGGAAGGCAGCGGGGAAGGAGGGAGGGAGGGAAGGAGCCAGGAAGAGACCCCCAGAGCCTGGCCAGAGCACGCCTGGCCCTCCTGCTTCCTCTTCAAAAAGAAGGCTGGAAAAGTAGGACGTGTCCTGGCAAAGGAGGACGTGCCTGGTCAACTTGGAAAAGGGGGGCCTCTGCTCAAGAATGGAGAACATATGGGAATCCCTCCTGGACAGAGGGCTGAAACCTCAAGACAACTCAATATAATGCTCTGACAGAACACAGACTACAACTCCCATGAGCCTTTGCTACCATTTCCCAAGATGCCTTAATTTGCAACAGAAAGCCGACCAGTATGTTCACATGTGATGAATTCTTTCGTATTGACTCTGCATTTTCTTTTTGTATAGATGCTCTTTTGTTTTGTGTGTGATGAGCTTGTGCGTAATCATGTGCATTTCCGAACTGACCTCACTTTCTCCCTCTTTCGGAATGGTCCTGTACTCCCCCATGTGATAAGCTCCGACTGTATGGTGTACCTGCGCAATTGCGCAATTCGCAGCCAGCAAGGGAAAAAAATGTTTAAAGCGCGGCTAAAAGCCACGTTCCTTGCCGCCCATGTAGCTGCTCCACCTGTGTTTGTAGCGTTTTGACAGCTTCCCATGTAGTTGCTGAGCCACAGAAAAAACCTCAGTCTAGCTGCCCTGTACTTTTTAAATGCACACCTGGGGCTTGCTGTCTAGCTGCTAAGCATTAAGGAAAGTGCAACTTCATGTCACACTTTCTTGCCAATGTAAAAAGCCCCCTAGGAGACCAGAGTTTGAGTCCTCATTCAGACATGGAAGCCCACTGGATGTCCTTGAGCAAGTCACACAATTGCAGCCTCAGGGGTAGGCAATCGTAAATCCCTTATGAAAAGATCTATCCAAGAAAACCTATGATAGAGTTGCCATAAATCAACAAGCGAAGAACAAGTAAAGGGAAAGTTTTGCAAGGAAACCCATAGTGAAATGGGTTAAAATGTTCACAGTGAGGTCCAGTGGACAAAATAATGACCAAACAAGCAGGAGTCAAATTTAAAAGATACCTCTTTTGAGAACCAGTTAGAATCAGCATGAGGAAGGTATAAGGCAACCAGATGTTGACAGTATATTTTTAAGAAACTCACAATATGGCCAATTTTTCTTAGCAGCTCTGAGTGTGGCCTTAAAGAAAAGACCACAGCTTGTGGCTAACAGCATAGCTTTTTCATTCTCTATTTTTCTCTTCACATAGGAGCCAAACATTTCATATGCTTCTCTATTTCAAAAGGTATCTAAAGGAAATGAGAGTTAGAGAGCTGATTGAAAAAAAAGTCACTAAAATTGATTATTTCCTTTTCTTTCAAAAAGTAAATCTAAACTACTAAATGGGTTGTTTTGCGGGGGGAGGGGAGAGTTTATAGCAACTCTGAAAACTCACAAGGGTTACAGAAGATTTGCTGAGTTTAATGAGTTTAAAGTGTTGGAAAAGAACATGGAAGAAGATAAAAAAATATGAACATTTGAGTACATCATAAAACAAGGAGCCATGTGGTACCCAAATTAAATAGAAAAAAGGACACCATAGAGAATATTCAAAAGTCTTGTCTCTATGAAAACAGAGACTCCACAATTAAATGTCATCTTTAAAATGCTAGGCATTTAGGTAATGAGTAATCATTTTAATTACTCTCAACATAAAAATGAAATACCAAGTACTTCTGAGCATTAATTATGTGAACTTCACATGCTTCTGATCATCTATCATACACAAAGCTTGAACTTACCAAAGTTTTTTTTTAATTGTAAGCTCTGAACTTTAGGAACAAAATGCCATCAAAATTCTTGGTGCTTGACCAGACCAATTCTGCAGCTAAGGGGGGTTACAGACTAACAGAAAGGGGCAGCAAGATGCTGCCCCTTTCTGCTTTGAATGGAGGCCACAGCAGACAAATGGCATGGACTCCAGGAGGCCTAAAAAGAACCCACTTCCGGTGGGGGTTTTTTACGCCACACATAGGGCGCCATTGGCGTGCTCATGTGCAATCATGATGTCCACGCAACATGGTACTGTGCCATGTAGACATCATCAGTGCATGCCCCCGTCTGGACGAGGTGCAGTAAGATGGTATCTGCGCAACAATAGTAGAGCTGGGACGAAGTCACCGGGCCAAAGTCACTAATTCACCATTCTGTCTGTGGTCAGTAACCAGCCCAATGTTTCTGGGGAGTTTGCAGATTGAGATCTGAGACCTTATCCAGCTAACATAAATGGATATGGTGTGCTGGTTGACATTCTTTTAATGCTTTTCTCCTCAGGGAAAATGTTCAAATTCTGAGGTGCCTGGAAATATGTGAGTCCCCCATAGAGGAGGCTCTCCCCAGATTTATTTTGGGAGGACTTGCCTAAAGAGGCCCTGAACACCCCTCCCACCCAAATTAAATTTTGCTTTTAATGAAATATCAGTGTCTACTTTTAGGCTGCATTAACACTGCAGAAATAATCCAGAAATAATTACACTGCTTTGTACTTTGTTGTGCCACCATAGCTCTACAATAGAATTACAGTTCCCAGAATTACATGGCACTGAGCCTCAACACTTAAAGTGGTGTCAAACTTTATTTCTGCAGTGTGGATGCAGCCTTAGTTGTATATTGTGTTAGAACATCCTTACCTGTTTTGAATGGGTGAGATGTTTCATTGTAGCTGCCCAATTAATTCTTTTTATAAATTATTAACCCAAAAGAGAATTAGGAAGACAGTAGTTACTTAATAATTATCCTGTGCATTGAGGGGCTGTACAGACAGCCCCTAATGGGTGGCAGGATGCTGCCCCTTTCCTAGCTGGATCAAGGCCATGGCAATTGCACACTGCAGCCCTGATCTGGCCTTTTTGCACTGCAAAAAGGGCATAATAGTTGCAAGCACCATGGCTTTTCAGTGCTTCTTTTAGTGTCCATCATCTGGATGCAGTGCCAAAGGAGTGCCATGACACTGCCAGCCGTGCAGCCAAGCGCAAAGCATGATGTCGTTATCAGGGCACTGTTGGGGTATGCATCATGCAGACACCACACCCCCACTCTGCCCCGAGGCTGGCATTTACTGCCAGTCTTATGAGGCCCTGAATCTCTGGCATTTAACAAAAGGAAGTTATCATAGAGCATGTGTGATATGTTGCCAAATATACACACCTTTTTTAGACATTACAATATGTATTTATTTGTGGGTTTGGGTTTTTTTTGGTATTTAAAGTTAATCAAAATCTTTTTGCAATGTTCTTAGGAAATATTTTCCAAAAATTCCTTTGCTGGTTAGGAGATTCTGGGAATTGTACCCTAAAAAAAGAAGACAATATTCATCCTCTCTCACTGGTTCAAAGCCTTCCCATTACTCAAATTCAGCAAATGCAAACAAAAAGAAAAAGATGTGGATATTTTTTTTAAAATTTAATATATAATAGAGAAAAAGAAGAGACGGAGAAAAGTAGAAGAAGAGAGCTAACAACAACAACAAACAACAATAACATCCAGAAATGGAGAATTTTAAAAAATCTAAAATCCAGCCCACAATGTGAGAAGACATAAATGGAGGAAGGAGGGTAAAGAAGTGCAATTTATGTGCCCCAGCAGTGTTTGAGTCCCACAAAATTGCCTATTATTGGAGTCTCTAAACTAGTTTTGGTTGAGGTCAGAGCAATTTCCTCAAGCCATTCACAGTTATTTTCAGAAGTAGCTCAGAGTGACACTAACTTTCAGACATGTGGGTACAAAAATAAAATAAAATAAAATAAAATAAGAATGAACTCCCAAGACTGAAAACTCTGGGCCAATTATGAGGCAAGGCAAACTCCCTCCTGAAGTTTGGCTCAGCTAGTAATTAATCCACCTCAGTGCCAGGTATTTTCAGCTTTTCCTGAGGCTGAGTCCCCTCCTGCCTCTTCCCCATTGTAAGCCTTGTGAGGGTGGGGGCAAAGAGGACTATCATGGGCAGGAAAGAATGAAGCAGAGCTTGAAAGTTATTTTTTTTATTTAATTTTTAACAACAATGATAGTCCTAATTACTTCTAAAATAATAACTTCCAATGAGAGTTCTAAGGCCTCCAAAACAGTCAGTTGTCTTTTAAATTTCAAACTATAATACTAAAAGAGTGTGTGAGTTTTGTATGTGTGTGTGTATGAGTGTGTGTGTGTCTATCTGCCCACAATAACTCTAAGAATATCAGCTTACATACTTGAAACTTGGTGTGTACATGGAGGTAAGCCTGAGATTTTGCATCTTGGGGGTTATTTTGTTGTAGAAAACGATTACTTGGTTTTAATTCATTAAAAATTGCCTGCAGCCTGGGAGAGCCAGTGTGGTGTGGTGGTTTCAGTGCTGGACTAGGACTCTGGGAAACCAATGTTTGAGTCCCTGCTCAGTAATGAAGCCCACTGGGTGGCCTTGAGCCAGTCACACTGTCTCAGGCTTAGTGGAAGGCAATGACAAACCACTGAATAAATTTGATTAATGTGTATGTATGTGTAATCATGCATTAATATTTAATCAGAGTTTGTAAAAATTACTTTTTGGACCATAACTCTCAGAATCTTCTAGTGAGTGTGGATGCTTGCCAAGAACCTCCTAAGATAGGGTCATCATAAGTTGAAGTTGACCTGAAGGCACTTAACAACAGAAGCAAAGCCTAGTGGTACATTCCATGTGTCATTAGATGCCAGAACCCGGCTCCTCAGAAGTATCAGAGTTTGCAAGTGCAGTGATCTCTTCAAGAGTAGGATCCCCTAATATTTGGTCCAAATACTTTCAACTAGCTATGGATAGTTAGAACCATGTTACCTGGTCTCTCAACCTGTGGCCACTCCACTGCTGAATCAGGCCTTCTTGTGAGCCTTTACTGTTGATTAATGTGTGTGTATGTGTGCATATTATTAATATTGCTCAGAGTTTGGAAAAATTACTTTTTGGACCATAACTGCCAGAATCTTCTAGTCAGTGTGGATGCTGGCTGAGATAATCTGGGAGATGATCTGAGATAAAACCTCAAGGCTGTGACAATGTGTTTCTGTTATCCCAGCACTAGCTAAGAGGGCCTCAGCCAATAAACATTGCAGCTGTTCCCAGGACAGCTGATTCAAAAGGGATCAAGTGAAAGAGGAATGCCAGCAGTTAAATCCCAGTCCTGAACTACTGTAATATTGTTAAAGGACTTTGACACTTTCATTATTATTCCTCAATGTTAACTGAAAATGGGTCAGTGAAAATTGGTGAAAGGCAATTTCTTCTTTTTTTTAATTCAATTTTTTTTACAATTCAGGAATTGTATAAATTATCAGCATATAAAAACAGCAACGATCGTCTAACAATTATTAAGAACAAAATAACAAATCAGTAACAATATGGATATGATTATGAAGAAGAAAGGTATTGAGGAAAGTTTTAAATGTCCACAATGTTGATGTGGTGATCAAATCCTGGTACAATTGAGTCTTCATGTAAAATGTCTTTCCAGAAAGTTTGATGTTGTAGTGGAGGTTGCATCTGATGTGAATTATTGTTGATGTACTCTATAAAACAACTCTGGGTGCTTTGTTCTTGGCTTCATAGGGAGTGAACTGCTGTGGCAATGGCACAGCAAGATGCTCATGCAGACAGTTGTTTGCTGTCACTCCAGAAGGCCCAGATAATGGGAGATGTTGGGATGGCTTCTGGGCCAGAATATTCCAGGAGCAGACACTACATAATACCTAGTTGCTGCACGTGTGGACTCTCTATCATTATTTTCCGATTTTCCATCCATAATGGGGAACAAGACCCTCTTATAGGCTGAAGAGGAGATATTGAGGTACTATGGAAGGGTTGTAACTCATACATCTTGCATGTAGGTCCCAGTTTTCACCCCCAATATTAACTATAATCAAGTGGTAGCAAGTAGTATGATAAACTCTGCCTGATATCCTGGACAGCTTCTGCCAATGAGAGAAGACAACGGCTGAGACTCTACATAGAGTTCTATAAGTGTACTGGGCATGCTTTTCACAGAGGACTGGGAGGTTTAAAGGGGCTGGCTGAATGGCAGCATGGGGACATTTTCTTCGTGCATCCCCATATATCCTTGCAATTAATTACAGTAATGTTCATTACAGGAGGTGAGAAAGTTGTATCTAGTGCTGCCTGAGACCACTGCACAGCCTGGCAAAATAATTGCACAAAGAAGTACTGGATGCTAGCTTGTGGAACATTTTATAAAGTAGTTATACTACTGCAGCTCCCTCTTATGCTAGCATAGATCCACAAAAGAATTGGCTAGATGTCTAAAAGCTTGACACTGAATCTGTTCTCCACAAATTTGAGATTATTTAAATAACAGTGGGAAGCTTTTCTCATATTCAAAATCATTGCAGAGACTAACAAACATGCATGGAGAATGAAGTGAAAAGATAATGTAAAGCAGAGATTATTTCCTCAGATTTAAGTGATATCCATTGTTAGGTGCAACAAGACTTACATAAATGAAGAACAATTTTAGAGATTTCTGCTTCCAAAGCTGATAAAGCCTGGAAAACAAAAGAAAAAATCATTTTGAAAATGAAGTTAACAATGACCAAAACATAAACTTGTTAATAAAATAAGCATAACTTTGTCTCTTCAAATACAGAATACTTAAGCCTATGAGAAAAAAAGCAATCCATTTCACCAGTAAAAATGAGCAGAATTGCTTTGGAAATATGCTCTTTAACTATAAAGAAAATACTTTCATATCCTTAGCCTTATATTTATTGCAGATATTCTTTTTTTTTAAAAAAAAAAAATATTAAGTGTGACTAAAAAGGAAGAACAGAAAGTTATTAAGTGACAGGAGCTCCAGATAAGAAATAGTAACACTTAAAATTTTTCAAAGGAAGAAAAAAAAAACCCCATAACTAGCATATTTCATCTGATATATAATAGGAACAGGAAGAAGTGAGAACAAGAAATATAAAAGAGTAATAGAAATGTGTTAAAATGCTAATTATCAATCTGTAGTCATTCTAAAGACTTATTCTTAAAATGTGCCCCCCATGTAATGAAAAAAAAAATGTTCTGGCATGCATTTTGAGTATCTATTCCAAAACCTGCAGAAACATACATTAAATATATAGCTTTTCTTATTGTATGTAACAATTCATATTTAGAGATGAATATATTGACAGCTATCAAGTTCCTCATGAAAGAAATGTGTTCCCATGTGTTTCCTGTCATTAAATTCCATTTCTTAAGACATTGGGACATCATTACATGATTCTGGAGTACCCATGAGATGGAATTGCAACCACCTCTGGACCTTGTGATGTTGAGGCATTATGGGCCTCCAGATGTTGTTGGACTACAACTTTTTTCAGTCCTAGTCAGCATATCCCGTGGTGACAGATACAGAGAGTTACAGTCCAGCAATATATTACTGCCCATATTTCTGCATCAGAAACATGCTTCAATTTCTTATATAAGAAAAAGGTGGGAAGAAAAAAATATGATATTTATTCATATGAGTCCCTGGTGAGCAGAAAGTCCCTGAAATGTCTTGTGGTGGTTATATCTTCTCTGAGGGGGTAAATTGGTACCAGTAAGGGGCTGCCCGATAAGCAGCATGCCATTTCAGTGCCAAAACCAAAGAGAAATAGGTGTATTCTTGTGGTGCTACGGGAATGAGTATTTCTGATGTCATAGAGATGGAAATAGTCACAAGGTAGATCCAGGTAAATATGTCCAGGAGCTGGTAAAATCCAGTTAAGAAGCTAACATGGCAGCTCCTCAGACTCAGAGAAGCATTTTTATGGTCCAGGAGCAAATGAACCCAGCTGCTGTGCAAGTGGCCATCCTCCACACTGGGAGTCAGATCCTATATCTCCTTACCTCCTGTGTGCATGACAAATAAGGAATTTGTGTAGCCCTTATACTGCTGAGGTTTGTGGAAGTCCCTGTGCTACTGTTGCCAAAGCATCTTCAAGAAAATCTCCCATGAGTTAATATCATGATGTTCCACTCCTTGCTTTAGCCCCATGGCATAATAGACCCACCAGTTCTCTTCCCAGTCCTCAACCAAGCAAGACCAAACATACCTGGTGTGCAAATACAACCAAAATGATTTATAAGCCCCCCCCCCCTCTTTATACACAAATGTTCAAAAATATTCTTCCCTAGGTGCAATCAAGGCAGCCACAGCCTCGAGTCTATAAGACCTGGGCAGGGCTGTAGATGATCAGGTGACTTGGAATTCTCTCATTCATAAGTCAAAGTCAACTTGACAGCAACTAACAACAGCAACTTAGCTGGTGGTCTTAAAATACCCTGAAGTCACCAGATCCTATCTGATCTTAGAAGCTAGGCCAGGTCAAGCCTGGTTAGTTCTTGGATGACAGACTGCCAAGAAATACTTGCTGCTGTGTTCTATATGTTACAGGGAAGTACTGGCAAACCACTTCTGAATATTCTTTGTTTAATAAAGCCCTGTTTGTTATGGAGTCCCCATATTTTTACCAATAATATGAAGACATGCATTCTTAGATGAAACTGAAATTATACATATTTTAAAAGAAAGTCTCTGATTTATGAATCTTTTTAAAAGCTGTTTATGCAAAGAAAAATGGCATTAAAATGACAAAGAAAACACAATTCACTGTAGAATGAACCAGCAACAAGACACTCAAAATCAGCAGTAAGTCATTCAAATTCAGAGCAGAACATTCAAATATAAAGTCAAAGATGTAAAGCTCATGAAATCTTAGAGTCCTCCCTGAAAAATACAGCAGTCAATTAAAAATTAAAATAACAGAGAGTCAAACATTTTTTGTCTAGTACATGAAATCTGTAAGAGTTGTACTATTGGTACAATTTGGGCTATCAAGAAGTTTCACCCATTTTATGTTTACAGACAAGGCAGACTGTCCTGACATGATAAGAATGCCTATGGAAGGTTCCCCAGTCTTTGCAAGAGTTCTCATCCTTCATGAGAGCCTGGCACAAAGTACTTTCGCCTCAATGTGCTTTGTGCAATTTGGCAAACATGTTTGATTATTTCACCTATTGTGAAGCTAAGTAGGTACCTAGAGCAAGCAAGAAAAAAAAAAGAAAGAAGAAAAAGGCTTATTTCTCACAGGGACACAACCCATCCAGTGCTTCTACTTTAGGATAGTCTGTGCAACAATATGGCACTTACTGTAGTTTTAAATTTTGCACATTTACATAAAGTTTCACAGTTGTACAAGTTGTAGTGATAGGAATTAGCTACCAAAAATAAATTATCTGTTTTTCCTCAAGAAAAGGAGAAATTTTATTAAATTAATTTTTAAACTTCCTTGATTGGTTTAAGTTGGACTTTCAATATTAACTTAATTATAAAGTAAGTAAGTATAAATGTAATTTTAAATAAGTAAATCCCATTCTTTCAAAAAGTGCCAGAGAAGTCCAGATCAGGTATGGTATGCCATGATCAAGTACAGGATGCCTCCTGCCTGGGCACAGAGATGTGCAATAAAATTCATGTCTACAGTATCCTCAGCACTCTTTTCCAGCACCACATTTCAAATACATTGATTTTTTTCCTTATCCACTTTCTTCACTGTCCAACTCCAACATTCATACCTGGAGATGGGGAATACAATGGCTTGTGCATTTCTAACTTTAGTGGTTCGTTGATATCTTTTCTAGTTCTTTCATATCTGCCCACCCCATTCCTTGGCTGCAGTCTTCATTCTGATTAATGTTTGATCCCAGGTACTGGAAATTTGACTGTTTTGATTTCCTCATAGTCTAGGTTGAATTTATATAGTTCGTCCATGGTCATAATTTTTGTTTTTTTATGTTCATCAGTAAGCCTGCCTTTGCACTTTTTTCCTTGACCTTCCTTAGTGTTCTTTCAGGTCTATGATGTTTTTGCTGGTAGTACCATGTTTCCCTGAAAATAAGACAATGTCTTATATTAATTTTTGTTCCCAAAGATGCACTAGGTCTTATTTTCAAGGGATGTCTTATTTTTCCATGAAGAAGAATTCACATGTATTGTTGAACCAAAAAAGAACATTTATTATATTCTCTCTCTCTCTCTCTCTCTCTCTCTCTATATATATATATATATATATAACTTTGCTAGGTCGTACTTTTTGTGGAGGCCTTATATTTAGCAATTCAGCAAAACCTCTACTAGGTCTTATTTTCTGGGGATGTCTTATTTTCAGGGAAACAGGGTATGTTGTCATTTGCATCTCTTTTGTTGGTGTCAATTTCAATTTCAAAAGTCAATTTCAAACCATGGTGACCCTTGGATACGACATTTCCAAGACTACCTGTCCTCTACTGTTCTGCTTAGTTGCTGCAATCTCATACCCGTGACCTTCCTCTTAGAGTCCATCCATCTATCATGTGGCCTTCCTCTCTTTCTGCTTCCCTCCACTTTTCCTGGCATTGGCCTGTTACAGATGGGCCAAAAGGGGCGTGCCCACAGCGATACTAGGGTTAGGGAATGCGCACCAGGCACACACTCCCTAACCCTAGTAGGTGTGGGTGACGCCATTGTGATGGAGCACTGCCCACACTTTGCACGTGTCAGTGACTTCATGCACACACTGTGTCCAAATGGCATCTCCATGCCACTGGAGGGCGCTTATCACGCCTTTCCAGTGGTGTGGAAAGGAGCTCCAAGAGAGCTCCTTTTTGCCGCGTGGCATGTGCATCGTTGGCGCAGAAACTAAACGGCCCTGCCAATGATGCCGAGGAGAAAGGGGCCAGGCCTCCCCCTTCTCCTCTTGGCTCTGGCTGCCAGGGTGTCTGGGAGCATGAAGCCCCAAGGACACCCCTTTTCCAGGCCATGGAGAAGCAACATTTTGCCGTTTCTCTGTGGTCCAAAAAGGTGCCGGATTGGGGCAGCAGGGCTATCAGTGAGGGTGCCCTGACCCCAATCCAGCGCATAAAAAGATGCCACAGACAAAGCCCTTTGGGGCCGTCCGTATCAGCCCATTATTGTTTTTCCCAACAACTTGTAACTTCTCATGATGTGGCTGAGATTGCTGATATTCTTTCCTCCTGTCGTCACTCCTCCTTCTTCTGTGTCCAAGCCTGCTCTTCGTATGATATTTTCTGTATACAAGTTGAAGAAGAAGGGTGATAGAATGCAGTCTTACCTGACAACTTTGCCAATGGGAACCATTCAGTTTCTCCATATTATGTTCTGACAATGGCCTCTTGTCCTAAGTATAGATTTCTCATCAGGACTATAAGATCTAGTGGCATGCCCATGTCATTAGGAGCCTTCCATAGTTTTCATGATCTATGGAAGTCAAATGCTTTGCTATAGTCTATAAAGAACATTCTGATTTTTTCCTAGAATCCTTTGGTATGCTCCCTAGTGCCTCTGCCTTTCCTGAACCCCATCTGCACCTCTGGAATTTCTCTCTCCATGTGTAGGTGTAGAATTTTGAGCATAATTTTTTTTGTATGGGAAATTAATGTTATGACCCAATAGTTGCTGCAGTCTTTTGTGTCTCCTTTTTTGTGGATGGGGAATATATATTCATCATTTCAAGTTTGTTGGCCAACTATTTTGTGGCTATGGGAATCTTTATTTATTTTTGTTCATGTTGAATGTATGATAGTTGATAATTTGAAGACAAAAAGATTATAAAAGAGTAATTTGGATGGCAGATTATCTTCTTTTCGTCCAAGGATTATTTCACACCAGATACTGCTGTCCCAGGAAACAGAATTCTAAAGTGCTTAATCCTATGACTTTTGCTTGGATCAATTTGGAAATCAGTGCACTAAAGAAAGAGAAAGTTTAAGGAGGTGAGGATATAAGGAAGATTAAAGAAAATTAAAAGAAGGTGGTTTGATGGAATAGTTAAGATGGGGTTTTCAAAAATTCTTTCAGCTATTTCTTTTTCTTTCAAGTTCAAGACAGAAAAGCAGGGGTGGGGGGGAATTCACAAAATTACCAGTGTCATTTTCCAGCTTTGTTCTGTTATGGTTCTGAACAGGCCATTCACTTAAATTGAAATGAAAATTAAAGATAAATACAATAGTTAAATTTAAACACTTCCAATGTCTCATATTAAGAGAAAGGCAGGACATAATTCAAATAAATTAATGTTTAAAATTAATTAATTAGTTTTTTTACTGCTTAATGATTACCTACTGTAAAAATATTAAACATTTTCTATTATTTTTTTTCATTACTGACATGTCTTTGAGAAGGTCAAATAAATCCTTGCCACCATGAGGTCAACATATGCAGAAAAGCATACTTGAGGATAAGTTTCACTAGATAACCTCAGACAATGTGCAGATTCATATCAAGTAGATAGTATTTGAGATATCCTGACCCTCAGCTATGTAGTATTTTATAAGTAATGCCATCACTTCAGATTGCATCCTGAACATGACAGTAAGCAGTGGAATTCATTAAAATGGATAAAATAGGTCCTATATAATTCATAATCCTTTATAATTATGTAGCCCCAAACATTTGAAATGTGTTTTGTACCAGCTAAAATTTATGAGAGGTATTAAAAGGCAGTTCCTCATATAATGAATTATGGCTGTCAAACTTAAATGTTAATATAAATGTGGATAATCATGACTAAGCCAGGGTAGTCCTCCTCAAAGGATGAGAAGAGGCATTTTTTGAAAGTTGGCCACTTTACTTAGAAAGCTTCCAAAATCTAAGTTAAATTCCTAAAGCAAATCAACGTGGTAGATTGTCACAGCTATAATGTGTCTTGTTTATATACGTGACCTTGAACAGATTTCAGTGTTGAAGCAATGGCAGAGACAGAGGATGAGATATACAATCCTTTTGATTGCATATGAGATCATTCTAAAGATATATGCAAATAGAAGTTTGACTTACTCACACATATGTCTCTTTTTGGACAGGGCAGAGATGACTGCTGCTTACTGGTAGGTAGAGGAGAGTGGGGAAGCAATTCAAATAATCAAGAACTGGGTAGGCTGGGCTGTGAGGTGAAGTAAAAGCAAGTTACTCTCCAGCCACAAGAACACCCTCATGTTTCCGGCCATTAACATACCATACACCCCTCTTGATGGTTGTGAGATTTCATAATTAATATCTAGCTTTGGGCATGTTTTGAGATTCACAATTACCTGCAGAAGTATATATGCAGGGGTCATTCTGAACAGAGGACATGTATGCAACCTAGATAGAACAAAATATATGTGCTGATGGGTTTTGCTGAACACCTCACATCTACCCTGCCCCCTCACATGCTCTTCCATTTCTTCTTGCACCAAAGACAAAAGAAAACAATTGTTAAAACAATCAATGTATACCCATAATACTATCTTCTGATGTTCCTACATTCCCCTTTCTGTCTGATCATCAAGGGGTTGTCTCAAATATAATCAGTGCATTGACACTCTGGTGATAAAATCATCAAGCCTTTTGGAGCCTTTTTGTCTGTTTGATGGGGAAACCATCAAATCCTTTGTTACACTATTTGGTAACATCAAGAACCTCTGGAAGACATGAAAAGAGATATAAATATTCCCCAGCCCTAGCCATGTTGTTCCCCTTTCTATGTGTAACCCTCAGATGCTATCTGACCCACTATCCAATTTTTGTGGAGCTCACTTGAGGATTGGTAATTATTCCCCCTTTGAACTCCTGATTCCTTTCTATCTAACTTTCCACACTTAAGGTTTTTAAAGTTTTATTGTTTTTTGTAAGTTTGTGTGCACCCTTGCACATTTCAAATAAATAAATAAATAAATAAATAAATAAATTCCTTCTATTCACTCAAACTTGCAGGATGTACAGGTATACATAGATCAAAAGATCCAGAAAGTTACCCTCCTCTTGCAGGCCTCCTTTTAAGTTACAATTTCTCCACAATTTCAAAGAGACACTGACATTGTTGATGTAGACCCACAATGTCCCCCCCCGCCTTTTAGGGTAATATGTCTCCCAACTCCTGCTTTATTGTCTGAAACCCCCCCCCCAATTGCATCCCTCTTACCAGTAAATCTGAGGGCTTGACAGATACTGGGGCAAGGAGCAGGGGGACAAAGAACTGCATGGATTAAGTATTATAGGCCTGATCTAGATTGGCAAAAAGAAGTGTGTTCATGGCTGCATGAAAGTCTAGCCTTTAGATGAGAAAAAGGGAAAGTGTGCCATGAAAACGCCTTTTTTGCGTTTTAGGGGAGAAGAAGCGCCTTTAAAAAAGGTGCTGGTTTTCCCAGCTTCTTTTTTAAAAACTGCGGAACAGCGCAGCTCCGCAACTTCATGTCACACTTTCCTGCCAATCTAGAAAGCCCCTTTATTTACCTAATTGATACAAGACGTTGGCTTAAAATCCTTCAAGGTGTTTCAATCATTTCTTGTATATCACCTTCAGTGTTTTCACTTCCCCTCATTCCTATCCATCTCTTACATGCTCTGCTACTGCTATCTTAACTGATGTCCTTTCAGAATATCTCTTTGTGATCCAGTTCCTATATTCCTTATGTCTTATCTGACTGCACAAGGAAACATAGGTTGTGCTACTAAATATTACAGAGGGCAACCACAGGTAGCATTGAAATATTACATCCTGCCATTTACTTATACTAGTAGAAAACAAGCCTAATGCTTAATGGCTCATGCCACCTGAAGCAAGTAATTGAAGTTAAATACACATTGCTACCTTCTTTTTTATGATTCTCAGCACTTTGCCAAAGAGGAAAATGTCAGTTCAATACTTGCGCCATATCACTAATCACTTCCTGCAGTTTGACTTCATCTTATGATCTACACACATCCTGTGCTCACCGAACAGAAAATTAACCACCTTCTTACCTTATATTCTAGGATATCTGAATAATTTCTCTCAGATTCACTAGGTGTTGCAGATTCAATCAATTAAACAAAGAAAAGGCTATTTTTCTAGCTGTGCCTCTATGAAATAATTCTATGGTATATCTTTCAGTTTTCTAAAGGAACAGTCATGGTATCTCAGCAGGAGCCAAAGTATCTACAATGATTCATTGAACAACTTACTTTTTATCCATGTTATATTTTCAGAAGATTTTAGTAGGGATAATTTCTTTTTTTATCATATTTCAAGAAGTTTGAGATAGTGTTCATGGTTCTCTTCCTTTTTATCTTCGCAAAAACTGTAGGTTGCTGTCATGGCCAAATGAATGTTTAAAAGTGGAATGTTTGACATCACTTTAACCATCATAGCTCAATGCTATGGAATTCTGGGATTTGTAATTTTGTGAAATATTTAGCTTTCTCTGTCAGAGAGCTCTGGTACCACAACAACCTTCAAAACCCAGAATTTCATAACATACAGCCATAGGCATTAAAGCAGTGTCAAATTGCATTTATTTCTGCAGTGCACTTTCAGCCAGTGACAGTTGCAATTTCTGTGTCAATGAAACAGTGAATCTATGCTGAAGTTTAGTCAGTAGACTAAAGGAGTTATCCAAGATGTTGATCTCCTATCCCCAAAATAGAGTAAGCATCTGGGATAGCTCCTTTAAGGTTCAAAGTGGAACTACCCTTGTAATCACCATCAACATTTGATCTAAATATAAGTTCTCCTTTCCAACACGCCACCAACCAAGTCCAAGAATGACCTGCCAGAAGAGATCTGACAACTGAATATGCTGTCTGAATTTAAAAGAGCATTGAAGACCAATCTCTTCCAGCAATCTTATCCAGATGATTTTTAAACTATGAAAGTTAAATGACGAATTTTAAATGTGGATTGTTTTAATATATATCTATATCTATATATCTATATATCTATATATATCTTATTTGTCTTTTTAAGTTGATGTGTGTTTTAACTGATGTATTTTAACAAATGTAGTTTGTCTCATAACTGTTATTGTTCCCCACCTATACCTATGGGGAGAAGTGAGTAATAAATAAATCAATATATCATCATCATCATCATCATCATCATTATCTAGCTCTGAGAAAGGGTGAATCCATGTCTCCCCACTTAATTGGACAAGGCATGGCATAATTAAGGTATAGCAACAGATCATCGGCTCTTCAAATACTAGCCAAATATTTCATTGGCTCTTGAAGTCCTTCTTAGGCAATAGAGGGACTTGTGTTTGTGGGAATACAGAAGCAATAAAAAAAACGGTGTAAGTTAGCAATTGCCTGCTAGTGAGATGGAAATCTTCATGTGCCTCGCTGTTTCTTTTCATCCTCTGCTTCTCAGACTCCTCCTAACAATTTAACAATAGAGATAATGTGGCATCCCTTCATGAAATCAGACTAATGATAAGGTTTCACTGGGAGTTTCAAAGAATACTGAAGCATCAATCAGTTCTTGGGAGCTTAGCTCTTTTTTATTCAAGAAAACTCTCACTAATGTGAAAGAAAATCCTCCTAAGAATCATGTAATAATAATACAGCAGGGATCTAAAAGTATAAGGCATTGTGTCTACTAAATGAAGAGATGGCTCTAAGAACTGTAGAACACAAAGCAGACAAAGCCTTCTGCATTATAAATTGGAGAGTTTTAGAATCTGAGGGGTTTTCTTTCCTTCACCCTTGTGGGAAATATTCATCATAGTATAGAATTAAGTGTATGCTAGGCAAAGCTGCAAATGTGTTGGAAAGATTATGGTGGAGTTAATGTTCAAACTTCTTTTGCAGGATGTGGTGCAGAATTAGGTGCTGAACCAACAGGAATGTTGTGTTGCTGTTTTCAGGAATCTGTTTCTGCTCAAGGCAGAGCTTTCTTTTCTTTTTTAAGATTTAGCAGTGTAGTACAAGTACTAGTAGACAATATTTTCAAAGAGTCTCATGAAAAGCCACTCTCAGTTCCTGAATTTGAGTGCCTGGATCAGATAGTGGACCTAGGGCCCAATTAATGTAGGGTGCAAATCTTTGCCTATTTCATTTTTACACATTAGAACAAAATATTTCAAAACTTTTTTCCCCCCCACTGGATATGATTATGAGACTTTTTCAAAGTTTGTTGTCGATGATGATGATGATGATGATGATGATGATGATTTTTCATACTTGGAACTTTTGTTTCCAACATTTTATGAAATTTTATGTTGCTACTACAGCTGCCCCTGTAGTATATGTCTGCGTATGTGTGATTGTGTATTTTATTTATGCATGCTGGTTCTTTCACTCCAGCACAGGATGAAAAGAAAACCTCACAGTCTTACAATGGTTGGCAATTTTGGGGTGTGGGATGTGTCCGTGTGACAATATATCCTTTCTCATCAAGGTCTTGACACTTTTCAAGAAAGGAAAAAAATACATGACTTCCTCTCCAAACTTTTCTCACCCCCCACAATACCAAACCAGTGGCTGGGGATGCCAAATCAGCTTGGGAAAGCTGTGGTGTGAGAGGAGGTGTTTTACTTTTTTACCCTTTTTATCAAAATTGCTACTTGAAATATCTAATAACTGGGGGGTAAAAGAACAGACATCTGTCAGTATTGTAGTGGAGGAGGCTGATGGCTTTGGTGTCAGTTATGTAGTGAATGTTGGGTTTTAGGTTGAACATTGAAGGAGTCATCCAAAGTACTAACCCTGTTTTAGGGATAGGGTTCTACATCTAAATCCCAGATTGAATTATCGTCCCCACATGTATGAGAGACAAAAGCTTTTACTATCACCATGTCTCTTTTTAGTATACCTGACATCCACACAGTGTTTCATATTTTCATATTTTTCATATCTGGAGCCAAGCATGTTTTAAGAAGTCAAGATAATCTTTAAAATACTAGGAAGTTTCCCAGGAAAAGGGCACATTGACCCAAAGGCATGTGAAGGATCTACATAATACCAAAATATAGGTTTAAAGAATTTACTAATCACTCTGTCGTTGTCTCCAGGTTTACTGCATATCTACTCGAGATAAAGGCAAATAAGACCATATCTCCTACTTACCCTCTGACATGTTCCCAGCCACCCTTCCCACCCAGCTATCTTGGGATTTTCCCAAATCCAATCACTGTTTTGTCAATCTGGACTGAAGACCATCAACCAAAAGTGACCTGTTTGTCAATCCCATGAGAAAGAAGTCAAACTATTTATACTTCATGTGGGAATGTTAAGCATCCCATAAGGAAACCAAACAGGTTATAATTATCCACTCCACACATGTCCAGTTTGCAATTGAAGTAAGCAATCACTGGCACTTTGCCCAACTATTTGATGCCTCCTTTTCCCATATTACCTTCAGATGACATTTGGGCCACATCTGGCTTTCTGTCGATTCCTTCTCAGGACTGATAAATATCACACACTCTATAAACCTAAGCCTCCGCTATCCAATTTTTCACAAATCTATTTCAGTTGGCCTTGTATGGTATCTTGGACTGAATTGTTACTGTGTATTTGTGTGCTCTCTTGCATATTTCTAAATAAACTAACGTTTTTATTGACCAAATGTGGCATCCTCCCACAGTTAGTACTAGTATGAACAGGTGAAATGGTCCTTTAGGTTACCCAGCCTCTCACAGGCCTCCTCTGAGCTAAGCAGTTCTCCCAACATTTAAGGAGTCACTTACACAATTTGTGGGGACCCTGAGTCCCCCTGACCTTTTTGAGTAACACACCCCAGTTCCTGAGCATGACCATTAGCAGATACTGTACAGCCTTTAATGAAAAAACAAGGGAAAATATTAAGCATCTCTCCCATACTATTATTCCCCAGTACACATGGATACACACACACACACACACACACACACACCATCAGGATTCCTTGCCTAAGTATGAAGAAACATGATATTTCTTCTTTTTCCTGCATCCTCTCCAACTTTTGGTAACCCATTCAAAAATGAACTAAAACTCTATTTTTACCCTTCTGCAAGGATGGCCAAATCTTCCAGTTTTGCATTCTCTCATCTCACCTTTAAATATTGTAAATTGTGGTTAATTTGGATAAAAAATGAATGGAAACAAGCTTTCCATCTGTTCTTACCAGAAGCTGCTTTTAAACTTCAAAATGAAATTGGTAGAAGTAGGCATAGATGTCTCACATCCCATGTATTTTGACCCTAAACATAGGATTTGACCTAGACAACAGTCAATCAATCAAACAAATTGTCAGTCACATTATTTATACCCCATTTTCCTCCCAGGTTTGTGACTCTGTAATTAGTGACTGAAAACAGGTTTTAATGGCATCTCAGTGAATGTTGGAAGTAATCCTTATCCCCCTGCAACCCCAATATACATATGACTATCTCCTGGGGCTGGCTACAGTGAACACACAACTGCCTCACTGAAAAAGCTCCAATCTGTTTCTGGGCACGAGTCAAAGTTTTGGTTATGACCTATAAAGCCCTATACAGTTCAGCTCCAATTTATCTGAAGAAATGAATTCTTCTGCATGAGCTTGACCATTTTTAACGATCTGGGGAGGCTCCTTTCCCTATCCCTTCTTCATAGTTATATCTGGTGGGGACATGGGAGTGGATCTTCTTGGTGGCTGCTCCCAGACTCTAGAACTCTCCTCCCAGAGAACTTTGACCTTATTGTTTCAGCAGACTTTTGATGGCTGCTGGTTTGGGGGAAAGGAGACTTTCAGAATGTCTGGTACTGTTCTTTTATTGCTTTTGTTTTAATTGTTTTGCTTTTAACTGCTTTTAATTGTACTGTTAGTTTAATTACAAGTGGTAATTCATCATCACAGTTATGAATGTGTAAACTAGAATTATATATTTGTAACTGATTCATATTCAAAATCCCTATGTATTCAACAGTGTAGGGATTATGTAGGGACTGTAAAAGTCTCCCATTCCTGACTTACTGGTCAGTCACTGCAGTGAATGATGTAATTCTGTTCTCCTGTTGATCAGGGCACAGCAGACAGACATTTTTGCCCTGCTCCCAGAAGCAATTTCTGATATGAGAGACAGAAGCAGTATCTCTGTCACAGTATCTTCTCACACTGAAGATCTCTTGCAAGAGGTGCTGTGCCCTGATTGACAGGAGAACGGCCCTCCATCTCTTGTAGTGACTGCTGCCTGATAAGTCAGGAGGAGGAGGAGGTGTCCTAGGTTGCATCCACACTTCAGAAATAATCTAGTTTGACATGGCTTTGACTGCTATGGATCCATCCTATGGGATTCTTAGGTCTGTAGTTTTGTGAGATATTTAGCTTTCTCTGTTGGAGAGCTCTGGTGCCACAGCTGACCACAAATCCCAGGATTCCATAACACTGAGCTGTGGCAGTCAAAGTGGTATCAAACTGGATTATTTCTGCAGTGCATATGCAGTGCTAGTTAAGCACAGTTGTTGATTCCTTATTCATGGGAGTTGCATTCCAAGTTCCCCAGTGGATGCTGAAACTGTGTATAGTACTGAACCCTCTACCAGTAATGTTTTTGGACCATGATTGACTATGGGTAACTGAATCTGCAGAGAGTAAAACTAGAACCACTGGGGAGACTAATATTTTCAGATCATGGCTGACTGTGGGTAACTGAAACAGTGGAAAGGAAAACATTGGATAAGGGTAAACTATTGTATATAATCCTTATTTACCTAATCTAGAATCTCAACCTGTATTTTTAATTTTTGTATGATACCAATTTTAAAGCTATATCTGGTTTAAACTTTATAACTTGTCTTGAGTTCTAGACTGGAAAAATGTGGGATGAGGATGAGGATGATAACACCAACTGCCACTCTACTGCCATTATACTGCAAATATGTGATAAAGTGGATTGGATTCCATGAAAGCTTATACCAAATAAAACTTTTTAGGCTCATGCTGGGTTTATATCTTTTATTTGGCAAATGCCACATGTAATGTATTAGCTTGTTTGGCACCACATGAATCTTGTATCTGATCCAGAAAGCTGAGTGATTTAGCCTGGAAGCAATGACCTGTAAATACATCAATAAGGAGTTTTAAAAGTCACAGATACTGGGGGGGGGGGGGGGGGGGAACTAATGTCAGTCATCATTAGCAAAATCACAGTAAGTAACCAATAACCCTTGTCATCAAGCATTCACATTCCACAAAGCACTCACTAATAAAATTGAGGAAAATTACAAGAGTAGGGAGATAATCATTTGTTACAAGCTATTTTGTCTGCATTTCCTACCTTGCAAGGTAGAACAGGCTACTTGGCATCCTTTGTATATACCCCTCATATCAGTTGCCACCACCTACATTTTAAATAAATACACTGTAGGGATAGAAAGAATATTCACCATTATTTGCTTTCTGGTTGAAAAGGGGGGTTTCTGCTACTGAGAAAAACACTTAAGAATAACACAGTGGCAGGAATTTAGCAATTTTCAACTGATATTCAGGCATCTCATTTATCCACAGAAATTATTCTACCCAGAAATACACAAGGGGTTTTTGTATCAATTGTTGGATTTTGTTTAAAACTGCACCTGCTTTTAATTAGAAATATTGTTTCTAGATGGCCATGTGTGTGTGTTGAGCAAAACTGCTGGGGTTTGTGCAAAAAAACAGCAATTATGCACAAAAAGAGCCACATGGGTTTTTATTTGCAAGACTCAAAAAATAATCTTACACACACACGACAAACTATCTTTTGGCTGTCTTTTTGTGCAAGTTTACTGTGGTTTGTACCACCCACTCCCTCCCACACACACACACCCCACTCCACATCAAAACAAACAAACAAACAAAGCTCAAGTCACAGCCACAGGAACACACATGTGGCTATCTGAAAAAAACACCATGACTCTTGTGTTAAAATTCCATATGTATTCTCATTGAGAATAATTTCCTGAAATATTTCAGGATGTGTGAAAATTGGATGGGAACTGCACAGAAATATTTGTCTTCTCCACAGTGGGAAGAAAAGTCTGGAAATCATTTGGCCTGAATTGAATATTTATATACCAACCTATTAGCTTTATTAAACTCTACTACAGCCACTCACTCAAAACCATAAGGTTGCGAGTTCAAGACCAGCAAAAGGGCTCAAGCTCGACTCAGGCTTGCATCCTTCTGAGGTGGCTAAAATGAGTACCCAGATTGTTAGGGGGCAAGTATCTTACAGTTGTAAACCGCTTAGACACTCCTTAGGCAGTATGAAGCGGTATATAAATGAAGCTGTTTGTTTGTTTGTTTGTTTATTAAAGCTATCAAAACAAAAGGACTATCTGTTTCCCAGACACTTTCCTGATTATCTCTCTGATTGTTAGTTCTTGGCACATCCAGATTGATTGAAAAGTCCCAGCATTTGTTCCTGCTCTTTATGATTTTATACTGTGTTAAAATAAATTGACCTGAGGAGCTGGTATAAAAAGTCTATGTGCTGGGAGCTGACAGAAAACAATCTGTGATACAAAAAACACATATGGATCTCCAAAATAAAATTGGAAAGAACAGGAACAATATGTGAGACTTTCCAGTCCACATATGTCCATTGCCACTTACACTGCCAGGACGCTAGGAATAAATAAACGCCATGTTTTAAAATACTGTAAACAAATACTGTAAACAAATACTTTAAAAAAATGATTGTTTCTACTGATTTATTATTTTAAGCTATGGATTCTGCATTTCCTAAAAACTATAAATCCCATCTGATGTAGGAGTAAGATTAAGAACATGTATTAATGGTATCAGGTTTTGGATTTATTTTCTTGATTTGGCTGAACTGAATTAACTTGTTCCTGTAACTTATACTTACTATCTGTGCCTGGAGGCCAGTTGGCCCTTCATGAAGTTATATCCTTTTTCTATAATACTTAGAATAAAGCTTTTCTTTTAAGGTACTCTTCCTCTTTCTCCACTCCTTTTTCATATGCCTTAGCCTGGCTGGTTGTCCTTGCATTGACAGGAGAGGTAGAATATCTCAATGAGTTGCCAAAGTGGAATAAGTTAATCATCAAGTGGTGGCAGTGAGTTCTTTAGGTAAAAAGTGGTTTTAAGGGGTCCCATCCATCTCAGCCAGAGAGGAGGGGGACCCACAGAGAATCCTCTCACACAGGTATCTATTTAGCATTTGGCTGTATCATTTTGTCTTCTTTACAAGTCCTTGCTTAGAATTTATTCCTGAAAATATGTGTGTAGGAAAGCAAAGGTTGAGTATGGTGCATCGCACGTGCTCAGTAATAGCCACTATGGAATCCTTGGACTATTTAGTAACAGCAGGGAAATATGGACTGATGGGAGGGAGAAGGCTTTGCAATCCATATCCATGTTAGCAAAAATGTTTAGATTTTCTACCTCAGGTTACTTACCAGCTACCTATTTCTTGGTCTTTAAAAAAAAAAAAAGCCCATAACTCTTGCTGTGTTCACTTTTTCTGAGCTTTTGAGCTCTAGCCCCTGTATTGTATTTTGCATTGCAGTATTATTATAAGCATTTACCCACAGAATAGCTCAAATTGCTAAAATTACTTTGCTTAATTTCATCTATTTATTCACCATTTCCCTTCAGGAAAAAAGAAGCTGTTTTGAAACTCAATACTTGGCAAGGTCAGACATTCAAAATGTAAACAAAAATGGATTTGCCATTTTCCGTCTTTGTCCCGACCATTTACTGAACCCATTAATTTCATATCTTTGAGCCCTATTTTTAATCTTTTTATATATATTGTTTTGCAGAACATCAGAGTTTCAGAGTAATTGACCTTGCTGATTATTTCTGCCTGTGTCCCAATGTCAGCAACTTTCTTTGGATTTACATAAATTATGTGAACTTTTTCAACTTTGCTTCCCAAATTTATAATGTTCTCAGATCAAATCTACCACCCAGGATTACTGCTTTGCAATTCTTTACTGTGACCTTATCAATTTATGTGGTTCCACATGTTAGCTCATCCCACATCAAATAGGCAGAAGAGTTTAGTCTTTGTAGACTTAAGTGCACATACATCTATTTGATATCCCTAGAAAAAGTTTAATATTTTGGATGATTTTCAGATTCCCACTCTGGGTAAAGTAACTTCTAGTGCACTTTTATTGATTAAACAGGAGGAAAAAATGCGCTATAGCAATTATAATTGTTTGCCTTTATACCTTCCTGCCCATATCCTTCCAAAAATACTTTCCACATTTATAGTTCTTTTGATAACTGACATCAATGCATCTTTCCCTTTCTATCTTTATAAAGATAAACATGTGCCTTTTCATTTCTATTTCTTTTACAATGCTGGTCAATGATACTGTTTCCAAAGCCTAATGGGTGCTTAATCAGGTGTAGAATTGCACTTGCATTAGGAATTCAAGAGACAAGATGCAGAAATAGATTGAACAATAGCTACAGGTTTATTAATTATTTACATAGGTCTTGCAGAAAAGAAAAGGCTCCCCAGATTGAGACTGAGGGGCTGTCTGCACAGGCCAAAAAACCTGTGTTCCTCTCAGCTTCACATTGTCTCATTTGGATGATGCAAGTCATTAGCCCTGGACTGGAATGGGCTTAGATCAGGGAGTCCAGACACAGATCCAATGGGTCTAGCCCATTCCAAAGAAATGACCCACAGAGTTTCATGGAAACTCAGTAGCAAACACCAGCAGAACAGACAGCCCAATGTGCCCCTTATCTTACTCCTCCATTGATGCTAGTGAGAAGCCCCCCCCCCCCCCGCTGTGTCTGACGTGAAATGGGGTGCTTGGCTGCAACCACATGGCCAAGTGTCCAGTTTTAGCATCAGATGTGGTGATGTGGGGCTTCTCACTAGCAGCAATGGAAGAGTAAGATGAGGGGCGTATGGCAGTAGAAGTTATATGGTGCAGAGATGGGTGAGTATAAACCTGCCCATCCCTGTGCCAGCCCAGGACCAATCCAGGTTGGGAACCAGGCCAGGGTAGCATGGAATTAGCATGGAATTAGGCCATGCTATCCCGGTCCATCTACTCAGGGCCTTAAGAAGCCAATCTTATGCTCTCCCAGCCCCTCTTTTGCAGCTGAGTCCCACCCAGGCTGTCCAAGCTTAGAAGCGCTTTCCTTAACTGTTCCTCAATCTGCACTGCCTCACATGCACAAATATATTAAAGGATGTGAACTGGATCACATCCATTAAATGTATTAAATCCATCTGCCATGTCTTTGTTTGGGGCACATAAAATAATTGTGCTCCAATTGTGGTTTTGGTACCTGTCCCTCTAAACACAATAATCCAAAACACTGGTCCACAGAATCCTGCTTCAACTGATGTTTCAGAGTGTCTATTGAAGTCTTACATTACTACCTTCTTACCCAGGTCTTCAAAAGAGTTTTTATAAGGAATATCTCTCCAAGTTACTAGTTCTTCCTTCTTCAAACATAGCCATCATCTACAGACATTACTGGTAAGACCACAGTTAAGAACAAGCAAACAGAAAGACCAACACATGTGGCCAGTACTGGTTGAAGATGAGAAGAAGCCATACTCTGCCTTCAAACCAATCTCATCCATTCAATCAAAAAACCTTTGTATACTTTTCCTTTCTCCCTCCCTCATACTTTCATTTTCTTAACCTTCCTCATATTTTAGTGCATGTGTCCCAGGAACTTTGAATGCTGCAACTTCATGTATTATTGCCAACAGGATCCCTTGAAACTAGGCCTTATGGAAGGCATTGTCATAGTAGGATTCAACCCCATCTCATACTCATCTCCAGTCATCCCAGCTCCTGTTTGCTTATTAAATCATCCAATTCTAAATTAGCAAGCAACTCACTCTTCTTCCTTATAGAGGTGTTTCTGTCCTACCTGCTAGCTCTCCACAAAACAAACTGATGTCAAGTTTTCTTTCCTGCACCTGCTTCTAATCAGGTATTTGTCTTAGCCTCTGGGGCTTTCATGGATGTTTGTTATCCTTAGCATTATGTGGAAGGGAAAGTGCTGGGGTCTCTGGTGTTTCTACCTTCTTGTGCATCAGGTGTGTAATGATTTGAGACGCATCATGGGATTGCCAATTTGTTATCATGTATACATTGGTTCTTCCTAGGCAAGGCTAATGTACTATATTATGATTGCTCCATTGTTGGAAAGTCTTCACAAGTGCTGTGAGAATGAAAAATTTTGCTTTGTTCATTTTTTGCTTCGTCAGCTATTCTTTCTGTTGTGAATAGATAGTTCCTCTATACAGTAGAATAGTGTAGCACGGTTTGATCACTCTGTCCATGAATAACACCTGGACACATGGGTTGTAGGCATATTTGCTATGTATATTAAGCAGAGTGGAGCTAGTGTAATATGAGCTTATGGATAAAATGGATAAAATGACTCTTGATGCTTTTGTAATGTAAAAAGAAAATGTAGTGTTTATTGTCTTAGGAAATCCATCTTTGGACAGGAAAGGAGATAGGCAAAATAAATTGACCTAGCCATTGTTATTTTTTTCTAGATAATTTGAAATTAGGATAATTTGAAATCAAGTATCTTGAGAAGGTAGTCCTCCCTCTGTACAGTGGGTCCTTGCTGTATTTAGAGTACAGCCCCCCCTCTGTACAGTGGGCCCTTGGTATACATGGGGGGGGGGATCAGTTCTGGATCCCCTCCCATGGATACCAAAATCCACAGATGCTCAATTCCCATAATACTCAATGGACGTCCGGCTACAAAGTCATGCCACCATTGAGGACAATGGCATTTTGCCCCTCCCCCAACTCCCTGAAGCCAACATTGCCCTTCTCATCACAGTGGGTGGCAGGGGGCTACTTTTCTTACTCTTCTTCCTTGCTTCCTCCTCCTCTTCTCCTTTTCTCCCCTCCCGTTGCCACTACTGTGGTTCTTCCTCTTTTTCTTTCTCCTTTTCCTTCCTCCTCCTTCTCTTACCCCACCTCCTCCTTTCTTCTTTTCCATCTCTTACCCCCTCACATCACTGCTGCCACTGCTCTTCCTCCTCTTTTTCCTTCCTCTTCCTCTTCTTCACCCAGCCTCTATCTCCACTCTTTCTTCTCCTTTGTCTTCCGCTTCCTCCTCTTCCCCGCCTCTTCCTCCTTCCTCCTCCTCCTCCTCTTACCCTCCTCCATCACTGATGCTGCCACTACTCCTGCTTTTCTTTCTTCCTCCTCCTCCTCCTCCTCCTCCTCCTCCACCACCACCCTCCCCCCCCCATGGGCTTGCCACCCATGTATGCTCAAATCTGTAGATGGCAAGTCCACAGATATGGAAGCCGGACTGCATATAAAAGCATCCATCATTTATTAAACATCCAATTTTGCACTATTAATTTCCTATATATATATTTATATATTGCATTCTTCCTTTTAGATGATTTTCCACCTAAACATCATTATTAGAGTCCCTTAAAGCTGACTCTCATGTATGAGTGTAAGCTACCATCCATTATTGAGGTTGGATCCTCATGGATGCTCCTTCCAGATAAAGGGAATGAAGAGACTAACAAACCTGAGAAGTGAGAAGGCAGAAGTGACACTTTTAATGGTAAGAGGGAAGCACAAGGATTAAGAACATAGACCAATGAAAGATACGGAGCAGTGAAAACAAAACAACATCATCTAACTCCCCTCTCTCATTAATCATTTTATAAGCATTGATGCCTATTTGCTTCCAATATGGATAACATTATGAGTACCTAGAGTTACTGGGCTTCTCTAACAAAGTTGAGCTGGAACTTTTTACAAGAGTGAAGAGTGTATACTGAATAAAGAAATAAGAAATAAAAATGTGCATATTATTTTGTCACAGATAAACATAGCTACTATTTTTACCCCAACTAGCTAAGAAATAGAGCTCTGAATAAACTCTATAGATGATCATTGGTAGCCCCTCACCTCTCTTTGCCTTCACCTTGCTCTCCACGGAGAATAATACTGACCTACCTTACAACAATTGTAATGATTACTGAGATAACATGTGTGAAGTGCCTTGATTGCTCTAAAGTGCTATATAAAATGTACTTAGTAACACAGTCTTTTATAAAACAGATTACGGGGGAAATGGAAGTAAAGGCAAAATACAGTCAGCAATGGAGAGAACTTTGAAATGTCAAAAATAGGGAAAGCTTTATATTTCTAAAACACTTTAGCAGCAAAACGTCAGCAGAGAGAAATAGTATTATAATCAGCACGACATAAATTCCAGTGCTAAAAAGCAATCTAAAATCCCAGGACAATTACCTCCATGTTCCTCTAGGTCTATAATAATTCTGCATACTGAGAGGGGGAAAACCCAGGCTCTTTAAACTAGGCATTTAAGGGTAGTGGCCATAATCCTTTCACACAACATGGAAAGTCCAGTTCATAAGTACATGACTGCAGTTGAAACTCCAATTCCTGTTTCCCTCATGAACAGTTGCATCAGTATGATTGTCTGCCATGCTTAATTTCTCTGTTACTTAATAAATATTAGCAACCTGAACTCTCAGTAACCCTCTGACCAAGCAGTCTCATATGTTGTTTTCTCAAACATGACATGTGTTTAATTTTTTAATACAACTTTCATATGTATTTTTAAAAGGATGCAACAGACTTATGAGTGAAGATAAGTAGTGGGTATGGCCTCTTCTATTGGGCAGATGGATTCCAGGATCTTTTTCAGCATCATGAGCAAACCTTAATGGCTTCCAGGGGAATACAAAGGGTTTATTTTTATTTAGTAGGCCCTTTTAAATAGCTTGGCTGTTCAAAGCTGGCAAAGAGTGGTCGCTGGGAATGCACCAGAGATGTAAACTTTCCTCACACCAGCTTGCTGATACTATTCTCACAGTTATTAGGATGAGACATGGGTCACAGCTGTGCACCTTGATTCCCTGTGTTTATTCTTGTGTTGTACACACCTTGAGATTCTTCCAATGACCTTGCCCTTGGGTAGGGAAACCTCAGCCAAGGGAATTCATTAGCCAGCCACATTTATCTGGAACTTTGGCCTTGGGATAGTCTGGGTAGGCCATCCCAGACTGGGGGATGTTGGAACCCCTCAGCTAAATGGCTGCAATGCTTTAATCTGTTATAGGTCATCTGCTGTGTATAGCAGAGATGTGTGTTAGTTTTTCACACCAAACAAAGCCTTGGGGAGGCCAGGATTTGCAGCCAGTTCCAGCTCAGAACAACACATGACAAAATGTCAAAGACTACAAACAAAATGATTAATCCATCCCTGAGAAACTTAAAATCAGAATATAAGTTATCATAAGTAGCACATATATTAAAATCACATTAAAATGAAGGAAGTTTTTTTTTTTAAAAAAAAAAAGATTAAAATGTATTATGTGGGTCCAGAATATTGAAACAGAAATAAAAGACCCTACAGATGCATTCCCAAACAGAAATGTTCATTGTCAGCTGATTTTTTGTGCATGAAAAAGCCATCACAGATCAAACGTTACACAGAGAGCTAGCACATCCCCTCAGGCACACTGCTTTCAAAGGAGGCTGTGTGCACATCAACCAGCTGATCATCAAGAGATCAGCTAGCATAGTGTGTGAACAAAGACACTTGGTTGAGATCTTTTTGAACAACATATTAAAGATGAGAGTGACCTCCACTATGACGGTCCTATTTAAATGTCAGGAGTTGCAAATGCACCTTGCCTGCCATAAAATAATGGGAATGTTATGTGATATGCTATACAATAGAAACAACTATTGCACAGAGATAGTGATTTCAGCTACAGTTGGTGGGATAACTCTGATGAGGAGGAACGCATGATCCAAACTTGTTCAAAGTCATCCCTGTGAGAGGAATCTAGCTGGGAAAACAAAGAAGGAGCAGTGTGGGAATGATAGTGCCAATCGTGTTTCTTAATTGTAACAAATGAGAATTAAGCCCAGTATAAATTTGAAATTGCATATAGTTCAATTATGCAATGTTAATGCTTGCTGTTTAGTTTTAACAATGAACATCTCTAGAGTGGATTTGTAGTTACTGAATAAAGATTTACTGAGTTTCTTAACTCAGTTTCTACTTAAGCCTCAGTTTCTGAACTTGGTTCTGATCAGACCAGATACTAATATGCTCAGAGAATGTATACACTTGATTAAAAACAGTGAAATCAGACAAGGTTTTACCTCATTTTCTTAATGTAATAGTGGCGGACCTTTAGGCTTGCGTACTATATTTTGTTCTTAGAATCCAGGTTTATCAAATGGATCTTAGTACAAAAGAATTAATTTAAATTGGATTAGATTAAATTAAGGGAAGCACAGAATTAAAGAATGCTGAGCCCAATATAACCCAATAGACCTCACAGTCCTTCAGCACAAAATCCATGCCTGATCACCCTCAAACACTCTGCATTTTGGTAATACATGAAGGCATTATTTTATTATTGTTGTTGTTATGAATTGGCAGCCAGAAATCTTTACAGACTTACTATGATAATTCACAGTTCTATTAATGTATTCAAATATGCCTTCTGGCCATTCCCTTAAGAACTAAGTACGTAAGCATATTCCTGTGGAATACACAAAACACTCCTGTGGAAATAAGTATCCTCTGAGGACCTTTCAGAATATTTAGAGATGCTCCCGTTAACAAATAAATTCAGACTCCACACACACAGACCTTTCCATTGCATACACCTCACTGTCTTATGGAAACAGCAACCGTTGCAACAATAGACATATTCACATCCACATATCTACATTGTGCCCCCTCCACAATGATAATTATGCTTGCCTGGTTTAGAACAGAATAAAATTGTCAGGGGGTCAAGGGTCATGTGAATGAGTTCTCAGTGTCACACATTCATAGCACACATGAAATAAAGTGAGAAAACAAAGATAGGAGGGAGGGATATTAGAATCTGAGAAAACCAATTAAATGACCAATTAAGTCAAATAGGCTCAATGTACATAAGCAGTGACAGTCAGTGGCTTCTACATCAGCAATAGTAAAATTGCTCTGAGTTTGTTGTTCTTCCAGACTTTAAAGAAGCTATTCAAGGTGCTGAACCTAGTACATCTGGGGAATAAAATTCAGCATCTTTGAGAATTCTGTGAAAGTCTGGAATAAAATCTGGAATGGACTCACTATAATTCTAATGACTCCCACTGCTCATGCTTATATGACATGTTGTTCAGTGTTAGAAACAAAGGACCTAAAAATGTGTCTCTTCAACAACCACAAATATACCCACTATCCCATACTCAATATTAAAATGCATACCTAATATACAGTGGCCCCAATCCAGAGAATATTAGCTGTGTTCAGATTTTGCTGGGGGCAGGGGAAGATGGAACCAAAGCTATAAGCAAATCTCTTGTCCCATTGATTTTTTTCATACAGATTTCAACAGAACAGAATTTTTATCCATTGGATTGGCCCATTCCTGTGAAACAAGTCCAAGATGACTTCAGGACATCTTTTTCCCACATACCAAAGAGTTAAAAATGTATCTCTTCTGAAAATTGTGTTTTCCTAGTGCTGAAAGGGAGAGAAGGGTAGAAGAGATCATACTTTTATCTGTGCTGGAGACAACTTAAATAATGATAAATGCATATGCATATGCCACAGGCAGATGAAATGAAATGCCTTATGTTCTTCAAACAGGGGAATAACCACAAATTATTCAAAATGCCATTCTTTATTCATACGGCTTTGCAGGTTTTTGTTTTTTAAAAACAGCTAAACTGAACATTGTTTGACAGCACTTTAGGTTAATATTTATCAAAATCAGGAAGAGTCTGGATGCTAGGCCTTCTCTGAGTTGATAAGTTTTTCAGGTGAATTTATCAGTGCTTTTCATTGGCCAGGACAAATGGACCTAAATGAAGAAATTCACTGACCGGCACAATGTGGTATACACTGCCCCCACCCCCAGCATTTTGTTGTTCTTTTTTAGTTTTTTTCCCCCTGAAAGCTTTTTTCACCATCCAAACTTCAACTCCATACATACCTATTGGAAATCACTCTTGTCATATAGGTTTCACGTTAAAACCTGGCTGCCCATCAAAACCTTTGGGCCTCCTTAATTCAGTCCAAAGAATGCTATATATAGTTTTTAAAAATTAATCTGTTTTTAACTCATTATGTTGTTTAACATACATTTTAGCTTATTTAAACTATCTTTTTTTAAAAAAAAATGTTTAACCTATTTTAAAGTTACCTGTAAACCACCCTGAGATTTTTTTGATATAGGGTATAATTATAATCCTGAACCCTGCCATCGGCAGAAAGATCCCAACTTTGCTATTCAATTATATGTCTTTACAGTTGAGGATCCTATCTAGATCCTTCATTAATGCCCTTCCAAGTCTTCTTCTGATTTTAGTCAAGACAATTTTGATTAATGATTAAAGAATATTTCAATATCTTCGTATCCCACTTTAAAATTGTGTATAGCATTTGTGGTCTTTATTTTTGTTATCTTATTATTCAGGGTTTGTTGTGTGTGTGTGTGTGCGTGCGTGCATGTGTGTGTGTTATTCATGCACACATTCCAACTATCAATGATGGGGGAGCTTTTTAAATCTAGCTAGCTAGCTAGCTACCATAATTAGTATGAGGTCTTCTCTCTGTGTGTGTCACAGTTCTGACCAGGTTGGCCCTACCTCTAACACTTTCATTTTTGAATGAAACAAAAGTAATGAGGAAGCCACAATTTAAATATTTAATGTAATGTGTACTTTTGACTCTAATGTTCTCATTTAAATCAGTAAGTGTCAAAGGTTCTTTGCATTAGTGTGACTGTACCCTTAAAATGTGTTTGTATGGACATCTACTCAGAATCAGGTCCTATGAAATTCAGTGGATCTTAGTCTTAGGTAAATGTATATGAGATTTTAGACTCAGCCATAGCTTGTCCTTGAAAATTCCTATGGCATTTACCACTCTAATCTGCAATTTTTGCCTTAGATGTGAGGGGTAATATACAGAGATTATTAAAATGCAGCTTCAGCACTACTACTAATCAGGTCTGGCTCTATTATTGGGTGAGTGTGTGGGGGGGGAGCAAGAGATGCTGATGTTCATGTGTTTTTCCAGAGTCCCTGCTTTGTAGGAAAGAACTCAGTTTGCCTTGTACCCCTAAAGCATCCTGCTCTCCTCAGGAATGGTAGATGAGCCTTAATGAAAGAAATTTCAAAAGCCAATTTTGCATATTTTGTAATAGTTACATCCCTGCATAGGAAGGGCAACAGTTTTGAAGATGCATTACCACAAACAATTTTGAGTACAGGAGTAATACGGATGTTAACAAAAGCAAAGCATCAGCATCTACAAGTTATGAGTAATTCAGTACTAGAACAATGCTTGGATAAAACAAAGAAAAATCTGGCTGGGTATTAATCAAGAAATGAATATTGGTTTGAAAAAAAATATGTGGGATTAAGCAAGTTGATAATATTGTAAGAGTTCTCCTACCTGTAATGGCAGGAAATGGCACCTCCTGCCTTGTGCGGGCAGGCACAGTTGCTGTGGGGCTTGAAGCCCCAAGCCAGCAGTTACAGCGCCAGCAGCTCTTCCCGCCAGCGGGAAGCTTGCTATTTGCTGCCTAGAACCAGTAATGGGAGAAGTCCATATCATTGAATGTATGGGATACATATGCTTACCCCTTTTCAGCAGTTCTCATCCACTTCAGTGAATGAGGCTAATCAATTAATTCTGCTAGAAGAACTGAGAAATAATAATAATAATAATAATAATAATAATAATAATTCTATTTCTCTCAAGGCTCAAGGAGGGGTGCAACATGTTAAAATACAAAACACATACAAAACATAATAAAAACACATAAACCCACAATTAAAATATGACACTATAAAATCATAAAGATACACTCATAAGAGGTCATTTAGAGATTAAAAATCATGATTTAAAATTGACTGAATAGGCCTGCTAGAAAAGACATGTCTTTAATGCTTTTTAAAAAGCAGTCAGCATTTTCAGCTGTCATATCTCTTCTAGCAGGTCATTCCACAGTCTAGGGCAGCAGATGAAACAGTCCTCTGGGAAACCATTGCCAGTCTACTTCTGGCCGGTTGGAGCAAACATTTCCCAGAGGACCTGAGTGTATAAGATGGATTAGTTAACCTGGACCCAAACCATGTAGGGCTTTAAAGGTTATAACCAACATTTTGTACTTTGCCTGGAAATAAGTTGGCATAGGTCAAACCAACAACTACAGCTGTTAAGAAACTGTCTTCTGCAACATGGATTCTGGATGTAGGCCAGCTCATGCAAGAAAAAAAAAATTGTCCAGAAACATCCAAGACTACTGAGACCCAAATGGTGACTTCTTCAACCAATTTTGAGAGTGCTCAATCCAACAAGTTCAACTATTATCATAATGGGTCTGCAGAAGCAAGAATGAATGGTTTCAGCAGAAATTCTGAGTACCACTGCTACATCAACTTGAAAATGATTAAATGATCCAACCTACATGTGGTGTGCCACACAAAGTTACCAAAGAACATAACCATACCTCCCTGACACAGGACACTGTGGACAGTAGTATCAGTGAAACTATTGATGATTAAACTGACATTGCTTGCACCCTCAGCCACATAATTCTGCCAAAAGCAGGAGGTTATCACAAGCTGGATTGCTTTTAAATTTCTGTTTGCTCATTTATGTTCTTGGCGCTGTAATAGATGTGCATTAGATAACAACATGTGAAAATCCCAAGCAGGGTACCAGCCTAAGTATAAATAAAGATAAGATGAAGGTAAATAACTGGCTTATAATAATAACAAGGCTGACAGCATGAAGTCCCTAGCTTAATACACACATCCTCAAATATACATGAGAGGAAAATAGTCACTAGCCTGACCTTCTCAGAGGTATATTGGTTGACAATTCCTATTGAACCCCAGGCAAAGATAGTATTAGCTGATTAGTTTTAAAAAAGGCTAGATAGGGTATAACATAAAGGCCTTTTGAGCAGCAAATCATCAGATTTTGCTTCCAATGAAGCTGGTCTGCCTCTGCTGCTGCTGCGAGGCAATTGCTAATAACTTGAGCTCCTATGTTGGGTAAGATATTCCTTTCTTGCTCAATCTTGTTATTTAAATACCCAGCCTAATGCTGGTGTATAGGTAAGGTTAAACAGGTATACTAGGAGATAGGGTATAACACATTGCTGTATAATACTAATAGAGGTGTAAATTTATTATAAGTGCCTCGGCTGATTCAAGGTCTATATAAGCTGTGCAGCTGAGAACAATGTATTTATTTTTTTTATTAGAATACATCTCAGTATAAAGTGGCAACCTGTTTTCCTATTAATTTCTGATAGACCAAGAGTTAAGAATTCTTAATGGAAATATATATGTTGATCTGACTATTGGATGGGACTGTGTTTTGCAACCTTGGAAGCTTAGATGACTAACATGGCAACTGCCAGAAAATCCAAACAGATTTAGATCAACAGGTGTAAGCGAAGGGGCTTTCAATCCTCTACAAGATGTAGGGGTGGAGGAGCCACACCTGTGTCATATGGAATGGATAGGAGTACCATCTTGTCCTTTCACATGGGCAGCAAAATTTATTTGGCAAACCCTCCTAGCAGGTCATTGCAATCATTTCTTTCAATCTCTCTGTTTTTGTGTTTAAATCTGAAGAGATGTTTGGACTGGATTTCAAACCTCTGTCTACATCTGCTCTGTTTTTCATCTGAAAGATTTTTTTTATTTGAGTTCATAGGCCCTGGAGATGTGGAGCAATTGCTAAGTTCACACAAATATATTTCCTGGTCTGAAGTAGAATACCAACTTGTACACTTTTACCTTTTAATTTTATTTTGAGCTGTAAGAAATCTTGCCTTTCTGCACTTATTGTGAATTATGTTATATGTTGGATGCTCTACATGCATATCTAACTTGAGGAGAATGAATGAGTTTTTTAAAAAATTGAATTGAACATTCCAATAAGAAGTGAAGTGTAAGAGCTATTTTCTCACAAAGTTGCACCATTTATTCTATTTGTTGTGACAACTTAAATTTCCCTGGAATACATTGAGATGACAGTGGAATGTGAACTTACTTGATTACACATGACAGGAAAACATCACTGAGAACAAGTGATCTGAAGAGCCTTTTTGCCCTTATCCATTGTCCCTTTCATTCACATTCTTTTTAACATCTCTATCTGAAAACTTGAGTCAGGGCAGAAAGTAACTTTTATGTTAGTTGAAGTATCAGAGGAAACACTGGCCTAAAAGGTGTACCTGGTATGAAGGGTGACCAAAATAGATGCATGTTTTGAAACTGATGTAAACGTTTTCCCCACCCGAATGACACTTTTGAGAAAGGCCCACAACAAAGGCCAAGCTGGATTGCAAGAATTTTCACACAGATTTTTGAAAAACAAAGCATGAACAAGAATCTACTGCACTCATTTTTAGAACATTCTTGAAAAATCTGTGTTGATTCTGCAGTTTAATGCAACTGAATACCCTTCAAAAATGAGCATCAATGGAAATCCACTGGGAAGCAACAGTTGTCCCCAATGTTTATGCCTTGGATATTATATTTTTTCATTGATGTATGATGCACCAAGGGTCTCTGGTCACCAGTGCCAGATATCTTATCCTTAAACCTACCTCTATGATAGCTGCCCAAGGGCGGAGCTGTAGGTCTGCTTTTACTACTGAGATCCAAAACACACTGCAGAAATAATTCATCTCAAGACCACTTTAACTGCCCTCGCTCAGTGCAAGGGAATCCTGGGAATGGTAGCTTATTGTGCCATAAAAGCACACTGACAGAGAAGGCTAAATGTCTCACAAAACTACAGTTCCCAGGATTCCCTAGCACTTAGCCTGGGCAGTTAAAGTGGTCTCAAACTGGATTATTTCTGGAGTGTGTTTTGGGCTTAAGTGGATCAGATTATAAAAGTGTCCAATAAGATTCTACCTGGTCCTTTAAAAGTTACTTGTTCAATGTGATGTCCTCCTCTAAGAGTTAGACACTAAATCTCCCCTTCTTCTTTAAATCCATACACGTGTACTGTAGGATGCAATTCAGAAATGCTTCACTGACGGTTCCAGACAACTTTAACATTTCTAAGTCCCCGTTATGTAATGGAAATGGAGCTTGGCTCTTCCTTAATCAACCCAAGGCAAATACCTTTCCTGCCCCAGTAGCCTCTCCCTCAGGACTCTATAACCCATGGGTATTTATGAGCACATTCACTTCTATTGATTGCTTCTTTCTTGAATAAGCTGGGAATTTTCCACACATCCAGGCTGGCCAGCTCTAGAACAGTGATTGATAGAAATCTGATTACCACTGCAACTTTCTTGGCACCATAGGGTATCCAGAGACTGCTGTGTTGTCCAGTATATCCACTGTATATCCAGTCTGACTACACTATCAATTAGTGGGTTGCGGGGCAGGGAAAGTTTGCCAGTGAAGCCCAGCAGACTGCTTGTGCTAGCTTCTCTCACCTGTCCTGTCTGAATGTCTGGCTAGTTTTTACAAGGATGCTTTTTCATGACCTAACCATCTCCCAGGTATTGATGATTAGTTTTCTCAGGCCAGCATTCAGATGAGCTCCTGATTCATCTAGCATGGCTGGTCTTACTGGTTCTTTCTTACTAGGATAGACGTTTTGACAAACCCTATCACCAACAAAACCCTGACATGAAGAAGCTCAAATGAAACAAAAAGTGTGACTAATATACAAACAGAGAGATAGAAAAGAGTAAATCAAAGATAGAAAGTCAAACAGCAGATATATTCAACAAGGCAAAAATAGTCCAAAACAGCACTACATGTATTATTTGTTGTTAATTGTCCTCAGGTTGATCTCAGCTTATGGCAACCCTATGGATAAGACATCTCCAAGACTGTCTGTCCTTCACTTCTTGCTTAATTCCTGCAACCCCATACCTGTGACCTTCTTAATAGAGTCCATTCATCTAGCATGTGGCCTTTCTCTCTTCCTACTTCCCTCTGCCTTTCCCAGCATTATTGTCTTTTCCAATGAGTCCTTCCTTCTCATGGTGTGTCCAAAGTATGACAGCCTCAGTTTTTCATCTTGACTTCAAGGGAGGTTTCCAGCTTGATCTGCTCTAGGACCCATTTGTAACAGCTGGTCAGAAATAAGGTGCATGCGGGAGGCATGCTCATTGTCCTTACTGTCTTTTCCTTCCTGGTTGTGGGGCCAGGCAGGTGAGAGATGCAGACAGTCAGGGAGGGAGGGTGGCTGGGCTGCTCCTGCCTTCCCTGGCATTTTGAGCAGAGGGGCCCTGCTTCTGGGCATGCAGACCCCGGGCTAAAGAGAGGTGGAAGCAGTGAAGGAGGGAGTGAGGGGCCAGGCACCCCAAGAAGGAACCTTCAACGTCCCAGGAGGAGGCATCCTCAGTCCTCCTTTGCTGCTGCTGCGGCTGCTCCTAAAGGCAAAGGTGCCCCACTCTCCTGGGACTGGGACAGGGAGGCAGCATGGAAGCTGAGGGCAGAAGTGGCCCTGGAAGGATGGAGCTGAGCTGAGCCTCATCCTGGTAATGGGCTTCCCCCACAAGGCAAGTCTGGGGCTGGGCAATGCCTCCCTCCAGGGGCCGGGGCTGTCCCCTTGGGTCCCCTTGGGTCTACTTGGTGGAGTGGGTGGTGGTACTGATGGCACTGACACTTTCGGGGAATAGGCTGCTGGTGGTGGCAGTGCTGAGGCTCAGGTCTCTAATTCCTCCAGACAGTAAAGGGAGTGGAGCCACAGGGAGAGAAATTGCAGGGTCATGGGTTGTTTCTAGCAAAGGCAATCCAAGGCTGATCCAGACATGCATTCCATACCAGGCAAAATCGAATTGACTGCAATTGTGAAGTGGAACAGGATTTATAACTTGATGTTTCTCCGAATTTACCTAACCCTGGAATGACCCAAAATTGCATTTGCAATGCCCGCAGAATGCATTTTGCATTGTGTGATATTCTTTTGTGAAATAACCTGAAACACCATGATTGGCCCTTGATTGACTCTGGAATGACCCTGGGATAAACTTCCAATTTGCTCCATGTGAAAAAGTCCATGGTTGTGTTACCACATTACTGCTCTGCACTCTTATGCTATTCCACTTTTACTGCTCTGGCTGCCTCCTGTTGTATTTTTAGGCTTGTAGTTCAATGGAACCTAAGAGCTCTCTGGCTAAGAATTCTAAATGCCCCTCCTTAAACTGCAAATTCCAGAATGCAACAGGAGGAAGCCAGAGCAGTTAAAGTGGACTAGCAGTGCTATAAGAGTATAGTGTGGTAATCTAGACAGTCTGGAATATCAGTTTGTAAAGGGGTATCATTCACTGAGTGAAAGAAGTTGTAGCAAAAGCTTTTGTAGACTCAAAGGTTTATGCTATACTTTCTTTCACACATTTAATTTCAAAGATGCTACAAGATCCCTTTGCACAATGTGCATGGAAAGATTCAATCCAGGAAGCCACTGTTCTGAATTTGCAAGACCTTAGCAAGATTGTTGATAACAGGGGCACTTGATGGTCAGTCATTCACAGGGTTGCCATAAGTCAAAGCTGACATGATGGTAATTGACTACAACATTTTGTCTTAGTGGTTATGGGCAGGGAATGTCTTTAAGAATTATGCCAACCTCTTACAATAGCAGTGCGGTGGGGAATTCTGCAAAGAGCCCTTTCTCTATTGTTATTGTTGCTGCTGTTATTGTCAATGTCATCATCTCCATCATCAACATCATGTATTAAAAAGGGAAAAAGTTAATTTTAAATTCTAAACTATAATATGACTGTCTCTCTCTCTCTACACAAACACACACATACATACCCACACACACAACTGTAATAAAACTAAAACATAAACTATATAATTACAAACAATTTAAAACATCTTGTGAAATGACAAGAAATAAGAAAACAACAAAACAGTACACCGCACTATTAAAATTAATTTTCTTATAACCAGTCAGTTCTCTAAAGCCTGTTGTTTATTTTCCTGGAGAAAACCTAGAACGCTTGCTAAAATATAATTTTGCTTGTTGCTTTATCTTCATAGATATATTTAGCCTTTCAGCTGCAACCTCCTTTTTAAGATGATTTTTCAAAAGGAAAGTAAGCTGAAGCAGGCTTATATTTTTCCCCATTTGTAAAACTTTGCAGGTTGCATTGATTGTTGCACCGGGTGACATTTCCTAATTGACATGGGCTATGCATCTGGCTAATGACATATTATCATTTCCTTCCCATTATGTGGGACCTGGCATGCTCTTTTTGAGGTGACATCTGGTGCAATATCTTCTCTATAGTCTTCCTCCTCTGGTGATATCTATTTCAAATTAGAGATGATCATGTGAAGGATGCATATGGCTCATAGCCTAATCAGTCTGATCTCAGACATTATTGACTTTATTATTTCCCATTGACAAGATTCTAACTCTCGTTGTCAAAAGAACAGTGTAAGAATAGCCTCAAAATGTATAAGCTAGTGATTTCAAAGTATTGTACAGAAACAATGCATCATGAAGAAGCATCTATTTGTTGAGATGTTTATATCAGGAATACAAACTAAACAAACAAATGCACTCCCATTCCCAATCACCAGCATCATATAAAATATATAAAATGGTCAACCCACACTCTCATGATAGTTGGGGGTTGTGTGGGGGTGGGAACTGAATGGGAGTAAGCCTTGTGAATAGTATGCTAGGGATATCCAGGGACACCTAGATTCTGTAGGATCCCAAATCAACACTTAGGCATAAAATCTTTCTGCGCAGATGGATCTAGAGCTATGTTTACTTTCTAGTTGAAAAAAGCCTCTTCTGAGTTTAAAATCTTTTGTAGATTAAAACTGACCAAGCTGTTCTCTTCCAAACCTCAAAGACTACCCAAGAACTACCTTACGCATGATTCTCATAGCCTGCACTGTTCCCAGTCATCATGTAAGTGTTTTTGATTGCGGCTGGGACACCTGCTTGCCCTTAGCTTTCCTTTCCTCACTTGGGTCCCAGTCCTGATTGCTTTTGCAAAAAGATCAGGCCAGCTGAAAATCTTTAGCATCTAGTAAGACAGTTTTGTATATCATTATTGTGTTCTTTGAAATTGACCAATTTTACAAAAGTACAAGGGATTTCAAAAAATAAACAGCACATTCTTTCTTTGTAGAAAAATAAAAGTAGAGTCAAGTCCTGGACCCGTTTCTGGATTTCCAGGTGCTAGAAATTTGTACTGGCTATACACACACAAACACACACACACACCAGTCCTGAATTCAGCAGCATCATGATTGAAGACATCAGAATGGAAAAATCCGATTCTAGAGAACTATGCACTCAAAACTAGTGATGTAAAGAATATTTGTCAAAATTCGATAAACAGAAGAAATATCTGTTATTTGAAGATTTCAAAAGCTTTTTAAAGAGAAGAAATTATGACCACTTCTCGATTAATGAGTAAAAATTTTGGTTTTTAATTCAATGGCCAGGATTTGAGTATTTTGCATAAGCAAAAGCTACTACAGTGGTCCCCCGGGTTACGAAAGTAATCCGTTCCAGAATCACTTTCGTAACCCAGAAATCTTCGTAACCCGGGGGACCACTTTCTTTGTAGCACCGCACGGCAAATTTAAAGGGCCGGCGCTTTTTTTTCGTACCCGGGTTTTTTTTTCGCAAGCCGGGGCCATTTTTCCAGCCCCGGCTCTTTCGTACCCCGGGGTTTTCGTACCCAGGGGGATTCGTAACCCAGGGGACCACTGTATTCATATTGGGTTTTTCTAGCAGAAGAATGTTCTTTAAACCTCTGCCAAACTTCCTTTTGACATGCTAATTGAGTTTGAAATGCCAGTTAATTAGTGTAGATGTTCACTTCCCTTGTTTTTTATTTTCATTCGAGAAATCTGTGAAAAATACTTCTCAACAGGGAGAGAAAAAAAAATCTTTTGAAAGTGGGACTTTTGAAAAGAATTATTTTTTTAAAAAAATTGCATCTAGTTTTTGATGGACGAGAAGAAAAAAAATTGGTTTGTCACAACACTACAAACTCTCAGCACGGCTGGATAAACTTTTCCGCAATGGGTTTTCTTAAATTTCATTTTAAAAATATCTCAAAGTTTTTCCATCACATAATGATTTGCTAAGATTCATATAAAAAATGAACCAACTTTCCTACTCTTATTTACACATTCTGACTGGATGTGACATGACAGAACACCCCCTCACCCCTGCAGACTCCAGCTTCCTTGGTCCAAAGCATACTTCAGAAATATTTCAATTTGAGACTGCTTTAACTGGCCTGGCTTAATGCTAGGGAATTCTGGGAACTGTTGTTTTCTGAGAAATTTAACCTTCTCTGTCAGAGAGCTCTGCTGCCACAATAAACCACAATTCCTAGAATTCCCTTGCACTAAAACAAGGAGTTAAAGCAGTCTTAACCTGCATTATTTATGCAGTGTGTTTTGGGTCCTTGTTTAATATCATCAGAGCTGTTTTAATGTAGTGGGATAACTCCTTTTCCACTAGAGGAAACTATCAGAAACACTGGAAAAAGCCACTCTTCTCCCCATCCATCTGTTCATTTCTTTCCAGCTGTTCCTGTCCCACTGAAATAAGCTTCTTTTGATGGTTGTTAATACTAGTTTAATAAGAACAATGATTTAACTCCCTGATTACTCTCCACTGACTTTTAAATGCCTGCACTATGTTCCAAGTCAGGATAATAATTCTGAAAATGAGTGTATCAGAGTGGATGGTAAAAATCACAATTTAATGCAAATTAAGGTTCTGAGACTTATACAGGTTCCAGCAATAAGGATAAATGGTTCTAACGAGGAAACATAATGTATATGTATGCTATATTTCACTAAGAATGGGTTTTCTTATGCAGATGATATTGCTACAAGTGCAGGGAACAATTCTGCTATGTTGCAAAAAGAGGCTTTAAATGCAGGATGTTAGGTAGCTTTGAGATGCTCTAGAGTGTGCTTTAGGGTGCAATTCTATAAATACTGAAAGAAGTTCTGAAGGTCAAGAAGATATTGCAACCCTTCCTGCCCATGGAAAGAGGGGAATATCTATGGCAAGTCAATTCTGAAAGCTCACTCTCTGGCTGTGTGGGGACAAGGGCAGGGAAGGGGAGAAGGAAGGAGAGATCCCTTGGCATCCCTATTCCACTCTTGGTGTGTTTCAAATGCACACTATCCAGAACTAGTGTATCTGTGGTGAAGTGCACCCCACTTTCTTCTTCGATCATTTGCTCCAAACGACACCCCGCTTTCTTCTTCAGCCAAAGCAATCCCAAGAGATCTTTTAAAAGAATATATTTTCCCTTCTGTGACTCCTTAACATTGCCCTTTCATCTCTCTGCATCTTCTTAAATGTTCTTCTTCCCCATAGCATATGTGACCATTTGTGCTCCCAAAGATGGGTGTTACCTCAGATATGTGGTGTGCCCTCCTGCCCTCCAGAGGGTGCATGTAGACAGTAACATTGAAGGTCTGCAAGGTTTTTTCCCTAAATGTACACAACATTACTAAGATACATCACATTCTGCCCATAAAATAGTGTATACGTACACTATTCCTCCCCCTTTGGCTCAATTTATTCCTTCACTTCTGCCCTTTCTCCTCATACATATAATTATGCATATTTTAATACCTATAATTCATCTTGTTATGTATAAGATTTTTCTTGCTTGTCATAATAACAGGAAATTCATGCTGCCAGTAATGGCCTCAGTGCTGTGTGAGAACAAATTTTGGGCTTGGGTTCTAGTGTTCTAGCAAATGAGGCCAGCAGCATTCAGGCAATGGACAAACACATGGTATTTGTGCATTAAAATCTTTCACAAATAAGGGTTCAGAAACTTTGGTAGAACTTTGAAGTAACCATAGGACCCTCTGCGGACCTCAGAGACTACCAAATTAAAACAACAACAGCAACAGAAGTAAACAGATTCTTTGAATAAGGGAGGCTGCTTTTTTAAAATATCATTTACTGCAGGGGCCCTTTCAACCTATGGAAAAGATCAACTGCTGTTCCTGGAAGCTTCTTGGAGAGATAGTTCACCCTTCTTTTCCAGAAAAAAAATCCGACCGAGGAACTGCAGTGTGCCCCAGTCCATAAGAGAAATAACAAGCATGAAAATTGGATAACACAACTTGTATTTAGGATTCCCCCCCCCCTCTCTCTCTTTCTTTTCTTTCTTTTTTTCAATGATTTCTGCTACCCTCCATATGTGCTCCGAGGCCTACCCACCACAACATATTCTGAACAAGCTATAAGGCAGAGTAAACTTCAATTGAAGTTCAGTATAATTACTTAAAGAAAAGTGGTAAATATTTACAAATTAAAGCACTATCTCAGTTTATAAGCACTCACAAAGCATTAATCTGAAGTACACACTTGCATGTAAAAGAGAGCTAAGAGGAGGAGGCAAACTGGGCTCCTTTTAAAAACAGCATTCAGGCAGCATTCAGTGGGCTTTAGAAAATAATCTCATGAAGTGTCCATCATTATATTGGGAGGAATGCATTGGACAGGGGGATATCTCCACATTCTTTGTATACTTTTGTGTGCAGTCGGGAATCAGAGACATCTCCTGGCAAAGAGCTTGTGAAGAAAGGCCAAGCATTCCAGGGTCAGGGATGGAAGATCAGTTTTGCATTCATTGCAATGGGGTCTACAAATACAGCACATTCTTCTCCCTAGCAAAAGATGACTGGTACCTACATATTTATATAGAAGAAGAACTGATAGATAGGCATTTGTAACTGGTAAGCCCTCCCTGAAATGTGCTACTTGATCAAGGTTGGATGTGACTGAAGGTTGGGAGCCGGGAAGAAGAAGAAGAAGAAGAAGAAGAAGAAGAAGAAGAAGAAGAAGAAGAAGAAGAAGAAGAAGAAGAAGAGTGACATAGAAATATCAGTGAAATAAATAGAAATAGAAACAGATAATATAGATGTTTTAATATTCTTAAGTCTCAATCTGTAACCTCCAGCTATGGTTTTTAAAATGTCACAGTTGAGGAAGACAAGGATATACTAATAGAACTTGGAACAAAATGGAACTAAACACATGGAACTTCTACAGTCATTCTGTCAAATGCCTTCACAGATGCCATCATTGAGGGACTGAGCCACTAGTGCTTTCACTGCCAGGGAGGCATACACATTATCATCCCACTTGTTCACATAGAATCAAAGAGTTGGAAGAGAACACAAGGGACATCCAGTCCAACCCCCTGCCATGCAGGAACTCTCCATCAAATAATAATAATAACAACAACAACAATAATAAATTTATTTATATTTCCCACCTCTCCCTACGGATCGAGGCGGGATTACAGCATTTTGAAAACACAATACAATTCAAACAACATCATAATTACATCGGGTTAAAATTAAAATCAATTAAAATCAGTATCTACATCAATCATATGTCCATGGAGCATTCAAAGGGGCATTAAATAAGGTCAGATGGGAATGTCCACCAGAAGAGGTCCGTCTTCAGTGCTTTTTTGAACGCTTCCAGTGTATGTAGCTGACGGATCTCTTCCGGCAGGTCATTCCACAGCTTTGGGGCCACAACGGAGAATGCAGTGCAAGATGTCAATATTAATCTCATATGTACCGGGTTTAGTAAATTTTTGTTGCTCATTCTTAGGGTGCTGGGTGGATTATGTTCGGAGAGGCGTTCCCTCAAGTAACCTGGGCCCGAGCTGTATGGGGCTTTAAAGGTAATTACCAACACTTTGTATTGCACCCAGAAGCGAATTGGCAGCCAGTGCAAAGATTTTAAGATGGGGGTGATGTGTTCCATCCTTGACTCCCCCGTTACCAATCTGGCCGCTGCATTTTGAATCATTTGAAGCTTCCGAACTTGGTACAAAGGTAGCCCCATGTAGAGCGCATTACAGAAATCTAAACGAGAGGTTATCAGTGCATGTACTACTGTTTCTAGGTCCCGCTTGCCAAAGTAGGGACGTAGCAGGCGGATCAGCCGAAGCTGATACCAAGCACTCCTGGCAATCGCCTCCATCTGGGATGTCAGTTGTAGAGACGAGTCCAGGAGCACCCCCAGACTACAAACCCCGTCCTTTAGGGGAAGTGTGACCCGGCTAGGACTGGTTGATGAATCTCCTTCCCCGGACTCGGGGAACCTGTTACGAGCACCTCCGTTTTCTCTGGATTCAATCTGAGCTTGTTTTTCCTCATCCGAGTCAAGGCAGGCATTCAGAGGAGAGATGCCATCCCCAGTCAATGCGATAGTCGAAGATATAGAGAAATATATTTGGGTGTCATCAGCGTACTGATAACCCCGCACCCCATGTCTCCGGGTGACCTCTCCCAAAGGCTTCATGTAAATGTTAAATAGCATGGGAGACAGAATGGCGCCTTGAGGGACGCCAGATGTCAGCTCTCTTTTACAAGAGCTACTGTCTCCCAGCTTCACCATCTGGAACCTGCCTGAGAGGTAGGAACGAAACCACTGGAGTGAGTGCCTCCGATACCCAACTCCCTCAGGCGTTCCAGAAGGATACCATGGTCGATGGTATTGAAGGCCGCTGAGATGTCCAAGAGCACTAACAGGGTCACACTTCCCCTGTCCATGCCCAGATGAAGGTCGTCGACTAAGGTGACCATGGCTGTTTCAACTACTGAACCCGGTTTGAAATGGGTCTAGATAATCGGCATCGTCCAAGACTACCTGGAGTTGGTGGGCAACTGCCCTCTCGATCACCTTGCCCAAGAATGGTATTAAGGAGACCGGTCTATAGTTGTCTTTTAGCAGGGGATCTAGGGAGGGTTTCTTCAATAGCGGCTTAACAACAGCCTGCTTAAGTTGTGATGGAAATTTTCCCTCCCTAAGGGACGCATTGATGACACATTGGAGTAGTGCCACCACTGCATCCCTTCTCTTCACGGTCAGCCATGATGGGCAGGGATCGAAGGGGCACGTTGTGCTCCTAACGGATCCAAGTAGCTTGTCTGCTTCCTCGGTACTTACAAGGTCAAAGTGATCCAGTCTAACCAAGACTACAGAGTCACTGAACACCTCTCTCATAGTTTCTGTTTCAATGTTGGCATCCAGATCAGCCCTTATCCGAGAGATTTTATCGGCAAAAAAGTCATTAAAAGCATCACAGCAGGCAATAGATGGTTCTAATAATGAGTTCTGGGTGGGAGAAGGATGTGTAAGCTCTCTAACCACCCTGAACAGCTCTGCCGGACGAGACTCTGCCGATGCAATACGAGCAGCATAGAAAGAATTATTTGCTGTGTCGATTGCCACTCCGTAGGAACTAAGGAAGTCTCCCAGGAGTGTCTTGTCGGATAAGCGTTGGTGTTTCCGCCAACAGCGTTCTAGTCGTCTCACAGCTCACTTCATTCTTCTTAACTCTTGGGTGTACCAAGCCTTTCTATTTGGAGCGAGATGGAGAGGACGCTCGGGAGCGATGCTGTCTATGGCCCCAGTAAGGCCGTTGTTCCATATTTCAACCAGGGCTTCAACAGGATTGTCATCAGCCCCAACCATATGACCCTCTAAGGCCTCTTGGAACCTTTTGGGTTCCATCAGCCTTTGAGGGCGGACCATCTTAATGGGTCCTCCACCCCCGGGGGGGATATAGGTGGACGCCTTCAACTCTACTTTGACCAGGAAATGGTCTGTCCATGACAGGGCAGTGATGGTAGTAACTTCTGCCCACGGATTTTCCTGATCCGTGCAGAAGACCACGCCGAGTGTATTCCCCACAGAATGTGTTGGCCCTGAGACCAGTTTAGACAGGCCCATGGCTGTCATGGAATCCATGAACTCCCGAGCTGCACCTTTCAGATCTAGTGAGTTGGACTCAAAGGGGATGTTGAGGTCACCCAAGACAAGAAGTCTGGGGGACTCCAACACCAGCTCTGAGACCAACTGTGTCAGCTCGGCCAGGGAGTCTGCTAGGTTACGGGGCGGACGGTAGACCAGCAGAATCCCTAGACTGTCTCTGGCCTTCAGAGTCAGGTAAATACACTCGACGTAGGTTGTCTCACAGATAGGTTTCCTGGTGAAGATGACAGAGCTTTTATGAGTTAAGGCGACACCTCCCTTGCCCACTTCTCCTAACCTGTTCCTGAACGGCATACCCGGCTGGGAGGGCCTTGGCTCAGGTCATACTGCTATCATCGCCGAGCCAGGTTTCAGTGATACAAGCCAGGTCGGGGTTCTCATCTTCTAACAGGTTGCATATTATATGAGATTTATTTTTCACCGACCTGGCATTAAGGAGGAGCAAGGTAAGGGTCTGTGGTATGGTTGGGATGACACTAGGTTCTTGGGGGCTAACAGAGTATATGGAAGATGGGATAGATATCAGACATCAATCTCATCTTCCCTGTGTTTTCTTTGATACTCTGTTAACACCATACCTCCCATTGCCCCACACCACACTTATTGATTCTCCATTGCTGTGTGTTGTTGTTGTGTGCTCCTGTCTATCCTCAATAATATCCCCTTGTCTACACATATTGTCTGCCTTGATCTCTCTGATCTGGTATAGTAGATGTTCACCCCTTGTGGGGGAAAAGATAAACAGGTCAGGTCCCTAGTTAACAATTGATAGTTCAGGCAGTGTATGGGGAGAGATGTTCATCTAATCTACCCCTAGTGCAATAGCATTTTTTCTCCAATGTCCCACATTCCCAATTAACCTCTAACCAGAGATGTTCCGGTGCTGGCACTATAGTCCTCCTCCGCTGTGCAGGTGGATGTACGTATGTTGGTTCCTGGCAGGCCCTGGAAGGCCAGCTTTTAGGGACGCCGCTCCCACCGGCGACCCTGCCCCCAGAGTCCTCACCATGGCCAAGGTGTTTCCAGCACTGGTGCTGGCGCTATAGTCCTCCTCTGCTGCGCAGGTAGATGTGCAGATGTTGGCTCCTGGTGGGCCCCGGAAGGCCGGCTTTTAGGGACACCGCTCCCACCGGTGACCCCACCCCAAGAGTCCTCACCGCTTAAAGACCTCTAAGGAAGGAGACTCCACCACTCTCCGAGGGTCACTGTCAAACAGCCCTTACTGTTAGGAAGTTCCTCCTAATGTTGAGGTGGAATCTCCTTTCTTGGAGCTTGCATCCATTGTTCCAGGTCCTGTTCTCTGAAGCAGCAGAAAACAAGCTTGCTCCCTCCTCAATGTGACATCCCCTCAAGTTTTTAAACAGGGCTATCATATCACCCCTTAACCTTCTCTTCTCTAGGCTAAACATTCCCAGCTCCCTAAGTCGTTCCTCATAGGGCATGGTTTCCAGACCCTTCACCATCTTAGTCACCCTCCTTTGGACCTGCTCCAGTTTCTCCACATCCTTTTTGAATTGTGGTGCCCAGAACTGGACACAGTATTCCAAGTGGGGAGTGTCCAAAGCAGAATAGAGTGGCACTATTACTTCCCTTGATCACGCACACATGCACACACACACATATATATATATAAGGCAGAGGTGACTGGTAGATCTTGAACCATTATGAAGACAAGTCAGCCCTTGACTTTATGGTTCCTCCTTCTTTGGCTGTTCCATGTTGAAAAAGAATTCTGCCAGTGTTGAATCTGTGAAGGGAAAGAGTCCAGCACTAGCAATACCCCCATGTTTCTGTTGCTGTTGCTGCTGAAGTTCCTTAAGTTTTTAAATATATAATCATTTTAAAATGAACAATGTAATTTACAACCAAAGTAATATATATTCCGGGGGGGGGGGGGGAAGAGAGACAAAAAGAAAAGAGAGAAAAGACAAATAATTAACATGTGACATGACTCTCTCTCCAATCCTGTCTGTAATGAGGGGGGAAAGGGGGGGCATTATTCTACTATTAAAATGTCTTTTTGGATCAGACATAAATGTATTTTTTCAGTGATAGGAGAAGACAAAAAATTGTAAAATTGAACAATTTAGATTTAATATTCTATTATCTGCTGGCGTTGGGGGGGGGGGGGAGAAAAGCATTCCTAATCAAAATAATGAGTGTTTGGGAAGGGATGCTTCTGACTATGAGCACTTGTTTCTTAAGCCATCCCCACCTATCATTGATCATGGATGTATGTCACAGGTGTTCAGCTTAGAAACATGATCATTCTAAGAGGACAGAAGAAAGGAAGATAGCTTATACAACATCCAGAAACATCAGTCTATTCCCCAAAGGAGGAAAGATACTAGGCAGCAAAGTACAAATGCCTTGGACTTTCCATTGTAAACAATATTTCTTTTCAAAGGTTAAGAACATGTTGGACTACATAACAGTCTCTCCTCCCAAACTGAAAAGACTGTTATTCCATTTTGTTTTGTTTTCCCTTTCTTTTGAAAGCTACAATTAGTTTGGATCACCTGAACCAAAGACAAATATCTTACCTTGAGACCTGTAGCTGAAAGTATTATCTTGTAAAACAGAGCATGCTTGCTTTGATTTAACAGATGGAGAGAAGGAACATGAAAACATAAGCACTTAGCTCTTCTCTGGAGATCCCAAATGATGCTGAACTGAGAAAGGTTACTTTACCCAGCTTGAGTAGGGGCATGGTCTGGTTTGGTTTTTAGTGTGTCCATACCATGCACTGTGCTCTTTTCCAGCTGGAAAGCACTATAGTCAGTGAGTACTTTACTTCAACAGTACCCCAAGTATGTGATTTATGATATCTCTGAAAACAATTTAATTGCTTCTTGTATGTGAAAGACAATAATCAACAAGAGCCTAGAAACAGATCAATTTGTTTCCTGTTTCTATCAACAAAGACACTTGGCTCTCCATATATACAGATTATTTATCCACAGATTCAAGCATCCATGGCTTGAAAATATTTTTTGTAAATTCTAAAAAACAAACTTTGAGTTGGCTAGTTTATATAAGGGACACTGTTTTACTACCAATTGTATTTAATGGAACTTGAACATCCACAGGTTTTGGTATCCTGGGGGGGGGGGGGGCATCCTGGAACCAAACCCCAGCAGTTACTAACTGCTGGTTAAGCACTCTTAACTCCTGCGGAGCAAGAGATAGGGTTTGGAGGAAGAAGAGGATTGCGTTGTTAGGTGCTATCTTGTTATGCTGGTTGGTGCCTGTTTTACGCTAGGAGGGAGATGGCAAAGTCTTGGAAACAGAGGGGTCATTCACACATCTTTTCTTTTTACCAGAACAATGGAAATATACTCATGCATTCTGGTTTTGTTATTCACACTTTGAAATGGCATCTATCTGCATCTCTTCAGGATTTTAGTGGGAGCCAATAGCTAAGGAAGGGCTTGTCCTTGTGGTCTGAGTGAGGGGAACATGCCACTTTCCTCCAGGGAAGCCCCCAGAAGCACCCCATAACAATGGATGTGGAGGGAAAGTGGAAGAGGAGGAATGTCTCCCCGTGAAGCCAGCCAGGCAGATCCTTGCCCCACCAACAAGTTGACAAAGCAAATGTATTTGAAACCCATTAAATGTAGGGTTAGTTTAATCTGGGTCTGTTTCCACCATTATTCACTCTGCCAACAATGCAAATCTTTTTAAAACACTCAGGAAAAGACTGGGTGTCAAATACCCCTAGTTAAGTAGGGGTTTTTTGGTACCCCTGCCCCTCCCCACAAAAACACCTGAGTTGGGTGCATTTGGGCTGTTTGTGAACAACAGGGACTCAACCTCAATTCTGCCTGGATTATTTTCATCATGTGAATAGGGCCAGAGACTCTGTAAGACTGGACTGTGATGAGAGAGAAAGAGAGAGTGAAAAAAAGAAACAGAAACAGGGTTCTAGAAACTGGAGATGGGAGAGATTGAACTGTCATCCCTCAGCCCTGTATGGAAGACATATGTTCCAGAATTAAGCTTTACTTCTTGATTCTAAGAAGATGCAGTTATTCATTTTTTTAAAAAAAAAAATCATTCATATCCTAGCTTTCTCCCAACATGGGATCCAGATTTGATCACAACAGATTAAAAGAAAACACAGCTAAAATCACTATATCAAATATGCAATAAAACTACTCTCTTAAAAACAACATCAATTTTGAAACAGCTAAAACATTAAAACAATACTCAGAATAAAAGAGCAACAAATTTCCCTCCCTATTAAAAAAAAACATTCTGCAACAGCTAGTTAATAAGTAGAAGCACAGCTAAATAGAAAGGTCTTTGCCTGAAGATGGAAAGAGACCTACATGTATAAGGGAATTCCACAGCTTGGGAGCAGCCACTGAGAAGGCTGTCTCCGAAATACCTACCAAGTGATCCGGTAATGGATGGGACTGAGAGAAAGACCTTCCTCAAGGATCCAAAAATTTGGGCAGACTCAACAGTGTTTTTTAAAAATGTTCTACATACATTAATGGGCACCCAAATATTTCTTATATTCTAACATTTTTATATATTTCTAATATTCTCTATCCTTGGTTTATTGACTGGTAATTGTAGCTACTTGTTGCTGCATGCTAGTGTCATTCTTCAGCCACATCATGAGAAGGCACAGCTCATTAGAAAAGGCTACCATGATAATAAAGGCAGAGACAAGCAGAAAGAGAGGAAGGTGGCATGCCAGATGGGTAGACTCAATCAGGGAGGACATAGGCCTGAACATGCAGGACCTAAGCAGAAAGGTTAGGACAGAGGGTCTTGGAGATGTCTCATCCACAGAGTCACTATTAGTCACGGCCAACTCAAGGGCAGTTAACAATAACAACATGTCCATTAACTGGAATGAATTCTTTGTTCCTTATTCACCTTTTGCAGACCTGACAAATGATCTGTGGTGGAATAAGTAAATGAATAAGGATACATATGGGATGACTGCACCTTAAAAAAGAAAAATTGCATTTTAATGTCTAACCTCAGTTGAACTGGTTGTTTAATTACATGGTCTGCATCTGCACTGCAGAAATTATCCACTTTAACACCACTTTAACTGCCATTGCTCAATGCTATGGAAATCTAGGATTTGTAGTTTGTTTTCAAACCAGAGTGCTCAGACAGAGAAATTGAGTCATGGCAGTTAAAATGGTGTCAAACTGAATTATTTCTGCAGTGTGAATGGAACCATGGTATAGAACTTCATTCCTCATCCTGCCACCTTCCAGATATGCTGCACTACAAATCCTACTATGCCCAGCCATAAATTGTGGGATTTATACTCCAGTGCATCTGGGATTAGGGAAGGGTAAGTAAAAAGGACAAAAAGGGCACTTCTGAATCACTAACAAAATGTGTCACAGTAACAAATAAATATGGCATTCTCTGTGAAAGTCCATAATTTAAACAGATAGGGTCAATTCACAGATTAATTAATGTTGTAGTGGTTTGAGCACTGGATTACAGCTCTGGAGACCAGAGTACAAAACCTGCTCAGCCATGGAACCCCACTGAGTGACTTTGGCCAAGTCACCCTTTCACAGCCTGAGAGTAAGGCAAAAACAAACTTTGACAAGTAAACCCTCTCATGGGTTTGCCTTTGGATTGCCATAACTTGAAATTAGTTGAAATCACACAGAAATAACAATTCAGCAAATTAAAATTTTGTATTCCTAACATGAATATATCGCTAAAAATCTTGGCTTACCTCTTGGTTTACCTTTCCTGTTTTGAATTCAGGATGCAGCCGGGTATTATCAGACACATATTGCCACTGATGCCACTGGCCGAGTACAGCCTGGCTAACTTCTGGCCAGAATCCAAGCTCAGCCAACTGATTTGCAAAGCTTCCCAGTTTTGAAAAGAGGCCTGCTGAGTTTGGATTCTACCTGGAAGTTAGCTGGACTGCACTCATCCGGCAGCACTGGTGGCAAAATGCATCTGATAATACCTGGCTGCATCCTGAATTAGAATTCAATATGATAAAGTACATGCACTGGTAACCTCAAGACTCGATTTTTGCAATGTGCTTTACATGGGGCTACCCTTGTGCTTAGTTCAGAAACTTCAGTTGGTACAGAACATGGCAGCCAGGCTAATTACAGGAACAGCAAGGAGTGACCATATTACACCAATATTGAAGTCACTCCACTGGCTGCCTATTAGTTTCCAGGCACAGTACAAGGTATTGGTTATTACCTTTGAAGTGCTACATGGCTTGGGCCCAACTTATTGAAGGGATCGCCTGCTTCCATATAATCCGCCCCGTGCACTCAGAGGACTTTTTCTGTAGTCGCTCCCACTTTATGGAATGGCCTGTTAAGGAAAATGCAACATGGGACATACAGTGGAAGAAATAAAATATGTATGTGAAAGTCACAATGACTAAGCAAAAGCAATTGAGATGCTACACAGGTGAAAAGGCTAATGTAATTTAGAAGTCCTGAGAGCCAAGGACAAATGACAAGGACAGAATTATAGAATACATATTGGAAACACCTGAGAATCATAAAGTGTACAAGACAGTATGATGAAATATGATGAAATACTTGGGTTGGACTTGAATATGGGTTGAACAATATGAACCAATCAAATGAATGTAAACATCCACAAGTGGCTATAATAATATTAACAATGTATGCCAATGGGTTCCTGCTGTTCTGTTCCATTCAGTTCTGTTATGCTTAGTTCTGTTCTGTATAGTATGTATAGTGTGTAGTAGTGTGGAGTAGAGAATAGCTAATTTGAGCATTGTATAGAGTAGAGTAGATATAGATAAATAAAGTAGATCTTTTATACAAGTCTACTGTGTTGCCTGGTATCTTGTGAGAGAGAAGATACAAGAACTACCAGAACCAAGGAGACGTTTGGAGACATCTCTGAAAGAGGAGTGAGAAGGCTGAGAGAGTTTGTCAAGGTCTTCAGCCTAATCTCTGAAGCTCTGCATGCTTAGAAGAAAGCAAACAACCACAGATCAAAGCTGGTCTGCTCCGCTGCACAACAAGGTGGTGAGTTAAAGCAAGTATAAGACAAGCTGCAACTCCCATCATCCTTGACATGGCCTGCCAGACGAGATCCATCAAATTACCAAGCTGGATGGCTTTAAAAAAGCCATCAAGACTAATCTCTTTTGGTAGGCCTTCCCGGAATAAATCACTTGGCCAAAAATATCCCCCCACATAGGCACATAGGACAATGACTCTGCCACTGTTATTGTTGGCAACTGTTGTAATGTTATTTAACTATTTTTAATTATGTAAATTTTAATTGTAATTTGTTTAATTCCTTTTTAAGGGGAGTATTTATATATATTGTTGTATGGTTTTAAATATTGTAAATATTGATTGCTACGGCAAAAAGCGTGGTATAAATAAAAGTTTTACTTTTTATTTATTATTTTAAAGGTGAGCTAGGTTTTTTTCACAATGTGATAAACTCCCAAGATATAAATCCTTTTCCTCCTTCAAATAGATGGTTTTTAACAAACCAATTTTTAAACATAACTTTCAAAAAAAATATTTGCAATGAAACCAACTTTTCTCAGGCCTTTCTTACTTTATAGCACTATTTCTTATATATGCCTATTCCTTACATCCATCCAAAGGGAAGTAATCTATCCTAGTGACACATTACAAGAAAAGCAGGTTTTGCATTAATAGAGAATATACCTATGCAATGGAGATATGAAGGGACTTGAACAGCAAGTCTCCTCTTGTCTGGCTGCCATCTCTCAGTGGATGCAGCATCGGCGCTTGAAGCTCAACATGTCTAAGACAGAGCTTCTCATCTTCCCATCTAAGCCCACCCTTCAATACTCCTTATCTGTTTCTGTTGATGGCACTTCTATTCAACCGGTTCAGCAAACCTGCAGTCTTGGTTTCATCTTTGATTCCTCTCTGTCGTTTATTCCCCAGATTCAGGCCACCGCCAAGACCTCTCTCTACAACATTGCTAAAATCCGTCCATTCCTCTCAGCCTCCACTGCCAAGACTCTGGTCCATGCCCTAGTGGTTTCACAACTAGATTATTGTAACCTTCTTCTGACAGGGCTTCCTCTCTCTCACCTCCATCCTTTAATCTCTGTCCAGAACTCAGATGCACGTATTATCACATCCGCTTGCTGCTTTGACCATGTTTCTCCTCTTTTATCCTCCCTTCACTGGCTCCCCTTCCCCTTCTGCTTCCAGTACAAGCTTTTGTTATTGACTTTCAAAGTCCTCCACAGACTGACCCCGCCTTACTTGTCTGACCTTCTTTCTCCTCACACTCCTTCTCGTACCCTCCGTTCTGGTAGCCAAGGTTTCCTGTCCCAGCTGAGGATTTCCACTGCCCTGTCCCGGATTTGTCCCTTCTCACTTGCTGCCCCTCACTGCTGGAACCTTCTTCCCCCACATGTGTGCCTCATCACTTCTCTAACCAGATTCAAAATTAAATTACAGACTATATTGTTTAGGGAAGTGTTCCCAGGATTGTGCCATCTGCCCCAGGATGCCTCCTTATAATTATGCATTAAGAAGCCATGCCCTCCCTCCAGTCCATCTGCCTTGGTCCTGGCCCTAGAGGGAGAGAAGAACCACTGGACCTCATCCCCTTCCCACCACTTTCCCCTCTTCCTTTTGTGTTGTCTCTTTTAGACTGTAAGCCTGAGGGCAGGGACCTGTATAATTTAGGATTGTATGTACAGCACTGTGTAAATTTACAGCGCTATATAAATAATAATAATAATAATAATAATAATAATAATAATATTTCATGTTTAAGGGCTGAAAGTTCTAAGTGTCTCCCTGCTCATGTTTTCAACAAAGACTATACAAAATAATGGAAACATTTCAGGAAATTCACAGACAGGAGATCTATATAGATTTTGCCTAGATACCTTTGATCTTATCTGATTTTGAAATCTATGCAGGGTTGACCTTTGGTAATACTTGATGGAGGACCAGTGGACCTTTAACCAGAACTAGGAAAGAAACTTACTTGAATGCCTGTAAGATTGTGGCCGCTCAGAGTTAATAGTATGAAACTAGATGAACCAGCTATGATCCAGTGATGTGGATCCAGTACAAAACATATCACCCTTATCACATAAATAGTAAGATAGGTTCACTGAAGGAACTGTAGTGACCTCTTTCATGTGCATCCTACAGCTCTTGAGCCTGGTAATTTTTGAGACTGGTTTTGAGTGAGAAGCAGTCCCATAGGGAATTTGCATTTTGCTGAAAAAGCTTGTACTTTCTTTCCGTTAGACAACCATGACTACAGGTCAGTGTCCTTTGTGTATCCTGTCCCATTTGTCTCACTTCTCAGCTGAGGCTAGTCTGCATGCAAGAAATCTTTTTATCACTTTTGAAAGTATTTGCTCGGACTCCCAGACTTTGTTTACATTACCAATACATCCTTCTTCTATAAACTGTTTGGCTATGGATATATGATATTATCTCTTTCTTTCACTCTTTTACATTGCAGAAATATTTGTGCTATATTTGTGCATGCTTTGTTTAATGTGCAATGTCTTGTATATTGCTATATTGAGTCTACAGTTATTTGTTACACTCTGGAGTTAATTGCATATTGGTTTAGCAGTTACACTAGGGATAAATTAATCTGTCTTTTTCATTTTTTAGGCACGAAAAGTCACATACATTTTTGTGCGTAATTTCACCTAATATACCCATAAGTAAAAATAAAAAATACCTAATGTATCATGTTTATACAAATCTTTTAACTTGAGAGCTATACTTGTTTCACATGGTTGTGAAAGGTGAACTGTGAAGAAATCTGTTAGGAAGAGAATCAGCTCATCTGACATGATGCTCGGGGCAAGTTCTGCAGATACTGTGGACTGCCAAAAAATATACAAATGGATCAAACAAGAGTAAATCAAGCCTAAGCTCTTCCCAAAAGCCAAGATGACTAAACTGTTCAAACACAGCCAGGAGAAGACATCTCACTAGACAAGACAGTGATGCTTAGTAATGTGGAAGGCCACATTGCAGATGGATAGACTCAGTCCAGGAATCCACAGATGTAACTTTGCAAGACCTTAGCAGAGCTGTTGATAACAGGGACACTTGGAGGTATCTTATAGTGTCGTTATAAGTCCAACTATTCCTGCATGGCAAGAGGTTGGATTGGATGGCCCTTTTGGTTTCTTCCAACTCTGATTCTATGACATGATGGCAATTAACAACAACAACTGCAAGATTTGGAGAAGATAAAAAGATGAATTATAATCCTTTGCATATTTGTTCTAGAAATGTGAAGTAGGTATGGCCAATGTGACCATAGTTCAATAGAGTTCCATCACTTTAATCACATTCTCATGTTATCATTAAAAATTGTTTGGTCCCTATAACTTTCAATGGGCAGCAACCATGTAATAAAGATGTCACCAATGACATCAGCTGCCAAAACATCAGGTTAGTTGTCAGTCTTTCCTTGTTCTTGCTAGGCAATCAGGTGTTTTGTTTTGTTTTACATTTTTTTTTGTGACAGATTAGCATAAGCAGGTAGAAAATGAGGCAGATAATCAAGCAGAGGCTTGATGGTGCTTTCCTTTGATGAGATTCTACTTAATGGAATTATTTTTTCACCATTATTTTTGACCTAGAAATGCTGGCATTTAAATGGCAATATATCTGTAGAAGATTGTCTGCATTTTTAATTAACAGCTAAATGTTGCATTTCAGCAGACTGAAGATCTTTTGTTAAAGCTCAATGTGTTCTGTATGTTGAACTACTGCAGACAGAAGTAAATACCTCTGAGTTCAATGGCATTACTCCCAGGCAACTATGCAGTCTTGCTTTGTAAACATAATCCTTTTACCATTTTGTGTCAGCTAGTGTTAATGCTTGAGGGCTAATAACTAGAAAATGTGCTTAGCATTGGCAAAGTTGATTTTGCCTATGATATGAATGAAACCTGACAATTGCACTACCTTTCTGTGGTGTGGCATTGCATGCTCCTATAATGCTATATTGGCAGTAGCACTGTTGGCTGAGAAGCCAGACTAAATGTGCCAATCAGCTAGTGGACATCAGCTTTAATGGGAGAGAATGGAACTGGTACAGGATTTCTCAAAGACAACAGCAGTGGCCCTATAGGTGGTTTTCAATTTGCATTTTGCTGGGTCTTGATTTTAGTGTTTTTCAGGACTTAAAAGTTAGCAACCAGTCCTGAAAAACACTAAAATCAAGACCCAGCAAAATGCAAATTGAAAACCACCCAGGGTCAGGGGTTTCCCAGCAAACAATGATCACTAATTAAACAGACACTAATCCTCTTTGCATATCCTCCCACCCTGAGGCCTTGCCATTCTACAACAGAACAATACACAGATTAACATGGAAATTACTCCTCCCTACCCAGGTTCACACCCCACTCTCTTCCATGTCAACATTCTCTAAAGATGCCAGCCACAGATGCTGGTGAAACATCAGGAATAAACTCTTCTAGCACATGGCCACACAGCCCCCCCCCCAAAAAAAAACCCCACAAAAAACACAGAGTTGTGATTGTTACACTATTGTTATAATCGTAACTGCCCCTATGCCTTTTTTACTGGGCATCAGCTGTATATGGAGAAGAGGTCCATTCTGATGGTAACTAGTGTGTAAATGAATGACATTTCCATCAGATTTCATGGGGTTGGGCCAGGAGAGTTTATTAAGTTAAATATACTTAACTAAGTAGCTGATACAAGATTCTGGCCTTCATTTGTATTCCACCTTTCTCCCACATTAGGTTTCAAAGAAACTGTACACATTAACCTGGGTGTCAGCACCATTGAGATGTCTTCAAAATAAAGATGCATAGGATTATACCATAGATCACCTTCATACACATTTAGAAAACTACCAAAGTGTTTTATATTATCATATGTTGAGCTTGTTGTGCTCATTTATCCAGCGTGTCCCACGAATGGCATAATTCTCAACAGTTTGGTATGACTATTGCTGCTAATATCATGAAAGGAAGGCTCTATTAATCAAATGTCAGTCTTATTCAATGCCACTCACACAGGACTATCATGAGTGAACTGGCAAACGTGAAGTGCAATTAGTCAACTAAAATTAAAACAAAACATTGCTTACATTAGCAGGCTGCAAGTAACAAACTGTCAGTGTAATAATCCCATCCTTACTGTGGTCAAATAATCAATTCAAAGTAAAGCTTAGAGCCATTAAAGCCAGCAAATTGTTTGCCCAGATGGAGAAAGATACACACTGAAAGCAAATAATTACCATTTGTAATGAACAAACACAAAAGTCATGGCTTAAGAAATGGTGAGCAGATGGGGAACTCAAGTGATTTTATGCATAATATTTATTTACAAAGTTATTAGTCACTTTTCAGAAAAAAGACATATTAAGTATCACTAAATACAAATCACAATATGATAAACAATTATGCACCTAATAGTACAAGCCAAAATATAAAATAAGCCAACAAACTAACTGCAGGATCAAGATCAGTCACTAGAAAAGCTTTCACAGATAAAAACCATTCAACATCTTGGGGACCAAGTTCTGGAAATATCAACCTGTATGTGTATCAATGTCATGAAGGGATTGTTGTGGTTGTGGTTTTTGTTATCATTGTTATTGTTATTGAGTGCCTTCAAATCTTTTCCACCTTATGATAACCTTAAAGTGAAACTATAATGAGGTTTTCATGGTAAGATTTATTCAGAGATGCATTGCTTCCTCTGGGGCTGAAAGAGTGGCTTGCCTAAATGGCTGAAATCACCCAGTGGGTTTCCATGGTAAGGAAAGATTCGAACTCTAATCTCCAGAATCATAGTCCAACATGCAAAATACTATATCACATTGGCTCTTCTCCAAATAACATTCCTTCTGGTATTATTAAGACAGAGACCTACCTTAGAAATGGTGGCCCAGCACTGGAATATCGACTCAAAGCAGTAGATTTGCTATCTGCCAAACATTTTAAAACTTGAATATTTTAAAATACCAGCTTGGAAGCAAAGAGAAGCTACATTTTTAAAGAAATTCATTTTAAAAGTCCCATCCTTACCTTATTTGTGCATTTTTCTTCACCCTTATAATGCACAGGCTTCTAGAGAAGAGTTTGAGGGGATGTCCTGTGATTTTACCTGAAACCCCAAGGGAAGTGGTTGAATTCTAAGCAAATTCTTTTACTCCTCATTTGTTTGCAAGAAAAAAAAATCATAATGCTCTAATTTTTCAGACTGTACTTGTGATGGAGTTCATGCCAAGAAGGACTGTGAAACTGCTCCTGGTTTTAGCCTGAAGTTTAAAGAAGCTATCCAAGGTTGTTGCTGTGTGCCTTCAAGTCATTTTTGACTTATGGTGACCCTGAGGTGACTCTATTATGGGGTTTTCTTGGCCAAATCTGTTTAGTTAGGATTGGCCCATGCCTTCCGCTGAGGCTGAGATTTGCCGAAGGTCACCCAGTGGATTTCTATGACTGAGTAGAGATTTGATCCCTGTGTTCCAGTGTCCAAGTCCAGTGCTCCAACCACAACACCACACTGGCTCTCTGCTACAGGTGCTGAATCTATAGGTGCTGAACCCATTTTAGGGATAGAGTTCAGCATCCACATAATTTGTTGAAAAATTGCACTAAAATGCAGAGATGTTTCACCACCCCAATGATGTGGAAGGAGATTATCACATTCTGTTTAAATCACCTTATCCCCGATGGGATAGAGGCAAATTTAATTTTAAAATGGGTGTTATTGCATTCATCCATGACGAGGTGAATACATCATGTATACAGTCCAGATGCCAGCCAGGCTTATCCTGTGGCTTTTCAAGAATGGGATTTTCCTGTTTTTGAAAAGCCACAGGATAAGCCTGACTGGCATCTGGGCTGTATACGGGCTGCATTCACTTGGCCATGGGTGAATGCAATAACACCCATTTTAATGCACCTCTATCCTGTTGGGGATAAGGTATTTTAAATAGAAAGCCATAATTTCCCATGTCAAGCTACAACTGATTATAATGTTGCATGTATCTGTTGCTGGGATGCCTATGATGGAGTTTAAAATCCAGTCTTTCGGGACAGGTTCTTTTGCCTCCCCTCTAGTTCCTGGTAAGATCTTCTGCTCCTCTTTCATTTGCTTTGTTCAATTCTTGATGCTTATGAAAGCAAATGCATAATGAATAAATTTGCCCTTACATGTAACAGTGGATCCAGATTTTTAATACTAGCATTCAATGCTCTAAGCATTACTGCTGGTCCATGTTTTGTTGTTGTTGTTGTTGTTGCCATCTAAATAACTGAAGGTGTCAAAACATTACATCATGAACATTTGCTGACTTATGGCAGATGGACCTTGAGGCAGTCTAGAAAAGAGATAAGTGATCAAACAGCAGTTCCCATAAATTTTTACTCCATTCCATCTCAAGTTGTTTTTTGCTTACATTTCTACTTTCTTTGAAGTCTATGGAACTAGTAAAGTTACTGTTTCTTCATTCTTTTTCAAGTTTGTGTTGCACAGTGAGTAACAAATGTCTGGGACTATTTGTAAGAAGACAAAGATTGGGTCAACTTTTCACACTGCTCTAGTAAGTTATTTAGCAGACCTAATGTACCTTCTGTATTAACATTATATTTTTTGCTAGTCAACACTTTTTAATGGGTTAACAGTGACTCAAGTAATGATAATGGGGAGGTCACACAGTCTTATAAGAGTGGAGGAAAATGGAATATATTACATCTGCTTCATGATTGTAGCTTAGTTATCTTGCCCTTTTTATTGTACCACATAGTCAAATTGGGGAAAACTACTTTTTGGCCTACAACTCCCAGAATATTCTAACTTTTATGGACAGTCGCCATTCTGTCCATGGGATTTAAGGAGTTATAATTCAAAAAAGCTACTTTTCCAGGCTCTGCTTTATAGTCTCATACAACCCTGCAGTCATCTACTGTGCCATTTACATTTTAAGACTTTGGTGGTAAACTGGAGCAACAGGTTATCTTACAGGTACTGAAATGTACTCTCTCGAATTTGTTCTGCATGGACTTCATATCATGTGAAACATTAAGCATCTAGGCCGCTTCTGGAAAGGCAAAAGAGCAATCCTTTAACTACTGAGAATTCTCTGCACTTGCCAATTCAAATGGATCAGTCTGACATGTTAATGATTGTTTTGGTTCATCGAGCATGCTGATACAAGATTATAACCAGACAAGGGCAAATTTTGTGTGTCTTGCTATCTAGCAGTCCTTCCTTGAAGGAAATGATTAATCACTTGAGTAACAAGCTTGCCAGCATTGACCTCAACATATCCTGTCCTGTTACAGTGACATTACAGACAGGGGAGGTTATGTATATCATCAGTGATGTGACAATAACTGTTTGCACGAAGCTATAGTTCTTAATTCTTTCTTTAATTGCAAGTAAGCTTGCCAGGGCTTCTCTAACTTTACTTCTGAAGAGATCATGGAACAGACACAGCTATCTCTCTCAACATGGCTTTTGATTCCCTAGTGAAAATTGAAGAGAAAGGGGCATAGCTCTCCAACAGGAAGACAATAGACATGTTTGGAGCGGGTGGCCGTGGCTGAAATCTGGAGAAAAGATGAGTATCTTCATGTCACTTTACAGTTTTATAGTATCTTATCCTGCTCCACAAAGTCTTCAGGATTAAAGTTTCAAGAGTCCCACCCTATATCCAACTTGGCGACACTAATTTCAAGCAATCTTGTCTGCCAACAACTTTTTGTATCTCACAGCAACTGAAGAGTTAATGGTAGATATCAGCATTGCTCCTACAAACTGATAGATGGTGATAATCAGTGGCACAATAAAATACATATAAGTATCAGATAAGACACTGTAATGACAGTAAGGACACTATGAACCAATCCAATCTGTTCATCCTCCTCCTGTATCTCAGTGACCGTGAACATTTCAATGTGGAAAATGAGCTTCTTTTCCTCTGGATCTCCAGATACTTAATATGATGCTTCATTTCAGTATGCATACTGAGAATTTCTTAAGCATGTCCAACATAAATGTGAATGTGAAATTAAAATGTGGAGATTATCATATGTTAGTGTAACATTTTGAAGAGACCAACACAAGAAACTATTCTTACCTTCTTATAAATTGTCTAATGGCCAACTAGAAAAAATATGAAACCCACAATCAAATTAATGCTGATGCAGATATCATTGAGTGATGTCACAACAAACTTGAATCATAGAGTTGGAACAGACCACAAGAACCATCCGGTCCAACACCCTGCCATGCAGGAACACAGTATCAAAACACCCCCAACAGATGGCCATCCAGCCTCTGTTTAGAAACCTACAAAGAAGGAGACTCCACCAACTTCCAAGGGAGTGCATTCTATCAAACAGCCCTTACTGTCAGGAAGGTCTTCCTAATGTTGAGGTGGAATCTCTTTACCTGTAGTTTGCATTTATTGCTCCAGGTCCTAGTCTGCTCCATCCTCAATTTGACATCCCTTCAAATATTTAAACAGGGCTATCACAGCACCTCTTAACCTTCTCTTCTCCAGACTAAACACACCCAGCTCCCTAAGTTGCTCCATAGGGAGCTAGGTGTGTTTAGCCTGGAGAAAAGATGGTTAAAAGGTGATATGATACCCCTTTTTAAATATCTGAAAAGGTAAAGTTAAAGGTAGTTCCATAACTGACTGTAATGGGTGGTGCTCATCTCTGTTACTAAGCCAAAAAGCCAGTGTTGTCTGACAATGACTCTGTGGTCATGTGGCCAGCATGACTCCACCAAACACTGTTACTTTCCCACTAAAGTGGTATCTGTTTATCTACTTGCATTTGCATGCTTTCAAATTGCTAGGATGGCAGAAGCTGGGACTAGTGACAGGAGCTCATCCCATCATGCAGCACTTGGGCCTCAAACTGCCAATCTTCTGCATTAGCATCTTAACCAATAAGCCACTGAATCCCTTTAGCTTGGAGAAGAGAAGGGTAAGAGGTGATATGATAGCCCTGTTTAAATATTTGAAGAGGATGGAGCAAGCTTGTTTTCTGCTGCTCCAGAGAATAGGACCCAGAACAATGGATGCAAACTACTGGAAAAGAGGTACTACCTAAACATTAGGAGGAACCTCCTGACAGTAAGAGCTGTTCAACAGTGGAACACATTCCCTTAGAGGGTGGTGGAATTTTGGTATTTGGAGGGTTTTAAACAGAGGCTGGATGGCCATCTGTCGAGGTTGCTTTGATTGTGAATTCTTACATGGCAAGGGGGTTGCACTGAATGGCCCTTGTGGTCTCTTCCAAATCTATGATCCTATGATTCTAGGATATGGTTTTCAGACTCTTCACCATTTTTGTTGCCCTCCTCTGGATGTGCTCCAACTTCTCCACATTCGTTTTGAACTGTGGTGCCCAGAATTGGACACAGCATTCCATGTGAGGCCTGACCAAAGCAGAATAGAGTTGCACTATTATTTCCCTTGATCTAGACACTATATTTCTATTGATGCAGCCTAGAATCACATTGGTTTTTTTATCTACTGCATCACATTGTTGACTCATGTTTAACTTTTGGTCTGCTAGGACCCGTAGATCCCTTTCACATGCACTTTTGACAACTAGGTACCCACAATCCTGTATCTGTGCATTTCATTTCTTCATCCTAATTGTAGTATCTTACATTTCTCTGTAATGAAATTCATATTGTTAGTTTTGGCCCAGCTTTCTAATCTATTAAGATCATTTTGAATATTGAATTTGTCCTCTGGGGTATTAGGTAAATTGTGTATATTGTGATTTATATCTTCTCAAATTTCATAAACATGCACTCTATTCCTTTATCCAATTCATTGATAAAAACAGCAGCTGGGAATTTTTAAATATTTGCCCCTTATTTTATTTCCCTTAGTGATTGTACAATTTTTCATATACAAGATGGGGAAAATCATTCAACTATGAGGTTCCTGTCCCTGAAATGTCTAAAGTGGCAGTCAAAATGCAATGCAACCAAAAGTTTCTGGCCAAGTTTCTGTTCTACAAGGGTAGGGAATAGGCCTTTATTCTTCTGTCTGTGTCACACATCACAGAAGTGAGTCCAGAGGCAGAACTCATCTCACAGGCATTTCAGTTCAAATATGTTCCAGGTTAAATTTGGGTTTTTGGGCAAGGTAGTGGAACACCAAGGCAGTGAAAAACATGACAAGTAATGGCATCCTTCCAAAAGACCAATGTCAGCTTTGAAGAGCTATCCTGGCTCATAACCACTAGGATTCACTGAACCTAATTGTATACCATAGACAATGTCCCACTGTTTTATTTCTGTCAGGATTTTTTGAAAAAACTTCTCTGATTTAAAACCCAGGCCACTCACTTCTGATATATAAAACTTCAAGAAGGAAGCAGAAAAAACTAAGTAATCTCAAGCAGGCCTGGAGCTGGAAAACTGCTCTTATACTTACAGGATTTATTAGTCTTGACCCCCCCCCCACCTCCTTTCCACTATTTAGGCCATAAAGTGATGACAGCTCAGTGACAACCAAAAGCTGCTCTGCCTCCCTGTTGTTGACCTTAGAAATGAGCAAAAATAATGAAGAAGCAGTAGCCAACAATGCTGTACAAATCTCTCCAGAAGGGCCTTCAGTGCCAGAGGTATTAGTGCATCAAGGTCAATTGTCAATCCCATAAAAGTCAAAGCTATATTAATATTCTCATGCTTCCTAGCTCCTTTCAGAACAGGGGACAAAAACCAGTGCAGTAAACCTTTCGTGAAGTGAATGGACAAAGAGGGTAAAAATGCTTATTTTTCATTTAAATTCTTTATTTTCCTGGAAAGACGTAGAATTTTCATCTGTGAAACACTGGGGCTTTAAAGATCGTCCAAAAAGGGCAATCCCTGGGTGCCCCTTCCTGCACCAGATTGGGGCCAGGGCAGCCTCATGAGCAGCCCCTGTGGCCCCAATCCACTGCTTTTCCAGGCCATGGGGAAGCAGCAAAATGCCACTTCACTGCGGCCTGGAACAGGGTGTCCCTGGGGCTTCATGCCCCAAGGACACAGCTGGCGTGGCCATGTTAAGGTTTTGCTAGCATTGCACGCATGCAAAAAGAGCTCCATTTTGGAGCTCTTTCCTGGGCCACTGAAAGGGCGCCCGAAGCGCTCTCCAGTGGTGTAGTGACATAACATGCACGCCGATCCGTTTGAACATGGTGTACATGTTACATCACCAGTACACCCACATATGGATGGCGCAATTTAAAAATGTCGCCATCAATATGCAGTAGGGCTGGGGAGCATGCGGATGCTGCGTGCACGCTCCCCAGCCCTACTCAAGCTGCAGAGACAGCCCTTTTGGGCTGTCTGTACTGCAGCACTGTTTTGTTTTCTTTCTTTTTTCTTATTTACAAGAAGACAGTTCAAGGGTATGGATTGTTATCCCCACATTACAGATATGAAGCAGGGAGAGCATCGTATTTTTAATTGACAGAGCTGAAATTAATACTAGATACTGCCTAATTCACAACTGTTTCTTACTTACCACCCATTGTCACTGCTCTGATAGGTTTAGGGGCATTGAAATTATGAATAATTTCAAATCCATTATTTTAAAATATCACTGTTTTTGCAATATATGATGCGTTCCCAGGATTGTGCTGTTTGCCCCAGGATGCCTCCTTTTAACTATGTATTAAGAAGCCGTGCCGTCCCTCCAGTCCATCTGTCTTGGTCCAGGCCCCAGAGGGTGAGAAGAACCACTGGACCTCATCCTCTTCCCACCACCTTCCCTTTCTCCTTTTGTATTGTCTCTTTTAGAGGGCAGGGATCCATCTAATTATTAGATTGTATGTATAGCACTGTGTAAATTTACAGCGCTATATAAATAAAATAAATAAAATAATAATAAAATAATATCTTAAAGACACCAGATACGGTCTGATCATGAAAGGATCAGCCCTAGTAAGTACCCCAATGAATACCAGGTGCTGTAGGTTGTTTCAGAGGAAGGGAGTGGGAAAACCACCTCTGAGCATTCCTTGTCTAAGGAGTTTATTGCATCTGCATTTCAGAACATTCAGGTTTCTGAATTTGAACTGAACGGATTTTATCCCAAAACCCTGTTTGCACACAGTACTTCTACAGCATCCAGGCAATCCTTTTCCTGTCAATTTGCTACTATGGCTTAAACCCATTCTCTGGGTTCCAAAAACATTTTTGAGTCCATTATACCCACTGTGTGTGATAATTCCTGCATCCCAATCTCATTCCTTGAAGTATGACAACATTGTTGTCTGGCGTGAAATCGCTCCTCCTTCTCCTGTGTCATTAACTTCTTCATATTACTAATCTTATTGTCAAGATGAGAGGACAATATAACAGGTATGTTCTTTCCCCACCCTAAATATTATAGAAGAGATTTGTTTCTTATTTTCACCATTCTGTGCATTACAGATTCTATCATTTATCCTTATCTCATCAAATACTGTTTCTATTGCTGGATAAAGTGTTTCTAAGCAAAAGTTGGTGGCATTAATTGTGTGGATTAAATGAAGAATATAATTTGATATAAGGGCTTCCAGATTGTTATTGGTCAATTGTGAAATGAGGCAATATTGTGCAATAACATGTATTCTCATCCGGGTGACAACATGGTAAGAAGGTGTGCAACTGGGCTGACAAATAATGCTGTGCGATAGCACCTGTTCTCAGTAAGTTATTTATTTATTATTTATTTGAATATTTATACTCCGCCCTTCTGCCTTAAAGGCTATCAGAGTGGCTTACAATTATTATTTTTAATTAGATGATTCCCTGCCCTCAGGCTTACAATCTAAAAAGACATGACACAAAAGGAGAAGGGAATGATGGTAGGGGCGAGGGGATCAGGTCCAAAAGTTCTTCTCTCCCTCAGAGACCTGGACCAAGGCAGATGGACTGGAAGGAGGGCTCTTCTTCTTAGGTCAGGCCAGGCTGGCAGGCCTCTCTCTCCCTCTGGCAGGCCTCTCTCTTCCTTTGATGACATAAATGGCAAAGGGAGGGCTCAGCCTCTTACTCTAAGCCAGTCCTGATGGAGCTGGCAGGCCTCTCTCTCTCTCTGATGATGTAGATGGCAAAGGGAGGGCTCATCTGCTTACTCTAGGCCAGGCCTGATGGAGCTGCCAGGTTTCTCTCTCCCTTTGATGACATAGATGGTAAGGGAGATGGGGCAGTGAACACTTCTGCAGATTGCAAGGAAAGCTTCTGGAGGAGGCCTGTGAACCTGTGAACACCAGGCTTCCCCAGCCTGACTAGTGGATTCTGAGTTCTGCATCATGTTAGCGTCATGAACGGAAGACTCAGTGCGATAACATCCATCCTCATCTCGTTTAACAAATGGCGTGCTTTGGGAACGCAAATGGAACAGGAAAATGGCAAGTGCGACAAACTCCTAAAATAACCGTATTATATTCTTGGGCCTGCCATAAGTATAGGCAGTTTGATGGCACATACACACATTTTGTAATGTAAATCTAATATTTCATATCTTAAGGTCTGGTGTCTTTCCTCCAGACCCCAAGGCAAGAGGACTACTTTCACGCTGACAGTACTGACTTGAACATTTTTTTAAAAAAAACTGTTTGCAGTTCCTTTCTGCTGTATGATGCTTCAATTGACTGTTGCACTCTTGAGAGTTAACAGCTATTTCTTCCCTTCTTCCCCCTTTAAAAGTTTGTCAAACCACAGTTGGCACCAAGGCTCAGTACCATGGCTCAACAGGATTTCTGCTTTGTGTCTTTTCCTGTCTTGCTGTTAACTTTGTCATTTCTTTTCCTGCCTTCCTAGCTTTAACCTAACTAATTGAAAATCCACTACAGTTTTTTCTCTCTGTTGAGATTTATGTGGGTCACACCAGTTTTAGCAAAAAGCCTGGTGCAAATGTCTTACTATTTTTTCACTATGCTTAGGAGGCACATGTTTTTTTTTTAAATAAATTCTTGACATTACTTTACTTATCTGCTTTCTCTTCCCCCATGTCTTTTCTCAGCTTTCACTATCTGTCTAGTGTCTGTCTCTCTTTCTTTCCCCACCCTGTAATCCAGCAATTTGTCCCTACAATTATCTTTTCGCTTGTTCCCTGGCTCATCCCTTTCTTTTTACACCTTTTTTTCTCCTTCTGTATCTCCACTTCTCAGTAAACATTTTTTTTTCTCATCTTTGTCTCTTTCCTCCTCCTCCTCTCCTCTTTCTCTTTCTTCCACCGCCCACAATAACTGGCTAAGCATCCTCTTTCTCTACTCTCTTTTTCTCCTTCTTCTCCTCTCCCCACGTCTCCTTATTGCACTCCTCTTCCACCCCCTTCTCTCCAAATCACAACATCCACATGTTGTTAAAATAGTCCTTAGAAATGTATTTAAACACTGCTGGAGAAGGTTCTTTTTTAAAAAAAAATCAAAGCCAAGTGTTGATAACTTTGGTTTTCAATACATTCTTATAGTGCTGCTCTTCCACTAACTGCCCTGGCTGCTGCCTGTGGCATTGTGGGATTTGCAGTTTAGGGAGGGGGCATTTTGAATTCTCAGCCAAGGAGCTCTTAGGACTCACTGAACTACAAACCCCAGAGTGCAACAGGAGGTATCCAGAGCAGTAAAAGTGAAACAGCAGCACTATAACAGTGTAGTTGTTGCAATGAAGTTCCCATCAGCCCTTGCCAGCATAGCTAATAGTGAGGAATACTGGATTCTGTAGTCCAAAAACACCCAAAGGACTGAAATTTATATATCCTTGATCTAAAACCATTCAGTGAGATTACTGTCAATCTGAACTAGGAGGAAGCTCTCAGGGGGTCTTCATGTATGCATCATTGTAATGTTCAACAAGTAATGCTTGTGTAAATCCAGTGCACATCACAATGCACATCTGAATGTTCACTGATGTTGCAAATAGTTTCTTCACACAGCAGTGCTTTGGATTAGTTAAGATTTCCATTTGAATGCACATCTCTGCCCCCATGATACTCGTGTATAAATCCCTTTTTAAGCAGTGTTCATTCAGTGTGGCTGCTTTCTATTTTAGTCTGAAACCTAAAAAGCCAATTCAAAATAATTTGTCTCTTCTCTTAAGCCCTGCACAAGCATGCAGCTACCACTGCTGAACAGTTGCTCAGGTACCAATACTCCTGACACAGCCTAATGGCAAGCACTGATGTCTGTCTTGGGTATTTGTACATCATGTTAAATTATTCACAATATCTCAAAACACCAGTGTATTGTGGACAAGTTAAATTGGCAGTGTATAGATGCCAATCCCTGTTACCCTGTCTCCATCCCTATATTTTAGACTGAAGGTTTGAGCATCCTTACCACCTGTCATCTGTCGCATTGTGGAATATAAACCCTTGAAATAAAATAATAAATAAATAAATAAATAAATCTGTATGAGATCAAATGTAGGACACAAGTCATCAAAATAATGTATTGCCATTTGCATTTCCTTTTCCCTTTCCCTTTCCCCCTTTCCATTTCAGTATGTTCAGAACACCCCTATCTGAGAATTTTTCAGGAATATTTCATAAGTTTCTGGAACAGGTCACTCCAACCTAAACTGAATACTGTAGTAGTGTACCAGCGGAGCGCAGTCCACACCAGGTGCAGGAAATAAGGAAGTGTGTTGTCCACAAGGACACCCAGGGAACGCCCTACCCTGTCACCACTTTGTTGGAAAAGATCCCACATGTATTCTCATCCCGGTGACAACATGGTAAGAAGGTGTGCAACTGGGCTGACAAATAATGCTGTGCGATAGCACCCGTTCTCAGTAAGTTATTTATTTATTTACTTATTTGAATATTTATACCCCGCCCTTCTGCCTTAAAGGCTATCAGAGTGGCTTACAATTATTATTTTTAATTAGACGATTCCCTGCCCTCAGGCTTACAATCTAAAAAGACATGACACAAAAGGAGAAGGGAATGATGGTGGAGGCGAGGTGATCAGGTCCAAAAGTTCTTCTCTCCCTCAGAGACCTGGACCAAGGCAGATGGACTGGAAGGAGGGCTCTTCTTCTTAGGTCAGGCCAGGCTGGCAGGCCTCTCTCTCCCTCTGGCAGGCCTCTCTCTTCCTTTGATGACATAAATGGCAAAGGGAGGGCTCATCCTCTTACTTTACGCCAGGCCTGATGGAGCTGGCAGGCCTCTCCCTCTTAATATGTAAAATCAGTTTTATGTGTTTTAATCTATGTTGTCTTGAGCTTGGCAAGAGGTGAGCAAGAAATAAAATGTAGTTATAGCAGTAGTAGTATATGCATCAGCGGAGGAATTATTAACTAAAATGCATCAGGAAGCTAAGCTTCCATCATTTTGTCAAGTGTTCACTACTGGAACTAGCCCCTCTTTCTGTATCATCTTCATACTCTTGTACCATATGTTTTCAAGTCCTTCACTTCTGATAAAGTTTGTTGTTATGGTGGTGGCATGAGTATCTCTTCCTATGTGTGTCTCCCTCCCTCTCTTAAATGTGTGATTCACATGGCATTATCTCCTCTGCAATACATATGAAGTCCCCTCTACTAATAGCATGAAAACATGGGTCCATCACAGATAATGCCCTGCTTCACACTCAAGTTGATTTTATCTGTCCTCTTTCTTAGTTCTCTCTGTTTGCCATTCATCATATTTGTTAAAGTACTCCATAACATCTGCTGGGGTAGAATGTGTTGCACTAAATAAGATATTTTGAATGGTCTGAAGAGTGCAACCAGGAAGCAAGGCAAAATCTGTAACTGTTTGGCAGGTGAATGGGGATGGGGAAGGTATTCAGCCACAAGCATCATTTTAATTATAATAGCTTCAAAAAAATCTAGGAAAATGTTTTGAAGTGAACCCTAAAGGCAAAGTAAGCATGTGACTCTCCACTGACAGCTGAGATAAGAGGACACAACATAGGCACTGTCTAGCAGCAGGCCACCATGCCTGTTGGATAAGATTAAGCCAATGCCATTTAAAACACACTGAAATACTCCTGAAGGAAACCTAATGCATCCTGACAAAACAAACCAAAGACAGCAAGATACTGAACAAGATCAGAACATGTTATAAAACATGCAAATAAATGAACTATTTGCATGATATTAGCCATGGGCTGTTGTAGAGATACAATAATGTACAAAAAAGTCCAAAATGATGGGAAATGAAGAATGAAGTTGTGTATATCAAACCTGATTGGAAAATGCACATCTCCACTAAAACTGCATCAAAGCAAAGCATTGCATATACTACTACAAGACCATTGCTGCAATGCAGATGTGAATCTGAACATACATCTACATGCAGCAAATCTGTGTGCCCAATAGGGAATATATATGAAGAGCCCCTTTCTGGCTTGGACTACCTGTATGTTCGATTAAAACTTTTAACAATATTTCTGTGCAATGAATGTGAGCCCTTTTATGGGATTGTTTATCACCCCATCAATCAAAATGCACTGTATCCAGCTATGGTTTAATATGGTTTTGGTTCTTGTTCTGTTTCTTCATTTCATGGCAAGTCAGTTCTCCTTTTCTGGGTTTCACCCAGTTCAGCTTCACTTAATTTCTCTGATCAAACAAGGTAACAAGGTTTTAGGTAATAAAATGTCAACTTAATTTATCTCCCTAGATATGAGCCTTTTAATACTTTTTTGCACCTGGTTTTTTTTCCTTCCTGAGGTCTTTGTGTCAACGGCAGTAAAAGGCTTTCCTCCTACTCATTTAGACAATTTTCCATTTACATTTCATTACATTTACATTAAAAGTCACTTCAGTGATAATTTTCTATAGAACTGTAACCAAAAAATAGACACAAAAAGATTAATATTTGTCCCAAGACACTACTTTAATTTCTTGAATTTTGTACTCCATGCAATTTTTTATAAACCAGGCATGACAAAGGCAAAAAAGGAATAATGATATTCCATTTTAAAATCCATGCCGAGTAAATGACACAAGCTCATTTGTGATTATCATTTAGGTTGCTATCCTAAAGACAGTTTCGTGAGAGAAAGTCTAATTCAGCTCAATGGGAATTACTTCTGCATAGATACGTGAAAAAGTGTGTACCACATGACAATCGATTTTTAAAAATGTTTTCTGTGCTAGTGTGATTTTATCTAATATACAGTTCATTTCAAACATCTTTTAGGATTTTTGCTTTTGTTTTCTTTAAACAACAACAACAACAACACCTTGTCATATTTATCCCCTCACCCTCTGTCTCACTCCTTGCATTTTCTTTGGGTGTTTAACAGTTCCCTGGGGGCAAGACCAATTATTTATGACACACTTCTCTATGTAAGACTTAGCTAGGGAAACTGTTCCTATGGAAACTGGTGTTTTCAAACAGGCTTGTACCAACTTCAAAACAATAGTGCTGCACACACAATAGAGAATGCTGCTTTTAGCAGCAAGCATATTCTAATGGCTTTCATATCCAAACCTTTTTTTAAAAAAAAGTGTCTAAATGAACAAAAAGAAGTCTATTTTGTGGTACAATCAAATGGGTTGTTCAGCTGTCACTATATAAATGAAGAGGGTTTTTTAAAAAAATAAAAAAGAAAAAGGAGAAAGAAAGAAAGAGAGAGAGAGAAAGAAAGAAAGAAAGAAAGAAAGAAAGAAAATCTTATGTTCATATGAAACGTCTATCCTGTTGCCTCATTTAGGCTATAGTGAAAAGCAATCAATAAAAATATATACTTTTAAATTCAAGATGGCATATGTATTTTGGAAGAAAAAAAGAAGGCAGCAGGTGTGTTAACTGCAATTACTGAACAGTGTGCACTCTGTGGTGGAAGCACATAAAGTCAGAATGACATGTAAAATATCCAACTTTGTAAGAATTGTTTTGCTCAGAGAAATACACAGGAGAGGTCTTCTGTTTCTCAGCATCTCCTTAGCCCATGCTATGTATCACAAAAAGAAGACCACAACAAAGATCCATAGTTTCATCTCACAAGCATCCTACAGAGAAACACCATACAGCAAACTGGGTGGGGGTCACACAATGCTGGAAAGTTGAATTGATGCCTTTCCTGGTATGATAAGGCCAGGAGGCAACATGAGGCAACACGAGTCATTTCCAGACAATCTGTGCACATAGGTATGAAGCAAGTATGGAGCCAGAATGGAAAGAAACAGGTTTGAACATTTAATTACATGGGTTTGAAGTATATACCAATTTAATATCAGGTCCAAACCTTTCTGAAATCCGTTCTTGTTCCACTGTTGAAACTCCTTCCTTACTTAAAAAAAGTAAAATGGGTCCTCATTCTTGGGGGTTTGGTTCCAGGAACACCCCCCCCCCCCCGGATAAAAAAAATGGATGCTCAAGTCAGTATTCAGAACTGTGAACATACAGGGTGGAGGGAAGTGCAGCATATTGCTGCTAGCTCTCTCTTCAAGTTTTGATTTGTTTACATTTCTTTATTGCTGTAAATAGCAAAGCGTGAATAGCACATTTCGCTCATATGACATAGTGGTTTGGACAGGGAGTGAAGAATGACAAAGAAACCCTCCAGATATTGGACTAAATCAATTAATTTGGGGTGGGTGAGTAGTTATACTATGAGAAGACAAGGAGAGTTCATTGCAGCTTCAAGTGGGGGCAGGGGGAGGCTCTGGTCAACAACCTTTTGTCCTTTGTAATTTCCAACAAAATGTCCCAATGTGGGAAGAAGAACATTGTTGGGAAAGAAGATGGCTGTTGATCAATCAATATTGTGTTTTACACTTGCTCCCTCTTCCATCTTGGATTATTTTTACTTTCCTGTTTAGAGGGCCAGCGTCAGGCTGTAGGCCAGCTGGCAGAAGCAGCATGTGATACATAGTTCTCACCTGAAAAATGACCCACAAAATTGGATGCAAGGGTGGCCAAAGGTATTTTTCCTGTATGAAGCATAGCAAACCTATTCTATGGTATGAACAATGGCAAACCTAGAAACAAAATGAATTGGTAGTTGAACCCTCTCTCAGTACTGACAATGGGATTGGGTCCTTCATCACAATTGAAGGTAGCAGGGTTTTTTGAGATTCTGAACAGAGTATATAGACTCACAACTTTGTTCACTAAGGAAGGGGGAGAAGGTTTGAGAGGAACAGCAGGGGAGCAAGCTTATTTATTTACATGGGGCCGGAGAATCTACTTTTGGTTTTACAACTGCTTTTTGCAGCTGTTCCATGTTGTGTGGGAGCTCTCTCTTTGATGGACCCTACTTCTGATAGAGGTTTGGCATTTTGAGAGTGCCTGTACAACTCAGAGGAACTGAGGTCAGAATGGGTGAATCACCTAGACTGGATTTGCTACTACCCCCTCTTGGCAACACAGCCACCCACTGTGTTGAGCAGAAGAAATGCTATTACTGATGGCTTTTCTTTTCATCTCTTTCATGATTTCTAATTTCTTGTCTGATGAGCCTCCAGTGTAAGGTAGATTGAAAAACTTTAAAGATAAAAATGGAACTTATGAATGGCCTCTTGTACAAACATCTGAAACATGTTCTCAATTTATTAATCTCCCATCTTTTCTCACTCTTTCCATTATTCTGGTACAGCTCTTCTCCTCAAATAAAATTACCTGTGCCACAATTCCAGTCCTTCTTCCTTACTCTGTAAAGCTGGTTCTACCACAGGACCAAGCAAGAAGAAACAGGGAGGGCAGTGGGAACTGTCGGAGGGAAGGACTGCTAGTTCTGAGCCATCTGTCTCTTTCTCATATATTATCCTGTTGTGTTTCAAGTGTTGATGTTAATATGACTAATAATCTTATCAGCTTTAAGGCCACAATGAGGGGCACTCATGTCCTTTTGCTCTCCACATCTAGGGGAATGCTTTCTGTCTTGAACTTTGAATAACTTCTGTTCTCTGCATTTTACATTTCCCTCCCCTGCCTTTTCCAAACTCAAATGCTCAGTGACTGTTTGCACTATAAGCCTATGGATCTGTACATGCTACTCATCAGTATTAGGTAGTTTAGAATAAAAATGAAAATAGTGATAGCTACTAGCATTACTTGTACCACTATTAGGAAGCTATTTGTGATTATCAGGAATGGGTATCACTACTAGAAATCAGAATTGTGCCTGAAAATCAGGATGGAAACAATATTTGAAAATATTTGGGAAATGAAATACTTTTTTTTTTTTTTAGTTTCAGGAGACCCTAGCAAGAGGAATCTTGGACTGCCAGAAATCTTCATAATTTGAAACTGTTGGAAGATTTTTGCATTCCCTTTCCCTCCCCTTAGATAGATAGGGAATTCCTGCATGCAAACTGTCCTCTCTCTCTCTTTCTCATTCAAACTAACCATGCGACTTAGATCACTCCCCCTTTGGGACTAATAGACATTCTCTTAAAATATTTTCAACTGAGCTGTTGAGTTTCCATCTTTTTGCTTTCTGAACTTTCTTTGGAAAGATGGTGAGATAAATATTTCCTTTACCTGAACTATTCACCAGCTAGATTAGGATATAGCTTCTATATAGATATAAAGACATTAGTAAAGTTTTGTTTTAAACTACAAGCTGCATGTTTGTTGTTATTTTGAAGGAAAGCATAGTTAGACAAGAGCACATTTCCACTACTCTGCTAATTTAAAGCTAGACCTAAAAGGCTTGGCTTTGACATATTTGATATTTCAATATTTTTGTTTCCTACCTAAGGGCCTTAGGAAATTTAAATTACCCCACAGAAAACTTTTACATTCATTCATTCATTCATTCTGGTATAATATGCTGTTTCCTAGGGATAAATTGCTGTTTTCCAGTAATAAATACCATATATATTTTCTGTAGAGTAAGGCCGGGAAGGAAAAAGCAGCTTGAAGCTGCCTTTTCTGAAAGTGACCGAGTCCTCATCAACTGCACCACTGGTTCCAAAGGCGACTGGAGTTTGCATGTCATGACTACATGGCATGGCTTCAAGCCACTCTGCCGGATACTTTATTATTGTACCCTCCATCATCCCTGTGCATAGTTGCAGGAGCACAGTGCTGGTAACTGCTATCCATTGGATGGCCACCCTTGTGAAACTGCACCAGGACAGGACATTGGAGCAGACGTGTGCCCATGCAGATGCCGTCAACGTACAATCATGCCCTCCCTTGCCCCTATGCTCCCTCTTTGTGTGGTTTGTGTATATTTTTCTTATCTCCATGACAGGTGTAACACTTTCTCTTTTGGGCATTGCCACCCCCACCGATTGGGTATGGCAGCTCTGTCCCTTCTAAATGCACTCCTGTGATGGGGCATTTATATGCACAATTAGGGGTAGGTTAGAGTAGAGCACCCCTTTAGAGCAGCTCTGGCAGCATTGTATTTATACATACAAGCAAAGGTGTGTATTTTCTGGGGATAAGTGGAAAAAAAATCAGATCCTTTTTAGTCTGGCTTTTATTCCCATAGGGTGACTTGAGAGTGGTTTCCTACCAGCTTTGAGGCTTGTGTCATCTAAATACCCTGCCTGGAAGCCAGCCATAAACCTGCTTATTTTGACCATCTGTTTTGCCCCTGAGTCTCAAACTGCAAATAGTATTTGAAAATTGTGTAGTTTTGAATACTTTCTCACAGTGGATAGAAAAGTGCTGAGATTACTCATTGATTCCTTCTAGAACAGAATTAGCAAACAATTACATCCCTGCTGGAAATGATTAAAAGGCCAAACCAGATCTTTCAATCATGGCCCAAAATTTCCAGTGTCAAAGCAATAATAGAGCAATGAGTTCCATATTCTGAATCAACTATTCTTTTGAAGCAAAGGGAAATAAATATTTCAAAGGTAAATAATCAATTTTAGTAAACTATCCTGGATGGAACAAAGGCATAGATGACAGCAGACAAATTATAATGCTGTGGGATCAATTTTAGATTCTGATTTTTATCCTTCTCTTCTTTTATAATTTTCTTTTTTAAACAACAAACAAAAACATACAAACAAATTTTCCATATCTAATAAACATACAAGGGAAAAAAAACTTTAAAAACAAACAAAACTAAAAAGAGAACTAAAAGAGAAAGACATTCCTGTCACAGAGAGGACAAGGAGAGCAGCCATTTTGAGTGGCGAATGTTTGAATTAAAAAAAAAAAACTTCTTTAGAGAGTGTGTTTGTTGCTGAGGGGATGGAGCGTCTGTGAGTCACTAGGGGGTGAGATTTTTTTTCAGCCAAGGAAAAGTACACCAGAGGCACCAAAGACTTAAGACTTTTTACTATGGACACTGAGGGAACTGCTGCAGTCACCTGCAACACTTGTGGGATGTTCGTCTTCTTGCCTACAGATGTGGGGAACGTCATATGCCCCAAGTACAAGTTGGTAGCTCTCTTGGAGGAGAAAGTACAGCAGCTGGAATCCAGGGTAGCTACACTTCAGCATATTAGGGAGCAAGGGGTTTTCCTGGACAGAACGGAAGGAATGATCACGGAAGGGGATCACACAGAGGAAGTTGCTGGAGATGAGAAGGTCACTTCATGTACACAGGAGGCAGACAGCTGGAGGAATGTCACACAGAGAAGCAGGGAAATAAGGGATAGTTCTGAGAGCTTGTAGCTACAGAATCGTTTTGAAGCTCTTTCCCTTATCAAGGAGGATGATGAAGACCAGCATGAACAGACTTCAGGGACAGAACAGGGGGGCCTGGTAGTTCCATCGCAGGGAACAGTCACTGCTAAGCCTCAGAGGAGGTGTGTGGTTTTGGTGGGGGACTCCTTGCTGAGGGGTACAGAAGCAGTGATTTGTGGGCCTGACAAAATGTCTCGGGAGATGTGTTGTCTCCCTGGTGCAAGGATCCATGATGTGACAGAGAGACTGACAAGACTGGTCGAGCCAACTGACCAATAACCCTTCCTTTTAGTCCACATGGGAACAAATGACAGCAAGACACAGCCTTCAGAATATCAGAAGGGATTACAAGGTTCTGGGAAAGAAGCTGAAAGAAATGGATGAACAGATTGTCATCTTGTCTCTTTTGCCAGCTGAAGGGCATGGTCCAGGAAGAGAGAGGAAAATAGCAGATGTCAACAACTGGCTTGATAGATGGTGTTGCTGAGAACGATTTGGATTCTTAAATCTGCGATTCCATGAGGGGGTACTTCTGGCAAGGGATGGGCTGCATCTCACACCAGTTGGCAGAAATGTTTTTTACCAACACTCTCAAGAATCTGATCAGGAGGGCTTTAAACTGAGTTATGTGGCGGAGGAGAAAATAGTCAAACTGTCATAGAGGGAAGAAGGTAACAGTGAAAGGACCCAACAATAGGAGGCAAAAAACGTGCACAGGCAGCAAGTAAAGGGGACACATGGTCTTCGATGTCTCTACACTAATGCACATAGCATGGTCAATAAGCAAGATGAACCTGGGCTCCTAGCAGAACAAAGGAAATATGATATACTGTAATAGGCATCAGTGAAACCTGGTGGGATGAGTCTCATGATTGAAATGCAGAATTAGAGAGGTATAACCTTTTAAAGAGAAACAGGCCAAACAAGAAATGAGGAGGAATAGCATTATATGTCAGGAATATTTACACCAGTGAAGAGATCCAGGACATCAGTACTGAAAGCCAGGTGGAGAGCATCTGGATAAAAATTAAAGGAAAGAGGAACAACAGGGATGTTATTGTGGGAGTCTATTACACACCCCCAACTCAGGCAGAGGAATTAGATGATGCCTTTCTAGAACAGATGACCACATACTCAGAAAGGAGAGATGTAGTAGTGATGGGTGACTTCAACTATCCTGATATTTGCTGGAATTCAAACTCAGCAAAATCCTCAAGGTCTAGCAAATTCCTTACTTGGCTGGAAGACATGTTCATTGTCCAAAAAGTGGAAGAGGCATTTTAAATTTGATTCTAACCAACAAGGATGACCTGGTTAATGGAGTGCAAGTGGTGGTATTTTTAGACGGAAGTGACTATGCTCTCCTGGAATTTGTTATACAGCAGAAAGGAGAAGCCAGGCATAGTCAGACACACATTCTAGACTTTAGGAGAGCTGATTTTAGTAAACTAAGAGAAATACTCTAAGTACTCGACAGTGGAACACACTCCCTAGAAATGTGGCGGAGTCTCCTACCTTAGAGGTCTTTAAGCAGAGCCTGGATGGCCATCTGCTGGGGATGCTTTGATTTGGAGTTCCTGCATGGCAGAGGGTTGGACTGGATGGCCCTTCTGGTCTCTTCCAACTCTATGATTCTATGATTCTACTGGGGGTGAGTCAGACGCACATTCTAGACTTTAGGGGAGCTGATTTTAGTAAACTTAGAGAAATACTGGGGGTGATCCTATGGTCAGGAATACTAAAAGAGAAGGGAGTTCAGGCATTTTCTCAAAAGGGAGATACTGAAAGCACAATATAAAACAGTTCCAATGAGGAAGAAAAATGGGAGATGTTTCAAGAAACCAGGATGGATGACTAAGGAACTTTCAACTGAGCTATGTTTTAAATGGAACCAGTAAAAGAAATGGAAAAATGGGGAAATCACTAAAGTAGAATTCAAACAAATAGCTAGCACATGTAGGGATAAAATCAGAAAAGCTAAAGTGCAGAATGAACTCATGCTTCCACGAGGTTAAGAACAATAAAAGGGGCTGGGGGGGGTGGTTAGGTCTACAGCAAAAGGAAGAAGGAGGAAAGGGTAGGGCCATTGTGTGGAGAAGTTGGCAAAATGCTAACAGGGGACAGAGAAAAGGCAGAATTACTCAACACCTTCTTTGCTTCAGTCTTCTCAGAAAAGGCTCAACTTGAGGATAATGGAGCAGAGGACAGAACAGGAGAATTTCAGCACAGAATAAGGAAAGAAATAGTACAGAAATACCAGGTTAATCTAAATGAATATAAGTCTCTAGGACCAGATAAACTACATCGAAGGGTATTAAAAGAACGGGCAAATGTAATGTTGGAACCATTGGCAATAATCTTGGAAAACTCCTGGAGAACAGGAGAAGTCCCAGCAGAGTGGAGGAGGGCAAACGTTATCCCCATCTTCAAAAAGGGAAAAAAACAGGATCCCAACAATTATCGTCCAGTTAGTCTGATATCAATACCAGGAAAGATTCTAGAGCAGATCATTAAACAGAGAATCTATGAACATCTAGAAGGCCGGGGGGGGGGGAGTTCCAGATTTATTTCATGAGAAAATCAGGGACTTCTGATTCTGAGGATGCAAAGCTTCCATTGCTCTGCCTTTGGCAGGCCTCTGCAATATCCCCCCCCTTGTCTCTCTTCTTCTTTGGCTCCCTCTGCTTTCAAAGTTGCACACACACACACACACAAAAAGAAAACAAACAAAAAAAACCCCCTGAAAACAAAACAAAACAAAAAAACTACCAATATGTGTATATTTCTGCAGAACAATTTTCCAAAATACATTTAGGTATATGAATACTGAGTGAAAACTGCTCAAAATTCTTCTTTGCATCTTATTCTTCCTAACCAGGTTTCCTAAGTGTTGAAAAACCCATTTTTAAGTTGAGCAATCAATAAAGGTGAACATTCTTTGTATCCCTGGGCTACATATATGATCAAAATAATTATCTTAATTGAGTACATAAACTACTTCAATGTATCTGAGTGACAACAAATAAATATATTTTGTATACATAAGATTTCTTATACGCTCGCAGGTTTATTTGGAAAAAAAATTTACAAGTTTATTTAAAAAAACCACATCTATATTAAAAGAAAATAAGAAAGTTCTTATTAAACTTTTCAGTTAATTTTTGAGTAAGAGCAAGATTAATGAAGAAAACCTTTTTTTTCTTCAATGTAATTATGAGACTTTTTCATTAAATTATAATTTTAGAATAACATACTTATTTAAAAACACAAATGGTATTTTGATTAATCCTGTATCAAAAATGACTGAATTCATCACAATTCACAATCAGCTGAAACTGGAGGACTAGATTAAATTGCCTTATATGGGCAATCAGGTGGACCTGACCTTTGGCTTTCTATAAATAGAGATAACCCATTGTATTACATCACAGTTGAATGTGGTGGTTAGCCATTGTTAGGCTTCACAGCTTTTTGTATAAATTCCAGCACTGCAAGCCTCAAGCCTTAAGCTCTGAAAGGCCCATCAAGAACAGGTGGTGCTCCAGTTGCGAAGAGCTTGAAAGACAGAGACCATCTGAAATGGCAAGATTCAAACGCAGCTGGAGTCGGAGCCTCAGTCGTCGCCGTCGTAGGAGGCGACGTGGAGGTAAAGGCGGAAGAAGGAGAAGACGACGCCATGGCAGAAGAAGGAGAGGTGAGGACCTTTTTAAAAAGCTTTTGAAAATGTTACTTTTCATGGAGTAGCTGGTGCTTTCTAATAGGACTTAGACATAATATATGACTATGTGCTTTTGTTTCCTATCTTGTCTAGGCCGTAAACATGGTCACAGGAGGAGAAGGAGAAGCCAGAAAGATTAAACTCCATGGACCCAGGCACACCTCCCTCCTAGCAATGTTGGCTTCTTTACATCATCTGCCAGTCAGAAAAAATGACAACAAACCTTTGAAGAGTAACACCCAAGATGACTTACCTAGAATCAAGGAGGCTGAAACAACTTGAACAATACCACCTGTCAATAAACACTTGACACTTTATTTGATGTCCTGTTTCATTGTGTAAAATTGGGAAGGAAACTGGTAGATAAAAAAGATATGAACATAGCTGAATAATAGCTACGACTTTGGGGGGAGAGACAGTGGGGGGAAAGAAGTAGAATTACCACATGATAAATCCTATACAATTGGGGGGGGGATTACTCTGAAGAAGTTACCATCATTCTATAATCCCATTTTGGGTGTTAGTGCTGTGGAATTTGGACATGAATGCTGGGCAGACTAGAATAGACCCCTTCAAATACCTAAAGGTATACATTTTCTCATATGAGTGTGCATATTTTAGATATTTTGTCAAGGTTTGACTCTTAAACATATTTTTTGTACTTGGAGAGTCATAGCTTCCCCAGTAAAGAAAGTCTAGTTGGCCAACACCTCATAGAACACAAGACAGGAGCTGGGGCTGACACATTATGACATAACTTTAAGCAATTGAAAATAGTTTGTGAGGTACCATAATAATTTAAAATTACTTGAGGAAGAGTCAATGAGGTAGAAAATTAAAATAATATCTGAGGAAGTTGCTATATTAAGCATCAAATTTCATAAAACAGAGGTTCTGGATATTATTTTCATACTGCCTTTTGTCACTACTGCTTTTGAAAGTGTGAAGATGAATTAAAGTAGTGCTAGAACACTTGGAAGAAAAACTAGTTCACATAAAGTCAAGTGCTTGAAAAGTGTTTTTAAAAAAGGTTTTCCATGTAACACTGGCATAAAGGGGGGGGGGGGTTGCCTCTGCTGTATGAGGAAAATTTTGTTTGAACTACTTTCATTGTTACTTACAGATTCTGACCAGTATTCCAAGACTCCTAACTGTGACTTCACTTAATGATATTCCATTGTTCAACACAAAGATGTCATTGTTTTAAAGTGAGAATTCATAATCTTGGAGGTGATAGATTTTAAGGGACAAGAGAAGTTTGAATATACTATCATTAATGTCAATTGTATTCTGTGCAACTAGTGCACCTGTTTGTACAATCAAGCCTTTGTATTCATGGATGGCATGAAAGTTAAAAAAAAATTATCAAAATCTCCCATTTTTTCTTCCTCATTGGAACTGTTTTTACTTGTGCATTCAGTATCTCCCTTTTGAGAAACTCCCTTCCATCTTGAAGTCCCTTCTCTTTTAGTATACCTGACCATGAGATCAACTCCAGTATTTCTCTAAGTCTCGAATGCGTGTCTGACTATGCCTGGCTTCTCCTTTCCACTGTTTAACAAACTCCAGAAGAGCATGGTCACTTCCACCTAAAGATCCCACCACTTGCACCCCATTAACCAGGTCATCCCTGTTGGTTAGAATCAGATCTAAAATGGCTGACACCCTTCTTGCCTCTTCCACCTTTTGGACAATGAATTTGTCTTCCAGGCAAGTAAGGAATTTGCTAGACCTTGAGGATTTGGGTGAGTTTGACTTCCAGCAAATATCCAGAAAATTGAAGTCACCTATTACGACTACATCTCTCCTTTCTGAGTGTGTGGTCATCTGTTCTAGAAAGTCATCATCCAACTCCTCCGTCTGACTTGGGGGTCTGTAGTAGACTCCCACAGGTATTATAGCTTTAACAACTTCTCCTTTTCCATTCTAACAGGAATACCACAATTATGCAGTATTGCAAAGATGGTTGAAAATACCCTAGATTCTTAACACTGTAGGTGAGAACACCCTACACTGCTTGGTGACATGTGACATCTGCATACCCTCAAAATGACAATCCCAATTAATCCTCTGCAATGGGACCTTATAGCATCTTTCAGACTAACTGAAAGAAAGAAACTGGTAACATCAGCCTTTGTAGACTTGAGATGAATGTTTCTAAGAAAGTAGTCTCAAGCCAACGAATACTCATGCTACCAGCTTCTTTCCTTCAATTAATCTGAGAAGTGCTACAAAATCTCTTTGCATGCTCGTTTTCCAGACTAACATGGCTATGTCATTGAATTATTCCTCTGTCGTTCTACTTTTTCAGCAGTTGCATTTAAAATGTCCCAATTTCTTTCTCCACCTCTCACATTCCCCCTTCCTCCCCAGTTTACTTCAATTGCTCCAAACTGAATCCCAGTTTCCATCTATTTCAAAAGTTGCAAGGTATGCACCCTGCAACCTGCAGGAGTTAACATTCTGAGACTGGGAGACTAATAATGACTGTGGTCTCTTTCTCTCCAGGTTTCACTCAAAAATATAACCATGTTAGTCTCTAGGATCAGTATGCAGAGGGATCTTGTAGAACTTTTGAGACTAACTAAAAGGGAAAAAAATTGGCAACATTAGCTTTCGTAGACACAAATGTATCTGAGGAAATAGACTTTAGTCTACAAAAGCTCATGCTGTCACCTTCTTTATGTCAGTTAGTCTCAAAGGTGCTATAAGATCTCTTGCCACCTTGAAGAAGCAGTAACAGCCAGCAAGTAGTTGTCTCAGTATTGTGCAGTAGAACAATTCCCTAAGAAACAAAGCAAAAGTTCTAAGGATGCCAGTATGAACATGAAAGGATGGTGGAGAGAAAAAGAATACCTTTCATGTGAATGTGGGCTCATATTCTCTCTTCCTACCACAGATATAGTCATATATGCAACAGAATATCTAGCCATGCAGTTGTTTTGGCATAGGGTCCCGTTAGACCCTGTAAAGTTGAATAAGTTTTTTCTGGGAAGAGGAGGAAAATTTAAGTAATGCCATTTTACTTTTATTTGACCAACGATTTGTTCTTGCCTTCATTGTCTTGTGATCTGATTGTCTCATAGAATTATAAAAACATTCTGGAGGGCAATGAAAGAGAGACCTACACAGACAAGGTACTGGTGGAAAGAAAAATGGTAATTATGATGCTCAAAATGTTTCAGCAACAGTGAATGCTACAGAAATGAATGAATTCCACCATCCAGTGTTTGTGATGCAACAGCTAAAAAGGCCAATGTGATTTTAGGTTGCATCAATAGAAGTATAGTGTCTAGATCGAGGGAAGTAATAGTGCCACTCTATTCTGCATTGGTCAGGCCCCACCTGGAATACTGTGTCCAGTTCTGGGCACCACAATTCAAAAAGGATGTATAGAAACTGGAATGTGTCCAAAGGTGGGCAACTAAGATGGTGAAGGGTCTGGAAACCATGCCTTATAAGGAAAGACTTAAGGCGCTGTAGATGTTTAGTCTGGAGAAGAGAAGTTTAAGAGGTGATATGATAGCTCTGTTTAAATATTTGAAGGTTTGTCATATTGAGGAGGGAGCAATCTTGTTTTCTGCTGCTCCAGAGACCCAGACCCAGAACAAGGGATGCAAGCTCCAGGAAAAGAGATTCCACCTATTTGCCGCTTCTCCGTGGCCTGCGGAAGCGGTGGATTGGGGCCGCAAAGGCTGCTGGTGAGGCAGCCCAGGCCCCAGTCTGACACTTCTCTGGGCAGCTACAGACCGCCCCTTCTGGGCAGTCTGTAAAGCCCCTTTGTTAAGCTTTGCTGTTTGTAGTCATAATGAAACATTACTTGTGACTACACTGGGCCAAAACAGATGGGCTGATAAAGTTGGCTGCAGCCACTCTGGCACCGATGGCACCAAGGCTTTGACAACCACACACCTGTGGCTCTGATTTGGGTCACTGCCATGGTTTTGAATTGGGCCAGCAAAAGGAGTGGATCTTGTTTCTCCCTGCTCCTTTTGCAGCCAGCTTTGGGCTATGTTAACTGACTTAACACAGATTCCGGGGTATGCGTCAATTCAAAATCAGCTAAAACTAGAGGACTAGATTAACTTGCCTTATATGGGCAATAAGATTGAATTGACCTTTGGCTTGGTATAAATAGACGTAACCCATTGTATTACATCACAATTGAATGTGGTGTGGTTGGCCGTTGTTAGATTTACAGCTTTTTATATAAATTCCAGCACTGCAAACCTCAAGCCTTCAGCTCTGAAAGGCCCATCAAGAACAGGTGGTGCTCCAGTTGCAAAGAGTTTGAAAGACAGGGACACCATCTGAAATGGAAAAAGGATGGATGACTAAGGAACTTTCAACTGAGCTAGGTTTTAAATGGAGCCAGTATAAGAAATGGAAAAATGGGGAAATCACTAAAGTAGAATTCAAACAAATAGCTAGCACATGTAGGGATAAAATCAGAAAAGCTAAAGTGAAGAATGAACTCATGCTTACATGATGTTAAGAACAATAAAAGGAACTGGGGGGGGGGGCGGTTAGGTCTACAGCAAAAGGAAGAAGGAGGAAAGGGTAGGGCCATTGTGTGGAGAAGTTGGCAAAATGCTAACAGGGGACAGAGAAAAGGCAGAATTACTCAACACCTTCTTTGCTTCAGTCTTCTCAGAAAAGGCTCAACTTGAGGATAATGGAGCAGAGGACAGAACAGGAGAATTTCAGCACAGAATAAGGAAAGAAATAGTACAGAAATACCAGGTTAATCTAAATGAATATAAGTCTCTAGGACCAGATAAACTACATCGAAGGGTATTAAAAGAACGGGCAAATGTAATGTTGGAACCATTGGCAATAATCTTGGAAAACTCCTGGAGAACAGGAGAAGTCCCAGCAGAGTGGAGGAGGGCAAACGTTATCCCCATCTTCAAAAAGGGAAAAAAACAGGATCCCAACAATTATCGTCCAGTTAGTCTGATATCAATACCAGGAAAGATTCTAGAGCAGATCATTAAACAGAGAATCTATGAACATCTAGAAGGCCGGGGGGGGGGGGGGAGTTCCAGATTTATTTCATGAGAAAATCAGGGACTTCTGATTCTGAGGATGCAAAGCTTCCATTGCTCTGCCTTTGGCAGGCCTCTGCAATATCCCCCCCCTTGTCTCTCTTCTTCTTTGGCTCCCTCTGCTTTCAAAGTTGCACACACACACACACACAAAAAGAAAACAAACAAAAAAAACCCCCTGAAAACAAAACAAAACAAAAAAACTACCAATATGTGTATATTTCTGCAGAACAATTTTCCAAAATACATTTAGGTATATGAATACTGAGTGAAAACTGCTCAAAATTCTTCTTTGCATCTTATTCTTCCTAACCAGGTTTCCTAAGTGTTGAAAAACCCATTTTTAAGTTGAGCAATCAATAAAGGTGAACATTCTTTGTATCCCTGGGCTACATATATGATCAAAATAATTATCTTAATTGAGTACATAAACTACTTCAATGTATCTGAGTGACAACAAATAAATATATTTTGTATACATAAGATTTCTTATACGCTCGCAGGTTTATTTGGAAAAAAAATTTACAAGTTTATTTAAAAAAACCACATCTATATTAAAAGAAAATAAGAAAGTTCTTATTAAACTTTTCAGTTAATTTTTGAGTAAGAGCAAGATTAATGAAGAAAACCTTTTTTTTCTTCAATGTAATTATGAGACTTTTTCATTAAATTATAATTTTAGAATAACATACTTATTTAAAAACACAAATGGTATTTTGATTAATCCTGTATCAAAAATGACTGAATTCATCACAATTCACAATCAGCTGAAACTGGAGGACTAGATTAAATTGCCTTATATGGGCAATCAGGTGGACCTGACCTTTGGCTTTCTATAAATAGAGATAACCCATTGTATTACATCACAGTTGAATGTGGTGGTTAGCCATTGTTAGGCTTCACAGCTTTTTGTATAAATTCCAGCACTGCAAGCCTCAAGCCTTAAGCTCTGAAAGGCCCATCAAGAACAGGTGGTGCTCCAGTTGCGAAGAGCTTGAAAGACAGAGACCATCTGAAATGGCAAGATTCAAACGCAGCTGGAGTCGGAGCCTCAGTCGTCGCCGTCGTAGGAGGCGACGTGGAGGTAAAGGCGGAAGAAGGAGAAGACGACGCCATGGCAGAAGAAGGAGAGGTGAGGACCTTTTTAAAAAGCTTTTGAAAATGTTACTTTTCATGGAGTAGCTGGTGCTTTCTAATAGGACTTAGACATAATATATGACTATGTGCTTTTGTTTCCTATCTTGTCTAGGCCGTAAACATGGTCACAGGAGGAGAAGGAGAAGCCAGAAAGATTAAACTCCATGGACCCAGGCACACCTCCCTCCTAGCAATGTTGGCTTCTGTACATCATCTGCCAGTCAGAAAAAATGACAACAAACCTTCTGAAGAGTAACACCCAAGATGACTTACCTAGAATCAAGGAGGCTGAAACAACTTGAACAATACCACCTGTCAATAAACACTTGACACTTTATTTGATGTCCTGTTTCATTGTGTAAAATTGGGAAGGAAACTGGTAGATAAAAAAGATATGAACATAGCTGAATAATAGCTATGACTTTGGGGGGAGAGACAGTGGGGGGAAAGAAGTAGAATTACCACATGATAAATCCTATACAATTGGGGGGGGGGATTACTCTGAAGAAGTTACCATCATTCTATAATCCCATTTTGGGTGTTAGTGCTGTGGAATTTGGACATGAATGCTGGGCAGACTAGAATAGACCCCTTCAAATACCTAAAGGTATACATTTTCTCATATGAGTGTGCATATTTTAGATATTTTGTCAAGGTTTGACTCTTAAACATATTTTTTGTACTTGGAGAGTCATGGCTTTCCCAGTAAAGAAAGTCTAGTTGGCCAACACCTCATAGAACACAAGACAGGAGCTGGGGCTGACACATTATGACATAACTTTAAGCAATTGAAAATAGTTTGTGAGGTACCATAATTTAAAATTATTTGAGGAAGAGTCAATGAGGTAGAAAATTAAAATAATATCTGAGGAAGTTGCTATAATAAGCATCAAATCTCATAAAACAGAGGTTCTGAATATTATTTTCATACTGCCTTTTGTCACTACTGCTTTTGAAAGTGTGAAGATGAATTAAAGTAGTGCTAGAACACTTGGAAGAAAAACTAGTTCATATAAAGTCAAGTGCTTGAAAAGTGTTTTTAAAAAAGGTTTTCCATGTAACACTGGCATAAAGGGGGGGGGGTTGCCTCTGCTGTATGAGGAAATTTTGTTTGAACTACTTTCATTGTTACTTATAGATTCTGACCAGTATTCCAAGACTCCTAACTGTGACTTCTCAGTGGCCTGCGGAAGCGGTGGATTGGGGCCGCAAAGGCTGCTGGTGAGGCAGCCCAGGCCCCAGTCTGACGCTTCTCTGGGCATCTACAGACCGCCCCTTCTGGGCAGTCTGTAAAGCCCCTTTGTTAAGCTTTGCTGTTTGTAGTCATGATGAAACATTACTTGCGACTACACTGGGCCAAAACAGAGGGGCCTATAAAGTTGGCTGCAGCCACTCTGGCACCGATGGCACCGAGGCCTTGACAACCACACATGTGACCCTGATTTGGGTCACTGCCATGGTTTTAAATTGGGCCAGCAAAAGGTGTGGATCTTGTTTCTCCCTGCTCCTTCTGCATCCAGCTTTGGGCTGTTTTGGCTGCCTTAACACAGCTTCCGGGTTGTGCATCATCTGCATGACACAACTCAGGATTGGCCTGAAGATGGCACTTTTTGCCCATCTGTTTAAGGTCCTTGTTAAGCTTTGCAGTTTGCAGTCATAAGGAAAAGTTACTTCTGACTTCACTGTTACTGTGCAATGTGATACTATCTAGATGAAAAAGACAAAGATGACTCTCATTTTCAGGTGAAACAGTCATGTGGCTCCTAGGATCAGATAGAATAATGGCTGAGAATCTACATCAGTAAAGATAGCATAAGACCTCTGCAGGCATAAATACAGTACAGCTCACCCATTACCACCTGCAACTTTTGCTGTAATAAGCCCTCCTCCACATCTGTTCAGTTGCCAATGGAGCAATGGGGGTGGGTGGCGTGGGGAGGAGTGGGGAGGGGAGAAGCACAGGAGAAATGTCTTCCTATATTCCCATAACCACATATAGACCATTGATGACATCGTCAGTGTCTTCCTAAGGTCTTGATGGATTATGCAATTATTTTGCATCAGTCTATGGGAAAATAGTGAGACACTCATCTGATCTCTCCCTAACTCTACAAGCACCTAAACAGTTGTAGGTGGGGGAAGTATCATAGCCAAATAGCAAATCCACATGGGAAAGAGCTTGGCCATTGTAGAGGAAGGAACAGAATAATAACCTTCACAATGTCCCCCCCCCCCCACACACACACACAAAGATATACAGAGGTTATATTGGACAAGATGCCATTCAGTGCGATGGTGAAGAGAGATCTTTTCCGAATATTTCAAATTTAAAAAGAAAATAATAACGAGAGTCAGTCCTAGACCAATTGGCATCATGGGAAAGTAGCATCCTGAACATTCCCTCCCATTTGTTCAACTTGTTGAACATTATTCCAAAACTTTCATGACTTTGATGCATGATTTGCATGATTTATCCCTGTCAAAATAAGACACTACATTTGCATGGATGGAACTGATCATAATCACTCACAATCACTCACATGCATTGTTTTTTGAATGGGCCCTGATGTAAATTTTCCCATGTGTAATTTCCTTTTTTAAAAAATAAAATATGTGAGCACAATGAGACTAACTGTAGAAGAGACAATAAAGCATGTTGCCTTATTATTTTTAGTTCAGTTATTGCATAGTTGAAAGCTGAATAGATGTCCTGTAAAAGCTGGGCAATCACCTGGGTCATTTGCCTCTAGTTCTGGCCCAGATAATACTCTTCTCATAACAAAAGGAAACTCATATTTAAACATTTCCCCAGATCACAGTTTGCTTGCTCTTTGATGGAATGTAATCCAAAGCACAGTTACCTGGAAAACAGTAAAATCCATAGGACAGAAGTCCTATGAAGGTTTTAAGGTAGGGGTGGGCAACTGCATAGGGGTAAGAGGCAATAACTTCCCATTCACCCCACCCCACCCCCATTGTCTGAATTCTGCTCTCAGAAACCCCAAATAACTCCATGTTCCATCAATCTCTATTATTATTATTATTATTATTATTAAGCTTTATTTATGTAGCACTTTAGATTTACACAGCGCTGTGCATAGAATCAGTTAAAATAGATGATTCCCTGCCCTCGGGCTCACAATCTAGAAAGACATGACACCAGAAGAGAAGGGAATGGTGGTGGGGAAAGGGATCAAGTCCAGTGGTTCTTCACTTGGCATTGTGTCACTACACGAAAAATCACAATTTTTAGAAGAAAATTGAAAAAAAGTAGTATGTGGGGGGTAGGAATATTTTTGTGTTTGAGAGCCTTTTAAAAAAGGTGATGTGATTTAAGGGCAAAAAATGTTCCTAAACCACACCACCTTTTTTTTTTTAAAGGGGGGGGATTGGAAGGCTTTGGGACCTTATGGGGGGTTTCATGAGTTGTAAAAGTAGGGGCCAGGAGATACATTGGGACCCATGGTGTACACCATCCCCACCCTCGAATTAAGGAAGCATGGTTATTCAAAATGCAAGGGTGGAGCACATCTCTCATTGCGTGGATGGATCTGATGATAGTCACTCACAATCATTCACAGACATTGTTTGTTGTTGTTGTTTTATTTGCTTATAACACACTTTTCTCCCAGTATTGGGACTCAAGGAGACGAACAGCAAATTTAACAATACAATTTAAAAACAATATAACAACATTAAAATGTATAAATATAAAAATTTAAAAGCAATTAAACAATTTAAAAAATTAACACAGTTATGAATTAAAATGTAACATGATAAATATATAAACCTTAAAATTTAAATCACTGAACATTTAAATCCCAGCCCTTGTCAGTTTGAAAAGGCCTGAGAGCACAAGAATGTCTTTATCTGCCGTTAAAAGGACTGCAGGGATGGCACCACTCTGGCGTCTCTAGGGAGGGAGTTCCAGAGACTGGAAGCAGCCACTGGGAAGGCCCTCTCTCCTGTTCCCACCAAATGAGCCTGAGAGGGTGGTGAGACAGAGAAAAGGACTGATCCAGATGATCTCAACACTCTAGTGGGCTCCTAAAGGGAGATACAGTCCTTCAAATAACTTGGACCCAAGCTGTATTGTTGAATGGGCCCTGATGTAAATCATGGTATGTATGTTGGTGGTAACCCTAGACAGGACAGCCTCCTCCTTCCATGGAGGGCCTTGATATGATATGAACACTGCAAAAATCAGGGTTCCATATAGCAGGGAGAACCTCCATGGGTAGCAAAGAGTTTCAGTTTCAGACCCTCCATCCATAGAAGGTGATGAAACTGGTCATGCAGGGGTCCAGGTAATCATGTTCTTAATTTTCAGAAGTTAAGTTGACACATTCCCCTAACATCTCAATAGGGCTACACTGTGGGTAGACATATTTAAGGAAATAAAGTGCCACATTTTTCAATATGTAAAAAGGTGTGCTTGCATATCTGGCTTGATTATGCCATTGTTCTGTCACTTAGAACACATTTTCATGAACACTAAAATATTTTAGCTGAAGCCAAGAGTTTTATCTTCAACTTCTTGGTGATCTATCCTGTTTAAACAGGAATTAGGCCAGCCTAGGAACAATCTTGACTTTGCAGTTCAGGAGCAAGAAAATGCACTGTAGATGTTAATTATTCTGTCCCAATTTCTATATTATTTTCAATTCCCATTGTGTATCTGAATACTGACAGAGGAAATTAAGCACTGCAATAAAGAGCATTTGCCTTCATGGGGAGCAGCTGAAAAGAACAGAACAAACTTCTTTAATTTTCTTTGAGTCAGTGCTAGATTTTCCAGGGGACAAAGCAGGTAGCTGATGAGTAAATGATGGCATAGGAGATGTCAAATGAAATTTCATGTCTTTAATCACCAGAAATTGCAGGATCCTGAACTTGTAATCATTATTGTGAATGCTACCTCATTCCTTCATTTTTGGCTTTACAGAATAAAATTGGTGTAGTTTTCTTCTGAATTATGGTAATTCTTTTTCTTCATCTTCTGCCAGGTTCTCGTAAGGCATTGCTTTCTTTTCTTTCAATATTCTAGGGTAAAGTACTCTTCCATAATTTACCTTCATTATAATGCTTCTTTTAAAGGGAAATCAATATCTTTGATGAGTAGTCATGCACAACTTTCCTTTTCCTAAGCATTCCTTCAGAAGACATATGGGTGGAGACCAGGCTGTCTGGAACTTGTTTTGTTTGTTTTTACATGTTTCATAAGATTCAGTTCCCCAAGGATTTTGGGGTTTTGTTTTCTTTGCTGAATTTCCTCCCAGATATCGAGTTCTTAATCATCTTTAGTTATGTCCAATCATATTGGACTGCCAATATCTGTTAGCAGAACTCACCTCTGCTTGATTTCAGGGCCCCCTGTTCCCCCTTAGCCTCCCACACTACAGTTTAAATAATAATAAGAGTCCCTAACCATCAAGAATTCTTAGGAAGGGTGCTCCAAGGTAGTGCTGGGGATGAAGGGGGCAGATAAAAACACCTTCCAAGAATTCCACTTTGCCAGAAGAACATACGTTCTCAACCTTATCAGTGAAAATGGGAACTATATCCTCTCAGGTCGGTATCACACCATATTGTTAAAGTACTGTTATTCCACTTTAACTGCTATGTCTGCTCCTATGCAATTCTGGTTTGTAATTTAGTGCAGCGTGGCGTGCACCTGACATCATGGCATCACTGGAGGGCACCCCAATTGCTTGTTCAGAGGGGTGGGTTATAAATAAAAATTATTATTATTATTATTATTATTATTATTATTATTTCTGCAGTGCTGAAAGGAGCTCTGAAATGGAGCTCCTTTTCAAAAAGCGCTTTGTTCCCATGTCATCCAGATTGCCGTGGGAACAAAGCCAGGGAGAAAGGGGCCAGGAGTCCCCTTTCTCCCTTGCCTCCGCCCTGTCGTGCTGTCCTTGCAGCATGAAGCCACAAGGTCAGCACTTTCCAGGCTGCAGAGAAGGGGCGTTTTGCCCCTTTTTTGTGGCCTGGATAAGTGGTGGATTGGGGTCTCTGGGGCTTCCAGTGAGGCTGCTTTGGCCCCAATCCACCACTCAAAGGGGCGGCTACAGACCGCCCCTTTTGGGCAGTCTGTAAAGGCCCAAAGGTGCTACAAGATCTCTTTACCTACATCACTATAACAATATAGTGTGATGCCATCCTAAGAAGTCTCGTTTCAGGTAATATAAAAGCTATATCTCTGGAGTACAGATGTGAAGAAATTTTGCCTTTGACTTGAGACTTGCCATCCGGACACAGCAGGTCAGCATCCTGAGAATGCTCCAAAACCCTCAAGAGACCTCACCTCCATCATGCCTCCTTCCCCGCATAATGTTGTTGCTGCAATTTCTGCAAAATATACTTTTCACAGAACTCCTATCTCACCTGCATACATCCAATGTCTGTTTCCTATAGGAAGCTAAGTGACCACATACAAGCACAAAGAAAACTCAACAAACAGTGAAGATTAACTGGTCACAAAGACACAAACAATGCACCCAGTGTTACTAGGATTACCAGTCTAGGCAACAAAGCAATAGTTAGCACACACTTCCATTATGCCTGCTTCTCAGAAAACCACCAAAAACAGTCTCAAAAAATGAACTGCAATGAGTCACTAGGCAGACCTGAATTCCCAATAGCTAATCCTGGTTCAGACTGTAGGGGAGTGTCTGCTGTGGGAGGAGAGGCTATGAAGGGTCGGTGTCAGTGAGGGAAGTGACAGTCAGAGTCTGGGGAGATTATCACACTGAGGGTAAGGATGGGAGCAAAGTGGATTGCTTCCGTCCCTATTCCATCACATTCGTCCCATCAGTGAAGTGTAATGGACCTGTCATTTGGTATTACCATTAATACCAAATGACGGTTCCATTACAGTATGAAGCAGTTTATGAATGAAGCTACTATTGCTATTGCTAAAAAGGTTGCCTCGAAGCATTGGCACCTGCTCTGAGCACTACCAAAAACAACAACTTCAAGAGAGATCTGTATTGTTTCACTTGCCATGTAAGAATGAACCATGTCAGGATTTACTGACATGGTTCATTTTTACATGGCAAGTAAGAATGGCATAGAGTTTGATCTCTGGTCACTCACTTGGTTGTTGTTGTTGTTGTTGTGTGCCTTCAAGTTGTTTCCGAGTTATGGCAATACAAAGATAAACCTATCATGGAGTTTTCTTGGCAAGTTTCTTCAGAAGGGGTTTCCAATTTCCATCTTCTGAGGCTAAGAGAGTGTGACTTGCCCAAGGTCACCCAGTAGGGTTAGATGGCCAAACCTGAATTTGAACTCTGGTCTTCAGAGTCACAGTCCACCACCCAACCTGCTACACTGGTTACTCAGGCACTCAAGTAAATGAGCACCAGAATCACAGAGTTTGAAGGCTACTCATGGGACATTGAGTCCAGCCTCCACTCAGTGCAGGAAATCCAGCTACAGCATTGCCAGCAGGAAGCTATATGTCCGTACTCTTTTTGAAAATGAAAAAGAGATCTCTCTATATAATTGATTCCACTGCTTGAACAGCTCTTACATTCAATAAGTTCCTTCTAACACTCAATGGAAATCTACCCTCCTGTAACTTAAAACCATTAGACCTTTTCCTACCCTTTGGGACAGGAGAGAAGGAACCTTTACCATCATTTCTGCAAGAAGCCATTATTTATATAAAGAGAGCAGACATGACACACCCTAGCTTTCTCTAGAATATGAAAATGAACCCACATTTGTGAAAATCCCCTGCATCAAATGAGTGGTTTTAGAAGTCCTGGACTGAAAAGATCTCTAGGTTTTTCTTAACCCTGCTAATTATGGTCTTTAACTGGACATTTCAAGGAATGTGTTTTACACTTTCTACTTTTTAAGTATAAAAAAAACTAATATATGACATGTGACTTTAATTTACAACTGTTTTTGTGGAAGTATAATTATGCATCCTGATATTCTATTCCCCAAAACCTTTTGCAACATTGAAGATTCATTTTTATGCATGCTATGTAATGATGTTTTACAGATTTTACTTGCTTTCTTTTATAAAGACTCTTGTCAGCATGTCCAATCTGAATTCATTTGATAGACCTGCAGTAATTCTTATGAAAGATGAGGAGGATCCATTAATTTATTTCCAAGGGCTGTCTTTCTAATGATATATCCAAGTACTTATTAGCAGTCTCTATTGAGATAAACAGGGCAAAGAAATATGATGGCTAAATGAAGAGAAAAGCTCCATTAGCTTTATTATTATTAACTTGCAAAAATCAGACATTTTGTCTCTTTTGACAAGAAGTGTGATTCACCTGCTGAGCTACATGCTGGGTCTAGGCCTTTGTACAAGAAAAAACAATCAGGCAGATGTATAATAATTTTGACTCTATTGAATCTTCATCAGAAGAGAAAGTACTGACAGGAGTTCAAATAATGTGTTCAACTTTTCAATACTTGTATGGATGAACAGGGTAAAAGGAAGAAAATCCTGGCCAGAATTGTAATGGCCAAAGAAGATACACAGAAATGTCCAAAACAAAATTTAGGAGAGAAACGTTTTCTAAATAAACACCCATAACCAGGCAACATCTTTATTAGAACCAAAAAAAATGGTGCAAAAATGAGCAAGCATTCATGTCCACCGATAGTATTTATTATGAGAAGAAAAATAGAAGATTGGGGCAGGTAGGCCATGCAAGATGGCTTAATTTGAAGCTGTTGTCTTAACTTGTGAAGAGCTTGTTGTGATTTGGCCCACAAAAAGAGAACTAAAAGCACTTGAGAGTACATTATTGTAAATAAATGCCATGATACACTCACTTGGATACACTCACTTGGACACTTGGATCCATTCTGAATTAGATGATGTATTTGTTACAGATTCTATGGATGTAATTTGGGCTCCTGGTTATATAAGGATAATGGAGACTTTTAAAGCCTTCCCTGACCTCCACAATATTAGATAATTCCAATATTCCATGCTTATTACAAAGTGTTGGAATGTGTGGTAGAGTCTCACATCCAGGGATTCCTGGATAACGCAAATGGGATTTGAAGGTACAATTTTTTGGAGGCTCTGGTCCTTCCTGTAGCACCTACCTCCTCAGATGCATTTTAGTAAAGTTTTGTACTAAAACAGACTAACAACAACCTCTTTGAAAACTGATAAAATATTGAATGGGGCTGTGCAGTTAAAGTGGGAATGTACAAGACACAGAGGCAGGTAGATTTGTTTTCCTCTATTTGACATGTTCTATCATATGAAGAACTGAACAACCCCAGAGTTTCTTGTCCACTGGAATGAAAGAGGAAATGGCAAAAGGAAGCACCATGGCAATGGCAAAAAGGGCTGTTGCTTCTTCTAGTAGGGTTTTCAGGCCCCTGAGTAAATGTCCTATTTGTTCATAGTGACACTTTTAGTGCAGCTTTAGACAATATCATCTGTACATGAGAGCACATATTCAAAGGAACCTATACCATTGTTTTAATTTCTGTCCAGTCCAAAAATATGCAACATAGGGTGGGGAGAACAGAAAGATTCTTCTAAGTATCTGTTTTACAAATAGACATTTACACAACACTGCTAATGTGAAAGTACTCCACATATAGTAATACTGAAGTGAGCTGAACAGCCCTTATCCCATTTTCTTTCTACTTATTAGTTGCTTTTATATTCTGTTTTCTCTTTCAGTGACAGCAAGGTGGCTACACATCTCTCATCCCCCCGATAATGTTATCCTCAAACTGACCCTGAGAAGTATGAGGGTGTGAGAAAGTGCAACTGTACAAATGTCACTCAAAAGAGTCTTGAACTTGGATTCCTTAAGTCTTAGCTCAAAACTCTAACCACTACATTGTCTTAAAAGCCCATGTTATTCCTGTGACTTCGAGTGCTGATAGCAGAGATTTGCCAAAGTTTATATGTATAAGTAGTTCATATCCATTCACAAAACAGAGTACAAAAACAAGACCGGGAATGGGAGATAATGTTATCCATTCACTAAAGACTGATGTATTTTCATATCTGAGATGAAATGAACGTTAGATTTTTAAAAATTATTCAGTGTGAAAGGAACTGAAACTGACAGATTGGCTCATCTAGGATCTAGGTCTGGATGTGAATTTCCATGTAATCCATCATGTTTTTGGTGCTGCATTAGCTTTACCACCTCTTTATTTTTACCAGAGATACTCCTCATCTTTCATACCTATATGTCAGGCAGGTACAACAGTGTCCTTTTGATGTTGAAATAGAATTAGGCCAGTGTACATTGAAGATACTTTTGTTTTGATTTATTTTTGAAGAATTTAGCAAAATTATGCATGGTTCTTCATAACTGGATGGAAAAAGTTTGATGTTTAAAAAAATTCAGTTGGGGGAGGAAGAGAAACTAACAAAGGCTGCATCCACATGGCAGAAATAATCCAGTTTGACACCACTTGAACTACCATGGCTTCACTCTGGTGCCACAACAAACTACCATTCCCAGAATTCCATAGCATAGAGCCATGGCAGTGAAAGCAGTGTCAAACCAGGTTATATCTGCCATGCAGATGCAGCCAGAGTCTTGCATCCTTGAAACAATACCAAGGGCCTGTCTGTTCTGACATCCCTGGAAGCAGCCCGTGTGATGTTTCTGGAATGCCCATAAGCAGGGTCTGAAGGAGACATATTTTCCCCATTTTTATTCCATAGTATCTGGCACTCAGATTTAAACAGCACAGCTCCTGAGACAGATTCTTGGGGGTATCTGTCCTACTTCCCTTCATTATGAAAACTGTTTATTCTGCCCTCTGCTTCCTGTCACACTAAGACAGCTCCCATTCACTGAAATAGACCAGCTTGCTGAACCTTGAATGAACCACATGTAAGCTGCAAAGAAATCACTCTCTGACAAAGGGATTTTTGCTGGGGAATTATCTTTCAGGAAAAAATAGAGCTGAAACATGCAATCTGACCAGATTCACCTCAGGCAGGTGGAGAGGATTTTATTTTATTTTTTGGATTTCTTATCGAATGTGATATGAATCAAATGGAATATGTGCAGCTGAAGGGGTGACATAAGTCCTTATGGGAGAATTATGTCTTCCCTTGTCACAGTACAGCATAAGGATTTTCTCTACCATTTTGCCTTCCTTTTAATAATAATAATAATAATAATAATAATAATAATAATAAAATTTATTTATATATCCGGCCTTTCCGTCAGATCAAGGCGGGATTACAACAAATGAAATACATGTACAATTCATAATTAATAAAATTAACCTAATATAACAACATATGCATATGCTGCAATATCAACAGGTCAAACAACTGCAACTAAAACTACAAATCCCTAAGTCCTCCACGGGGGAATAAGATGTTCGGTATTAGCGCTGCTGGGGAGGGAGTCCAGTAGCTGGCATCCATGGAGTGCCGCTCCCACCGGTGGTCCGCCTTCCCAAAGTCCTTTGCGGGGTGAAAAAGATGTTCCGGTGCCAGCGCTGTTGTTGGGGGGGGGGGTGGAGAAGTCCGGTAGGCCAGCTCCATAGAGTGCTGCTCCCACCGGCAACCCCCCTCCAGAGTTCTCCATAAGGGCAAGAGATGTTCAGGCGCTGGAGCTGTTGTTGGGGGGAAAGAGGAAGTCCAGTAGGTCAGGTTTTAATGAAGATGCCGCTTCCATTGGTGCCCCACCCCCAGAGTCCTCCGTGCGCCCAGGTGTTCCGGTACTGGTGTTGGTGATCCTCCGTGGTGCGGGTAATGCTGGTGCAGGGGCGAGGAAAAACCGGCAGGCCGGCTTTTAACAGGGCCCGCTCCCACTGGCACCCTGCCTCCTCCAGGTCGTCCACTGGCGGTGGTTGTTGTTCCGGCACTGGCGCAGGAGCAAGGAGTAACCGGCAGGCTGGCTTTTAACAGGGGCCGCTCCCACCGGCACCCCGCTTCCTCCAGGTCCTCCGCTGGTGGTGGTTGTTGTTCCGGCGCTGGCGCAGGGGCAAGGAGTAACCAGCAGGCTGGCTTTTAACAGGGGCCGCTCCCACCGGCACCCCACCTCCTCCAGGTCCTCCGCTGGCGGTGGTTATTGTTCTGGCGCTGGCGCAGGGCAAGGAGTAACCAGCAGGCCGGCTTTTAACAGGGGGCACTCCCACTGGCCCCTGTTACATAAGGAAAGGAAAAAAAATAAGGCAGAATGAGGTTACCAAAGTCACAGACCACCAGAAGACTCTGGCGAGTCTAAACATAACACTTGGATGAGTTCTTTACACATTGCAAGTGTGTATATTTCAGAGGAAGGTAACTGGCAAAACCACTACTGAGTATTCCTTGCCATGAATTCCACTGGGTCACCATAAGTGACAGGTAATTTGAAGGGGTTTGTGTGTGTGTGTGTGCATGCATGCTTGCACACACACATATGCATATATACCATGAGGAGGGTGGGATGTTAAATCTTCTATTTTCCAGCTGAGAAATTTCACAATAGATTGGTAGGCTAGCCTGTTCACATATGAAGTACAAGATTTGCATTAAGTTCTTATGAGGGATGGGGAAAATTATATTTCTGCCAAAGCTGCTTGTATGGTAGCCAGAAGAACTAATCTTCTGGGGACAATCTGTCTCTCTTTTCTTCTCTTGTTTGTCAAACAACAGGCATGGAGAAAGAACTAAAAGGAATATTAGTGTGCCCAAGCAGTGACCTTCTTCATTAAGGGAAGACAACATGGAAATAGGAAGCAAACATATCATTTGAATCAATATTTTTTCAAGATGGTTATTAAAAAACCCCCACAAAAAAGCCAACAATTAGTATCCCTAACCATTTGACAAGTGGAAAAAAGATTCCACATATCACAAACAAGTCAGATAATTAGTATTAAGATACTAAGTACTGTACAATGTTTTTATCTGGTCTCAGTAACAAAGCTTTGAGAAGTGGGCAAGGAGACAGGTGACTTAAGAGCTTGACTCCATAAGTCGGAAATGACATGAAGGCACACATCTATATCTATATCTATATCATCTATTCCTATATCTATATATCTTTAGTTTATTTTAAAACCACATTGAAACACATAAGTAAACAAATGAACAAAATTAAATACAATAACAAAAAAGAAACATAATGTAGACATTAATAACATAAAAGACATAAAACAAAACTTTCTATTCTGTCAGTTCTTATGTCGTGTAATACCGCAGTGGCTTTTATCAATCCATCCATTCATAACGTAGGATTCATTTTATTTTTACATATTAATAAATCTTCAGAAAGCTCACAGATTGAAACCTGCAGTTTTAAACTCAAGCATTTATTAAGGAGGGAGTGAAAGGAGAGGCCGAGCAACACCATCGGACCTGGCCTCAAGTTGAAGAGCCCTCCTTCCTGACAACATCATCTGGCCAAGGAGGGAGTGAAAGGGCAGGCCAAAATCCATCGGGCCTGTCCTAGATTAATAAGCCGAGCCCTCCCTCCAGTCCATCTGCCTTGGTCCAGGCCTCAGAGGGAGAGAAGAACTGCTGGACCTGATCCCCTTCCCCAACACCATTCCCTTCTCCTTTTGTGTCGTGTCTTTTTAGATTGTAAGCCTGAGGGCAGGGAACCATCTAATTAAAAATAATAATTGTAAGCTGCTCTGATAGCCTTTAGGGCTGAAGACTGGGGTATAAAGAAATGATTATTATTATTAAATATTATTATTATTATTAAAGTCTTAATATTCTCTGCAAGTCTGTGAATGTGAGTTTCTTGGAGATGAGAAGACTTGGTGAAGGGATGCTGTTGCAGCAAGCCTCTCTGAGGAGCTGGCACTCCTAGTCGATCCATATGGTCTGAGCAGATGTTTACAGCACAGACATTCCAGTTTTACAAGGTACCATGCCATCATGGGACTTGCCTGAGATTTTGGGCAGAATCTTGTGATGTCTTGCACCCAAGTCTTGTGAAGCTTGGAATGTGATTTCGGGTCCATATAAAGGTCCGCACACATGGCTGCTGTTCTGAATGAAGAAAAGGATTAAGAGAATGTCTTAAGAGAAAATCTTAAACTCCTAAGAATTTTTTTTTAAAAAAGTATGCTTGGTCTTGGAAATTTGCACATTTACAAAGTCCAGGATGCTTTGTAGAGAAATAAAATGTACAGAGCACCATGCATGCATTTTTTAAAATAAAAAATGCAAATATATAAAGATGTGTACAACTGAAAAGGACACATAAATATGGTTTAGTAAGTGGGGAAAATGTCAATAAAATGTGCACCTGAAAATGCATACAAGAACATGTACACATTTTTAAAGAAATGTGTCAAGGGGAATATATGCAAGTTCCCTTACCCCCCCCCCCAAAAAAAGGTGGGGGGGAGGCCTTGCAACTTGAAGTGAACAAATTGTGTGAACAAGAATGCATGTAGAATTTGAAAAACAAAACAGTGCAATGAAGAATGGGAGATGTTTAGATCCCTGGCTGTAACAAATGAATATAACTATCCCTGTGGAAGAATCTTGTGGTGTTAATCAGAGTGTATCAGTCTAACTTAATGGAATGAAAGACCATGAAACATAAACACAATGACTGAAGTTATGAATTAAAAATATATTGTGTATGCAGATTGACACTCTGATTGTTAACTACACTCCACCCACCACTGCTTTTCAAGCTACATGAATTGGGCCAATAATAACCATGACAAATTAGTATTCACATATTTGTGCCACAGAGACTCTAATGTCTGAACTAATTGCTGTGTAATTTAGGGATGTTAATGAGCACACAATAATTATTGGCTCGGCTGAATGCTTTGTTACAGTGTTGATGTCAGTGAGGTAGGACTTGGAAGCTCCTATAGAATGAAAAGTACAACCTACTCAGATATTTACAACTCTTCAGTGGGGTTTCTGTGGAAGTAGTACCTGGTATCAAATTGCATCATGACAAATATACAGAACCCATTTTCTGATTAGTGACTCTTGACTGAAAGTAGAAATGTAAAGCTTTCCCTGTTGTGCAAAAAAAAGAAGAAACCAACATATAGGCAAGAGCTACTATCAAGCTAATGAGCAAATTTTTGCCAAGCACACTTTTGATATTATCTTTCATTCTCTTTTTCCCCTCTCACAGTAGCATTGTGAAGATCAAGGGCAATTTCAACTGAACAAAAGTGGTGGAGATGTCAATATGTTTCCTGATTATTAGGAACAGTTACTAAACACTTCAGTTATTAAAGATCTTCAGATATTTGATATGGATTATTGTGAATTAATGGCTTGGTCACACAGATGTTTGAGAATACTCAGACATCAAAGCTGGGGAAATGTTTTCATGAGGGAGGCCAAATTCTTTCTAGGGCCAATTCAATGGGCCAGAGGATATTCTGGGGTGGGGGTCACTGCCCCAGTGCCAATTCCCAGTTTTTTGGGGTTTTTTTTCTGGGGCAAAAAGAGACAAGGAGTTCCATGTCCCAGGTGCATTTCACTTGTCCTATGTGATGGCAAAGGTTGAACAAAGTAAATCCCTGTGCTGTATTTACTCACTGATCAGAGATAACATGGGATTTACTTCTGTTTGCTATCCCTTAAGAGCTGAGGTCCTCCTACAGATCCTCTGTTTGCCAGATTCAGGCTTTCCACAAATCAGGTCAAGGATATAAGAAGAGGTTTCTCTTCCTTGTCCATCAAATTTCGGGGAGGCTCCTTGAATTTTATCTTTTGCTCAGAGTTGCAGCAAACACTCCCTAACAGGCCAGCACCATCTTGACTCCTTCCTGCCCCTTGAATTTAGAAAATTATAACCGTAATGTGTATGGGGGGAACAGAGGTGGACAGAACTTTATGAAACTGCAGGTGAGCAATCAAAATCTTCTTTTTTACATGTATTCATTTTCCAGGCCTTAATAATGGTAATTAGTCTGAATATGATTTAATATTCAGCAGCCTCATTCCTTTCCCCTAGGAATATTCAAAATTTTTAGTTACAAAATAGTTAATTTAAGAAATCTCTTGGAGCAAGAGCAATTATCTATTAGTGGCTAGATAAAAATCTATTTAGCCCAGGAGATTTGCATTACCCAATGAAGGAATCTTCTGGAGGAACTATGGAGAATTACTGTCTTATCTGAGGAAGCAGACTTTAGTCTATGAAAGCTTATGCTGACAACTTCTATGATTCTTTCAGTTAGTCTCAAAGGTGCTACAAGATCGCTCTATCTTATTACAGGAATAAGTTGTTCTCAACTGATATGGAGATACTCAATTTGGGTGTTGTTCATTACTGTTAGGGAATAAAATGTATCAGTGCAAGGTTATTTAATGAATGGCTTCTGATTTTTTATTAATTTTAAAACTTTTCCTGTGGATTCACTTTCCAAGGTGATGGAATAATATCCTGTCAGGTTTATTGTTGTCCTTTTCTTAGAATCTCTGCCTTCCTTCCCTGCTCCCATTATGAACACTATTTGCCAAGAGGCTGATATGTTGAGCTCTCTTTTAACAGCATCAATGTCTTTATGTAGGGCTTTGTCAATTTGCTCTTTATGAAGGTTTTTGCATTTCCTTATGTGTCTTGCAAAACTGCCTGCCCCCCACCCCATTCCAGATCACTCTTTTTCTGGGAAATGTGATCTGATTTTCTAAACTGCTAATCACCATTTTGACTTCATTCCACAATGATTTAAGTTTTATTTCTTTATTAGTCCTTCAAGTGAGATTTTTGATTGACTTATCTGCTGGGAGTGTTGCTATTTGCTACTTTTTCTTATTAAAAGACCCTGACAGCTTGACAATTTTTGTAAATTAATATGTTCAGAATGGTAGTGTATAAATCAACAGAATCTACTCCTCGTTTCAGAAGGTCAGATGCTTGCATCTACTCCATGGTCCACAGAATATTATTTCTGGGTTATTTTTACCATGCTAGAAGATACTGGTGAGAAATTAATCTGTAAAGTAATGAATATTTCCTAATGTGAAGCCACTTATTTGTATTCGCATATGCAGCCATTTACATCTTCTGCCTTCTCTTCTGTTTGCTTCTCTTTCATCATTTATCCATCACAATGAAAAGTAATGCAATATTTTCCACAGGTGCATAGATGCAATATCTGTGCGAATACTAAGTGTAGTACATCCTCCCTGTTTGGCTACAGATTCCATTGAGACAAAGCAGTCTGGCAAAATGAGGATGCTGTACCTTTGAAAATCAAACATCAGCAGATTCTGTGCTAGATTTTGCTGGCATTTCTACTTCAGAGACAGTGTAGTTGCATTTTATCTTCCATTCTGTATGATAATCCAAGTAGCAACAGGCAGTAGCTCTCTCAATAATGTCTGATGTATCGTACACATGCTGTGTGACATGTTCACTTAAGGTGTGAGGGGGAGAGGAATAGGGTTTGCAGCTGCACCCTAATACCCTGATAGGCCACACCAAGTGGCAGCTGCAAATTTGATATTAATGACAAAAAGGCTTTCCAGGGTTCTTCCTTGTTGTCAGGAGGTCTGATCATCCTAGACACCAAGCTTAATACATGTGCAGCTGTCAACTCATCTGGTAGAAACATAATCTTAGTCATTCAGTGAAGATGGGAGGAGGCCATTATGCCTACAGCACTAAAGTGATCACAAAGTATAACCTTAGCGATGAAAATATGGCATTTCCACATTCCTGATAGCAACCAGGGTGAAATTTTGACCACCCACATGCTTTGGGTGCCAACTTTGGCTCCTCAGTTCTGCCACTGCAGGGGTAGTACGATGAGGAAGAGCCATGACTGATTGAGAAACAGTTGAATCAGGGTGATCATCAAAGCTAAAAAAGAGAAGCAAAAACTAAAGCTCTTTTAGTTCCAAATAATTTACAGAAATTTGGAGTTCTGTTTTATTTTATTTTCAGTGTTTTTCCTCAGAAGAAAAATATGTTTGCCTGTTGATAAGTTGACATCATTGGAAATTTCTATGTATTCCACTCTCTTATAATATGATATTAGCGATTTTCCCCTCTCACTGAAAATTAAATTAGACTTAATTTCAGAACTTTTCAAAAATAAATATTTGTGTGTTAAAACAGAGATAAAAACACCTCCTAATACAGATTTTCATTTTCATACACATATTCTTCATACAAAATAACACAAAGCAAAGGGTGTTTATAAAAATCTTAAAGCTGCATTTTAAAATAAGAAATAAATATGCCCATTTTACTTTGTCTACAATATTGTGCAGCCGTCATTGTGCAGTAGAGCAAATGACAGAGCAAAAGTCTGTCATGTAGAACCTTTAAATAAACCAGCTTCCATTTGGTTGCCATATTCTCCAAACTTGTGTATGGAAGTTTTTTTTCCTCTCTCTCTCTCTCTCTCTCTCTCTTTGGTTGCTCTTGAAAAGTAAGACATTGTTAAAACAGAAGCACACACACAACTTATGTACAGTTACTTATGTACACCAGGATAAGAATGTCATGTGAGGAATTAGGAAAGGCTGGCCTGAGAAATTTTTTGTCTAAGATAAATTATCTGATCCTGGATGCTACACACTTTGGCTACAGTGAGTTGGCATAAGTAGATGGCATGTGCCTCTTCCCATCCTTAGCAGTCAATATAGCCAAATAACAAATTTGATAATTAACAATTTCTTGACCTTTCATGAAACCCCAGATTTGCTGCCTGAGAAGGCCATTTCACCTTGAACTGGTTCTGGCAGTAGGCAGAAACACAGAATAATAGCATCAGAGAGTTAGAAGGACATCTCAAGGGCCATCGTACCTCACAAGATTGTTGTGAAAAACTAATAGAGAAAGGGAAAGAACCAATTACACTTGGCTAAGGTCCTTGGAGAGAGATAGGATATCAATTTAAACAAACAAACATTACAATATTTGGAAAAAAAGCAGTTGTCTCCCTGTAGATTTATTTAGATAATATGCACATTTGACAGCTTTCATTGATTAGCATATCAGCTGTGCTAAAAGAATATACTAGGAAGTAGAGAGAAAATATCAGAAAACCATCTAGATTACAAACATTGTTGCCAACAGTTGAATTATAGCAACAGGAGTGGATCAACTCTCTGTAAAATTCTTATTCAGTTCTGTTTGCAGGACATGAAAACCTGATTGATTTTAGAAATGGATGAATAATTTTCTAAATGGAGTCTGTATTTGGACAATATCTGAAAGTAAATTAAAGAAAGCTGAGAGATGACAAAAGACTGAGTAAAAGTTATTAGGTAATGTAAGAACACCAGGGAAAAGTAATGGCATTTGAAATGTGAGATTGGGAATCTAATCAAGGAATTTCCTCCAGTGAAAATGGTATGATACTTAAGAAACATTTTCAGGAGGATATAACTAGCATCTCTTATCTATTAACTGAAATATTGGTTCCCATGTATTTTACAAATTTAGACCATTGTGATTATACTGTAGATGAGTAGATTCAAAGATGGTCTTTGTATCATCATGTAACATAGCAACAGGGAGGACGGTATACCAACAGAATTCCTAAACTATCCTAGTCTTCAATCATAGGTACGTACACTTGAAGTGGTCTGTTTTCTGGATAGGTATCCTGGTCAAGGTGAGGTTTTCTCTATAGACCAGGGCCACTCCGTCCCCTTGACCACTTCCCCTTACCTACACACTAACTGAGTACCCAGCTGGAAGAGCATGGAATCCACAAACACCTAGACAACTTCAACAGGAAAGAAGAAAACATTAAAGCACACAAAGAACCCTATCACATGGGGTTAAAACAGTGGCTTATCTTCCAATTCGGTGTTAATTCAGGAGGCAGCTGCATCCTATCACACAGAAATTACTGCTGAACCGCCACCTGGGTCCGTCCTGGATACAACCCAGCTTCTGACTTCTAAAAATGCCTCCTGAATTAGCACCAAATTCAGGAAAGGTAAGCCTCTGGATAACCCCATGCGATAAGGTCCAGAGTTTGGCTACCAGTCCTGAAAAATGCCAAAATCAAAACCCAACAATTGCAAATAAAACCACCCAGGGTCAGGGGGATTTCTTAACAGACAATGGATCACCCTGAGGCCTTGCCATTCAACAACAGTCCAACACATAGATCAACATGTAAATGACTTCCTCACAAAAAAACTATGGATGATACCCGTGAAAGCCCTTGATGTCACATGTAGATGCTAAGTTCATTTACCACTAAGTTCATTTCCTCCAGCCCACTGAAATAAGTAGAACAAGGAACACATGACTTTAATTATCCAGAGGATAATGGAAAACAAATGACTTGAAAGCTACTTTCACCTCCATTTCTTCCTTCCTATATAGTACATAAAGTAATAATATAACATGCTGACTTCATCTCAGTTTATAGTGGAGGAAAGGCATTAGTATGCATGGGTTTGTAATTCCAGAAATATGCACTACACCATGCTGGGAGGAGGTATCCTTAAGACAGGTAGTACACTAGTATGGTAAAGGGTGAGAACACTGCTTCTTTTTTTTGCTGTCAATAGCAAACTGAATGTATGACTAAGTATTGAAAGGAGAAGAGGTAATATACCCATTTTGGGAATGTCACCTTGTATCTCTATTTTTGCTGTGATTTTTACCTGAGCCCTTATTTATCATTTATTTTATTTAAGTCATTTATTTATCTCCTCTTGACTCACCGGTTTCTCTAGTTATCAAGATATGGCAGGACATAAATAAAAGTCAAGGGCAGAAATAGTAGGATAGAATATAAGGAGAGATAACAGAATATTCTAAACATGTTATATTCTGAAAACTTCTGATGATCTAGAAATTCCGTGAATAATATAAGCAGTAATCCATGGCCCCCCGTTGTGTAGTAACCTTTTCTTTATTTATTTTTACTAGGCTGACAAGACCAACCTAAAATTGCAACTGTCTAGAATTCTGTTGATTTGCACATTTGTTGCTAAGCTTACTCATGCACTGCAAACAGAGCCGGCCATACCATTAGGCAGAATGAGATGGCCACATCAGTTGGTAGACACTAGAGAATGGCAGCAAGGATGTGGTAGGAAACTGTTGCAGAGAACAGTGTGTGCCATGAGGCTGTTTCTACATCCCCTAAGCTAGCCTGCTGCTTTCAAAGTAGAAAATATTAGAATCATAAAATCACAGAATCATAGAGTTGGAAGAGACCACAAGGGCCATCCAGTCCCACCCCCTGCCATGCAGGAACTCCCAATCAAAGCATCCCCGACAGATGGCCATCCAGCCTCTGCTTAAAGACCTCCAAGGAAGGAGACTCCACCACCCTCTGAGAGAGAATGTTCCACTGTCAAACAGCCCTTACTGTCAGGAAGTTCCTCCTAATGTTGAGGTGGAATCTCTTTTCCTGTAGCTGATCCCCTTCCCCACCACCATTCCCTTCTCCTTTTGTGCAGGGGAATAACTCAAACTGCCCACTGCCAGCTCTCCCAGTGCAGAAGATCAAGATATCAGGCAAGCAAAAAATGTTGGAACATTCTGTGGGCCAGGTTTGAACCTCTGGGAAATCTGATCTATTATGTGGTCCCTGGAATCCCACTGATGGGACAACAGGTCTTTAGTATATGAATATATTTTTAGAAATGTGTTTTTATGAGAAAAGACATTCAAGCACACATGGATCAGGAACAAAATAATGTGTTCCCTGATGTTAGGGAACACAGAGTAAATCAATCGCACTACATAGTGCTACAGCAATATGATTCCAGTTCAGCTGTCATGGCTTCACCTTATGGAATCCAAGGATTTTCAGTTTGGTAAGGTATTTAAGTTGGAAGGTTGGATTAAATGAGCCCTTCAATTTTACACTCCTAGGATAAAGAATCCTATGTGAATCAGACACTAAGTGCAGAGAGAATAATACACTCACATAAGTGTTTGGAATATATGGCTTGGATTCACAATGGCTTTTGTAGAAAAAAATCTATTATAAAATAGCTTGTTTTAAAATGTGTAAGGTCTGATGAATGTTATATTCCCTTTAGACTGGAGCTTTAAACTTTCCTTTTCATTGGGGATAAAAAAGTAATTACTGTATGTAGCTCTGTGCCAAGCAATTCTGTGGATGGAACAGACACTCACTTACACTTTCATTTCAACATTCTTTTAAAAAACAAATGGATTTATGAACCAACTGGAGTCTGACAATAGGCTTATTTAAATTCTATACTCTGCAATATCTGGGCATTATCTTTAAATTTGTGTATCATTATTGGGACGGCTTTTGCTCATAAGAAAAGAAGTAAGCACTGCGAGTAGATGGAATATGCTTTTTAGGATTGCTTCTGAAATAAAAGAAAAGGGATGGGATGGTGTATGGAAGAAAGAACTGTTAACTCAACTTCTTTCTTCTTCTCTCTCAGCTGTCTACCTATCATGCTTCATTTGGATCTCATTCTCCAAAGACCTCACAGACATCATATGCTCACTCAGGTTTCAGTGGGGAAGTTCAGATTCATAGTGAAGTTCAAGTATCTGCTCTAGGATACATCCAATATTGTCCTCGCTCTATTTAATGATTCTTTCTGGACCCATTCCCACTGAAGTTTAAATCGGATCATGTGGCAGCATGATCCAGTTTAAACCACTCTAGTTCCCATTGGTGAATGGATTTGGAATCGATTCGCCAAGGGGGGCTGGGGTTTTCTCCCATTAAACTCGCATCAAAAAGGAGCTGGTTTTTACCGCTCCTTTTTGGGCTGAATCGATTTATTTGAGAATAAATTGATTCAGCCCAGTGGGAACTGCTGGTGACCGGGAGAAGACAAGGGCAGCTGCAATGGCCCTTGCCTTCTCCTCCCTTCCTTCCTCCCCCTCCCTCACTCTCCCTCCCCACTGCCACCCTTGGATCACGTGATCCACGGGTGGTAGTGGCCCCAGAGGGACCCCATGGGCTCCCCCTCCCTCCCTCGGCCTACCTGGCAGGGGGCTGGTGGTCTTCTCCTCCAGTCTTCCTCCTCCTCCAGGCCAGATCTTCCTCCGCTGCCAGCCCACCCTCCTTCTCCAGGAGTTAGTTCTCTGCCCTGGGAGGCCTCCTTAGAAGGAGCCCTGGGCAAAAGGAGAGAGGGAGGAAGGCAGGCAGGGATGGAGGATGCAGGGCCGGAGGACTGGAGGACATGTGTCCCTGCTTCTATGGTATGCGTGCCTGCGTCCTCCTAAACGGAGCACGTCCTCCAGTCCTGCGGCCCTGCATCCTCCATGCTGCCTGTCTGCCTCCCTCCCTCTCTCCTTCTGCCCAGGCCTCCAAGGAGGCCTCCCGGGGCAAGATCTTGGAGAAGGAGGCTGGGCTGGCAGCGGAGGAAGGTCTGGCCTGGAGGAGGAGGACTGGAGGAGAAGACCACCAGCCCCCTGCCAAGTAGGCCAGTTTTGAACTGGATTATTTTGTAAGTGGGAATGGGCCCTCTCATTGTTTAATCTTTATAACTCTCAATCATAACCAGAAAATGAAGAAGGATCACTAGCAATCTGATCTATGGGGCACAATTATTGATGCTACCTCTTACTCGTCACTTTAAATACAGTCTACCCAGTGCAGCTGCTTCTCATTTCTAGGTTTCCATGCCTGAGTCTTTAATATATTGCTGTGCTGGCCATCACCTTTCTAAGAACAGAAAGGATCACCACCTTTCTAAGATTATCTTTCCAATGACTTTTTCACATGGGGAAAATTGGAAGGTTAAACTGGTCACAATGCAGGGTCATCCAGGGCATTAGGGATAATTTCACAATTGCTTTTCAGATGATGCTGTACACAAACCAGTCAGACTCCAGACAGGAAGTGAGGTGAATCGGAATAAGTATTTTCGTGAAAAATACTGTGTTTTCATGTCCATTTCATTTACGAATTCACTCTCTTTGCTTAATTGCAGCAGTCTGAAAGCCATGTCCTTGATTCTCCCCTGTTGCCAGATTTCCCAGAGTTCCTTGCTGTGCTAAGGAAAGGGGAAAAGCCTTGGGATACACACACACACCTCTTTCCCTTATGTGGTATTCTCTTTCCTCCTGCAGCAGGGAACAGCTGGTGGGAGAGCAAGAGAGAGTTTTGGAATTCCTCTTGTACAGGAGGGAGAAGTGGATAATATGTCCTGGAAAAGGAGGGCATCTGGGAGTTTCAGCCCTCACTGAAATCAGGCAAGTTTATGGACCAGCCACCTCCTCTTTCTTTCTAGTGTGTGTGTTTGTGTCTTTATGGTTTTATGGGAGTTTGTAAAGGGAAACCTCAGCCTAGCTTCCTCTGAAACAGCGTCTAGGGCAAAGAGGATTTTCTTCCCCATTTCCCTTCCTTCTCTGGAGCATGTGTATGTATGCACTTGGGGAAATGACAGTTTCTAGCATGCACAAAAACGTTGGCCTGATCTAGATTGGCAAAAAGAAGTGTGTTCATGGCTGCATGAAAGTCTAGCCTTTAGATGAGAAAAAGGGAAAGTGTGCCATGAAACGCTTTTTTTGCGTTTTAGGGGAGAAGAAGCGCCTGTAAAAAGGTGCTGGTTTTCCCAGCTTCTTTTTTTAAAACTGCGGAACTGCACAGCTCCATTTAAAGGCTGCGGTGCAGCTGTGCAGTTAAAGGGGCCGCTCTATCTTTAAAGCGCCCATTTAAAGGCAGCGATACAGGTGCGGAACATAATGGATCGTGAGTTGGGAGCATGCGTGGTGTGGAGTTCACTTCTAATTAAACCGCTCAATGCCCTGCAGGTGTAAAAGCTGGGGTTTAACTGTGCAGTTTTTGAAAGCTCCAAAACCCTAGCTCCAGCCCTAATCCGAACTCTAGACATGCACAGTAGGGACTCTGGGATGCTGTAACTGTTATTCTACTGCGCATAACATGTCAATTCATTCACAAAATAAAGGGGTTCATCCATGATGCACCAGTGTAACTGCACAGTTTAAAAAAGCAGAGAAACCGCAATGATAATTTGACAGATCCTCATAACTGTATAATTGTCTGTATGGTGTACCTGCGCAGCTGCGCAGTTCCCAACTGGCAGCCGGCAAACCAGCACAGCTGCACAGTTCCCAGCCACCTGCACAGCTGCACAGTTCTCAGTGGCTGCCGGCAAACCTGCACAACTGCACAGTTCTCAGCCGGCAAGGAAAAAAAAATTAAAGGTTCAGCGCGGCTAAAAGCCGCGTTCATTGCCGCTGGTGCAGCTGCTCCGCCTGTGTTTGTAGCGTTCTGACAGCTTCCAATGTAGCTGCTGAGCCACAGAAAAGACATCAGATAAGTCGTTCCCACGCCCCTCAGTCTAGCTGCCCTGTACCTTTTAAATGCACACTTGGGGCTTGCAGTGTAGCTGTTAAGCATTAAGGAAAAGGCAACTTGATGTCACACTTTCCTGCCAATCTAGAAAGCCCTGTTATTTCCAAGCGAGCAAGGGGATTTGTCCTCACCCGTCTTAAACCCAAATGCATTTTTAACCAATTTTCTTGCCTGAGTAATGTGCTTTTAACCTCTTGTTGTGTTCTGTGTGTGATAAGCATTAGGGAATTTGCTTGCTTTTCCGAGATGCCAACACTTTGACCATTTTCATGATGGAAGCACATAAGTCCCCAAGTGAAAAAGTCCTAAGAACAATAAAGATCGCCATCAGTAAAGAAAACCATCACCATTTTCTCCAAAAGCATATAAATTGCCTCCACTCCCGCAGTTTTGGGGAAAAAATACTTTCTGACCCAGGAGATTATTGCATCTTTAGTCCAAAAAGGCTCTGAAAGCCCCCATCATGCTGAAAACAGCTCCAAGAGCAATTCTAAATTTCACCAAATGGCTCTCCACTCCAGTATTCTGTTCCCAGAATGACCAAGCAAATGTCAATGAAAAGCTTGTCAGTAAACATGAGTACAATAGTACTGTATGCTCTTTGTTTTCTTAAGCAACTTGAGAGCTACAGTAAAGAAAGCAGATAGGAAGAAAAATAAGTCATTTGAGAGGAGGTGCTGGAGAAGACTGCTGAGGATACCATGGATGTTCAAAAAGACAAACAATTGTGTCCTAGAACAAATTAAGCCTGAACTTTTACACACAGTCTCTGATATAAGAAGCATGATACCTGGGGTGGGTGGAAGACTTTGTTCAATTTGCATTTTTATATCAAATTTGCAGTTTCCTAACATAAGAACTAATTTCAACTATTGTTTTATATTTGCACATTCCTGATTTTGAGATGAGATTCTTCTAACAACAACAAAAGAAATTCATTAAAATGTGCATATCAGGGAACTATGTGACCTCAGAATGACTATATAATGGAAAAAAGTGTTCTCAAAAATGGGTGTATTAGTGAAATATGATAATCTTTATTGAATAAGTCTTTCGACCATTTCACAGTGAAATCATGTACCAAAACCCAATCTATAAGAAAAATATGTATTTTTGTATGCATGCAAGAATGAGATGATGATGATGATGATGATGATGATGATGATATAGATATATATATTTATATCCTGGACCTATCCAAGACTAGAAAAAAGGAATAACTGAGACTGTGACTTGCCCATATCCTCTCCTTCAGCCTTCATAGGAGCAAACCCTTCTTAGTTTAAAAACTAAAAACTAAATAAAAATGTTTTTTAAAACTTATGGTTTTGGTTTCAGCCTGTTATTGCTGTAAAAGCTAAGTGAAAGCATAACATATACAATCAGCACTGATACTATCAACATTAATAACGCCTTAGGGAGCTGGTGATGTTTAGCCTGGAGAAGAGAAGATTAAGAGGTGATATGATAGCCCTGTTCAAATATTTGAAGGGATGTCATATTGAGGAGGGAGCAAGCTTGTTTTCTGCTGCTGCAGAGACTAGAACGTGGAACAACGGATGCAAACTGCAGGAACAGAGATTCCACCTAGACATTAGGAGGAACTTCCTGACAGTAAGGGCTGTTCGACAGTGGAACACATTCCCTTTGAGTGTAGTGGAGGTCTTCCTTGGAGGTTTTTAAGCAGAGGCTGGATGGCCATCTGTCAGGGATGACGTGATTGGGAGTTCCTGCATGGCAGGGGGTTGGACTGGATGGCTCTTGTGGTCTCTTCCAACTCTATGATTCTATGATTCTATTCATATGATTATAGCACTCTGCCTTCCAGGTATATAGAGATACACAATAGGTAAGCTATCTTTTTTAGGATCATCATCTGCCAGTGTAAGGGCACCCAACCTTTCAAGTATGACTCAAAATCTTAGAAATCCTTCTGCCAAGCCATTGTATTTCCCATTACCAAGTACAGATGTGAGAGCTGGACAATGAAGCAAGCAGATAGAAGAAAATTAATTCATTTGAGATGTGATGTTAGAGAAGAGTGCTGAGGATACTGTAGATGGCCAAAAACAAACAAACAAACAAACAATGTGTCCTAAAACAAATCAAGCCGGAACTGTCCTTAGAAGCCAAGAGTATAGGGGACATCTGGCTGAATGAAACTATGTGTGAAAGGGATCTAGGAGTTCAAGTAGACCATACATTGAACATGAGTCAACAGTGTGATGCGGCAGCTAAAAAGGCCAATGCTATTCTAGGCTGTGTCAATAGAAGTATAGCATCTAGATCAAGGGAAGTAATAGTGCCGCTCTATTCTGGTTTGGTCAGTCCCCACCTGGAATACTGTGTCCAGGTCTGGGCACCACAATTCAAAAAAGATGTGGAGAAACTGGAGCATGTCCAAAGGAGGGCAACTAAGATGGTGAAGGGATTGGAAACCATGCCCTATGAGGACTGCCTTAGGGAACTTGGGATGTTTAGCCTGGAGAAGAGAAGGCTAAGAGGTGATATGATAGCCCTGTTCAAATATTTGAAGGGATGTCATATTGAGGAGGGAGCAAGCTTGTTTTCTGCTGCTGCAGAGACTAGAACCTGGAACAATGGATGCAAGCTGCAGGAAAAGAGATTCCACCTCAACATTAGGAGGAACTTCCTGACAGTAAGGGCTGTTCGACAGTGGAACACACTCCCTCGGAATGTAGTGGAGTCTCCATCCTTGGAGGTCTTTAAGCAGAGGCTGGATGGCCATCTGTCAGGGATTCTTTGATTGGGAGTTCCTGCATGGCAGGGGGTTGGACTGGATGGCCCTTGTGGTCTCTTCCAACTCTATGATTCTATGATTCTATGACTAAACTGAGGCTATTGTACTTCAGCCACATCATGAGAAGGCATAAATCATTAGAAAAGAAGATCCTGGGGAAGATAAAGGGCAGTAAAAAGAGAGGAAGACCACATGCCAGATGATTAAACTCAATCAGGGATACCATGGGCCTGAGTCTACAGTACCTGAGGAGAGAGGTAGAGGATAGGGAGGCTTGGGGATATCTCATTCACAAGGTCACCATGAGTCGAGGTCAACTTGAAAACAGCTAACAACAAACAACATGACAAGATGAGGTAGCTAGATGTTAGGGATGTCATCTAGATTATAGGAAATGAGGTCAGATGTCTCTCCAGAACCAAGCCAACAGCCCACTCTTGAGAGTAAATATTTGGGTTGCTTAATTTGAGAAAGGGTGGTTCTTTTCTCTCCCAGGACCTAGTGTGGACTCAACTGCACCAAGCAAAGAAACATTTAAAAATTAAATACAGAGTCAGCCAGAGGAAGATCCTGTTCCTATTTTAGCACAAATCCACAGGTCTGTAGGCCTCCAGAAAAGGAGAGAGAGAGAGAGAAAACACCTTACTTTTTGAGATCTCATTGCCTTGCAGGATATCACTGGGGAGGTGTGAGAAGTGAAGGTCACACCAGGTGACATCCTAAAGGGGTGGTGATACCACTGCTATCCAAACAACTGCCTTTTGGCAGAAACAGACTGTGGCATTCACTTGCACACTTGCATCCCTTTAAAACACTGGAGCTCAGTGGAAGAGATAGTGTGAGTGGGCCATTTCTATGTATGGTTGTGAAAGCTAGACAGTGAAGAATGCTCACAGGAAGAGAATTAAGTTATAATAATAATAATAATTTTTATTTCTAACCCACCCCTCTGCTTAGCAATCGGGGAGGCATACAACAAGCTGAAATATGGTGCTAGAGGAGAGTTCTACTGATGGCACGGATTATCAAAAAGGCCAATACAGGGGTCTAAAAGCAAATCAAGCCTGAATTCCACTTAGAACCCAAGATAACTAAACTGAGCCTGTTATATCTTGGCCATATTATGAGAAGACACAAAAGTAGAAAAGATAATAATGCATGGTAAGGTGGAAGGCAGTAAGAATACTACATCACCGATATATAGAATCCATCAAGGAAGCCATAGCTGCTGTGACTTTGCAAGACCCAAACAAGAGTATTGATAACAAGCTGGGGTCTCCCATTCATAAAAACACCATAAGACAAAGTGAACTTGATGGCAATTAATAACAACTTAGTTTGTTATTACAGCATAGGTTAGGTTTGCATGGCATGCAAAACAAGTCACCTTCAGTTATCATTACAATCAGTATAACTATCAACATCTTTCCTTAACTTGCAATGACCACAGTATAACCTAGACAGGACAGTAAACACAGCTGTTGGCTAGGTTGACTGTAGGATCATTGGAATTATAATACAAATGAGAGCTGTGGTCCAAAAGGATTACTGCAGCTGTAGTCCAGAATGGCTGCTGGATTATTATGAAAGCTGCAGTACAACAAGGAGTGGTAGTTCCAAGCCTTGTACCTCAATGTGCCTTAGTAATGTTCCTCTCAAACTATTTTCAAATGCATGTTGATATATTTATTGATTGGGAAGCATTTATTTTATATATATATATATATATATATATATATACACACACATACACACACACACACAAAAGTAGAATCAGTAAGTTCTGACCCACACATTGGTCCAAAAATGTGAGTAACCTCAGTTCTTACTAAAATTAGAGCATCTTTTCAACTGCTTTACTCAGGAAATTAATAACACATTTCTAAACAGATAAAGAACACAATGTGCAGTATAGTGTTATGCATAACAATGTATATAACAAATGACGATACCAAGGTAGTGTTTGCCTTATTATACAAATCCCATTGAGATTTTATGAAATCTTACCATGACATGAAAGGAGCTTTATAAAATTTGGCACCTCAGACTGAAAATGTGAATATAACAATTACCAATGTTCTTTCCTTCAGGATGTGAAGACTGTACTAGGTTATTACTAAGACATGAAATGAGGCATTTTATATTATATGGTCTTGAAAGTTTCAAGGTACTGCATTTGTATTGTAAATTTTATCGTAGCTTGGAAAACAAACACTCATATATTTACAGCTCAACAACATGAATGAGCCTAAGACAAGGTTAGCTTCAAGTTGTTTTAAGTGTGCAGTCACCAAATGGGCAATGACCCAGACACATGTTTCTCTAGGAGGACCTTTAAAATATCTGCACCACAAGGGCCCAACTGTCTGGAGTTGAGGCAGGTTGAAAGAACTATTTATCCAAAAATCTCTCTGAATTGGCATAGTATTATTCTTTCCCACCTCTCATCAACACTCAAGGCACAGTACAACATATTAAAATCCAAAAACAATTGAAAAAGAAAACACATAAAACCAACAGTTAAAGTACAATAGTATACATCCATTAAAACACACTCATATAATACATTCTTTAAGATATACCCATTAAAACATTCTTCTCTTTGTTCTTCCGGCTTCTTGCTTCAGCCATTTCCTTTGAGGCAGCAAGGACTGAACAACTGGAACTCACTAAGGGGCTGTACACACAACCTCTTTGGAGTGGCATCTTGATGCCCCTTTCCTCATAGGGTCAGGGCTGTGGCAAATGCATACCAAAACCCCTATCCGACATTTTGCTGGCCCTAAAAGGAACTGCAAAATGCTGCTGCTTTTAGTGCCAGCAAAAAGATGCCCTTGAGGCGGTGTCTTTTTGGTGCTCTTTTGGCGCAGTGTGTCGAAACATATGTGACATCTCCTTCTGTGTGGTTGGATGCATGGCCTGATGTTGGTGTGATGCTGGCATCAGGGCCCATAGGCTCAAAAGTCACACCCCCATTCCACCCTGATTCCGGCATTTAACACTGGCCTGTTTAGTCCCTTATAGTTACAAATTGAGAACTAGAGGAGCATTGTTCCTCTAAGTTCTTGGCTTAGATCCAATATGGGAGGATCTGTTTCTTGCTGTCTCAAAGGAAATGGCTCAAGCATGAGGCCAGGGAAGAACGAAGAAAAGAACAGGAAATACCACCTAAATAATCCTGGTAATTTAGACACATCATGTTATTTCTGGTCCTGATACTACATTTGAAGGTGAGAAATTTTTGGAAGCCACTTTGAGAGTCTCTTCAGGATATTGAACAGAATGTCATTATTTATGCCTCCGCCAAGTAAAGTGCAGAAGATGCATTTAATACAATTTAATAAAAAACATTGCCCTGGAAAAAGTGAAAAAGATAACATATCAGATGATATAAGTATAAATCACTGCATTGGAAAAGATCACTTGAGATAGGGGTATCAAAGGTGGAAACGGGATTGCAATGGCAACTCTCTGGCTTGGGTGCAAAACATCCTACTATAAATCATGTAGCCTCCCTATCTTGTAGATGTGAATCTTTCCCTGATTGTAGCTCAAATTATCTGTTTGCTCTATTAAACTTGTACATGGTCTGCCACGTTTAGGCTCATGGCTTACAGAGTCCATTCGAGGCCATAGAAGGAAACCCACACCACAAGATTGGGAGGCTTCCAGTGGTTGTAACAATTGCATTTGTATAGTGTAAAGCTACACTAATGTAGTTGTGGTTGTGCTACACTATCATTTTGCCAGATACTTCTACTATGCAACCAACTAAATTTTGGTAAATATACTTGCAATTTATGCAATCCCAGTTAATCAAGTGGTACATTAAAGGCACTGATGAATAGTTACACACCATCCAAGAATGCCCAACTTCATGTAAAACAGTTACACTTGCAAAACTCCATTTATAAAACTGGGAACTGAATATGGACATTACACTATGGGCAAAACCCCCCAAAAAACCACATGAGTAAAGGAATTACATGTGCCCAAAGCATAGTCAGGATGCCATCCTCCCTTTAAAAATGAAACAATAAATCAAGTGATGTTTTACAAATTTAGGGTGTCTTCAAGTTTATTATCCAGAGCTATGCCAATTTAGGTTAGGCACTGGCCAACTAAAATATGCAAATTTTGTGCATATTTTAACTTAAAAGTAACATTTGGGTACATTGAAGTGTAAACAGCATCACAAAAATTCAGACAGTAAAAAATAACTGCTGTCTGATTGGCAAGTTCATTGAGAATTTGAAAAGTGGTCAGCTTGATAAAGCATGTGAAATCTTTGAGCATGCCTGTCAGACTAAGTGTCATTTTGTTAGGCACTTTTAATGTAATTTTCTTAATCTTCTTTTAAAACTTGATTAGACATCCATTTTATGGTATATTTAGGCTCCATCATAAAACGTCTGATATGTGAACAAAATAGTGGGTCTCATTTAATCATGTCTCATCCATACAATAATTGTTTTTAATTTTAAATATGGTTATTACCTTCGTGGGAATATTTAAATGCCCAAATCTCTGAGGCCGAGCTCCATAAAGGTTAGAAAATTAATGTGTTATTAGATTGAAAACCTTTAATTAAATCCAAGTTCACATTTATATGGTGCAGTTGATTCACATGAAGAAGGAACTGTACAAAGCTTGAGAAGCCTGGAAAAAAAAGAAACAAGTCTCTATTTCCTTCTCTATTGTCATGCATTTTAGAATTAAGCAATGTGGAGGGGGGGGGGGTCACAGACAAGAAATAGTAAAAGTGGCAAGTAGCCACACTAGCATTGGCTTCAAAATAGCCAGCACTTTGTAGTCTTTTCCTTATAAATACAGCACATTTGGAAATGGGGCAATGGAGATGGGTCAGCTACACTGATTTAATTATGTGTTCCTATCTTTTTAGTCCCTTGAAAGGAACTTCTGAAGACCTTTTAAAACCAGGCCTCTTTAGTTAGTTGGAAGAACACACAAATGCATAACGATTGCTATGAGCAAGTAAATAAAAAGTTGAATTAATTTAATATAAATGTCAGGGAACATAGCCTCAGGGCAAAACTTTTATTTGAGACTGAAAAATGGAACCACTTTATAAATATCTTTTAATAGTGCCCTTTGGGTACTGGCTGCTTCATTCACAAGGTCATATCCTGTTTTCCGTTTAATGATGCACTGTATGTATTTGTTAATTATCATTGTCTGTCTTTTAGCCAAAAAAAAAAAAAAATCATATTCTGTAGCCCTTGGTTTCCTCTGTCCCTTCATGAAAAATAAAAGGCATTTAAGTCACTGGAGTTCATTTCATGACAATATTATACCCTTGCTCTGGCAGCAAGTCATTTGCCCTAGTTTTGTGTGCTAAATGCCTAGTAGCTGATGAGAGCAAAACAAGGAGTTCAGCCATTCTGTAAATAAATGACTTGATTTAATTTATTGGTCAGCTTAAAAAGAAGGCATTTAATCAATACAGTTAAACTGATTATGATGGGTTGCACCAACTACATGAATCCACCAGGTGAATTGCATCTCCTAGTGGAATAGCATACCTTTTCCTGTGCAGTTCCTCATGATCCTTCAATATCTCCTCCAGAGGGCCCTCCAGAGCAGCCTGCAGATGTTACAGGGAGTGCAATGGAGAGAAGGGGAAGGAGAAGTCCCAATTCACAATTCAGTTAATCCATATAATGCTGAAGGTAGCCTAGTAGCAACCATTTCTGATTCTAGCCTTCTGTTTTCTGACACAAGACTGCAGTAGATACATTTAGCTAAAAATGCCTTCATGATATTGTGGGAGAGCAAAGCACATGTAACAAATGGTCAATGCATTGTCTTCTGCTTGCTGGGCCACAAATTGTACAGCTCTGATAACAACCCAATACATTGTGTGGTCTTACAATATTGGACCAGGACTGGTAAAACTGGTAATCAACATCATCATCATCATCATCATCATCATCATCATCATAGTACCATTGGCATACATGGTGCTTTACAAGTAAAATGACTAAAAAGAGTCCTTTGGGTCATGCTAAAGGTATACAGTCTAAAATATATGTTTTATATACAAATATAAACTACACAATAAAATTATAAAACAAATTATCCACATAAAATGCAAAAACACAATATAATGTAAAGCAAACAAACAAACTCGTACATATAATCAAAATCTACAAGATTATAAAACAACAATAATAGTTTATTTATAATTACTAATATTAAACTAAAATTCCAAAAGCTTTGGGAGAAAAATAATAATTGAGTTTTAAAAATAAGGCTGGAAGGAGCAGTTTGCAAATGTTCAAGGAGGCACTTCCTCAAGTATGGTGCAGCAAGTGAAAAGGGACAAAGCTGAGCTAAGGAAGAGGAAACTCTTGGTTACGTGAGAAGCCTAGAGTTCTTAGAATTCAGATCTCAAGCAGACTGGTAAAAAGAAATAAGAACTTAAGAGAGCTTGGTCATGTATGGCTCTGAATCTTAAAACAAGAAGCCTTACTGAATCCTAGAAGGAATGGGTAACCAATTAAGAGATATCAAAAGCCATAAGCCAGAAAGTTCATCTTAGCAGCAAAATGTTGAATGAAAACCAAAGGACTAAGGTGTAATAATGGAAGACCAGTCAAGAGGAAGAGTACAATAATCAAGGTGGCATACATCCAAGGGATGAACTAAGATCGCAGCAGAGGAAGCACAATAAAAAAAGTCTGTTTCTGGCAATGTTATAAAGAACAAAGCAACATGACTTTGCTACTGCTTCAATGTGAGGAACAAAAGACAAAGAAGAGGTTTTTTTGGTTGTTGTTTTTTTTTTTAAGCCAAGACTACATGCTTCCTTTACAAGATAAATTGGAACATTATTAACAGTGGAGTTTGTCACATTCGTTTTTTTTCCCCATTATGGGGATGGGAACGGGACTCTCGGGAGCATGCGTGAACACATTTTATCGCACACCCAAGCATCCACAAAAAGGTCCCATTCCAGCACCCTTCCCCATTCAGTGCTGAGAAGCACCATTTTTGAAAAACGGGAAACTTCTGTTGGACAAAAATGACACTTCTCAGTACTGAACGGGGACGGGTGCTAGAATAGGACCTTTTTGTGGATGCTTGGGTGTGCGATAAAATGCGTTCACACACGCTCCCAAGAGTCCCGATCCCATCCCCATAACAGGGAAAAAATGAATGCGATAAAGTTCAGTGTTGGAGAATGTAGGTTGTAAAGAAGGTTTTGGAGAGAAAATAAGTAGTTTTGTCTTTGCTCTGTTAAGCATCCATGCTAAGATAGTTGAAAGGCATGCTGTAAGACAATGTTCAATGGCAGAAAAGAGCTCTGGAGTGAAGAAATATAGCTGAGTATCATCAACATAAAGATGAGACTGAAAACCATACAAAATGAATAAGATTATCCAAAGACAGTGTATAAAGAGAAAACAACAAAAGGGCCCATAACAGAACCTTGTGGAACCCCAACCCCTGAGAGCCTTTGTGGCTGAAGAGTGGGGTATAAATACTCTAAAAATATAAAATAAAAAATAAAAAGAAGATACAGAACCTCCAACTACAACATTAAATGACCAGCCTGAGAGATAGAATCATAGAGTTGGAAGAGACCATAAGGGCCATTCAGTTCAACCCCTTGCCATGCAAGAACACACAATCAAGATAAGGTAAGATGTGAATCAGCTAAGTACAGAATCAGTTAAACACTAAGGTGTGTGTGCACAGGCCAGGATACTTCAGGAGTAGCCTGGCATGTTCCGTCCCGGAGCTGCCACAACCTCCTGCTGTTATCTGGGGTCCTCTCTTCCAGCACCAAGTGGCTGTTCATAAACACTTCCCACTATGCTGCCCAATGTGGCAGTCATGTATTGCTGTGCTCTGAAATCAAAATGAGGTGCCCAGCCTTGATCACATGGCTGGGTGTCTTGTTCTGACTTCACAGCAAGTGATGTGCAGCAATGGTGCCACTACTGGGCAGCACAACAAGAAATCTTTTAAACAGCCACCTGTCATCATGATGGAGGGCTCTGAATCATCTGGGAAGATCTTGAACAAACAAGGATTTTTTTTTTAAAAAAAATATGTTTTAAGAGTGGTATACACCAGGTTCAGTGCTGAACAGACCAGACATCATCCAGTTTGTTTGTACCAGCACCAGAGTTTGGGCTGTGCGCTGTCTAGAGTCCCTGCTGAGAGGATGGGGCAGGGAGAGCAATTTATTTAATCCATGCAGACTGGGCCTAGGCCCTAGGTCATGAAGTGAATCCAACAAAAGAGCATGATCAACTGTGTTGAAGGCTACATGGAGAGGAAGGACTGAATATAGGCCTTTTGACTTGGCCTGATGGAGATCAGCCTTGATTTTTCATAAGAGTTGTCTCCATAAATTGCATATAAAAGCAAAATTGTCAAGGTTATGTACATAAACAGCACAAAGAGGAAAAGCTACACAACAATGGAATAGGGTGATAATTAGAAAGAGAGGATGGATCACCTGAAGGCTTCTTAAGAGAAGAGAAACAGTAGCATGTATAAACCTAGAAAGAAATGAACCAATAGAAAAGAACAGGTTAATGATATGTAGATGAGAATGGAAGATAGCAAGGGTAACAGTAATTAAGAAATGAAAAGGAACAGAATTGAGAGGAGGTTGAGGAATTTGAAGAAATCAACATTTTTGATAGTTCATCTAACAAGATAGGGGAAAGTAGAAAACATAGAGGAAGCAGACATTTGATATGTTTATAATGAAGAATGCTCAGGAGCAGCAAGGTCAGAATGGCTACTTTCAATTTTACTAATAAAGAACTTGCAAAAATCATCAGCAGAGAATGATGGAGGGAGGAGTGGAGAAGAGACCTTTAAAACAGAATTAAATGTAGAAAGGCAATGTTGCAGAGACTGCACATTAGCATGAATCAATGAATTATAGTATTTTTATTTGGCTAAAGAAATTGCACAAGAGGAAGAAGAAGAAGAAAAATAAATTTTAATTAATTTAATCTGCCCACTACTTAGGTTTCCTCCACAAAATTTCATCTGTGTGAGAGCAGGAATGAAGATATTGAATAAATACCCAATGCTGAGGTTTGATAGAAGGGACTGCTTGTTGACCAACCATAAAATAAAGAGATCAGACAGAGTATTTGGAGCCAAACCTGGGCCATCTTTATGTTTGAGTGCTGGTGCTAAGCAAACAAAGGAGGAAGTGGGAAAGAAGCACAGATATCAAGCTATGACACCTCCCTAGCCATCCTTGGTCAAAACGCCAGACTCCAAGGACAGTCCAAAGAGATTGGATGTCATTCTGGATGGTCATTTTGGAAAGCCAATCTGGATGACAGTCTCTCAAGCCTGTTACTTTATCAGAAAAAGCCCACAAATTATCCCCAAGAGGAGTCTCTTTCCCAAGCCCCCAATCTCATGTCCAGTGGAGACAGTTTCCAAAGGGGGTGCCAAGGTGAACACCAGTCTCATATCTTCTCCCCTGCCTACATCACCATAAGCCAATTGTCAAAATCCCTATAGATACAGTACAGGGTAGGCGCAAAATCCCACATATAGGAGGGGGGAGGGAATCCTACCCAGCCCATAGACAACCAACAGTGCTCACACTGCACTGAGGGTGGCTCACAGAAATTAAGCAAAAGAGGTATGTGAGGGGGTGGTGGTCCCTTTAATAGCCTCTCTCTCACTCACGGCATGTAGTGTTGTGACAAATCAATTTTTTTCTTCTCTCCCATCAAGAACTAGATGCAATTTTTTTAAAAAAATATTCTTTTCAAAAGTCCCACTTTAAAAAGGTTATTTTGTCTCTCCCTGTTGAAAAGTATTTTTCACAGATTTCTCTAATGACAATAAAATACAAGAAGTGCTAATAATTTCTTCTCTTTAAAAAGCTTTCGAAATCTTTGAATAACAGTTATTTCTTGTGTTTATCAAATTTTGACGAATGTTCTTTACATCACTACCGGCACATTATCTCACTCGGCCCTATGGGGTAATTTATGGGGTATTAAAGGGCATTTAAGGGGCAAAATTATCAAGAGTTGAAGATAAATTTGGACTCAGTTAAAAAACAACAACACATGGCTGAATCCAAGGAACCAGAAGAATGAAAGGAAGTCAGAGAAGATACCAATGCTTGTGAAGAGGCCTCAGAATTAGCAGAATGAAACTCTCAAACGGCACAAGCAACAAGTGCAAAAGAAACAAAACTATGATCAGACAAAAGAAATTCAGTAACTGAAAAGCAAGAGACAGAACAAGATCAAGACAATGGCCATGGGAGTTTGTAGGTGAACCAGAAAAAAAGCTTGAGTGCAAAAGAAGACAATAAAGAAAGAAAATGTAACACAGCAGGCTCTACATGAATATTAAAATCACCTATAATAAGAGTGGGAATATTATCTAAGAGAAAGTCAAGGAAGAAACAAAATCAAAAATAAAAGCTGAGCTAGGTGGATGGTTAATGACTGCAATCTGCAGGTGCCAAGGTGAAAAGTATCTCACAGCATGAGCCTCAAGAGAGGAGAAGCAGTGTGTCTGTCAGTGGAAAAGAAAAAGTGAAGTGGCATGAGCTAGATAACAGACAACCTACCTCAGACCTACCTTCATGGTGATTTGTATAAGGAAAGGAGAATCTTCCAAAGAAGAGGGCAACTGAAATAGCAGTATCATGGGCAGGGAGACAGTTTTCAATAAAAGGAAAAGGTGAAAAGTTCTAGAGAGAAAGAATCATGAACAGTAGCAACATTAGGAGTGACTAAGGGACAATTCCATATGGAGAAAGAAAAGGGAATCTGGAAAGAATGAAGACAGTAGAATAGAAGAAATGGGGGAAAAAGAATAATAATAATAATAATAATAATAATAGTTTATTTATAACCCACTCCTCTGTAGAGACAATCGGAGCGGGGTACAACAAGTTAAAAGGCATAAGTTAAAACAATCCCATAACCCACTTCCAAACCTCCCACCCTTTAAAAATATATTTTTTATATAATTTAAAAAGATTTCAATAAAAAAGTTACCAATGAATGGATAAATATAACAAAAAAGCAGGTAAATTAACAAAGAAAAGTATGGAACACTGACATCAGCATTAATGAAACTAGGGCACAAAAACAGACGGCCCAAATAAAGTGACTTCCAGCTGCATTGGTATTTTGATGATGCACATCCCGCAAAGCAGCCGGCAGCCCCGTGGCGGCTATGCCAAGACAGCAAGAGCCAGCCCCTATAAAAGCAGATTTAATCTGCTCCTGCTGGCTGCCAGCTGCTGGCTTGGGAACGCAGTGGCAGCCTATTTCAGGAACAGACCATGTGGTCACCGTGGTCCCAGCCCAATGGGGGTTGGAGCTACCAGAAGTAGCCCTAAGCCCTAAGTTTCTCAGTTGGATGATAAATAGCATTTTCTGGACTTTTCTCACAGAAGGTGATGGAACAGTTCTGGTCTAATTTCATACCCCCAGCTACCAGGGATGAGACAACTGGATATTCAACTGATCTTAGGTCAATCCAGGGCTGTCATTAGGAGGTGCTGAAGGTACCCAGTGCACCAGGTTCTGCTTTTTGGCAGAAATGGGCTGTTATGCTCAAACACATCCATTTAAAATGCTGATCAGATGATGTGAGGTTTAGTGGGAGGAGAAAGGAGAGGGTTTTTTTAAATTAAATCAGACTTGTTTAAAATATTTTTTTAATTCATTTACATTTTTCTTACAAAACATCACATCTTACCAAATTTTTACTTTAACCACATGAAACAATGTACATGTAAGCACATTTAGTCTGTGGGTATGATCTTATAATTTAAAGGTATAGCAGAAATATATTGCCAGTATAGATGTGACAAATTTCTCATGATTTCCAAGGACCCTCACTGTTAGAGGGGATGGGTGGTGAGAGGTTATTATTGGAATGAAAAATCTGCTAGAGCCTTTACTCCAGTCACAGCAGAGGTGCCTATCTTAGAATGGTGGGTGTGAAAGAACCAAACTGCTGGTAGAAAAATAAGTTTAGAATCCTCAACAGCAGGAACATTTATTAAAGAAATACATTCTTGGATAGAAATAGCCTGATCCTTTCTAAACTAATCTAAAAGCCAAGAGGATGGGAAGGAAACATGTTATGACATGTCCTCCCCCATCAAAGGGCAGACTGGAAAAGAGTGAAGGGTTCAGTTTGGTTCAGTTCTTTTTCTTTTACAACTGAAAGCAGTCAATTAATTTACCCTGACTGAGTCAGATAATGTTAGCTGCCCATGATGCTTTTGGCATAGGTTGCTGACAAAGGAAGCAAAAAGAAGCAGGAAAGGATGACAAGAGATCCTAATCCCTCTCTGTCTAAGCTATTTCATCTCTAGTGGACAAGAGGGCAACAAGAACAAGTGCAGAAGCTGCTGTTTCTTCCAGCATCTATGAACACAACCTTAACTTCCCAGTGATGGAATTTCTCCTTTGATTTGAAAGGGATGAGATAATCCTGCCAGGGTGAGATCATTTGCTCTCTGATATAGCTATGACTTTCAGAATCTTTCATTTCCCGCAGATCTATAAGTTTAGAAGGTGATTTTGTTCAGTGACATTTTTCCTAGCTAGAATCAAAAACAAAATGTTTAAACGAGTTCCTATTTAAAAAGACCTATTTTTTTAAAAAAACTCATGGCAAAATTCTTTTTAAAACCTGAGATGAGCTAGAAATGGCCAAGAAATCACCAGATCATCATCATCAATCATCATCATCAACAACAACCTTTATTTATATAGCGCTAAAAATTTACACAGTGCTGTACATACAATCTTATATTTAGACGGTTCCCTGCCCTCAGGCTTACAATCTAAAAGAGACAACACAAAAGGAGAAGGGGAAGGTGGTGGGGAAGGGGATGAGGTCCAGTGGTTCTTCTCTTCCTCTGGGGCCTGGACCAAGACAGATGGACTGGAGGGAGGGCTTGGCTTCTTAATACATAGTTAAAAGGAAGCATCCTGGGGCAGATGGCACAATCCTGGGAACGCTTCCCTAAACAATATAGTCTTTAAGTGATGAGGCGCACATGCGGGGGAAGAAGGTTCCAGGAATGAGGGGCAGCAAGTGAGAAGGGACGAATCCGGGACAGGGCAGTAGAGATCCTCAGCAGGGACAGGAGACCTTGACTACCAGAACGGAGGGGAAGAGAAGGAGTGTGAGGAGAAAGAAGTTCAGATAAGTAAGGAGGGGCCAGTCCGTGGAGGGCTTTGAAAGTCAACAACAAAAGCTTGTACTGGATGCGGAAGGGGAAAGGGAGTTCATGGTATTGCAAGAATTCACTTGGTTTAGTGTAATAGTTTCATCAATAGTTTCAAGTCCCTCCTTTTAAATAAATACCTTAATTAAATATCTAGTTAAGACGTTGTATCTTCCCTTTATTTCCACAACCTTTAACTGAAACCAACAGTTGCAGTACTCTTTGAAGACAGTCTAACATTTCAGCCATATGTGTTGATCTAAGACTAAAGTCAACTATGGTGTAAGAGAGTTCATAGGAAAATAAACATTCTCTCTCTCTGTCTAAAATACAAAACAATCTCAAGGGAAAACATCCCATCTCAGCCTAGAACTCTATAAAATGCCTGGTTCAAAATGATAAAAAAATTATTTACAATATGAAATCTATTGTCACAAAATGTGATGATAACCCCATGTATTGATGGCTTTTGGAAAATTTATAAAGGGTAAGTTTATCAATACCTATTAACAATTTGTGGTAGTAATGGAACCATCCAAATTTCTCCTGCATCCTCAGATAACTCCATCTTTTTTTCCTCTGGCTGTCCCTCATACCTGAAACTGCTTCCCATAATCTATTCATGAGGCCATACTCTTCTACTTCTTTCAGATCTCTCCTCTAAGTCGATCTTTTTCAGGAATGATTTCAGTAAATACCCCATTTAATTATTGCAACTGAGTTAATTGGATATTTATCCCATATTTAATCTCAAAAGGTTAAGTTACTTTTTTTGACTGGGAGAAATAGACAGATGGTGGGCTCTCCTTCTTTGGATATCTTCAAAAAGTGGCTGTTCAGTTACCTGCTCAAGGTGCTTTAGCTGGAGCTTGGACTTGATGACCCATGAGGCTCTTTTCAACGCTCCGATTCTCTGATTCTATGAAATTATTTGTCTTTGCATGTGAGAGTGAAACATTATACTCATAGAATATCATGACCCTCAGTATTTCAGAGATGAAAACCAGTATGTATGCAGCCAAACAAAAGATTAATGACAATACTCTTAAGAGTCCTCTCCTTGTCCTGAGGTCTTAGAAGTAAGCTGAAGCCCTGAGCCTTTTGCCAATATTTCCTTTTTTTTCCCCTCAACTCTTTTCAATGTTTCCAGTTTCCACTTCCAAACTATACATTAATTTGCAGTTGCAAAGTATTCTCAGGCCCTCAACAGACCGTCAAATGCTAGAATCAGGGCAGAGAGGGGGGGGTGTGGCAACTGTACGTGGGCCACCCTGACTCAGCCTCCATCACACTGAGCACCCCATTGCATGGCGGGTGGCATCATGCTGCGTCTTCGGTGCCATGTGTAGACATGCCACACCAAAGAGCTGTGGAAGAGCTGCAGTGGCAGTAAAAAGGGTACTGTTTCCATGGCGCAAAAAGGAGCCACTTTTTGCAGCTACATTTTATACCAGGCTGGAGGTATGGCATGCGGTTGCTGCATCCCCAACCCAGGATTTCCAGGGACGGCACAGAGGCACCTCAAGTCTTCATTAGACCATTTTAAAAAGTCCACCTTGTAAGGTTGCTTTGTTTTGTGCCATTTTTGTGTGCTCCTATAAACCCTGGAGTTCTACTAGATATGCTGATGCCAAGGGGGAGGGGGAGGGGGAGGTTGAGGACAGTGTCTCCCAATGAACTTTTCTTTTGATCCCTAAATTTCAAGAATTACAAAAAATGGGAACATAGAAACTGATCATATCTACAAGTGTTACATTTGCTTGTTCACATTTCCTTCGTAATATTACCTATCCTTTTTCTTTGGATGTCTAAATTGTATCTCTAAATGCTCAATTCAGATTTTAAGTTACTGCAATGCTAGAATTTTGAGGATAACAGGTAAAGTTCATGGGGAGGGGACAGAATTTTTATTTAGGGATGCAGTGTTCTCATACCTACCTCCCCATAGCTGTGCCCCTGGTGATCCCTCCCTCTTTTTCCTCAGTGGACTTTTTTTAAACACTTCATTTCTCTTTACATTAACACCCAGGTTTGATATTAGGAGTGTTTATAATAAAAATTAAAAAAAACGGTGCCATCTCAACTTTGCTTATGTTAATATGAGCCACTTCAGTATCTGTATAACTGGAGTCTTACAGTTTACTTTGGGGGTAGTGTTGTGAAATTCAGTGTTATTCTTTCTAAAATTTTAGCATGTGGGACAATTCTTCCCCTCCCAACTCAAATGCACTTTATCTCTTTGGTACTCCCCTCCACCAAATATTTTTTTCTGGCCCATTCATTAGATTCTGCACAGTAAATGTGCCATTAATTTTTTCCATCTGTTTAGAAGAATACAAAACTGGGACACCTGGGTTTCTGGAAGTTGAAGAGGAAGCAAAGAGGGACATGTGGAAGGCTGGGAAATGTAACTAGAGCATAACTTTAGCAGTGTCTGTGAGAAGAAGTATACCAATAGATTCAGCCTTTGTTAGCAGAAATCTGACACCAATAAATTGCACCCTAAAATTAACATCTTGCTTTGTTCACAAATGGGCTATGCTTCTTTTAACTAATACTTCATTTTTGATCATTTCTGTTTCAAAGACTGCAACCTACAAGCCAGGGAGTTATAATAAATCTGTCCCAATGGCCCTGCAAATGGCATATTTGCCAAGTCAGAGCCATAAATAAATGTTCTGCAGCACAATGTCAAGCTAGAATGGACACCTTTTAGGAAAAGGAAGTACATAAACAGAGAGAAAAACACTGTCTTCTGGTATAAATTGCTTGCATTCAGTGACATGATATAGCCATAAATTAGATTTAGACATTCTGTATCTGCTAGCTATTCCAAAAACAACAAAAAATGGAATATATAACTATCTCTTAGGTAATCCAGTCCAATTTCTTATAATATCAAGATGTCCCAGTCATAATCATTTCTGTAATATTCTTCTTTTTATTCACCAAAAACCTCTGTTGGAGGAGATTTCCAGAGCACCTCCACCACTTGGAGCCAAAACTGCCCTTCTATGTATGAAAGTTTTCCTTCTGTAAATGGAAGGAGGGATGAATAGATTATTTGTTTTCACCGGGCCCACACACTGCAGCCCCCAAACTACCTTCTTTCTGGAACATTCCTTCAGGATACTGAAGGAATGAGAAATTGTCAGACTTTCTTCCCTACTTTTGATAGGGGGCATCAGGAGGACACTTTCTGTGTGCAGGACTCCACTCATGTATCTTGGGATCAAAACCATTAACCTCATATTACAATGTTAAGTCTATCATGACATGTCTTGATATCTAGCCCAAGCTTACTTCTTGTGCCATGAACCTCTGCTTCCTGGCTTTTCCTATTGTTCCGTGTTACAGGAATGAGGAAAGTTTGGCCTCTGTTTCATGTGATAATATTTATTTAATTAAGGAACCCCTCTCACCTCAATGTCAAGAGTATATTTTACTGAGTGTAAGTTCCTACAGAGCAGTTATCAGGTCTGCTATCCTTTCCTGGGCTAATCCCAACACTGTGTATGACTTTATGATCCTCCTTCATTCCATGTCTTTATAGGTGAAATCTGGCAGCTGATTCTACCACTAAGGTCAACAGCCTATGCACAAAATGTGGTCTCCTAGACAATATTTGGGCCCCCAAGCACCCCCATCACTCCCATGGAAAAATAAAAAAAATGTCCAGCTGAGCAATTTTTTTCATGTTTGGGAGATGCCCCAGGTATTTTTGAGCCCAAAAGAAGCTTCTTCTTTTTTTTTTTCAACCAGGAGGACCCTGTATAAATAAAAATGAGGTATCTTCACTCTCATGTTCATAGTCTGAAGTCTGGAAACCCCCAAATATAAATCTTGTGTAAGCTTTATTCATCCATTGAGAAAAAAATTCATCTCTGACCTTCCAGGAACAAGGGAAGAACCTCAGGTTATAATCCACTGAGATTTAGCAAAGAACAGATCTTTATTCTCCTCCACTGAAACTCTATGATGGACTATAGAAACTAGTATGGCTTTTCCAGTTCACTCCAAGTGAGCTGAAATTGGACAAAAACAGCCCAAAGCAGTTTCAGTGGAGCAGAATAAAGATATTTTATTTTATTTTATTTTATTTTATTTTATTTTGGGTAAGGCCCAATAGACTATAACCTGCAGATTCTTGCCCCATTACTACAAGGTCAGAGATGAAATGAAAGTGGTGGAAAAGAATTGCATTTGACTTCCAACTTTCCTAATAATTATTATACATAATTATCTAATGCAACTTCATCAATTATAATTACCATCCATATATTTCTACTGCTTTATCAATTCTGCTAAGCATCAAAATTATCATTCTTTTCAATTCTTTCTCTTTGTTTTTACCATTTGTTCTTTTTGGATTTCTTAAGGTTACAGAAAATTTTATGTATGTGTGTATATATATATATATATATATATGAATGAGACATGTTCTAAGTAATTCCCATGGAATTACCTTCAACCATTCTGTTTCAGTGAGAATTGTCCCTATTAATCTTCGGTTATCCCATTTTTAGCTACTTCTAAAATGTGCGAGTTTGTCTCTCCCCCTCAGAAAACTTTAGTTGCTGTAAACTGAGCTCAAATTGTAAAAGTAGTTTGCACTTAGTTAATTCCGCAAGGAGGCGAGGCAGGAGTGGAAACTCACATTTCCCAGTAAGCTCTGGAAAAAGCAACTGCTACAACCTCTCTTAGCTCATGTGTTCTTCCTCATTAATAACTTTTGATATCTTGACCATACTCTGATTTTATTTGTACACTCATGACCCATTTTTCATGTGTGAAATGTTAGAGGTCATGCCAGGATGAAAGCTAAATAAAGCATATTCAAAACTTAAATTTGCAGAATTTCCAGGTCTCAAACTATGACCATGAAACTTGACCTTCCTTCTCCACATATGTGTAAATGAATTAAATCTCAGGTTTTGTGAGCTGAAGGCATGTGCATACACAGTGCTGGTCATGATTCTTCCACATATGAATGAATTGCTACATCTGTACCTTTTACATTTGATTTTCTTATATACTTTGTTTCAAAAGTGAGACTGTAGTCTGATACTTGTTTGAACAGTTCAGATTAAATCCACCAATCATGCACCATGTCCTGCTAAACTGCCAACCTTCCTTCTCCTCCTCCTCCCCCCACTCCCACAAACACACACAAAGATGCACGAAGAAACACACAAGCTCAAATAACAAATGTATCAAAACCTATCTGTGCATCCTGGCATGATTCATCAATTCAACAGAGGATGTTACAGGGCAAAATGATCATTTTTATTAGGATTTTTGACACCTTAGTTCCACTCCCAGCTATTCGGCTGCAGAAAGTCGATTTAGACAATACATTTTGCACAGATTTAGAAGAGGGTCTCCCTTAGGTAGTGAAACATCTGTTTAATATAGCGCATTATTTTTTTTCCACATGCACATTTTGCATTTAGCATGATTTTTTTTGCAGTTGATCATTGGAAGGTCAACAGAGACTTAATTTGAAAGTGTGGTAGCTGAAATGCATACATCTGAGGAAGCCTCAATTATGAGAGAAGAAAAGTTAATCACAAGGAATACACTTTCCCCTTGATGTATAGTTTGACCTAAGTGGCATTGAGGTGGCTGCCTAGCAACTTCACTGCTTTTACTGCCTTCCAGAGAACTAGCTACAATAAAGTAGACACAAAAGAGAGATTAGCTAAAAGTTGGGGAGATAAAATGGGCCATGAATGTTTGGAGCCAAGGGATGAAAGGACAGGTGGAAGGGGGAATCTTCTTTGACTGAATCCTAGGAATGCAAGTGATAGCATTCTGTGTTCCATATTATTGAAGGACAGGGGAGAGGGCCTTCTCTGCTGTGGCACCCTGATTGAGGCATACCTTCCCCTTAAAGGCTCAATTGATGCCAGCGCTGTTGTCATTCTGGCACCAAGTCAGACCATGGCTTTTTAACTTCAACTTTTGGGGGCTTATTGATTCTATCCAATCTGCACATGTGCTATGATCAGCATTATTTTTAATGGTTTTAACTAGTTTTAGATTGTTTAGTTTTATGTGCTAAATGTTCTGATATATTTTGATATTTAAAAATTATAGTTATTATTGTTTCTTTTCTTAAATTGATTTTATTGTATGCCACCCTGACCTCCTTGGGTATAGGACAGCATATAAATATTTAAATAAGCAAACAAAAAAATAAATAAAGCTACTTCCAAAGTTTATGCCATTTATGGCATGGAGCTCAGTGTCTTCAGTACGCTGATGACACTCAGATATACCTCTCCATGACCAGATCATCGGCTCAGTCTTCAGATGGCACCTCCCCTCTTAATGACTGTCTTGTGGCGGTAATGGATTGGATGAGGGAAAACAGATTGAAGCTAAATCCAGACAAAACGGAGGTATTAACAGTTACCGGTCCGAATCCAGGTTTGGGAATACAGTCTCCAGTCCTGGATGGAGTCACACTCTCCTCCAAGGACTGTGTTTGCAGTCTGGGGGGTACTCTTTGACTCTTCGCTTCACATGACTAGTCGGGTGAATGCGACAGTCAGGAATGCCTGCTATCAGCTTTGGCTGATACGCCAGCTGCGCCCTTTCCTGGACACGAAAGACCTGGAATCTGTGGTACACGCTCTAGTAACCTCATGTCTGGATTTCTGTAACACGCTCTACATGGGGCTACCCTTGTGCCTAACCCAGAAACTTCAATTAGTTCAGAATATGGCAGCCAGGCTTATCACTGGAACATCAAGGAGAGAGCACATAACACCAGTGCTCACAGCTCTCCATTGGCTGCCCATTAGTTTCCGGGCACAGTACAAGGTGTTGGTACTAACCTTTAAAGCCCTTCATGGCCCAGGCCCATCCTACCTTAAGGACCGCCTCTTCCCGTATGAACCGCCCCGCACACTTCCGTCCTCTGGGAGGAACCTGTTGCAGCCTATGAAAACTAGGCTGTCCCAGACTTCCCAGAAGGCCTTTTCAGCTACCGCCCCTAAGCTTTGGAACAGCCTGCCGGACGAGATGCATCTCATTACATCACTGGCTAGTTTCAAAAAGGCTTTAAAGATGCATCTTTTCCGGCAGGCCTTTCCCTGAAAAAGGAAATAAATGGAACATTTACTCCCTGCTCTGAAAACATAGAAATGGGAATTATCTCAGCTGCTTACACCTGCTGAGTTTACTTAATGCGGACTGCATGTGGATAGTTCATGAGATTGCACTTTGTTTTAATAATTGTTGACCAATTTTAACTGTGCTAATTTTAATTTGGCTTGGTTTAATTCAGTTTTAAGGGGGGTGGTTGGAGAGGGAGATGATTGTTGTTTTTACTCTGTATTCTTTTTAACTTCTTGTACTGCGCTCCAAGTATTTTATTAGAGGAGCGGGCTATAAATAAACATTATTATTATTATTATTATTATTATTATTTCATAAATGGAGAATATCTGCAGATTTGAACCACTTCCTTTGTTTTTTCCTCCATTATCTGAACAAGTTTGTATTCTTCCTTCTGCCAGTCTAAATCATGGTCTCAAAGGTGCTACAAGATCTCTTTGCATATCAAAATTCCAGACTAATAGAATTATGTCTCTGGATTTCTACAGATGTGTGTGTGTGTGGCTAACAATGCAAGAACTCAAACTGGGATGGTTTAGGACTGGGGCTGAAGCAAATGAGGACCCAAAGGGATTTTGATGGAAGACCATCCCCTAGGTCTTTCCTTTTGTGATTCAGAATAATTTCACCTCAAAACAACAAATCAATATTGCAAACACTTTTCTGACTTGGGATAACTTCAACATCTTCTGTAAATTTTACATGCAAGCCCTGATTATAAAGAAAATCTATAACCCAGCACTATGCCTTAGTATGCAGAAGCCAAACCTAAACTAAATCCACTTGAAAAATAGCAGCAAACCATCCTGGTGATGCTGCACATAATAACTGAGTGTCTTTTTTGCCTCCTGTGTATTCATTAGCCATAGTACTCTCAATGAAGTTGCTAAAAGTCTGAGGCTTGATTTAGTTCATCATTCAGCTGATCTTCCATTTGTACCTTTCCACCTTTCCTCATCTATCAGCTTTCTTCTTTGGAATTACTATTCAGGCATCAGTGCAATGTCGGCATCTTTTAGCTTCAAGTTTGCCTACTTGCTGCATCTGCTGCCCTTTGATTTATGTGTTGAGCATCCAGGCCTTCAGGCTTCACAAATAGTGAATTTATTTCCCAGGTATTCAAAGATTGGTCATTTGGTTAAAATGTATGCTTAATGCTGCAGAGAATCCAAAACAAATGAGCTGCTCTTCAGATGATCTCTATCTTCCTCCTAAATCCAGCTAGCCAAATTGCCTAGGCTGGTTAAAACATTAACCAAGGAATCGGATTGCAGCTGCTCCAGCTCCAGCTTCATTCTCCAAAAGTGAGTGTCTCTTTCAAGGGTAAGAGAAGTTATTTTGATAAAGTATTGTATGCATATGTAATTACACATTTAATGATGATCTATGGAGAACTTCAGATGAAATTGTGGTTCATTTTAGATCAATGCCAAAACTTCCATTCTGGTTTTCGTGGCACTTCCTTCATGATAGAGGAAAAGTGAATCACATTTTAAACAAGATTAAAGCATTCAGAGACAGTAAAATGATTCAGTCTGCTTCTGCTGCTTCTTTTTTATTTTTACAGAGCAAATAGCTTTAGTGATTCAAGGCAGAGAAACTGGATAGAATCTTGAGGAGAGAGAGAGAGAGAGAGAGAGAGAGAGAGAGAATGAATGAATGAATGAGGCTGAATTTGTACTGCAGAAATAATCCAGGTTGACACTACTTTAACTGCCATGGCCCAGTGCTAAGAAATTTGGGATTTGTCGTTTGTTGTGGCACCAGAGCTCTCTGACAGAGAAAGCTAAATATCTCACAAAATTGCAAACCCCAGAATTCCATAGGATGGAGCTAAAGCAACAGTGGTGTCAAACTGCATTATTTCTGCAGTGCAGATTCAACCTGAGACTTGGAAAGTTAAGGCTGCAATTGTACAGTCAGTGAAATGGTGCCACAGAAGCAACAATATCCCCACTTCTAAGATTTGAAATAGTGATAGCTCTTCACTAGGTGCAATTTGCACTGTAGAAGTAATCCAGTTTGGTACCACTTTAACTGCCATGGCTCTTTCCAACAGAAACCTGGGATTTGCATTTTTACAAGGTCTTTATCCATCTTTGCCAAAGAGTCTTGTCCCTCACAAAACTACAAATCTCAGGATTCTGTAGGCTGGAGCTATGCTCAGATCCATACCAGTCCAGCACCAGAGTTTGAGCTTTGAAGAGATTAGGTGATATGCGGGACAGAGATCTTTGGGTGCATCTGTACTATAGAAATAGGGTGCATATGTACTGTAGAAATAATGCAGTTTGGTACTACTTTAACAGCCATGGCTACATTTACAGAATCCTGGGCTTTGTCATTTTGTGAAGCACAAGCACACCTTGGTGGAGAAGGCTGGTTAATTAAACTGATAAGTTATTAATTCACTAGGGATTTTTCTCTTGATGTGACTTGCTTTGTTTCCTGATTAGCACTGAAGTTATTCTAAGATTTAAGGAGTAGATTCATTTTAACATGATAGCATTTGTTTAAAGTGAACATCACTTCTTCTGGCAGATTTGACAGGTAGGCCTAAGGAGAAAGATGAGGACTGCAGGGAATGGTATCACCTGGCTCTGTTACACAGCAGAGATACTGGGAAGTCATTGAAGAACTGGGACTGTACAGTAATTGGAAGGAAAGGAAAGGAAGGAAAAAAATAGCATGATTTGATTTGCTTAACATTCAAGCAGCCATGACCCATAAAGATCTTTAGTCTTGAAAGGCTGGTTCCCCACTCACACCCATATCCAGTAATGGTCTATACGTCTCTCTCTCTGTTAAAGGGTGTATTCTAACTTTCTTGATTAGTATTCCTGCATTGATTTTATTTTCCTTCCTATTGTATTTCATTGTATGACATACAGTATTGTTGGAATTTGGATGGGCTGCCCTTTGTACTCTGTTAGTGTGTTTATTGTTGCTCAAACTGTGTAGTATATCCCATTGAGTTAAATTAGCAAAACACATTCCTGTCACTGATCTTTTCTTTTTGACACAGAGCAGGGAGGCATACAGCATGCAATGATTCAGCTGTGCAGTTAAAGAAATCTGCATATGCTAAGCAGCACTCAAAACATTTCTACTTAAGGATTGTTCATCCTTCATTCACCGGTTGAGTTTAGTAAACAGCTATTTAATCCTGAACTAGCAGTGCATCTCTGTCTTCTAGCTGAATTTAACATATTATTCTTTATCAATCTTTAAGGTGAAAGGTGAGTGAACCCTGTACTTGTTGGCAAGGATGGGAAGAGCCAGGGGCGGGGGAAGAAAGATCAGTGACGAAGCTGAACTTAATAGGTTGTGAGGTGAAATCCCATACTTTAGGACAGTCTGACTCAACCTGACAATTTTCAGAAGTGTTGGATTCCCACCATCTCCAGCCATGAATTGTGTCATGGGCTATGAAGTCCATATGCAGAATAATTCCAGACCAGGGGAAGGTAACTTTAAAAAGATAAAAGCAGTACTTCTTTAAAAAAACCAAAAAAAAACAAAACCCACGAGTTTTTAAGCTCATTTATAATAATGTTTCTGCCATTCTCTTTAAATTAGATGGGTTGCAAGTAATGAAAATAACAAGGGAAACAAGGGAAATAACAAGTGAAACAAGGGAAATAACGAAGGGAAATAATAAATGAAATCAATTATTAGTGTTAATGGTGATAAAATATTTTCCTATTTTCTCAATATTAAATATTCTCAGACTAATTTTCAAACAAGTTCTGGATCTGAGATGATCCCCGGGTGGAGTGAGGGATGCTCTGAATATGCAGGATCCAAAGTCCCAACCCTCTGCCAAGCAATCATGGGGCAACATTTCAGCACCTTCAGAGAGCTAATTTAAATATTTCCTTCAAATTGGAAAGGAGGTGTGGTTTACTGGCCTCCAGTGACCACGAGACCATAATTCAAACATAAACTGTATCCCTGAGACTCTGTTTGCAAAGTCAGGGGTGGAGCCAAAGTGTTTGGCTGTGTTGCCACCCCTGGCTCTGTCTCTTTTGATCCTCCCTTGTTCAACCCACCCTCCCACCTCTGCTGCAGTTTGAAGTTTCTTGGTCGTTTTGAGGATGGGTAGGAATTTTTTCCTTTTTCCATAGGTTTTTTGTCTACCCCGTAGTGTTTTGCAGTTGGACTTGGGCAATTACCTTGGCGTGGTGAACCATGCTTACATCTTTGAAACAAGACCAATACCAAGATCTTATTTTGTGACTGTATAAATTTATATTAGTCTAGATACATTGCAGTGCTACATCTCACCATTATGCATCCAGTCACACACTGGGCATCACAGCCATGCATTCTCCACCCACACCTGAGTGCTGTTTATGGACCTCCATTCAGGCTTGCTGCAACCCTGAACAGGATACCCTTCTGAGTCAATTTTTTATACAGTTCAGACTTGTGCATACAATATTGTAGGCAAGGTTATTTACAAGTCAAAAAATCTGTGAAGAAATTAAAACAAGGGAAATCTTGAAAGCAACCAAAACAGCTGGATAACTGTCATTTCAATTATATCTTATTAAATGTAGACCAATGGGTTTTGAGTGTCCTCTAGCAGTCCCAGGTTATCTTATTTGCTCTGATACTTGAGAATGGAAGTGGATCATAGACTCATCGAGTTGAACAAGACTGCAGAGGTCATTTAATCCAATCCTCTGCCATGTAGGAATGCACAACTAAAACATCATCCAATATCTGTTTAAATATCTTTTTGGAAAAAAGAAAACTCTGACTCAGTCTATTTCACTCTATAAGAGCTCTTAAGATCAAGTTCTTCCATTAATAATATTTAGGTGGCATCTCTTTTCTTGTAATTTGAATCCATTGGTTCATCTTTTAGCCTCTGGCACAGCAAAAAAACAAACTTGCTCCATCTTCTACATGGCATCCCTTCAGGCCAAATATGGCCTAACATGTCACTGCTCAGTCTTCTCTTCTCCAAGCTAAACATACAGAAGCTGTTCTTCAGGATACTGCATAGGAATGATTTGTACAGTGGGACCTTAGCATTTAGAGAGAAAGTCTAACCTTGAAAAACTTGGTTTCAAGAAAGGGAGGAAAGGGTAATACTGCTTCACTAACTGAAAAAAGAGGGGACTGGCAGTAAAACAATGATTTAGTTGATGTGAAGTATTTCCACAAGTACTCTTGATTCTGAGGATCTGTAAACAACATTTCTTAAACTTGTGAGCATTACTGTGGGCTTCATTGTTCACTTGTAATTGCAGCTGCTGCAAAGCAAAACATTATTTATAATTGGTCTGCACTTTAGCTACTCAAACTTAATTAAGGAAAACTTTCCTTATTACATGATATTAAGCAAAGCTTTTTAAAAGGCACTCTTAGAACAACAGTGAACAACATAAGTAGTAAACAAGAATTTTTGGCAATGAAGATGAAACATGTACAATCTAGCTGTGGGCTGTTAAAGAAAGAAAACAGCATGAATAATCTTGTTATCCCATAGCTACGTGGACATTATGGTTCTTTCAGCTGGCCTTTCCCTAAGGATATGATAAGCAGTTTTTTTTATGGGTAATGCATTTTCCAGCCTCCTTGCCCATTCAAATAATTTTGCTGTAAAAATAGCTATGCGATTTTCACAAAATTAATTAGAGTAATTCTAACATGGGGTCGTCTGGATATTGTTGGATTGCAAATTCCAGCATTCCTCACTATTGGTTATGCTGTGTAGTGATGCTGGGAATTGCAATTTAATAACCTATGGAGAGCTGTTTGATTCCCACCCTTGTTGTTACACATCCAAAATGTAGCTTATGTTATTTACAGTTGCAAAAAGTTGCCTTAAATGTGATTGTGCAAATAGTTAATTTGTCCTTTATAAATGCAGATCAAGGTGCTGAAGATTCTGTGTGCCACTGGCCTGCATACCCTATGACTGTGGCTGGCATCCTTCCATGTGTTTAAGCGCAGCTTGTTTGTGTGTGACTTCCTTTTTGGACAGTGTGCAAAAAACTACTCTCTTGCTTCATCCAAAAACCTCACATGGTCAGCAACTTTTAAGCCCCAGTAGGGGCTGCTCCTGCTCTTTCTTACCAGAGGGAATTGGAGGGAGGGGGAAGTGAGTCATCTCATAAAACTCTGACCGCTCTAAACTTCTGGGGGAAGAAAAGGGCAGATGCATCCTCATTTCTCCAACCTGCTTCTGACCAAGCTGAGACCAGCTGCTTCTCCTAGATCTTAATTGGCTTCCTCTCTGTCTCTTCTTTAACAGCAAGAGGTGACAACAGGAAGGGCTTGACAACTGCCAAGTGGTAAGATTCAAGACAGCATGGAAATAGTGGTGGAAAGGTACAGACAAGTGCCTATATGCTTCATCTCCTTGTGACTTTTGCTGTTGGTGTTTGGTGTACATTTGTGCTTTTGACTTTTGCAGATTTGATCATTTGTGGTTTTGATTAATATGATCTCTCTAGGAATTTCTAGGTTGTCCAATGCAACTATGCCAGAAGTTGACCACAGAATTGTACTAGAGAGCCTAGAAATTCCTTGAGAAAACTCTTCCCTTGGCATTTGTAGGCCTTCCAGCATGATTCTGTGATCAACTTCTGGCAACTGTTGATCATGGAGTTGCACTGGAAGACCTGGAGCTTCCTATAGAGGTGTTCTCTTAGGTAAAAAGAATAGTGTTTTTTTATTTGTGGTTTTCCCACATTCATGGGGTTCCTTAACCCTTAATCCCAGTGAATGTGGAGGGACCACTGTATATGTTTGCTAGGTTTTTAAATGATTCTCTCATTGTCATCTGTGTTCAGGATCCTCATTTCCTATGCTGGTTATGGCATACAGCCTATGAGACACGTGATTCAGCAAATCAAAGCAGTACTTGCATCACCAAGCAAAGGGGTGAATGTGCAAATTACTTGGTGATGTCTGTGATATTATTGAAACTTTTTTTATGGCTTGCAGTCTGCTCTTTCCTTCAGATTCATCCTTCAAAATAAAAGACCTTAAAGGGCAGGCCATTAAGGATCTTGGATCACCACTAAGCTAGTTGCCAACATCTATAAGCTAGTAAGTAGATACTTGAACTTGTCATGAGAGGGTAATAGAAATGGAAAGAAATTTTTAAAATATGCAAAAATAGTTTAAAACAATTTCCCCAAATGTTGGAAAACTCTGCAGATAATCTTAGTTGGGTGGGAATCTTAGGTAGTTGAGGGGGAAAGGAGGAGTTTGGTGATCACCTGTGGTACCCTTTTGGTGAAGGTCAGGTCTCTGGAACTGCACTCATAGGTCAAGATGTTGGGGCGTAGAGACGAGCTGTGTCTTGCATGCACAAATGCAGAGTTGAAGCACATAGACAAGATGCCTTGAAGAAGGTCCTTGTGAGAAATCTGTGGCTCTGGACTGCATAGAAAATTTCCTCCCACACACAGGCCGCAGCCTTGAGCTCCCAGCTTGGAAGAATGAATTTCTGGACAGCAAGACTTTACTTAACACAAGGGCTTTTAATCTTTGTTGCAGAGCTATATACAAAGATAACACTGAGTACCAGACAGCCGTCTTGGATAGTCACTACTATATAGACCAACAAAGTGCTTCGCCAACTACCAACCACAACAACCCAACAACAGAGATAGTCACCTTCTTCCTTATATAGGTGGTCTTCTTGGAAGTCATGTGACAGTCATGCCACCAATGAAACATGGCTGATTTCATACCCAGTACCTGTTGCATCAGAATACTACCCACGATGCACCTCTGGCTGACTTCACCTACTGTGCATGTTGCATCAGATTTTCCATGCTGCACAGCTCACCAAATGCGGACTCATGCACCTGCCACTTGAACTGTAGTAACTTGTGCTCCAGTTCCTCCTAGTGGCCACACCCATGTCATTTTTCAGACCAGTGTGCCACATGGTCCTGACACAAGAGGCTAGGGAGTGCAAAACGAGGCTGGCCTTGAGGCTGGCCAGGGGATCTTGCCTTCCACAGAAGCTGTGTGGCTTGGGGTTGGATCATCTGGTAGGTCTTCGAGCTGCTGGCTGGCCAGGGAGCAACCCTGTTTTGGATTCTCCTTGGGGCTCAGGTGTTTCACCCAAGGGAAGCTGTAGAGGTAATCTAGGTGAGACCTACTGCCTCAGATGGTCCCACATTATGTCCCCCCCCCCGTTGCATTTTTAAGAAACAACTTTAAATAGGTAACAGATCAAATAAAGCTGCCCATAATTCATCCCAAATTCTGTGTGTGGTCTCATTTCAAGGGCTGGTCATCAAAATGCATGTGGATGTTTTGTCACAGGAAATAATAATAATAATAATAATAATAATTTATTACTATTTCCCACCTCTCCCTACAGATCGAGGCGGGATTGCAGCAAATAAAATACATACAAAACATACAAATTGTCATCATTAAAATTCCGATAAAATTAGCCCTCAAATCTGGAGTATCCGGTATAGAATTCAGTGTTTCTCTGCATAGAAAATATAATTTCTACAAAGAAAACAAGTTTCCTGCACAGAAACATGTATCTTTTATGCAGCAAAGAACATTTTTGTACAGAAAACATATCGTGCATAGAACATACTTTGGGGGCAAAAAAAGACTAGTTTCTTTAGGTGGAGATCAATTACATATGGGTGAAAATCTTGCCAGAAAACAAATAAGGATAAGCCATAAGTACTCATAGATGATTTGAATATAATTATGCTGGTTTTGAATACTTTTAGAGGTTTTGAGGTAAATAATTGTACTGTTGCAAAGAACCAAATTTTTTTTAAAATGTTTTTTTTTTAATTTTGGTTCTTTGCATTCATCCATTTTCCTCGTTATATGTGTATGCTTTTCTTAAATGTAACATTTTACATATGATCCTATGTTCTTTTGTCCAGTTTTTCAATCCCATTTTGAATTCTGAAGCTAGAATAATTTAAACATCTCCCATATCAAGCTACTGTGGAGAAAGCCAATAGACAGCTTTACATCAAAGGCCAAGCTATATACATATAAGGCATATGGACACCTTTATTGATTTAGAAATGATTTTTCGTTTCACCAAGGGACTTCAGTTTTAAGGGTCATGTGAAATATTTGTGGAAATGCATCCTTATTTAGATGCTCTAGTAGCAACAATTCAGTTCTCAGAGGATTAATTCCATTTCTTAACTGTCAGGAACATATATATTCCTCCTGACTATGTTACAACTCATCCTGAATGCTGAAAGTCATGTCGTTGTGAGATGTTGTAATATTCATAGCTAAAGAATAATCAAACGCCTGCTGGTTTAATGTGTGCCTCACAATAGTCTGCAAATGCGTCAGACAGTTGCTAGTGTAAATGTATTGGAGAGCAATGTGGATTAATTTACTGAATCCATCTTTCAAGTCACTGCCTTCTAACCTTTAAAAAATCCTTTCTTATAGACAGCTAGTTACATGAAGAATAGTGCATTAGTACCGGTGTTTTATTCATTGGTGTTATGCCTTCAAATGTCAGTGTGGTCTAGTGGTTTGTGCAATGGATTATGGCTCTGGAGACCAGGATTCCATTCTCTGCTTGGCCATGGAAACCTACTGGGTGACCTTGGACAAGTCACAATCTCTCAGCCGCAGAGAAAGGGAATGGTAAATCTTCTCTGAACAAATCTTATCAGGAAAACCAAATTATTGGTTTGCCTTAGGGTTGCCATAAAGTGGAATTGACTTGAAGGCACACAGCATACTTTATGACTCCAAGAGAGCATGTTCACATTCATTCAGCTATTAGTTATGGATGGGGTAGAACTATATTCTCACTAGAATCCATGCATGCCTGTCCAGAGAGTACCCAGAACTTGCTGCTTTGGGGCAGTTTATGGGCCTGTTTTGTGAATGTCTCCAATGTTCACCCACCCACTGCCTTGTCTCAGTTTTGGGAAATGTAGAACAAAGATCTAGCATTACCTCCAATCCACTTTCCAGAAATGAAGTCCTCAGGCTCCGTGAGCAAGTCCTTAGATCCACACCTTTGCTTATGAGAGAATCTCTGTTATTATTACTGAAGCAATGTATTTTGTCCTTATTTTTTTCCATGCTAAGACCCCAAAACTGGTGTGTCATAAAATAAGATTATGAAAAACAGGATAGAAATAAAATCTCATTCAAAACCAGATTAAAAGCGGTTCTAAAAACCCAAAATGTGTGGTAACTTCCTTTATACTGGAGAATTCACAAAGTTCTTGTGCCAAAGGATTCTGGTTCAGATGTTTTTACCTTGGGGACCTAACCTCAACATTTTGAGATATAGAAGGCTGGATTTTGTACCCAGCAAGGAGAAGGTTTCCTAGTGATTGGACAGGCTATAAATAAATCATTTATCATCATCATCATCATCATCATCATCATCATCATCATCATTTAAGGTAGTCAAAATGCTAAACCTGGAAAGATCTGTGGCCAGTTCAGTAGAGCCTGGATGACCACTGCCATACGGATTTAGAGACACAGAGATGTGCATTAGCATGCATGTGGTCTGTGTCGATTTGCCAGTCAATACATTTCTGTTGGTTGGCCACATGTTCATATATTCAGTACACATAGCAAACATGACTATTCAAGACTACTGAATGCCCTGTGCTTTTTGTTAAAGGTTATCAAATATCAGCTGAACAGATTTAGCCTTTCAGTAACAGAGACTGACATGTCATTTGTTGAGCTCCAGGCAAACAACCTTGTTAGTGATTCATTAACACTGTCCAGTTGGTACCAAGAAACTGTCTCAGTAGATGTCCTTCCTGCACAGGAACAGAGAAAAGTGACTTTGCTAGTGATCTGCAAAAGTAACAACCTCCACACAGACAGAAACCAGGCAATACCCAGGGTTTGGTGAAGTACCACAGATGTGGCAACTTCACAGAAGCTTACAAAACAGAAATGCTATTTATTTGTTTGGGGCATTTTCTCCCTGCTAAGTATAAATTATAGCCTCCACCTACCAGATTTTGATATACAGAGAGAGATTAAAACTCCACACATGCACATACACACGAGCAAAAACTATATATATACTTAAACACAATAAGCATAATAAGAGTCAATTGAAGTTCAAATGAAAGAGTGTTAGGATCCAGAACACTTTCTATTGCCTACCTAAAGCAAAATGGGGAAGGAGCAAATCTCAGCAATCTCAGAAGAATTTTTCATAATGCATTTGCTACAGCTGAAAAAATCCTGCTAGGTTCGTTGGACTAGGATTCTGGGGGATGAGGGTTCAAATTCCTGCTGAACCATGGAAATCCACTTGGTGAACTTGGGCAAGCAACACTCTCTCAGCCTTTGAAAAAGACAATGGGAGGTCCCTTCAAAATAACTCTTCCCAAGGAAAGACTATGATAGATTCACCATATGTTGGAGATGACCTGAAGGCACATAACAGCAATAATAGCCACTAAGCTAGACATTCCCTGTATTTGAACATATTTTATATTCCCTCTACATAAGTAGAATTCTGGTAGAATAGAATTATGTCCAAATTAAAATAAGTCACCGAGTGCCTCTTTAGTTTGTGGCCATTTCTTTTGAAAATGAACTTTGCACTGGGATTAGAATGTTGTTAAAGTGTTAAAATACTAAAATGCTTAGGTGCATGTATTCATTCCCTATTGGCCTTGTTTGTTCCACCCTTCTGATGACTTCTCAAGTGGAAGAAACTTAGATTGTTGTAGGCTCTTTGTGGTATTTTGATTACATCTTTTTGTTGTTGTTGCTGAAGTTACTCTTTAAAGGAGCTACATGTTCTTAACTTTGTGCATGTGTGTGTCAGTGTGTGTGTCTGTGTGCATGTGTGTGTGGAGAGAGAGAGAGAGAGAGAGAGCGCAAAGTGTTGGACATAGTATTGGACTATGATTCTGGACAGCAGGGTTTGATTCCCTGCTCAGCCAGGGAAACCTACTAAGAGACCTTGGCAAGTCACACATTCTCAGCCCAAGAAACCCTGTGATGGGTTCCATTTAAGGTCATCATAAACCAGAAACAACCTGAAAACAACAATAATATATAATGAAAAAGCTCTTTGCATCATTAACACTTTTAGGCTGTACATGAAATATGGTCACATTTCCCCACAAACTATCACAGAGAGTGAGTCTGATGCACTTGATGAACTATGTTTTATGCAATCTCTTTAGATCTATGTTTCTATCTCCGCCTGCCATGCATTCCTCATTACATGAATGGGGAAAGGGGACAGGGTCTCATTAGGCCTACCTCTCTACCACAGTTTCAATGGTCTATAATCTCTTGCTGGACAAACACAGGCTAAACAAGGAATATAATACCCTCACATAAATTTAGAACACTTTCCTATCAGGGTTCTAACTAATTTAGGTCTTCATGCTGGGGAATGTATGAGATAATTGAGCATCTCACCAGCAAAATAATTACTGGTAGGTGGAGCCTATAATTTATACAATAAAAGTATCACTGTTTGGGGGATCAGGGCAGCTCTGGGGCCATTATACTTTGGTATACTGAACAGTATCCTGTTCAGTACGGACAAAGCCTAAGGCCAACAAACAGGAAATTACATGTATGCATATTATACCTAAACTCATTGAGAGACATGAAAACTTTGTCATGCTAAGGTTGCTACTTTCTAATACCTCATTTGTGCAAAACAAGCTCCCTGCTTTATTGGTTCAATATCCATATCTGGAAGGAAATGGAGTCATGGCAATGGGAGTGCAGCAGAGGAGAAGCAGCTACCATGGACAATGAATTTTAAACATGGATTTTTAAAAATATGTATATATCTTATATTTGCTTTTCATTGATCCACCAAACAATGATACCTTTATTTGCCAACAGAAATGCACAATATACTTGTTGTAAGCTTACTATGCTCCACTAGCTTCTTCACCAGGAAAGATATATTACATACAAAACAGGAGAAAAATTGGAGATTTTATTAAGATCCCTGCATTTTGTTGTTTCTGTCCTTAATAGGTATGGGGAGGGTATCTTTATTATTTATCAGTCTGGCTCCTCCTCCTCTGGCCATGTGACAACAGGGAGATTTTCAAAGTCCAGGAAATTTAGAGTGTATTTGCATATCAACAAGAACTCCTCTTTTGCAATCCAATATGTCTCCATTCCTGTGAGGCCACAGGCCTCTTTGTAGGCAATGAATTCCTCAAGAAGTCTCCATGTTTTTGCATCAGGAATGTTTTGGTAGGTGTAGAGGTAAAACATGCCAGTCCAGTCCAGTATTTACTAAATGGCCAATACAGCTACCCCCGAATGTTTTCACTGATGTGTGTTTTAACTGATCTCTTTTTAACTGATGCTATTTGTCTGTGAACTGTTGTTTTCCACCTTGATCCATGGGGAGAGATGGCTATGAAATGAATATTATTGATATTATTGTTGTTGGTGGTGGTGTTAACAAATGCACTTGCACTGTCCTGGTCATATGGTGGGGGTTATCTAAGGGTGAAACATCAAGCAACAGCTTTATTCTATGTATCTTTAAATATTTTTTAGTAAACAAAAATAACACTTTAAAAGGCAGGTGAGACAATGTCTCTGAAATGCTGCTTCCACTAACAAGAACCATGTTTGCACATAAGTAATCGATATATTGCTGCTCTCTCACCCTGATTTCAGACTGTCTTGCATCCTGAATTACCTCTTACATAGCACATGTTTTATTGTCTTCATTTCCTCATGTTCTGCCTTCTTAAAAGTTCATTTCAATTAAGAGGCCATTTCATATTGTTTCACTGCACAATAAATTTTACATTTCTTCTGTCAACAGTGGGAATGATTGCTTAGTGGCCGTGCACAGACAAGTCTGTGAAAAATATTGTTCATCTTTAGGGACAATTTTACTTCCAATATTTTATTGCCTGCTCCGTGTCACGTAAGTAAAGAGCTTGGCCCTTACTCCTTCCAATTCTCACTTCTTAACCTGTTGCCTCCTTCATCCACCAGTACTAGTCAACAATATAGGAGATTATTGCACTACCCTTTTCTGTCCTTCCCTCCTGACCTAGGCATGGCATGAAAACTTTTAAGCACCAATTTTATTTCAAGCCTCTATGCCCAGGCCAGGGGTATCCCATACCTCATCATGGCATCCTGTACCTGATCCAGATTTCTCCCCTACTCTGCAAAGAACAGGAAAATGCCATTCTTTCAAAAAGCGCTGGAAAAGTCTGGAATGAGTATGGGTTTCCATGATCAGATATAGTATGCCTCTGACCTGGGCATGAAGGAATGCAATAAAATCCATACTTAAAAGTTTTCATCCTGCGCCTAGGTTGGGAGGGAACGATGGAAAAGGACAGTGCAATAATTTCCACATTTTCACTCTGTACTGACTAAAGATAACTTCCTGAAAAATATTTGGAGAACGTTTGTTTCCAGCTACCCTGAACTGTTTGAGGATTCTTCTCTTTTCCAAATAGTTGAAAGCTCCTTTCTACTGTTCAGTATTGACAACCACAATGAGGATGCAGTTGAGTTGGGGTGGCATGATTCCACAGGATCTTAATCCCTTTCTCTGTTCCTCTTTGCATGGTCAAAGAAGCTATATTCTAAATCTATGATGTGTATGTAATGTATTATACAATACACAATGTGTATAGTTTGTTTGTTTGTTTGTTTGTTCTTTGTTTTTCTATGGGTTAGTTTTTCATTAATGACCTAGGTCTAATCTTCACTGGTTCCAAAACAAACTACACATCCCAGGATTCCATAGGTTGGAGCCATGCCAGTTGAAGCAGTGACAAACTGTATTATTTCTGTCGTGCAGATTAGACATCTTTACCCACTCTTCTTTTTAGTCATGGTTAACATCTTGCCCTTCGTCATCTCACCTTTCCTTTCTCCTGCCTTTTTTTCCAGTAAACCTGAAGTGCTTCAGCACTTTTTCCTTATTGCATTTGATAAAAATACTTGGCTTGGTGATGAAGAATTGGGAGCAGAAATTGCTCATTCCTATTCCTTCTTACCTGCTATAGGTCCCTGCTATCCTAAAAACCCACTTCTGGGAGTTAGGGCACACTTATTAAGTTATTACACAGGAGTAAAGTGGAATTATACAAGGAGACTGACAGAAACTGGAGATTTCCAAATACATTTCCAGAAACTGTTTGGAAAATGCTAGCGCTCCATTAGACTAATACTTTCGGTTTTGCCTTAAGAATTCTTCATTAATTCTGATCTAGATACATTTCCTTCTGTACTCTTCCCTTAAATGTTCAAGTACGGTACCTCTTCTCTTTGACCTATATTCAACTTTCCTTCCTCTTTGCACAGTATCATATTGTACTTTGTGCTTCATAACAAGTTATTGATATAATCTCCCCCATCAGCCTAGTAGTTGTTATCTTTCATGTTCCTTTCCCCTTCGAACAGATTTTTTAAAATCCAGAACTGACAATGGTCTTGCCTGAGTTTCCACCCGCACACTACATTCTGTTATTAAACTTCCAATACTATGGGTACTTATACACAAGTAAGCCTCACTATGCTTTGAAAACATATCCAGGGGTAGCTAAGCTGTCCATGTAGCAAAGTACAATAACATCCAAAATCCACAGAACAGTGATACCTTTATTTGACCAACCAAAACTCACAAAATACTTGTTGCAAGCTGTCAAAGCTCCACTGGCTTCTCCATCTGGCAAATTTCTTATACAGGAGAAAACAAATTAAGACAATGTTAGCCCCAAGCTTGCGTTACCAATACCAACCAAAGGTATCACTGTTTTGTGAATTTTGGATGTTATTGTAGTTTACTACATACTCAACATCATTTCAGGTGAAATCTAAAGCATGGACCAATGGACTTTGGCTTGGCAACTTGAGGTTTCTACCTTCAACAAAGGTAAAACATTTTTTGTTTTCTGTGTGTTTTTTAAAAGCTTTAGAATAGCCATAATGCAGATCCAAGAAGGTCAGTCCATAGAAAGAATGGAATGACGCAAAGGGAACATTAGCAAAACCCAAGGAATTGTATTGCAAAATCTCCTGCATCTGTAGGCCAATAGGACCATAGACTAAAGCCATTTAAAGACAAGTAGAAGAATGAGAGGTCCTCTGAAACATTCAAGTGTGGGTGAGCCTTGAGTTTAGGGCTAATTATACTACCCTTCAGATCCAGCCATTGGTAACAGATATTGGGAGTCATAGAACCACATCATCTGGACATTTCTTCTTCCAGTTACACATTTTGTATACGGTAGCTATTTTTGCATGATGACATTCACAGGATCCAAGGGGGAGTAGGCTCCAGCCTTTTCAACCACCACAGCTGTCTAGTGTATTATACAGGAAGGGGGCAACATGGGGCCTGGATAGAATCCTTTCTCTCAATCTTCCACAACTACCTGTACAACAGAAAATTAGAAAGAACTGAAGGCTCCTCCAGCCTACTATAGAAAAATCTTCTGGCCCTACTGGCTAGAGGTTTCTGAAAACTTTAGTCCCCTAAGGTATTTTTATTTCAGACTTTGCTCAGAACTTAATTTCTAGCCCCTTCTTTCAGTTCAGTTTCTATTACATAGGCAGCTATTGTGGTGATGTATTCTGATTTTAGTCTGGACTTCAAAAAAGCTATCTGGCTTATCTACAAAATAGGTTGAGCACCTTGGACAACTCATTCACAGTTTGGACTATAACCCAGAGGAGATTTGCTGTTCTATTCCCATGGAATCCATCAGCTTCCACCGTGTCAGAATGTGATGGAACTTTTAAAAGTGGCTTTAGAGATAGATAGAAAATGCTCAGCAGTGAAAAAGGTCAAAATCCCAGCACTGTATTTATTTGATGGTGAAAAGAGACCCTTGAAAATGTTGGCAGTTGAATGAATGAGGCCAAAACCCATCCCAAACAGACAATGCATCTATTGGTTCTTCTATGGCATTCGCTAAATCAAACAGCATGCAATCGATCTTGTCAGTGAAGGTGATGGAAACTACATTTGTGTGGAAGAATAATTTTCTACTGAGGGAGTTTGATTATTTGTTCTGTAATATTAGCCAATTGTTATATGACAGCTAAACTTGGTTGCATTTTACAAATGTCTTTTTCGTTAGAGGGGAAGTCAATAAATAAATTGATGCTGCTGCATTTATATTGCCTGTCTGTGGTGAGTATTCTTACATAATTGAATTAAATGTTGTATAAAATAAATGGTGTGCCAGAAGACATTATTCCTACTTGAAGAGCCCAAATAATATATTATGAAGATTGGGAATGAGTCTTAAATTCACTGATGCAATGGGCTGAAAATATGGCTTGTGCTTTATGAAGTTAAAACGCAAAGGGACCTTATCAAAAACATATTTATTTCAACTTGGATGTAAAAAAAATTCTGCTTATGACTTCATATTTTAATTAGAGGTGCAGAAAACTATTTCCGTGCATCTTATTGGACCATCTTAATTTGATTTTTTTAAAAGGAAACATTATTGTTCTTAGCCAATTTGTTTTCATTTTTGCTTTGTGCACTCAGTCAGTTGTGTTGCTGAAATGTTACACTGAGATTTCTGAAAGGGTTGTGATTAAGTCATATTTTATTGCTGCATATATTCATTTCTTAAACAGGTTACATATTAAGTTATAGTTAAATTACTCTTTGGTGACCTGCTTTAAACGTTGGTACATCCACTTTGTTCCATATATAGTTGGCATTGTATGATTGATTCCTTTCTTGGTCACTGGTCAAGCTCACAGCCAAGTGTGCTTTGACATGACATCCATGTCAGCACAACCGCTGTGAACATTAGAGATTTTTAAAAGAATATTTCCCAGCTAGGGTTTCTACACTGTGTGCTAAAATGGTCATGAAAACCAGCTTATGAGTTGCATATCACAGCTGAAAAACAATATTGGATCAGCAACACATGAATCTTTAAAAAAATGCCAGTGTTCAACTTTTTTCAGACTCTCCCATCCCACCCCTGCTCAGTGCAGACTGCCATTATTCAGATCTCAAACATGACCAAATTTTTATTTTAAAATTTGAAAGATTTTTTTAAAAAAGCAGTCTTCATTATGGTTATTAACTGTGGATTGTTAAGGTAATAGCATAGTAATACTAATATTGATAGTCACTCTAATATCCACTAGATCCTTAGGTAGCCTAAAAAGAACTCTCTGCACATCAGAGGTAGACATCCATGGTGTAGCTGGAGGGTAGGGATAAAATCATAGAATCATAGAGTTGGGAGGGACCTTATTGGCCATCAGATCTAACCTCCTGCTCAGTGCAGGATCTCTGGTTACCGCATCACTAGCAGAGATGCCTCTTTTTGAAGATACCTAGAGAAGGAAACCTTACCACCTCTCTAGGAAATTGATTCTATCATCAAATTGATCTCACTGTCAATAAATTCCTTCTAATGTCCAATTGAAATCAATTTAAACCTTTTAGATACAGTTCTACCCTGTGATTCAGCAGAGAACAATCCTGCACGTTCTTCCTCGTGGCAGCCCTTGAGATATTTAAAGAGTATGGTCACATCACCATACAGTCTTATCTTCTTTACCAAGCTGAACATGCCTAGCTCCTTCATATATTTTATTCTCCATACATTTTATCATCCTTGTTGCCCTTCTCTGAACTTGCTCCAACTTGTCTGTGTCCTGGAAGTGGTGTGTCAGAACTGAACGCATTACTCCAGATAAGGCCTGACCAGTGTAGAATATAGTGGGACTATTAATTACCTCAACTTGGAAATTATGCTTCTATTAATGCAAGCTAAAATAGCATGTGCCTTATTTGCTGCAACATCACACTGATGCCTCATGTTCACCTTACAATCAACAATAATCCTAAAGTCCTTTTCTCATACAGCACTGCCAAGCCATGTAATCCCCCTCCTATACCTGTCCCTTTGGATTTTGTGGCCTAATCATAGAACTGTGCATTTTTCTCTATTGAATTTCATTGTATTTCATATCCTCCAAGGTGTTAACCATGCCTCCCAGTTTTGTGTCATGTGCAAACTTGGAAAGGACTCCCGCCACCCTGTCATCTAAGTTATTGATAAAAATGTTCAAGAGTAATGACCCTGTTTGGTGTAGTGGTTTGAGTGCTGGATTAGGACTTTTGGAGACCAAGGTTCAAATTCCTTCTTGGCCATTGAAGCCCAATTTGATAAATGATATTTTTATAATTGATAAAAAATATCAATGAATATTAGCCCTAGGACAGAATCCTGCAGCACTCCACCTGAGACTTTGGAGATTATCGTTTGGGCAAATAAGCCGGTTTACCTCTTACGGCTTCAATTCTGGATCTGGGATGCACCTGGATGTTACCATATCTAAATAGCTACCAATCTAGCCAGGATGCCATCACCCGGATGCATTCCAGGTCGACGCCATCCTCAGCCAGCACTTTTTCAAAGTCAGGGAGTTTCTGGCTTCAAAAATTGGCTGGCTGAGCGAGGCTTTCTTCTGTCCTCTTTGTAATATCAATGTCAATCAAACCTCATAGGTTTCAGGCAACACCTTGTGTATTTTTTTTTTTTTGGGTCACAATAACCTGCACAAATGGGGGGGGTGGGGGGGAGAGAGAGAGAAAACCAAAATCATTTAAATGATTGTTCTCTTTCTATGAAATGGACTACAAAGAGCTACATCCAGATTTCTCCACAAACTGACCTTGAGTCTTAAGGGCAAACTCACCTCTCCAGTTCACCGGCTGAGAGTACTGTGCATGTATATACTCCTCATTTGTTAGACTGGAGTTTGTTTGATTTTTTAAATTTTTGTGGCACACTCTGTGTAACTGTGGCTAATGTGTCAGGTACATGATCAAGGGCATGATCAAGGGTTGTCCCTTGCAACATCACTTTTGTAGCATGACCAGGGTCTGTCCCCCTGTGGCATCACAACAGTGTATCCCTAGGTCTCAGGTTCTGGCCTTGAAATCTTAGGGCTTGGGATTGTCCTGACCTGGCAAACATAAACATTTATCTTCTTCAACAGATATAGGCTAGAATCCTCTGGTGTAGCTAGAGGTGGACACAGTAGCCATGAGAGAAGGAAAGCATTGAGGAAATAAGATACTCAGACCTGGAAGAGTTTGGATGACCTTGGAAAAATGTCCCTCTGCTGCTGTGCTGTACCAACAGAAGTCTGACCATATTGTCTTGTTGGTCCAACTCTTGGAGTCATTTTGAGGTGATAGGGGCCTTTTGAAAATAACAGCTGGAATACTGGATCAGATTTACAGATGCACAAACTGGAAATAAACATCTGTAGCAGGTCAGTAATCATCATCATCATCTTCATCATCATCATCTACCAGGTTGCAAACTGCATTTTTGCTTGAAGCTTCAGGTTTTATCAAATGTAAAGTTAGTCAAAACAGAGCTAACAGTTGAATGTTCCAAAAGCAGTGGTGCAAAGGGATTAGTGTAAAAATACCTAGAACCACTAACATGGGCAAAACCTATTGAATAATGAGTTGTGTAAAAGCTTTCAAAAAGGTTTTGTGCAAGCAAAATCTAAGTACTGGATTTGACAATTGGACAAAAGGTGGAACTGGGTTTTCACAGTGGTTATAAGATTAACACTTGCATTATGACAGTGCTGGATACAGCAGAAGCAGGTATTAATATTGCTTTCATACGTATTTGTTTTTATATTTGTTACACTTTGTTCAGTTCTAGACCTTATTAATAAATGAAGCCACGTGTATTTAAATTACTGTTATTATGATAGCTATTCTGTATTAGCTGCAGGGATCAGCAGAATTTTAATCATAAGAGTGCATAACTTATTTTCACAATGCCATTAAAAATTATATGAATAATAAATGCAATCCATGCCTGTCCAGGCTTGGCATCTTTGATTCATACCTGAGAGGAAAAAGGAAAAATCCATAATTTCTCATGTTTCCAGCATCTTATACAGCAGGCCATAACCATTATGGAAGTAAAGTAATAATAATTAATCTTCTTTGGGATTGTAGTTTTGTATGCCTCCTCAGACACATGATAAATAACTTTGTAGAAAACAGATTTTTATATAGTCATAGTTTTGGTTGGCATTATCATATATTTATACATAATGTTTAACAGATGCTACCATAGTGAAGGCAACTGCACTTGTACATAAAGTTCACAGGGCACATTATTCTTGCATACTGTGAGCATCAGAATATTTCCTATCTTTCAGTGTGGCAGCAGACTGAAACATCCCTTTGAAGGGAGAAATCCATGTAGAGGGAAAATATTTCATTCATTCCTCTCAGCTCAATCTTTGAGCCTCATATTTATGGAAGTAGTCCCAGTGTAGAACTTAGAAAAGTTACTTTTTGGACAACCGCTCCCAGAAATCCCAAGTCTGCATGGCCAGGGGGACTGTGGAAGTTGCCATCCAAAAAAGTAACTTTCCCATCCATTGCAGCCCCTATCCGAAGGTGTTACTTCTATCAAATGACAAAAAGGATTGTGTGGTGCCTGACAGAAGTATGACCTGGGCTGTGGAGCCCCTGACTGAAAGTCTCGTATCTTTAGAATCAGTCCTGTTTACATATGGGAAAGAATTCTATTTCAGTACTTTTTAAAATAAGAATTTACCAAAATACAAGGGGGTATCCAAAAGTTTTAATGATCACCTTTAACAAAAATTGAGAGAAAGTTTGTTTTGATTTTTAGTTGTTAACTTATCTCTATGTAGTCACTACCTAGATTTATACATTTTTCCACCATATCTTGACCCTCCGAATATCTGATATTGTAGAAGTCTGTAGATTGCGCCTTACGAGGGGGTATCGTAAAGTAATAATTATCACCCGGACGTTATTATGGCATATCGATGAAATTTTGTCAGTGTCATCATTGGTCCCTAAGTGCATGTTGCTGAGAAAATCAACTCATTGCATCCTTTATTTTTGTGAATGGCTCTGCCAGAAGTGACTAGAGTGTAAAATCCTTGTCAGGTGCAATCTGCAAACTGCTACTACTACTACTAATAATAATAATAATAATAATATTTATACCCTGCTCTTCTGCTCTAAAGGCTATCAGAGCAGCTTACAATTATTATTTTAATTAGACAGTTCCCTGCCTTCAGGCTTACAATCTAAGAAGACACAACACAAAAGGAGAAGGGAATGGTAGTGGGGAAGGGGATCAGGTCCAAAAGTTCTTCTCTCCCTTTGATGCCTGGACCAAGGCAGATGGACTGGAGGGAGGGCTCTGCTTCATGATCTAGGACAGGCTTGATGGAGTTTGGCTTGTCTTTTCACTCCCTCAAGATACGCTGGAAAAAAATGTATAAATCTAGATAGTGACTACATAGAGATAAGTTAACAACTACAAATCAAAACAAACTTTCTGTCAAAAATTTTTAAAGGTGAGCATTAAAACTTTTGGATACCCCCTCAACATACATTTCTTCATTTACGGAGTAGAAAGAATGTGAGCTCAAGGATACTGATGAGCTGGGACATGTTCAAGATGATCAAAGGTCTGGAAACCAAACCTTATTAGAAATGACTTGGGAAGCTAGCTATGTTTAGCTTAGGCTGCATCCACATTGCAGAAATAATTCAGTTTGACACTACTTTAACTACAATGGTTCAATGCTGTGGAATCCTGGATCTGTAGCTCATTGTGGCACCGGAGCTGCCAGAATTCAACAGCATTGAGATATGGCCGTTTTTTAAAAAAGTGTCAGACTGAATTATTTCTGCAGTGCAGATGCAACCCAAGAGAAGGAAAGGTGACATGGGAGTTTATCACACAGGAGGAATTCCCCTCAATTTCAAAAGAAATGGAAGTGAGGCCAGTTCGGAATTGAGTAAATTTGCTAGTTCAGCTAATTTACATGATTGCGTATTGACATTGCATTGCGTTCAGAACTGCCTGAAATTGCCTCCCAGTGCCTGAAATTGCGTGTGATAGTTTCTCACGTAATCACGCAAACCCCATGATTGCATTCGGAAGGACTTCATTTTGCCTGAAAATGTGTGTGATCAGCTTTCACGCAATCACACGAAACCCCATGATCACACTCAGATTGCCATTGGATTATACTTCCAATTCCCTTTGTGTGATACACTCCATGATGGGTAAAGGTAAAGTGTCTTTACCTTTATCATGCAGTAGATGGCACAAACTTGCATTCTGCAACTCCAGAGACTAAATATGGCCAATGGATTCAAATTAGAAGAATAGAGATTCCACCTAAACATTAGGAAGGGCTTCATTTTAAGAGTTGATCAACTGTGGGATATACTGCCTCAGAGGTTGGTGGCCTGTCCATCACTGGATGTAATTATATGGGCATATTTTGATATTCCTGCATGGCAGGGGGTTGCACTAGATTGCCTTTGCAGTCCCTTCCAACTCTATAATTCTATGATTTAAGGGGTGGGGGGAATGAATGTAAGAGAAACTATGCTTAACATAGTTCTTCATACAGGTCCAAAGCTTTGAGTTTTTAATTCTTAGGTCCCTAGCTTTAAAACTCTGTGTATTCAACCATATTAGTGCTGTATTAAAATTTCCACCCCCACCCCCCAAAGCTTCTCATCTTAAACACTAGAAGCAAGGAAAATACCAAAACAAACAAACAAACAAACAAAAACCCTCCTCTCTATTTCAGGAACAGGTCTACCAATGGACTTGATCTGTACAGATGGTGGTTGGTAGGGGTGGAAACAATATTCAAAAAGATTTGGAAAATGATTAACAATGTTTTTTTTAAGTGATGAGAAACTGTGATAAGAAAAATCCTAGACTGATGAGAATCTTCATAGTGCAGGATTTATTCTGTGCAAAATTTGTACATTGTTGTTTTACACAGAAACAGCATTTCTGTGTGTTTTTAATGTTTGCATATAGTCTTTTAATGAATTTTATTATTTTAAATGCCTAATGTTTTAACTTTATACAATAATAATAATAATAATAATAATACTTTATATCTCACCCTTTCCCCAAAACTGGGATGCAGGGCAGCTCACGACATTATAAAGCATACAAAAGTACAATTAAAAGCATACAAAAATGGTACATTAAAATAGAATTGCAATATTAAAACAAGATATAGGTTAAAAGATAAAATTAAAAAGATAAAAATGTTAAAAAATACTTTGAAACAATACAACACTCCAGCTGTCAGAACAGGTGTCCAGAATCCCAGACAATCAACCAGTCAGCTTTATGTAGAATAAACAGAACTTTATTGATGCTCCAGGATCAGCAAAACCACACCATTCAGCTTCTTAGCTGAGACTGACCAGTCCCCGCCCAGCACCCCTATATCTTCCAAAGTACCACACCTCCCTCTTTCTCACAAAAGCCCGCGAAAGACCTATTCCAGTATTTTTCCATAGGTTTCGGTTCCACCTTATCTCCCCCCTTCACAATGCTTCCCACCAGAAACTGCTGCATTCCAAGCTTAGAGCCGAGCAGCCCCAAGGTCAACTGATAAATCCTCCTGGCACCGTTATGCACTCCTCCTCTCTCTCTAGCAGCTAACTATGTACCATCATCCCCAACTACCTCTACTAACCCATATCTGGAAGAATACTACAAGGATTCTGACAGTCGGCCCCCCGAAAAGAAACCCCCTCCCTACATATGATAAACACAGTACATTAAAGGAAACAGCAAAGGTAACAAAATACTATTTAGGCTTGTCAGGATACATACGATGAAACTTCATAACCAAAGCAGGGGCTTTAACATGTTTAGCTAACACCCATTCATCATGATCCGCTGAAAAGTGTTTCCAGCGAATCAGGTACTGCAACTTGCTCCTGTGCATTCTAGAGTCCAAGATCTTAGCGACTTCAAAGTGCTGCTCCCCCTCAACCATCATGGGCAGGGGCGGTTCTTTGTCCTGTCTCCATCGTTCTGTGCTTTGGTCCGGTTTCAGCAAACTAAAATGAAATACAGGGTGTATATGTCTATACGATTTAGGCAAGTCCAATTCCGCAGTCACATCATTGACAAGTCTTTTCACCAGGAAAGGCCCTATGAATTTGGGTCCCAGTTTCTTAGATGGGTGTCTAGATTTCAGGTTCTTCGTGGACAAAAACACCCGATCCCCAGGCTTGATGTCCCACCCTACCGATCTCTTACGGTCAGCATGTTTCTTATAGTCTGTTTTAGCCACCTCCAGAGCCTTGGCAACCTGGGACCAAGCAGCCTGGACCCTCTGAACCCATTGAGTCACAGTCACAGGGTCCGAAGGGTCAGCTGGCAATGCCGGGAGGGTCCTGAGTTCATATCCATAGACAACCTCGAAAGGCGATTTGCCAGTGCTCCGATGCACTGAACTGTTGAACGCCACTTCAGCATGGGGCAATAAGTCATACCAATCATCCTGCAAATAATTAGTGTAACATCGGAGGTACTTCTCAAGAGCCTGGTTCGTTTTTTCACACTGCCCGTCAGACTGGGGGTGCCAGGCGGTGCTCAGGGCCACTTCTACCCCCAATTTTCTTTGCAGCACCTTCCAGAAGGTTGAAGTGAAGGTGCTACCCCTGTCACTCACAATTTTATCTGGCAACCCATGATGCTTATAAATGTGTGCTATGAACAGGTCCGCAAGCTTGGTAGCACTAGGCATCCCCTTGCAAGCTACATAATGCTCTTGCTTCGAAAAAAGGTCCACAACCACCCAAATAGTGTTCCTCCCCTTGCTCTCAGGCAGATCGGTGATAAAGTCCATGGCAATATGTTTCCATGGTCCCCCAGGAGTGGGCAGCGGCTGCAGAAGCCCCCTGGGCTTGCCGACGACTGGTTTGGCACGGGCACACACCGGACAGCTCTTCACATAGTCTTCCACCTCAGCTCTCACCCCCTCCCACCAGTAAGCTTTCCGAAGCTTGTGCCAAGTTTTTAAATATCCCCAATGACCCGCTGCCTTCGAATCATGGCACAATTTAAGAACTTCAGGCCGTATCGATGCAGGAACATAAATTTGAGAGCCCTTAGCCCACAACCCTAGTGAGTTCAAAACCAACCGATCTTTGTGCTTCTGAAGCCACTCATCTTTTTCGGCTTCCCCTTTTATCTTTTGCAGCAGCCCATCCAGTTGGGGCAAAGGGTCGACCGGTTTCTGCTTAGCCTGGCTATGAGTCACTACAGCTAGTCCCAACTGTTCAGGGGAGAAAATGGCTTGCAGAGGAATTTGCTCTTTCCCCATATGCTGGGGGAGCCTGGATAAGGCATCAGCTAAAATGTTTTGTCTTCCTGGGAGGAACTTTAGTTTGAATTTATACTTGTAAAAGTCCTTAGCCCATCTCCTCTGTTTAGGAGTCAGCTTTCGGGGAGTTTGCAGGGCCTCTAAATTACGATGGTCCGTCCAAACTTCAAAAGGGTGAGGCGCCCCCTCTAAAAACTGTCTCCAACTGTCCAGAGCATGCTTAACCGCAAACGCTTCCTTTTCCCAAGTGGGCCACCCCAGCTCCCCCTTTTGGAATTTGCGAGACAAGTAGGCACAAGGCCTCAACAGCCCATTATTGTCCTTCTGTAGCAACACGGCCCCTACTGCGTGGTCGCTCGCGTCCACCTGGATGACAAACGGCTTGTCGGGGTCAGGGTGTAGTAAAATGGGTTCTGCAGTAAACAAGAGCTTCAACTGCTCAAATGCTCTCTGGCATTGATCTGTCCAGCGAATCGGGGTAGAGGGTTTGGGCTGTTTCTTTTCATTACCCTCCTTGCCCTTGCCCCCTCCCTCCTGGGTTTTGGTTTTCAAAAGATCCGTAATTGGCAGTGCTATTCTAGCAAAGTCCGGGATGAACTGCCTGTAGAAATTGGCAAAGCCCAGAAACTTTTGTACTTGTTTTCGGGTCTTAGGGGGGGCCCAGCTCAGAACAGTGTGCACTTTCTGTGGGTCCATTTCAATTCCCTGCGCCGACACCCGATACCCTAAAAAATCCAATTTGTCCGTATGGAAATGGCATTTAGACAGTTTTACGTATAGCTGGTTATCAAGCAGTCGCTGTAACACCTCTCGCACCAGTGGCACATGGCTCTCCAGGTCCTGAGAGTAAATTAGAACATCGTCCAAGTATACCAGCACCCCTTCAAACAGCAAGTCGTGTAGTACTTCGTTTATGAGTCTCATGAAGACCCCGGGGGCTCCCGCTAGTCCAAAGGGGAGGACCAGATACTCATAGGCCCCTAGAGGGCAATTAAATGCAGTCTTATGTTCATCCCCCTCTTTAATCCGTACCCTATAATAAGCGTCCCGTAAGTCTAGTTTGGTAAACACCTTGCCTGTAGCCAATCGACCTAGCATGTCCTTCATTAAAGGCAGAGGGTACTTATTGGTGCTACAAATCCCATTTAGGTTTCGATAGTCCGTGACCAGCCGCAGCGTTCCATCTTTCTTTTCCCTAAAGAACACTGGTGCAGCAAAAGTGGAGGTGGAAGGTCTAATGAATCCTCTCGTCAAGTTCTTTTCAATAAACTCCTTAAGTGTGGATAACTCCCGGGGGGTCATGGGGTACAGTTTTGGCTTAGGCATGGGCGCACCGGGTTCTATCTCAATGGCACAGTCCGTCTCTCAGTGCGGTGGCAGCTGGTCACTCTCTTTAGATTCAAACACCTCCTTAAGATCCTCATAACAGTCCGGGTAGGAAGCCACTGCCTCCTCGGGGCTGCCACCTGGTTCCACTGCACCTTCGACCCCCCCCCCCCAGTTCACTGGCTCTAGGTGAGTGGCAGCCTCACCTGCCTGGGGTCGGGGTGTCAACACTGGCTGTTGCACTGGAGGGACTTTGATAGTGGGGTCCAATTGGTGACCCCGGCAGCCTGGGTCATCAAAAATTAATAGTCTCTGCCTCCACTTAGTGTGGGGGTTATGGTGATGTAGCCAATCGATCCCCAGCATGATGTGATAATGATACGTGGGTCCCACCACAAACTGAATCCTTTCCCAGTGATCTGCTATTCCCAGCCACACTGTGGTGGTCCGCTCCGTCAAAGCTTGCCCCCCCAACAAGCTGCCATCCATCTGGGAGAAAGGGATGGGGTCCGGCAAGTTTTGGGTGTTTATGCCCAGGCTTTTAACCACTTCTGGGTTGACTAAGCACCTAGTGCAACCTGAGTCCACTGCCGCTGTTAGGGTCATGGCTCTCTGCCCCCGTCCCACAACCAAAGTCACAGTCAAAGTGTAGAGGGGAATGCCCCCACTCACCATAGGTTTGCGGCCGTCCCCACTCCCAGCCTGCCTCTGGCCGCTTTTTAAGGCAGGCTCGGGGAGTTTAAAGCCGGCTCCTCTCCATCGGCACTGTCGTCGTCGGTCCAGACTTCCTCCTCGGCCTCCGTCACCACTTGGAACCCACGGTCGCCGTAACTTTTCACCGTTGCCTTCCCCTTCCCTTTCTTGGGAGCCTGCGTCGGTGGGGGCGTGGAGGGGGACGTTTTCTTCTCCGGGATACGATCCGGGCAGCTGGCGACCAGGTGGCCTTTGCGCCCGCAACCCAGGCACAGCCCCAGCCGGCGACGTCGCTCTCTCTCCTCCCCGGCTGTCTGCCCAATCTTGCCTTTGCCTCTTTCCCCAACGACTTGGGTTTCTCTTCCCTTGCCCCCCTTATTCCTCCGCTGGTTTAGTATCCGGATCTCGTGCAGCACTGCCTCTGCCTCTCCAGCCAACCGAATCCACTCCATGGCCGTAGGGGGGTTTCCCAGGTTAAGTGCCCTGTTCACAATGTCGGGGCGCAGTCCCTCCTTAAAATATTGGATCTTCATCCCCTCGGTGCAGTCTGGCACTTGGGCAATCAATCTCCGAAACTCCATAGCGTACTCAGAGACGGATCTGGTACCCTGGTCTAGGGTCTTCAGACTGGCCAGGGCAGTGTCAGCCCTGAACGGGTCTTCAAATCTGGCTCTCAGGGCTCTCATAAAGTCCGCCAGATTCCGCAGCTCGGCCGCTTGGCAATCGTACAGCTGCACCAGCCAGTTGGCTGCCTCCCCTTTGAGGTGCTTCGCCACACACTTCACCTTAGCCGCTTCTGAGGGAAAGGTGGGGCCCCATTCATCCATGTGGTCAGCCCCCTGGGACAAAAAGTAGGGGAGGGTCTGGGGGTCCCCGTCGAACTTAACCCCCAACTTCCGGGCCTGTCGGTCTAACGGACGGTCTGGTGCCGGGCGAACTACCTGCTGGTCCTGTGGCGGGGCCTCGTCCTGGCCTAGGCCCGCTGGTGCCACCGCCGCGCCGTCAGCCTCTCGCCCCTCTCTCGTCTCGTCCCGTCCCTTCTGTGTAGCCAGCAGTTCCCTCAGTAGGTCATGCAATTTGTCCACGTCGGCCCGAAGGTAGGCCATTTGCTCACCCAGCTCTGCCTCCTCGCCCGGTTGTACTTTCAGGGGCTGCGTGAGACCCGTGTCCCAATCCGACCACCGAGTGGCCCTCCTCCGTTCTCGGGTCCGAATCGGAGCCACCGGTTGTCCAAACCACTGTCCTCCGCTCACCGGAGTCTGTAGCACTGGAGGTCTCGTGGTCTTCGGTAACGCACCTGCCCCCGCTGCCGAGGCCTTGCCCTCCTCCGCCGTCTGAGTTGTAAAAGGCTCCTCGGAAGTCTCCTGCTCCTGCATTGCTTCCAAGAAGAGTTGATGGTTTGGAGAGTCTCAGCTAACTGTCAGAACAGGGGTCCAGAATCCCAGACAATCAACCAGTCAGCTTTATGTAGAATAAACAGAACTTTATTGATGCTCCAGGATCAGCAAAACCACACCATTCAGCTTCTTAGCTGAGACTGACCAGTCCCCGCCCAGCACCCCTATATCTTCCAAAGTACCACACCTCCCTCTTTCTCACAAAAGCCCGCGAAAGACCTATTCCAGTATTTTTCCATAGGTTTCGGTTCCACCTTATCTCCCCCCTTCACAATGCTTCCCACCAGAAACTGCTGCATTCCAAGCTTAGAGCCGAGCAGCCCCAAGGTCAACTGATAAATCCTCCTGGCACCGTTATGCACTCCTCCTCTCTCTCTAGCAGCTAACTATGTACCATCATCCCCAACTACCTCTACTAACCCATATCTGGAAGAATACTACAAGGATTCTGACACCAGCCCATGTTTTAAAAATGTTCTCTTAATTGTTTTTAAATCATAGTTTTACACTTTCATTAATTATTTTGCATAGTTTTTAATTTGCATTGTTTTAAATATGTTGTTAGCAGCTTTGAGTTACATTACTGGGAGAAAGGTGGGATATAAATGAAAAAGAGAGAGAGAGAGAAAAGAAAAGAATAGGAATAGTGTGAATTCATGTGTGAATACAGCAGCAGCCCAGGCCTGGTCTTACCTTTTGTCCACACCGGCTTTACAGAAAAGGAAGGATGGCTAACTGGCTTGGTTGCTGTTCCCAGAGTGACTTGGTGCAAAGACAGCAGCAAGCAAGCAGCCAGTTGAGCAGCCAGTCAAGAAGCCCCTTGCCCACACCAGCTGCCATAGGCTGGTGTGGGCGAGAGACTTCTCAGTTGCTGTTGACTGGTTGTCCACTTGCTGCTCCTATGGTGACCGAGAACAAAAAGAGAAGCTTCTCCCTAGCAAAGAAGGACTCTCAAACTTTCTTTGCCAGGATGGAGAGGGGTGCAACTGGCTTTGCACTTTTCTCCCCCTTAATGAAAAACTCTCAGCCCAAGAGAGTGGAGTATCTCCCTCTCCTTCCCCACATAGCTTCAAGCCCCCCTCCCCAACATTGCTGCTTCTGCTACCTCTTCCTTTGGCCTACCCAATAAATGCTCCAACCTGCCAGCCAAGTCCTGCCAAAGCTCGCAAAACTTAAGCAGGGTCCTAAATATGAAAAGTCCTTTTTGCTACTGCTTCTTCCTCACCACCATCTTTGCTAACTCCCCATCCCCACCATGATCCTAAAGGCTGCTAGTTCCCCTAGACTTTCTTGCATGTCAATACTTTGACTGAAAGTTATCCTGCTGCTCCCTTTTTTACTCACCACACCCCTGCTTCCCTCTTTTCCATCACTACCTCCCTGCAACTTTCCCCCACCATAGTACCTACTTTGGGAATTACTGGATTATAGAATCTAAGTAGGAAGCAGTAGGCTATGACATGGAGTCATTTTTTTCAAGTGTCAGTTCATTGTTTATTTTTAAAGGAGCATTTAGGATAACAGAATATGGAGAGCTACGTTATGAAATGTTTGGTCATTGTTCCATTTAGCCAGTGCTGTTCCAGTGCTGCTATGGGCCAATCAATTGACTTGAGTCAAAATTCCTGTTAATGTTTTTAGATTCTTCTTGGTGGAGTGGCTATACAGACTTTGATCACTGCCTGCCTGCAAATTACCATACCACTGTCTATCTGGGAAACACAGAGGCTTGATTCTACTTTTGTCCTGTTTAAAGCCATTGAGTGTCCAGGCAAGCACACCCAGAACCCACAAGAACTGGCAGGGGCAAGCCAGCTCAGTCCCAAGACTTACACAGGGTGATAAACTTAAGCATGGCCCAGATATTCCAAAGTTCAAAGGGAGAAAACAGGCCTGAGCAGAGTCCAAAGTGTAGAAGAGGGAGATTATCACATTCTCTTTATAGTGCCTTATTTTAAACGGGAAAGAGGCATGTTTAATTTAAAATGGGCATTATCACATTCATTTGTGGCCAGGCAAATGCAACCTGTATACAGCCTGGATGCCAGCCGGGCTTGTCTTGCAGCTTTTCAAGTTGCATAGAGTGGCCTGGGCTAAGGTAATTTGTAGTCAGTTGTTAATTGGCCCCATGAGCCCCAATGGCTCAGTTTCCTGTATTAAAAGTGGAGCAGGACATTGCCTCATTTTTTTGCTCTTGACATTTTAATAATTTATGTCACTCAAGAGGGTGAAGTACCTCTTCCTGATCTGCAGCTGCTGCCTGGGATGGTCTGGTCTCTGCCTCTGCTGGTGCATTTGGTAGGACCATCAGCCTTCTCCATCTCCAGCTAGGGCTCATCATTCTGGCTCTCCCCTTTGCATTCTTTGCCTGAGGAGGCATCCTCCCATTGAGACATGACAACTTGCCATAGATGCCTCTAATATTTTTGAAAGCTCGTGTGCATATTTCATAATACAAATTTAGCTGCAATGAAGTTTTTTTTTACTCAGTTTTCATACTGGGGTGTATTCATTTTGTTTTGAAGGCTGCATTCATCTTGTCTCATTTACATGTGAGAGCTAGATTTTTCTTTTTAAAAAAATACTATAGTAGGAAAAAAAAATCTCTTGCCACTGAGTTGTGGCTGTGATTAGTATGATCTTCACAGCTTCTGAAATATCTCAACTGATTTTTTCCACTTCTTAAGAGAAAGAAAATATGTGAACAGAGAGTTAGAATAAGTGAGCTGCATTTCCTAGTCTGGTCACAGTGAACTGAAATGTCATGTCACAAACACTCTCTGTGTCTAGTAATGCGCACATATGTGCCAAAGACATATGCAGAGAAAAAGATTTCCAATATTCAGTAGCATTTACAACTAATACAGTTTATTTTGCACTTCCTCCCCATTGACCTGATCCTTCTTGACCCCTCGTTATCTTTAGTGCTCACTTTATTTCTTTTCCATTTTCTACTACAGCTCTAGTTAAACCACCTGCCCAGGTGAAGTTTGTTCACTTTGAATTATATACTCTGGGTAGCTATTAGAGAAATGAAAAATTAGTGTGCCTCCAGTATGGGAGACTAGGTGGCAGAAGTCAACATTTTGAAAAAAGAAGAGTTGTTTCAATACTTCAAAATCAATTCAAAGTATGTTTAGTTATTCATCCTCAGTTCATGCAAATTTGAGAGAGATGATAGTTATGCTCAACTCTTTTGTGGTGATTTTCCATGCATCAAGTTTGCCAGTTCTTTCACTGAAATTGACAGATAATTCTGTTTATGGTCTGTATTAATTTTGCATGTATTCAGTACCAAATTTGATCCATCCATTTTCTCATTCTGAGTGCATGTTTTAAAAATCAAATGCAATGAGATGATGTTGATCTGCAATTTTTCTTAACATCTGAATTTTGAACCCAATTTCCCCAATATGTGCATTTTTGTTCATTTCTTGACCCCCTCCCCTCAAAGAAATCTCCAGACCATCATGGCAAGAGGCCATGTTGGCTAGCAGATACTAGGTTTTAATCCAAAAACATAACTTCCCCAACCATTAAATATATATATACAGCTTTCCTCAATATAGCCATTCTTGTGTGCAAAAAAGCATGGCTGTCCCCCCCCCAAATGCATGTAGTATTCTTCTCAGCACTGCTATAATAGGCACAATTACCCAGAGAGCATTATGAGTTAAATTAAGTGATATCTGCCAGCCTTTGAGACAATTGTGTTCCTTATTATACCTCTCTGGGTGATACTGCATTATAATTCAGCACTTTCATTATATTTTAGGGGAGGGGGTTATGGTCTTCAGCCAGCAACTGCAAAGAGCAGTGCTCTTAACTAAGAGCATTACTACAAAATGAGTAGTGCAGCAAAATGAAACATCGACAAAAGAGGTAAGGAAATATCAGTCCCATCCCTCAAAAAGCACCTTCCTTAATTTATCACACTGCTATTCCAATTTGCTGTGCTGAATGTTCTTCCTTACAAGCAAACAAAGGCAGTGTCCTCTTGGTGGCACACCCCTATGCATCGGAGATTCATAGAATCATAGAATCACAGAGTTGGAAGAGACCACAAGGGCCATCCAGTCCAATCCCCTGACATGCAGGAATTCCCAATCAAAGCATCAAAGCATCCCTGACAGATGACCATCCAGCCTCTGCTGAAAGACCTCCAAGGGAGTGTGTTCCACTGTCGAACAGCCCTTACTGTCAGGAAGTTCCTCCTAATGTTGAGGTGGAATCCCTTTTCCTGGAGCTTGCATCCATTGTTCCACGTTCTAGTCTCTGGAACAGCAGAAAACAAGCTTGATCCCTCCTCATTATGACATCCCTTCAAATATTTAAACATGGCTATCATATCACTTCTTAACCTTCTTTTCTCCAAGCTAAATATCCCCAGCCCCCTAAGGCTTTCCTCACAAGGCACTGTTTCCAGACCCTTCACCATTTTAGTTGCCCTCCTTTGGACATACTGCAGTTTCTCCACATCTTTTTTGAATTGTGGTGCCCAGAACTGGACACAGTATTCCAGGTGGGGCCTGACCAAAGCAGAGTAGAGTGGCATTATTACTTCCCTTCATCTAGACGCTATACTTCTATTGATGCAGCCTAAAATAGCATTGGGGCTTTCTAGATTGTCTGCATGAAACTCTAGCCTTTAGATGAGAAAAAGGGAAAGTGTGCCATGAAAATGCTTTTTTTGCGTTTTAGGGGAGAAGAAGCGCCTTTAAAAAGGTGCTGGTTTTCCCAGCTTCTTTTTTAAAAACTGCGGAACAGTGCAGCTCCATCTAAAGGCTGTGGTGCACCTGCTAAGCGTTAAGGAAAAGGCAACTTCATGTCACACTTTCCTGCCAATTTAGAAAGCCCCATAGTCCTTTTTAGCTGCCACATCACACTGTTGACTCATGTTCAGCTTATGGTCTACTTGGACTCCTAGATCCCTTTCACATGTGGTCTCATTCAGCCAGATGTCCCCCATCCTATATCTGTGCATTTCATTTTTCTGCTCTAAGTGCAGTACCTTACATTTTTCTGCATTGAATTTCATTTTGTTAGTGTAGGCCCAGCTTTCTAGTCTATTCAGGTCATTTTGAATTTTGATCCTGTCCTCTGGAGTATTAGCTACTCCTCCTAATTTGGTGTCATCTGCAAATTTGATAAGTGTGCCTCCATTTCTGTCATCCAAGTCATTAATAAAGATGTTGAATAGCACTGGGCCCAGGACACAGCCCAGTGGGACCCCACTGGTCACTTCTTTCCAGGTTGAAAAGGAGCCATTGTTGAGCACCCTTTGAGTTTGGCCAGTCAACCAATTACAAATCCATGTAACAGTTACCTTGTCTAGCCCACATTTTACAAGTTTGTTTGCAAGCATGTCATGGGGAACCTTGTCAAAGGCCTTACTGAAATCAAGATATACTTATATCCACAGCATTCCCTTAATCTACCAAGCTGGTAATTTTATCAAAAAAAGAGATCAGGTTTGTCTGGCATTACTTGTTTCTCTGAAACCCATGTTGACTTTTTGTGATTAGGCATTGCCTTCTAAATGTTCACAGACTCTCTGGTTAATGATCTGCTCTAGAATCTTTCCTGGTATTGATGTCAGACTAACTGGACAATAGTTGTTGGGGTCCTCTTTTTTTTCTCTTTTAATACTCTTGGATGTAGTTTATCTGGTCCTGAAGACTTATATTCATTTAGGTTAACCAGGTATTCCTGTACTATCTCTTTACTTATTCTGTGCTGAAATTCCCCTATTCTGTCTTCTTCTTGAGCACCCTTTGCCTTTTCTGAGAAGACTGAAGCAAAGAAGCTGTTGAGTAATTCTGCCTTTTCTCTGTCCCCTGTTAGCATTTTGCCATCTTCTGCATGCAGTGGCCCAACTGTTTCCTTCTGCTTCCTTTTGCTGTGGACATATCCAAAAAAGCCCTTTTTATTGTTCTTAACCTCCCTAGCAAGCCTGAGTTCATTCTGCTCTTTACCTTTTCTGACTTTACCCCTACATGTACTGGCTATTTGTTTGAATTCCTCTTTGGTGATTTCCCCATTTTTCCATTTCTTATACATGTTCCGTTTAAAACTTAGCTCAGTTGAAAGTTCCTTAAGACACTTCCCATTTTTCTTCCTCACTGGAACTGTTTGAACTTCTGCCTTCAGTATTTCCCTTTTGAGCAACTCCCACCTGTCTTGAGCTCCCTTCTCTTTTAGTATTCCTGACCATAGGATCACCCCTAGTATTTCTCTAAGTTTATTGAAATCAGCTCTCCTAATGTCTAAAATGTGTGTCTGACTATGTCTGGCTTCTCCTTTCCACTGTATAACAAACTCCAGAAGAACATGGTTACTTCCACCTAGGGATCCCAGGCCTACACTTGCATCCCATCAACTAGGTCTTCCCTGTTGGTTAAGATGAGATCTAAAATAGCTGATCCCCTTGTTGCCAATGTAAATACTTTTACAGATCTAGTACAAGGAGCTCAGCTATCCAGTGTTTCCTTGTTAAATGCCAATCGGATAATGCCAACCACAGCTCTGCCCCAACCCAAACAGCCACTGTCTGGCCATGGAGTACCCTCTGAAACCTCCACATAAGTACACATATAGAGATAGACAGGTGGCAAGCATACTGCCTCAGCTGTAAAAGCTCTCATACAACCCAAATCCATGGAAGTTCCTGTCTTTGGTTACTGCAGAGATCACTGTGAAAAGAGGAAAACCTAAAGTCCTTCTATAGCCTTTGAACTTTGCAGGGTATCTGAAATCAAGCTTCTTAGCGCACTATCTGTTTCTTTGGTATTATGGTATTGCTTTGTTTTACATAGTTTCTGCAAAGTGAAACATTCAGAGCCATAGGTGAATAGTCTTTCCACTCCACTGAACCTTTAGCAGCATCCTGAAATAATGACAATTAATTTTATTTATCCCTAGGGCAATGCAGCAGAGTAAAAAAGGTGACCTTTACTTTAACAATGCCAAATAATAACATAGTAAGTTTCCATTGACTGAGGTAATTAAGAGTAATATGAGTTTCACAGTAGCTGAATACCAATAACGAACAGAAAAATAACAGAAAGCAGGGCTGTTATTTATTCCTATATGACCTAAGCGATGCAGCCGCTTTGAGGGAAGGTAGCTTTTGACCCTTTAGTGGGCATCTTTATCAGTGAGGTAAACTGAGGCGAGCATGGAATGGCAATGATGAGCACACTAATACCCCCCTTGGATCACCACAGTGGACCTTTTGATACAAACCAATATGTCTGTACATTGTCCTACTTGGCAACCATGCCAAATAGGACAAGCTGTGTTTTACCATTTGTTTACCATCCTCAGTATTTAATAAAATTCTTTTCTCCTGGCTCCAGAATTATAAACATCTAGAGGAGGACAAAGTCCTTTCAAGGGCTTCCTTGAAACTCCTGGATAGTCAGGGGTGTATGCAGACTACAAAATTATAGAATTTGATACCACTTTAGATGCCATTGTTCCATTCAATGGAATCTTGAGGTCTGTCGTGAGCTACATAGAGTAATACAATAGAGCTCTCTACACAGAAAATTCTAAATTAACTGACCAAACTACAAATACAATGTCATTTTCAGTGTAGATACACCTCAGATTATTAAGTTTCATGCTGATCAATCTAGCACATGGAGAAGACCACACTTACTGATTTTTCTCTCTCTCTACTTCCAGTAATGTGTGATAATTGTTCTAAAACACATTGCCATATCAAAGACGTTTATCTTCAGTTATAAAAATGTGTTTTTTATTCCCCCAACCAAACAAAAGAGCACATGTTTGGCCTTGCAAAGACTCAGAAATAAGAACATTCAATAATCACCTGCTTTCATCATTGTAATTTTGGGTTATTGTTTTCATTTGACATCAAGTCAAGTTTCACTTATGGTGAATGAGAGACCTCCAAGAGACTGTTTGTCTGAGCTGTGACTTCCTTGACTATCCACCTGCAATGTGTTCTACCTCTTTCCTCCAGCCTTTTCCCAGCATTATCATATTTTCCAATTCTGTGTACTATTTTTCTCAAAATACCTCTCTTCCCCCCTCATATTTATCTCTTTCCTATCTGATTTTGACTTGGCTTTATTCCAGTATTCAGTTTCTCTCTAGGTGAGTGCACAGGGAGCGTATGCTCACTTCTTTTCCATGTCAGTTTCTAGGTATGCTGTACACAGAGGATGAAGCTCTGCTCAGGAGAGCCTGTGTTACCTATGTATGCTCTCCATATATCCACAAAAGCTGATTTTCCATCATTCAGAATCATGTGGAGACAATCAGTGCCATGGATAACACAAGCTGTCTTATACAAAAAGTTGTCCTACATCTGTGGAGGGCACCCAGATATCAGAGGAGGCTTTTCCAGCTTTCATAATTATGTGAAGGCTTTCATGGCCGGCATCCATAGTTTTTTGTGGAGCTTTCGGGCTGTGTGGCCATGTTCGGGCTGTGTGGCCATGTCCTTTCTGACGTTTTGCCAGCATCTGTGGCTGGCATCTTCAGACAATGATAGCCAGGTAAAGGATTGGAGATATATATCCTGTGTGACCCAGGGAAGGAAGTAATTTGCAAATGTATTGTTCTGTTGCTAATGGCAGTCCTCAGGGTGGGAGGATATGCAAACAAGGATTAATGACACAGCCCGAAAGCTCCACAAAAAACTATTTCATGGTAATCACAAATAGACTTCAAATACCATTTTTAAAAGGCTATTTTCTCCTTTTTTTGTTGCATCTACCTGTTTGTGCCTTTTGCTTTCAGCTTTAGTTGGGCTGTTCATAGCAAAAAAATTAAAAATAAAAAAATAAAAAAATAACAACAACAAAAATTGAAGTGGCTGATAATGACCCCTTGCAGTTTCTTGTTCCAAGCATACTTTTTCTCATTTCCTTGTTTTCTTGCAGCTTGTTCTGTTTTAAGACACATCTGTGATGCTATCAGTAGCTTTTTCAAGTAATCTCCTTATTCATCCTATGTGGACTAATTATGAGTAGAAATATGGGATATGAATGGGACTAAAGAAAAGCTCTTTAAAATTTGATGCCAGTAATATTCAGCTTAAAAATGCATTAGCAAAATTGAGCTGCAAATCACGCAAGGTATATTGGGAAACCTAAAGCTCCCCCCTCTATATATGCTCTGCCAAAATAAGGCAAGCAAGGGTGTGTATTGTTAATTTAACCTCATACCTAATACAAAGAAGAAATCCTTCCAATTCACTGGTGATGCTGCCTTGCCTGACGTATGGAGAATTCATATGGGGAAGCACAACATAGGTTGCACACATCTGTTAACTTCTTGTGCCTTGCAGAGAAGTAGACAGATGGAAACTTACCATACAAAGGCTCCAAATCAAAATGGATGGCTTGAGTGGTTTTAAGTTAGAAAATGTTAACAGATGTTAAGGATTTTAATTGGGTAAACAGTAAAAAACCAACCAAACAAAACAAAGTTGAAATTCCCATTCACCACCACATGACTCCATCTGAAGGTTTTTGTTTTTTTAAAGAAAAGAAGTCAGTTTGAATTTTCAGTGGACTCCACAATCATGAAATATTAGGCCTCTCATTCACCTATATGTTGTTGCTGTTGTTCTTGTGTGCCTTCACATTGTTTTTACTGCACAACTTGAAATGACAGGACCAGACACAAGGGGGCTTTTTAGACTGCCCAAAAGGGGCGGTCCATACTCGCCCCTTCTGGCAGCGACATGAGGCCTAGGCTGCCACACGGGCAGCCCCGAGGCCTCATCTCGCCGCTTTTGGAGGCCATGGGGAACCGGCAAACCGCGGCCTCCAAGCAGGGTGCAGCGGGTGCTCTGGGCGCCCGCTGCACCCCGCTTCCCTCGGCGGGGCTGAAGGGAGGAAGGGGCTGCCGCTGCGGCCCCTTTCTCCCTGGGTCTTTGCCGTGGCCATTTAAAGGCCGCGGCAAAGACCCACCGCAAAAAAAAAGAGCTCCGTGTTGGAGCTCTTTTTTTGCGGCGCAGGAATGGCGCGATTGGCGCCCTCCCGTGCCGCAAAAGCGTCACAACGTGCGCAGCGTGTCAAAATGCTGCACATGTGATGACGCCTTTGCGGCGCCTCCATATGGACGCTGCCATCTTTAAATGGCGGCATCCATACGCTTTAGGGTTAGGGAGGGTGTAAAAGCTATGCCCTTTCTAACCCTATTCACGCCGCAAAGTGCCCATCTAAAATGGGCCAAGATGTGGGTTGAAATAGGGCCACTTTTTTGAAGGGACTAACTATTTAACTGTTTAACTGTTTCTTGAATACTTGCAAACTATAAAAGGGGGGGCAACCTGGTGCGGCAGCACCCAAGGCAGGTGGTCTATTCCTCAGACCCCTCCTCCTCAGCTTCCCCTGGGTGAAACACCTGAGCTCCGAGGATAATCCAAGTACTGGGTTGCTCCTCGGCCAGCTCGCATCTGGAACACCGACCTGAGACCTCCACCGCCAACTCACCAAACCTTGACTGAGGATTATATCCCAGGTGAGCCCCAAGGAAGACCTCTTTTCCTCTCTCCTTACTTGCAAGACCTAAGAGGTCTTCACCCCATCTCTGAAGAGGGGAAAGGAAGGGCGGGTGATGTATGGCAACCCTAAGGCTATCACTGAGGGGTTGTGGGGTTTTTTTGGCCCATTTCTTCAGAGGAAGTTTGCCATTGCTATCCTCTGAGTCTGAGAGAGTGTGACTTGCCCAGGGTCACCCAATGTGTTTTAGGGCCAAGCAGTGTCTTGAACCCTGTTCTCTAGAGACAAGCACTAATGGTCAAGCCATTACACCACATTGTCTCCTCACTCACCTCTCAGTCAACAGTCTGAAAAATGATGCTTTAATTGCCTGGTGGAAAAACAGAGACAACCTTCCACTACCTTGCAACGTTTCACACATTAAATTTGGGACATGTAGCAATGCAACATCAGAGAGGTCAGGATGGCAAAAGTTATTGAGAAAGAACATACAAGCTACAGCAATTTGCTTTTGCCTGGGCCTACTGGGATTTTATTTATAATGGTGCTGGAATTGCTGAGCAATAGAATAAATCAAGACAAATCTATTAAAGGGATAAAGATACGAAAGTTCGAATACAAAATGAAAATGTTTGCAGATGACATCGTTTACACCTTAGAAAATCCGGAAGAGAGTATAAATCATTTAATGAAAATCATGTCAGAATTTGAACATGCAACAGGATTAAAAATAAATAAAGATAAAACCAAAATTATAACTAAAAATATGAGGAAAGAGGAAGAACTAAAATTGGAAAAAATAAGCGGACTCAAAATAGAAAAGAAAGTGAAATATTTGGGAATATATATGTCAAATAGAAACTCAGAGTTGTATCACAACAATTACGAAATAGTATGGAGAGAAATAAGGAGAAATATGCAAACGTGGAGTAAATTGAACCTTTCTCTGCTAGGAAGAATTTCAATGATTCAAATGAGCTTACTACCCAAACTTCTTTTTTTGTTTCAAAATTTACCAATATTGCAAAATGACAAACCATTAATACAATGGCAAAAAGAAATTACAAAATACATTTGGGATAACAAGAAAGCCAGAATTAAACATAAAATAATGTGTGATGACAAAAAAAGAGGGGGTTTTGGGTTGCCAAATTTAAAACTTTACTTTGCAGCTTGTTGTTTAATGTGGATAAGGGAGTGGATACTATTGGACAAAGATGACTTACTGGCCCTAGAAGGTGATAATTTACAATACGGATGGCATGGTTACTTGTTATATGATAAATCCAAAACAAACAAAGATTGTCTTAATCATGTTATAAGGAAAACGTTATTAAGAATATGGAACAAATATAAACCCAGACTTTGTCCAAAAGTTCCATTATGGGGTTCGCCCCATGAGGCTTTTTATAGAAGGGAGGGAATACAAAAATTGAAATGGCTTAAATATAAAGATGTAGTTTATGAAACTCAAGGGAAAATTGAATTTAAATCACAGGAAGAAATCAAGAATGAGGGAATAGAATGTCATTGGTATTTATACAGGCAGCTCAGAGAAAGATTTAGAATGGACTTGAGAACAGAAGGGTTGCAAATGGAAAGAAGTGATTGGGATGAGATAATTGAAAAAGGAAATAAGAAAATTATTTCTCAAGTATACAAACTATTATTGAAATGGGAAACAGAAGAGGAATGTACAAAAGAATGTATGATAAGATGGGCACAAAATGTGGGCCATAATATTGAATTCCAGAAATGGGAAGAACTCTGGGGTAAAAGATCTAAATTTACTTTATGTCAAGATTTAAAGGAAAATATACTTAAAATGGTTCATAGGTGGCACCTCTCCTCACATAAAATTGCATTGATGACTAAAACTACAAACCCAGAGTGTTGGAAATGTACATCTAGTGTGGGAACCTATTTTCACATATGGTGGTTATGTCCCAAGGCAAAAGTACTCATTCATTCATTCAAACAAACATTTAACTTATACCCCACCTTTCCTCTGACATGGGATCCAAAGCAGCTTACAGAATTAAATCAATTCTATTTAAAAATAAATAAATGGTTAAACAGTTTTAGAATGTGGAGGTAATTTAAGTTTCCTAAGGCTTTAGCCATTTTAAAGAAACAAAAAATATTTAAATACTAAAATATCAAAGCCAAGCATGTTATAGTTTAGCTTTAAAACAGCAGAGCAGTGAAAATGTGCTCTTGTCTAACTATGCTTTCTTAAGAACATGTAGTTTGTAGTTTAAAAACAAAAGTTTACGAATTGCTTTAATCTATATTTACATAGAAGTTATTTCCTAATCTAGCTAGTGAATAGTTCAGGTAAAAAGAAATCTTCATCTCACCATCTTTCCAAGAAAGTAGGGAGAGGAGGAAGACCAACAGCTGAAAATCTTTTAGAGAGTATCTATTAGTCCAAAGGGGGAGGAGTTTGCATGCAGGGGAAATCCCTATCTATCTAAGGAGGGGAAAAGAGAATGCAAAAATCTTCCAACAAAAATAGATTTTAAAAATAACTGAAAGAATACAAGCAAGAACACAGCAAACTGCTTTCAAATACCCTGCTGCCATATGATTAAAATTCCAAAGGCCTGCCTCAATAGAAATATCCTGCTAGTGAGAGGAGAGCAGTGAGAGGGCTAGCCAGATCTCCTGTGGAAGGGAGTTGCATAGTAAAGTCGAAGGCTTTCACAGTTGGCATCCATAGTTTTGTGTAGATTTTTTGGGCTATGAAGACTGTGTTTTATTCGAGACGTTTCACCAGCAGCTGTAGCTGGCATCTTCAGAGATCTGCATAGTCTTGGGTCAGCCAGAGAAGGCTCTCTCCTGTGTCCTCACCAGACAGTGCAGGTTGGACTATGAGAATGCCATCCCCCAAATTATTAAAACTTGGGCTAACTCATATAGGAAGATATAGTATCTTAGATAGTTTGGACTGAAGCTGAGATAGTAGGTGGATCTCTCAAACAGAATAATCAATTGGCAAGTCAGAAGCTGAGCAACACCGAGTCCCAGAACCACACACACACAGAGTCTACGTGAGAAAATAAATGTGTTTACTCTTCTTTGAAAAACCACAAAGGAGTTTATCAGATGACGGAAATTGGAAGTATAATCTAGTGGCAATCCAAACGCAATCATGGGGTTTCACGTTATTGCGTATTAAAGCATCTCATGCAATTTCGGGCAAAAGGGAAGTCATGCCGAACGCAATCATGGGTTTTACATTATTGCGTATTAAAACATCTCACACAATTTCAGGCAATGGGCAGTCATTTTCAGGTAATGGGAAGTCATTCTGAATGCATTCCGAACCCAATTGGAATTCCCGTAAATTAGCTCAACTAGCAATTTCACGTAATTGCAAACTGGCTCCAATTGGCTCCATTCGAAATAAAGAGAAATTCCTCCTGCCTGATAAACTCCTAAGGTAGCTTTATGTGGTCTAATGGAGAAGGGAAAGAGAAGCAGAAAAAGAAATTGGCTGTAGATTAGAATGATGCAGGAAAAGAGAGGGTGTGATAATACAAGCAAGGAGGAATGCAAACTAGCTTTTAATGAGTATTGGCATGCAGAGGTTGCTAACTAAAAACATTATCTGTGGTTCAGTTTTCAAATAGCTCCAAGCCTCTCACTGGCTGCCAGCCCAGTGCTGAAGGAAAAAGGATGTAGTTTGTTTCATCTTCTCTTTGAATCACCTGATATTTCTATTACCATCAGCCTTTTGTGTGTTATTTGAATAAATTAGTAAAAATGCATGCAGTTAAGCATGAAGATGGCTTTGCATGTGAAGAATTTAGTGCTGCTGGCAGTTGTACTTTGTACTTCATTTTTCTTAATTCATTTATTCAATCATTTAATTGATTGGTTTCTATGTCCTCATTCTTAAATAGATTGCACATGTAAAGAAAAGGGGCCTTATTTTTGGAACTGCTGCAGGGCCTGAACCATCTTTATCTGCACTTGTACATCCGTTCCCTTCATCCCTCAGCACTGATTATCTTGGCTAGGGATGATGAGAGCTATAGTTAAGGCTTGTACCATACTGAAGAAATAAAGCAGTTTGATATATAAATAAAGCTGCTCTGATAGCCTTTAGGGATGAAGAGCAGGGTATAAATAAATATTATGATTATGATTATATTACTTTAACTTCCAAGGCTCAATGGTATGGAATTCTGAGATTTGTAGTTTGGTGAGGGACCAGAACTTTCTAACAGGGAAAACTAAATATCTCACAAAACTACAGATCTCAAAATTCTATAGCATTGAGTCATGGCAGTTAATAGTGTCAAACTGCTTTAATTCTGTAGTGTGGATACATCCATTGTTTGCACAATACCTCTATGTCTCCCAATGTAGGATCTTGGTCTATATTTAATCTCTGTTACATAGGATTGATGGAGGGAGTCATTCAAGATTAAGGAAACTTTCTAACTTACTGTATGAGAAAAGAAAGCTGAAATGGATTGGAAGAGTAGCAGCTTTTTCCTTTCATCTCTACATGCCACCATAGCACTTCCATTCTCCTCCTTGAGGGAGATGGTCATTAAATTGTGCCTTTTGCCAAACTGATTTTTCCAGTGTGACAAAAAACATGCTTTTATGACCATCTCCCTTGGGAGGAGAACAGAAGTGCTTTGAGGGCATGCAGAGAGGCACAAAGAAAGCCATTACTGTTTTGATCTCTTTCAGATTTCTTTCCTTATGAGTTTAGGCTCACAGTATTGCTGAATGAAATCCACATATTTATCTGGAGATTACCTGTAATAGGAAATGAAATCATATGTATGCCTATGACAGATAATCCAAAAATTTCTTGGGACTGGAAGCCTCACATATATTGTCATACATTAGCCAAGCAGAGTTAGGAAGGAGGTTTGAACTTAAGGTGGAAGCAATCCAATAGCAGCAATGTTTAGCATTTTGTTTCAACAAGTACATATAAAACTGCTGGTAAAATTTGATTGCAGTTTGGGCATAATTCCAACGTGTTTGAATCCAAGAGTTTGATGCTCAAGCCTCTTTTTGAACCACATTGCTTCCCGTTACCAGTGCAGTGTAACTTTCAGTAAACTGTTTCCATTTATTGCTATCATTTTATGCATAACTTCAGCAGGCAGAATCACAAGAATTTATTATTTTGAAACAAGTGCAAAAAAGGAGACTAAATTAAAAACATAACTCTTTTATGAGGAATTTTATTGAGGAAATGTGGAGTTAGTTGAGGGGGGGATGCCAGCTGTTTAAGAGACAAACTTTGTCTATGTTCCCTTGTGCCTAAAACAACAAAACAAGAAACTGTAATACTTTAATGATTTCTTATAAGTCATTCCCCAAATGCTGTTATTTCTACAGATTTTATTTGCTGTTTCTAGTGCAAAGTCCTTGGCTAGAAGACAGTGATACAGTGCACAACATAAATATTTGGATTAAAGTATACTCATCAATGGATATATGGCAACCATTTCAAAGAGGTTAACACCCAATAAATCTATTTCATATTAATACAGATAAACCTCACGCACCTCCTAGTATAACAGAAAGCTTTACATAGCCAAAGCTGAAGGTAGCTATCATTCAAAAATTAAGCTTATTTTCTGTATCAGGATTTAGGATGCTCTCAGAGCCATCTGCTCTCAAGGCCTTTCAAGGAAATAGAGCACCTCAGATATTATGACACAATTATTTTTAGAAATGCCAGCTTGACAGCCTGATCCTGAAAACTACATTCAAATCTCTGTGGTTGGGAACAGCAGAGGTCTTTCTGGAATCTAACCAAGGATGGAGAAGAAAAGCAACCCACTGTTATCAAAACTGATTATGTTATTGATCTCTCTTCACTGAACCTATTATCACACATCAATTAGGTAAGGAAACCTTTGTAGATTCTCTGTAGGATTTCAGCATACTTTGTGAGGAGTACTAAGACGCCAGCAAGCGTCCATGCATCTTTGTTTCATCTTTTTGCTTTTATTTGAGGATTCCCCACTGTGACAACTGAATGATCAAATCTCAGGCATTCCTCCCTCCCTTCCCTTTTTGGCCATATTAAATTTATGATTTCATGGGGAGAAGATTACAATAAAAATGATTTTCTTCCCCAATTAAAAGACAGGCCTGGGAGTACTAAGTTTGTTTGTTTATTATTTATTAATTTACTGCACTTTGATCCCTGAGATTGAAATTATTCTTGGTTCCCAAACTGGCTCATGTCAGTTATTTAAAAGGGGGTGGGGTGGCAATGGGGATATAGGGAAACTGAAGAAAAAAACAGACACAGAAAGAAAATGTGAAGGAGAAAGGAAGAAGAGATCTTCATTGAATGTGGGCTGTATGCACTCCGACTGTTCTAATTTAGCAGGAGCAGTCTCAATTAATATTCTGATGTCCTCCCATTTCCTCTGTTTGACCTCAGCTTACATCAAATGCTAGAAACTGAGTTCAAATTGCAAAAGTAGTTTGCACTCAACAGGGGAAGAGGAGAGGAAGGGTTGAATCTTGGCTTTCCCAGTAGGCTCAGACCAAAGCAATGGCTGCAGCATCTCCAAGGGTTTACTTACACTGTAGAAATAATCCAGTTTGACACCACTTTAACTGCCATGGCTCCATCCTGTGGAATCCCGGGATTTGTAGTTTTATGAAACACCAGTACTCGTTGACAAAGAAGGCTAAAGACTTTGTAAAACTACAAATCCCAGGATTCCATAAGATGGAGATACAGCACCTAAAGTGATGTTAAACTGCATTAGCTCCACATTGTAGATCATTGGTCCCCAAACTGTGCTCTTTAAGGGATTTTGGACTTCAGCTCCCAGAATCCCAGACTACTGGCCAACATGGCTGAGGCTTCAGGGAGATCCAAAATCTCTTAAAGGCCAACATTTGAGGACCACTGGTGTAGATGCACCCCTAGTTTATGTGCTCTTCCTCCCTAATAACTTTTGCCCTGGTGGCCACATATTGCTTGGCCAAATGTGCCCTTCTTTTCTGTCATATTTCGGAGTGTGTGAGGCTGTACTATAGGGCAGCTAGGTTTTTGTTCCTTGAGAATTCATGCTGTCAATTTCTTTCTTTCAGTTATGGCACCTCCCGCCCTCAGCGGGCAGATGCAGTTGCCATGGGGCTGTCAGCCCCAAGATGGCTGCTGTGGTGCTCTTCCCGCCAGCAGGAGGCCAGCGAGCCCACTGACTTCCCGCCGGCGGGAAGAGTTGCAAGGCGCAGCCTCGTGCGCGCGCTCAACCAGCTCCCAGGCTCCCTGGGTCCGGGAGGGTGCTGAGCTGTGCCGATTGGGTGCCTCTTCCCGCCTTCTCCCCTCATTGGCCAGCCGGCCAGGAGGGGAGGGGCCTCTGCTTGCCTCCACGCCTTGGAGGCTATTTAAGCAGAGGTGCAGTGGAGTTTGTGCGTTTGCCATCTGCTTGGCTCCCCACCCTCCCTCCCTTGGTTTGGATGTTGCTTGTCACAACTTTTGTTGTTGGCGGCAGCACAGGTTCTGGATCTGGTGGGCTGGTTTCCAATGCTTGGTAGCACTGGATCGGGAGTTGGACCCGGGAAACATCTGGTGCAATGTGGCCAACCGTGGGCACATGGAGTATATCCCGGTGATGAGAGGCCTTCCTCTGGTAGCTGCGCAGTTGCGTAATTGCACAGGGGCGTGGCGTGGCCTCAAGTTATCCCAATGCTTGGGGTACAAGCAACTTCACATCAGTCCAACCTCGGTGTTGGTGATGTGCAGATCCAGTCCTCGTGCTTTTGGGCCAACCCTACCTTGTGTTTGCTGTTAATAAAGTTGTGGCCGTATTCCTGCCAATCTGCTTCCTGTTTTTTCTTGGGGTGAAACGCCTCCACTGCAAAGTCTCAAAGGTGTTACAAGATCTCTCTACATACTGATTCTACAGAATAACCCAGCTATAGCTTTGAATTCTACCACCATGTAATGATATTATGCAGGAAGAAAGAGGGAAAGTCAATGTACTCTGGGAGAGAGCTGTGGGCCCTTCAGGTTCCTAATGATTACAGCCCTTGACACCAGTGCTGAATGGTATATTCCCAAATGATTTTTGAAACCACTTCAGTGGACAAGTGTGAGTGGGCATGGTAGCACTCATCTGTAAAGACCATGTAAACAAATCAAGGGCCTTTAAGCCTTAAAATCCATTAAACGGCATGAGAATTGCACAGCATGGAATGTTGACATTCAACCAGCTGTACATAAAACCATCTACAACACTCAATTCAGTCACTGGTTTAAATGAAATATGAATGTGTTGCACGGGAATGTGAACACACACCCAAGATTAATGGCTTTGTGGTAGATAGTTAAGGCTGAGTCAAGAATTCCACATGAAGCAGGAAAAGATTTCACAAGGACATTTGAACCTTGCAAAGCATTCAAAAATAAGGAAAAATGCAGAGTAATTCTTTGGATCATCTGTAACTTTCCATATAATCTGCCTGTTTTGCTTTTCTCGGCATTTGCTTTTTATTTTACTTTGACTATCACCCAATCTTTTTAGCAATGTTCACCCAAACACAAATCTGTTTTTCCCACTGGATCAATCAATTTTGTAGTGTCTTACTGAGAAAGAATGGGATAGTACTCAATTTTCCTAGATTAAAAATATACCTACCTCGAAAGATTGTGCTTTATTGTGTTTGAAAAAGATAATGAGTTGGTGGATAGACCATCCATCTCCCTCTTTTCAAGCTTTAGCCTGCTTTTAATTCCAACATTTTTGTTTATATACTTATTTAAGCAATTGTAATTATGGTATGAACTTTGGAAAACTTTATTTATTACATAATATGAAAAAAATAAAAAAGTCTATTTATATTTATAACAACATCATCAACAACAGCAACAACAACAACAATAAAAATAATTTTTATAGCACCACCACTGTGCATGGTGCTTTACAAGCATTTGCTTCTGGGCCCAATACACCCAGAATGCTGCTTGCCTCTCAAAAACGTGTAACAAAAACAAAGAAAAAACATTCCAGTAAAATGATGTGCTTGATTCTTTCTCCTTTTCAAATCAATAGAGCTAAAGATAGTTTCTCCTCTGGCTTGATCTTAACCTTAATAAATGATATGTTTTTATTTTCATAAATGTAATCCCTGAGAAATTTTCTGTGAAACATTAACAGAATACCCTTTCTTTTCCAGCATTCCGGAGCATTTGTTTGAACATACTGATATTCATAATATTGGACATGGTAGATAATACTGAAACGGACTAGTGGTATGAATCTGTATAAAGCCACTTTCTTTGTTCTCTTTCCTAGTTAAATTTATAATTTATGCATTCAGTTGTTGATCAGACAATAAGGTAGGCCCTATACCTGCCAGCAGTGTTAATACTGATTTCCCCCCTTTCTTAATGTTTGAGGAGTGATTAAAAAAAAGGAAGACATATCTAAGGCTGCATCTGTATTGCAGAAATAATCCAGTTTGATGCCGTTTTAACTGTCATCGCTCAGTGCTATGAAATACTGGGAGCTGTATCTTTGTGAAACATTTCACCTTCTCTATGAGAGAACTTTTGTGTGTAAGACCCTCTCTTTTGTCATCTCCTTTTATGTTCTGCGAGCTGTCCTTCGGTGGTTCCTATACTTCCAAATCGGAGAAAAAAATGAGGACAGACATAGAGAATGAAACTCTGTTCTCACCCCAGACTCAATGAAGAGGTTCTATTCTATATATTAAAATACAACCTTGCAGTGTTGGCAATCATTCTGCCTCTGTCAGTATTGAGGAATGAACTGCTCATATTTTTAAAGAAAGGTCTTCATTGAAGTTTTTCCTCTACCTTTTCTTTAAAAAAATTACAAATTGGCATTTTGGTTACAGATATAACACCACTCCTTCAGCTTTCCAAGATACCCAGTTTTGCCAAAGGATACTTTTCTTGACCCCCACTCCCTAAATTATTGACACAGCTGTGGTAACAAGATTTCTGGAAGTTCTGCAGTTTAACACTAAATACCCATTTTCCCCCTTTTACTTCACTTCTACCAGCCATATTTCTCTAAATACCATTGAGGTAAATCTGAAAAGTTGTAATTTGCACAATTGATGATCCTTTCTTTTCACAGGTGGATTTGCTTCTCTTCTTAAACCTAATTTTCTGTAACTTTCTCGCCATCAAAGCTAAATATAAATTCACTAGGATATACAGAAGTAGCCCATAGAAGCAGGGAGTTTTTAAACATCCTGTACCGTCTGGTTCATGTAATGTTTTACTGTTTTACAGTGTTATGAGTGATCATCTAGTCAGAAGTAATAAAGAATCATTGTGAATATTATTACCATAAATTAAACCTGGGTGCTATATTTAAGACTTACATCCTGGCACAGTAACAAATAAAAGGCCTAGCCTTTGAATTATATTTTTTTTCCATCCTTACCAGACAGACACCTGAGTTTACCATTTATTTGATGATCTTTGCCAGAGTACACTCTACTTCTGTAAAGTGCCTTAGGTGCCTTGCTAAGACTTCCTAAGTTTGATGGAGAGTTTTAAAACTCTTATTTGACCCAACTCATTCCAAAACAAACTCAACTTTCTACAGCTCAAATGGCTCCTCAGTCTTAGTTTCTTGCAAATATGGTGTGGTTAATCAGTTGGCTGCTGTTGAAAAACATTAGAGAAAGAGAGCATTTATCCCTGGGGTAAGCAGAAGGGAGGAATGGCTTGCAGAATGACTGCTGTTATGCCAAAAATAAAGACAGATGCCTCAACACACAATACAGTTGCTTCAAGTTCTCTCCTCCACACTAATGGACTTCTGTGTTGAGCCCATAGGTGAAATGTAGCAAGTTTGTTAAAATTTGCCCATTGATTGTTATGTTCTCTTTTACAATAAATAAAAAAACCCAGTAAGTCAGAAAAGTAAACAGCAAGACAACAATTTTAAGCAGCATGGTATTTATTTATAAACTATTAGGAACCAGCCTGGTGTAATGGTTTGAGTGTTCTACTATGACTCTGGAGGCCAGGTTTCAATTCCCAGCTTGGCCATGCAACCCACTGGGTGACCTTGGGTAAGTCACATGCTCTCAGCCTTGGGAAGGCAATGACAAACCTCTTCTGAATGAATTTTGCCAAGAAAACCCCATGATAGGTTCTCCTTAGGGTCACTGTACATCAGAAACAACTGGAAGGCATACAACAACAGAATGAGAAAATGGATAAAATCTCAAGAAAAGTTTTATTCAAGGTAGAACAGATCCATATGTATTCTTGGTTATTATATGACATACTTCAAAAATATTGGATAAATTTTGATGTCTGCTTATTATGTCAATACTGATTTTGAAAAAAAGTATTTTATTTTATTTTTTTAAAATCAGCTATGATTGTGCTGGGGTCAAAAATGAGACATTATGATGAGATAGCTAGTGTTGCATTTATGAATTTTTTGATGTGACTTATGTTTTTATTTTATTTTTGTTCTAAATAAAGATTCATTGTAGAATTTTGGAAGTGTTTCTCTCCCATATCTATAGTGGGTATCCGTGGATCACCCTGCACCTTTATTTCTTTGAAAGAAGGGATGGGGTTTCAAGCAGCCCTGGAGTACTTCTGTACCAGATACAAAATGATTCCATCTATGTAGGTGACTTTAATTATCTTTACAACAATCTTCTGGCCTGTGCCTTGTAGTCAGCAGCATTTAATATTAATGTAACGGGAGTCTTGTGATAGCACAAGAGCAAGCAACACATGGCCCATGGGTTGCATGCATCCTCACTAGCCATTTTTCAGACCCCACTGTTCCCACCACCACCACACACACACACTTTCTCTCTTTCTTGGGAGAGAGATTGCAAGTGTTTCCCCCAGGTTGATTCCATTATTGCTAATTATTGAAGATATATTGGTACACACTAAATTCCAATGAAGTGCTACCTTGTAACAGTAGGTTTCTGATCCCACTTATGGCATCCCTGTTGCAGTATTCCTCAGGTGGAAATTGTGTTGCTTTGTTGTTGTTGAACTGTAACTCCCATCATTATCCATGCTGGCTATGCTGGCTAGGGCTGCTGGAAGGTGAAGTCCAATAACACCTAGAGATCCACAGGTCTGCCATCCCTACAGTATTTGAAGAATTCCATGTATTGTATGGCTTTGAAAATCCTGACTTTCCCCATTCCATTCAACTAGGATGCAGGAGACATAGAAACAGCTTCCAGAACTAGAGTGAAAGACAGCTGTAGAGAAAAGTTTGATAAAGTATGGGCAAGTAGGAACAACGCAAACTCACAGAAATGTTAAGCCTGGACAATACTTGCAAGGTGTCCTATCCTTGAACAAGCATCTTCTTGTGATACAAATTTGTCTTTCCTTATACGTATCTGAGTATGTGAAATGACATACCACGTTTGCTTGAAAAATGTCGTGCGCTATTGAGCCAAAGGGGATTATAAGACATTTGGTTCCTAGTGATCTATTGTATTAAATGAGTCAGGAAAGTGAAGGTTTATATAGATTCATTACTTTGATTTATACTGCACACCTGCATAGCAAAAAAGGGGAAGGCCTTTGAGGTATTCAAGGATGACATTAAGTCATCCTTCTGCAGTGTGAAGTCAAAATGTGGTGATGAGTCAAATGGCAAGATTTTTGTCCATAAACTCAAAACTAAGGTTCAGTTCTATTAGCTCCCCATTAGAGTATCTATTTGGGTGTACTTATTATTGCATTAGTTGGTGTGGGGAAAACCCCTTTTAAATGCTTTACAAAATCTGAAAAGCAAAGGGAAAAGAATGTTTTCACAAAGTTTGTGTGGTTTCCTGGTTCTAACAGGTGTATCGTCTGACATGAAATGGAATCAATCACTGTTGAGCTACTTTGTTGAGGACAAAACAAAGTAAGTAACAAAGTAACAAAAGCATGGGGGGGGGGAAATTGATTTGTGGGTCACTTTGTTGAGGACCTGTTCCAAATTGGCATGTGCTTAGGCAAGGTTCATGCAGTAAGAAAGGGGTAATATATGAAAGGTTATATTCTTCAGCTGGTTGCATTCATGGATATGCACATTGCTAGCTCAAAAGGAAATATGAATGAAATTTACCCACTGGTAAATGCAAACAGTATTGCAACTATTCTCTGCTGGTAGGCAGAGTGGGGCACATGCCTCAGGCTAGGGGTTGGAAGAATATTTGCAAATATTCAAATCACATATGAAAATGGGAAAAACTCAAGTGTTGGGAAATCCTGATTAGAATCCTTGACAGATAAGAATCTTCATAGTTTGGGATTTATTCTGTGTGGAAAATGTACATGGGTTTGGGTATATTTGCTTTTTTTGTTTTTGTTTTTGTTTGGTTTGGTTTGGTTTTTGCACAGAAAACAGCAGAGAAAATACAACTTTCTGTACAAAACACTTTTGTGCAGAAAATGCTGTTTTCTTCACACAGACACACAAAACCCTTGTGTGGATTCTATCACAATAAATCCAAACTGTAATGAGTCAACAAAAATTGAACATTTTTGAAAGATTTTCTTGGGGTAGGCAGAAAAACTCATTAAATGTTTGAGAACAAAATTTATGAAGATTTGCCTCCCTACTTCAGGGAGCTGATTTTGGATTCCAGGCAAGTGACTATTTACTTATTTATTTTGTTCCTATTTTAACTGCCAGGAATAAGAAGAGTTTCTGGGAACTCATGCCTCATGTACTTTTGAGCTTGGGTAGCCTGAGCATAATAAGTGTAGCCAGCATAGTTCAATTAAAAATATGTGAATTCATGATATAGATTTTGCATCTTCCTTCTGGAATTAAAACACTTCTGAAAATAAATGTGTTCAGGCAAGAGAAGCATAGCTTGGTGAGCTAATTGGATTGTCTGTCTCTGATCTGGAAAGTGCTTTGAGGGATCTTTGGAGAAGCCAGGGTACAATCCCTCTATGCACCTTGATGGTCAAAGACTTGCTCATGTATCAAAATGACCAGATTGGCTTTGGATATTATGGGCTTTGATTTGGGTAAGAGATGGATTGTTGCCATTTGCTGCTCTGCCTCATGCAGAAAACATCTTATGCCAAGGATTCTAATTCTGATTGCTGGTGACCAGATTGCAGGATGTTTTCACAGTGAAGTTTAAATTCAAACTGGGCTAGAACTAATAGGAATATTGGTAATTCAGTATTAGTGTTTTATTGGTTGTATTTTGCACTGTTTTGTATTATTTTATTGATGTAATCCTGCCTTGATCTGTGGGAGAGGCAGGAAATAATAATAATAATAATAATAATAATAATAATAATAATAAAAAATATCATGAGACCAAATTATACCATTATGATATCGCTTTAATTGCAATGCTAACGTACTGTGGAATCTTGGGTTTTGCAGTTTGGTGAGGCACTATTGATCTGTGGCTGAGCCATTATGAATACCTGCACTAAACTGCAAACCCTAGTTAAAGTAGAACAATAGTGCTATAATTGTCTATTATTAAAGGGCTCATACACTTCTGTCTATATGGCTTTATTATTACAGTTAATATGGAGCCAAAATGAGGAAAAGGTATTTGGAATCTGACTGGCCAATCTAACCAGTGTTGATTTGATATTTATATTTTAAAATATAACTTTACAAAAATGGTGACACTCAAAAAAAAGCACTGTGTGTACAAATACTTTAAGTCCATGTAAGTCAACTTCTAAAATCCCTAAAAGCATGCTGGTAAAATGCAACTGGTAGGATGTTTGAAGAGTTCATACAGCATGAAATTCTTTTTCAACCTTATGAAACTGTATTATATGGAATGATAAAGTGTTTCAACAATTTTTCTGCAAATTTACATGCCAGTTTGAATCTTGAGATGCGGTTTTCCAATATATGTGATCAAACTACATATAAACGTGAGTGGGCAAGAATAATAACTGTGACACTTTGCACTATGTGTGCATCCATGAGTATGTGTTTATGTCACCAGGCACAGCTAGCAGCCACATTGCTTCTTTTATTTTTACAGTTCAGAAGTCTACTTTTTCTTGTTTTGAACCACAAGCACACCCAGAAGGGAGGTTTTCTTCCTCTCTTCATAGCATTACAGCCACAATTTTACTAAAAGGAAAATTGTTTGCCCTCTCTCTGTGAGTCTGTGTTTGGAGTTGTCCCAGTAAAAATCACTCTGCTTGGATAGAAATAACCTGCTTTCTTTCATGAAGTGTGTGTGTGTGTGTATCTGTGTATGCTGCTGCCAACTATCTCCTTAATGTAGTGTGTATGCAGCTTGCCAATTAGGCCACCTATCAGGTTAAAATTAGAGAGAAAACAGGCACATCAGCTAACCAAGTGCAAAGGATCAGAAATGCATTCAAGTGTGTTGCAGCTGATGCCATAAAGCTAGATAAGATTTTAAAAAGGTAAAAAATGAGGGGAAACCAAATTGGATCAGGGGAAGAGGCTAGGGCTCCATCCATACTACAGAAATTTGTTGTTGTTATAAACTTCCTTCAAGTCGATCTTGACTCATGGTGATCCTATTGATGAGACATCTCCAAGACTCCCTGTCCTCTGCTGCTCTGCTTATTTCCTGCAACCCCATACCCATGACCTCCTTTATAGAGTCCTCTGGCATATGGCCTTCCTCTCTTCCTACTTCCCTTCACCTTTCCCAGCATTATTGTCGTTTCCAATTAGTCCTGCCTTCTCATGATTTTCCTGAAGTACTACAGCCTCAGTTTGGTCATCTTGACTTCCAGGGAGGTTTCCAGCTTGATCTGCTCTAGAACCCATTTCTTTGTCCTTTTGGCTGTCCATGAGATCCTCAACAATTTTCTCCAGCTACACATCTCAAATGAATTGATTTTCTTACTATCATCTTTCTTTACTGTCCAGCTGTCACATCCATACATGGTAATAGGAAATATAATGGCTTGTATGATTCTAACTTTTGTACTGAGTTGTATCTTTGCATTTTAGAATCTTTTCTAGTTCTTTCACAGCTACCCTCCCCATTCTTTATCTTCTTCTGATTTCCTGACTGGAAATTGCTGTCCCCATTTCTATCAATGTTTGATCCCAGGTATGGAAATTCTTTTACTATTTCTATTTCTTCATTGTCTAGGTTGAACTTGAGAAGGTCCTCGGTGGTCATTATTTTAGTTTTCTTTATGTTCAACATTAAGCCTGCCTTTACACTTTCTCCTTTGATATTCCTTAATAAGTGTTCCAGGTCTTTGAGGCTTTCTGCTAGTACTATTGTGTCATCTGCATATCTTAAATTGTTAATATTCCTTCCTCCTATTTTCACTCCTTCTTCTGTGTCCAATCTTCTTGTCTTTTCATTCCTTGAGTAGAACACTGTGTGGTTGTCTGATTCAAAGTGGCCCATCCCTGTCCATTTTAACTCACTCACCCCAGTACTGCTATGTTCATGTGTTCCATTTCCATTTTTGCTATGTCGAGCTTTCCTTTACCTTAACTGCCATGTCTGCATCCTGTGGAATTGTCGGGTTTGTAGTCTGAGGAAGCACTATCACTCTCTGGCAGAAAATTATAAATACCCCTCACTAAATTACACAACCCAAGTTTCCGTAGGATAGAATCATGACAGTTAAATGGAATCCAAATACTATCAATGTATCATGTGAAAAGACCACAGGATACAAAATAGGTGAAAATATGCACACATTAAAGGGATAGGTGTCATACAACTTATACCATATGTATAACTATGGATTACAGAGAAATGTTTAGGAAACCTATATACAAGACGAAGGAATCTGTGTTATAGAAAATAATGGAATTTAACTTGAAAACTGTGTAGCAGATGGAACTGAAAAAGATATTCAGTCAGCAGTACTCTGGAAATTAGAAATTTACAATATGTCCTAAAACCACCTCCTATGCCAGAGGACTGGAAAGCAGCTAATACAACATTGATTGTTATTAGGCATGTAATCCTTAACTTCCTTCATTTGTACACATGTGACTTTTTTTAAGTCCCCATTGCCTGTGTTATATGGCTTTTGCACATTTTTGGATAAATTCTCACATTTCAATATTTTTTTTTCTGCCAGACAATTCATAAACTTTGTGTTTAAAAGACTTTTTGTGTTTGAAAAGTATTTATTTTGCACAAAAAAAATGAAAAAAAGTGGTGCATGCTTTGCTGTTATGCTGCTGAAGATGAAGAAAAATCATTGGTCTTTTCTCACACAGGGGTGACTTGTAATGGTTGATAATTTCTTGATGCAGTGTCTCAAATGAATCTGTCAGATTTCTCCATCCATAGATATTATTAGTAATGGAAAATCTGACAGCTTTCATTTCTTTTGCATTCAACCCTTTAAAATTTCAGATGGCTTCCTGTTAGTTAGTTACGATGTCATATGTTAAATTTACAACCTTGTAACTGTTTCCCATTCACATTTATGACAATGGTACTATTGCCACAATCCTAAATGCCCTTAAAATCCAGCCAGCCTGTCAGGAGTTGCACGTGCCCCTTGTCTGCCATAATATGTTAAAAGTTTGTGTAATGGATTATACAGTAGAAAGCGGCATTGCTGAGATCCGATGTTCCCAGTTACAGTACTGAGATAATAATGGAAGGTGAGACTGAGTCAAGATGTTCAGTGTCATTTCTTTGGCAGAATCTAGCTGTAAAAACTAAGAAAGTGGTGTAATGGGAATGAGAGGGACTAAATTTGTTTATAAAATGTAATTAATAAGTACTGAGCCTGCCATCAAATAATACAGATTTCATGTGATGATTAAGAATTGAGCCCGCCATGGATTTGAAATTTTGCACAGTTTAATTAGGCAATTTTAATGCTTGTTATCCAGTTCTGAGAATATAAGTCTCTGGACTGGATCTGTAGTTTCTTAATAAAGGATTTCTGAGTTTTAACTACTGAAGCCTGGATTTCTGAACTCAGTATCCTGCTGGGTTCTGACACAGCCACACCAGGGGACAGAGTTTTGTCATACTCATGAGCAAGGGACTGAAAGATAGCATGCCCAGCCCTCACCAAAGAGGGAGTTATGGTATGCCTTCAGAAGTAGGGTTATCTCTAGGTTCCTGTTGCAACTCATCAGTGTGTTACCATTCACTGGTAATAGGGGGCTATATGCCTCCTCTTTTGCTGTACTGCTTTCCAGTGTGGCAGAACTTTGACTCTCGGTGAGGATTTCTAGATTTTAAGGTGCATTTGGGGGGATATATCAGAAGGTAGATCAAAGTCATGACATTGTAGCTGCAAGTCTAATACAGGATCTTGGCCATCTTATTCTTTTCATCCTAAATGTTAAGAAATTTGTGAATATTGGTAAATGCTCCCAAAGCAAGTTGAACAAAGTTCTCATCCATCTGTAATGGATGAGAATGTTTAATAGGCACAATGATTCCCATCATGAAGAGGACCATGTTGTACCTTCCTGCTATAGGGTGTTAAAGATGAGGAGGAGAAAAAAGAGCTGGCAAGTCTAACTCAGCACGAACACCGAGAGGAATGAAATGGTTACTTGAACCATGGAGAAAAAGAAAAATGGGAGGGGAAGTATCTGGAAACCCTGACAAGCAGAAACCCAAAGCCCCAGACCTGATGAGAAGCTATTGCTCCTGTATTACACCATTATGTTAAGGAGTAGGCAGTTCATATTTTGAATATACAGGTATAACTCTGTTCCTGAGCATTACAGTTGGCCCTCCTTATCCACGGATTTTTTTATCCACGGATTAAAGTATCCATGGCTTGAAATTATTCAAAAAAAAGTTTAAATTCCAAATAGCAAATCTTGATTTTGCCATTTTATATGGAGGACACAATTTTACTATGCCACTGTATTTAATGGGACTTGAGCATCTACGGATTTTTGGTAATGGAAGGGGGGAGGGAGTAGAACCAAACCCCAGCAGATTACAAGTGCCCACTGTACTTCTTTAACAGAAAATTTTGTACCAGAGGCAGAAATGACATTGCAAAATAGGGATAGGTCCCTACAATACAAAAAAAGAAGAGTAGTTCAACATGTTTCAGAAAACATTCTATCTAAAACAATAAGCAGAAGTGAAATGAAACAACCAGATAAGATAAACCTTGCATATGTAAATAAAAACATTTCGAACCTTCTAGGAAACCTAGGAAGGCTTTCTTATAGAATGAATCTTCTTTCAAAATTTATCTAGGGATTTTTTTTCTTTCACCTGCCTCCAATTTTCTTATATTTTCCATTTTTGTAGCCAAACATATAGTCTATGCTTCTTTCATGTGCTGGAAACAGCTGTAGGCAAGCACACACAGCTAGAGTAGAATTGGCTAGAGTAGAAATTCTCTTCTAACTCTATTGTACTTTATACTCTTGATACACTGTTGCAACCCAATACCAAAAGTCTACTTTTTAAAAGTTGTCTTAATGCCAATACTGCTAAAAATATTTATTTATTTATTTATTTATTTATTTATTTAATATTCTACCTTTCTCTCATCATGGGCTTCAAAGTAACAAAAAGCCTCTAGCTAGATAGGGTAAGGAGAAGTTGGATGGACAAAAAAGACTTTGTAAAAAGCAGCTTCTTTATCAATGGATTTATTAACTGAGTGTGTGTGTGTGTATATAATTTCTATGTACAGTATTTTAAAATTCTGGCCCTGGTACTGGCTCCTCAGAGTTACATAGGGCTGATACAGATGGCCCAAAAGGGCTGTTTATGGGGCGCGATTAGGATTAGGAAGCGTGCAGCATTTGCACACTCCCTAACCCTAGTGTGTATGGATGGTGCCATTTTAAAATGGCACCATCCATACGCATGAACCATGATAGCATCATGGTGTGCGCTGGGTTTATACAATGCAGCACACACCTGACGTCATGGCACCTCAGGAGGGTGCCTAGGGCACTCTTTCTGCAGTGCCAAAAGGAGCTCCAAAATAGACCTCCTTTTTGCTGCTTGTCCTTGGCGCAGCCTTTACACGGTCACGCCAAGGACCCTGATGGGAAAGGGGCTGAGGTGGCAGCCCCTTTTTTGTCCCCTTTGGACCGCCATGGATGGTGTGGTGCAGTGGGTGCCCAGGGTGCCCGCTGCACCCCGCTTTCAATCCACGGAGAAGTGGCAGGTTGCCGCTTCTCCGTGGCCTGGAGAAATGGTGGAATGGGGCCTCTGGGGCTGCCGGTGAGGCAGCCTTGGCCCCACCCTGGCGCTTCTCTGGGCGCCTACAGACCTTCCCTTTTGGGCAGTCTGTACAGCCCCAACGTCTCCAATTGTCCTGACTAGGCAGAAACAGTCCTGATTTAGGAGTTCATTGAATTGGCTTTTCTCCTTCAATAGATGCGGGATGTAATTTAAGAAGGTGGATCTTATCACAGTCCCCCATCACCAGGGAGTACACAACCCACTTGCAACCCAGACTTCTCTGTGTTCTCTGTGTTCTTGAAAAGATGTGACTGAAGCCTGGCTTGGAGATGGGCTGTGTACTCCCTGGTGATGGGGAAATGCAATAAGATCTGTCTTCTTAAAAGTTATATCCTGCCTCTATCATGGGACCAAAGCCAATGTGATAAACTCCTAATCATCTGTCATCTTACTTTTCATACACGTTAAAAATTTCCTCCTTCTCTCAATTTCTCCCTTTGCCATCAGTTTACTTCAATCACTACAAGCACAGGTTGAAAACACACTGCAAAAATGAGCCTGTTTGAGACCACTTTAACAGCCCTGGCTCAGTACTAGGGAATCCTGACAACTGTAGTTTATTGTGGCACCAGAGCTCTCTGACAGAAAAGGCTGAATCTCTCCCAAAACTACAGTTCCCTGAATTCCATAGCATTGAGCCAGGGCAGTTAAAGCAGTCTCAAGATGGAATATTTCTGCAGTGTGTTTTGGATCTCAGTTGAAAGTGAAAAAGTAGTTTGTGTTCAGTGAACTCAGAAGTAGGGAGAGAAGAGAAGGCAGAATCTTTTCCTTCCCTATAGACTCAGTCAAAAGCAAGCTGCTGCAACCTCTTCTAGTTTGTGTGTTCTTGTCATTAATAACTTCTGCCATCTTAATCACACTTTGATGTTATGTGGCCACATAAGTCCTGATTTTCATCTGTGCAATGTTAGAGGGTATGAGAATTGCAGCATGGGGACTAGGTCTTTCTTTTCAGCCTGTCTCTTCCACCACAGCTGAGATTTCATGCCTTTCCTTTCCTTTCTCTTCCTGCCATCCATAAGGCTTAGCACTGTGACCAACCCAAGAGGAGGCAGAATGGGGGTGGACAAGAAGGCTTCTTCAGTGTTCCCCATGAATCAGCCTTAGTCTCTACTAACTAGCCGTGTCTATGAAAAGTGTGTGGGGCAGAGGCCCATAAAGGAGAAAATAAGCTAAAGTTATTCTTAAGATCAACACTCTGCTTCTGCTTCCAAAAAAGATAAAGAATAGGAGGGTGGAGAAGCCATGCTGGCTGACTGCCTTTCTCTTCTCTGCATCTTGTGGTTACTCCATCTGGTACCCAAAGACGTGGTGGAAGAATGAACTCCCAAATGATCAGACAAAGCAGAGGCCACATTGCACTAAGGTGAGACAATTTTTCCTACCTACCTCCTGCCATGTTCCCAGCCAACTTCCCTATCCACCTAAATTGGGATTGCCCTACATCCAGTCACTGTTTGTTGGTCAAAAATTAGGCCCATTCTACCAAAATTGCCCTTTTTGTTCATTCCATGAAAAAGTACTCAAACTCTTTTTATTTCATGTGGGAACATAAAGTACCCTTCGAGGCTAGGATATCCGATATAAACATCAGCCCTAGCCCTCTAGCCTTGTGTTTGCACAGAGAGATTTTTCAACTCACTTGTCACCCTCAGATGTCTTCTGAACCACACCTTTCTTTTTGTGGATTCTTTTTCAAGACTAGTAAATATGACCTGCTCTACAATCCTAAGCCTCTGCTACCCAGTTTTCATACCTCTGTTTTTGGTTAGCTCTGTATGTAATTCTACTTGAATTGCAATCATGTTTGGCTGCACTGTTTCATATTTCCAAATGAAAACCACCTTATATTCACCAAACCTGGAGCCCTCCCTCAGTTAGTACTGGTAAACATAGGTGAAAATCATCCTCAGGTTACCCAGCTTCTCACAAGCCTCCTTGAATTAAGCAATTTCCCCATCATTTAAGGAAATGTTGACACAGTTGGCAAGAGAAATACCGTTGAACACATGTCAACCACATCTCCCTGGCTTCCTTTTCTTTTTTCTGTATTTCCTTCCTTCCACCCTTCAATGCACACATAGAAATATACTTTGCCTCTTCCCTCCCTCTGCTGCATCCTTTACATGTTTAAAATGGTTGAATGCTTTTTGATTCTTCTCCAGATAAACCAAACTGAAAGAAGGTCTTTGAGAACTGCAGTTTTTGAAGACATTTTTCTCTGTGAGGAGAAAACTGAACACATAACTCATGCTTTACTGTGAGGATGAAATTAATGAAGAGTGACATTCCTACATAGGGATGTGAGAGTTATACACCTAGAGCCTCAAAAATTAAAATCTCCGTTTCTTCCACTTTCAAAATAGTTATAATCTTAAATTCTTTGCATCCCAAATTAAAAAAAAAAACATGAGAATTATGTAAATCTATATAAAATCAAATGAAATGAAATGTTCATCCAAGCCTACATATTATAACCCAGATAAAGATAGTATTTATTTATTTACTGTATTTATACCCTGATCTTCAGCAAAAAAGGCTCTTGGAGCAGCTTACTGACAGTTAATTATACATTTCCCTGTCCTCAGGCTTACAATCTAAAAAAGACATGACCCAAAAGGAGAAGGGAATGGTAGTAGGAAGGGGAATAAGTCTATCAGTTCTTCTCTCCCTCCAAGCCCAGACCATGGCAGATGGACTGGAGGGAGGGCTCTTTTTCTTACTTAAGCCAGGCCTAATGGAGCTGGTTGGACTTTCTCTCCTTCTGAGGCCAGATGATGTCAGATGGCAAAGAGGGAGACCTCTTCTTACTGTAGGCCAGGCCTGAAGTACACTTAATATTCGTTTCCATATATTAAGAGTCCTACTTTTCACTAAGAATTTTACAGTCTGTTTTGGGACTAACTACAAATCCCAGGATTCCATGGGATGGAGCCATAATAGTTAAAGTAGTGTCAAACTGCATTAATTCTGCAGTGTAACAGCAGCCTAAGACTCTACAATAAGTATAAAAGAACCACAGATTCATACTTAAAACTGATACCTAGCCACAACATTTGAACTTAAGATGCCTGTTTAGATATAAAGGAAGCTACAAAACAGTCAGAATGGGAAAACATTCAGAAAGCAAACTTCTTATGTCCCTGGCCAGTCAACACATAACTGGTTACTCTAGAGAATGTCATCAGTTTCTTAGCAATCTTCCTATGAAGCAAACCTGAATTTGTAATTTAGTTATCAATCCTCGGATATGGTCCAGTTAATAGATAATTTAGTATTATCAACAGCTTCATCCAATGTGAAACAGTTAAAAACAAGTCCCTTATCCAACCATCCAATGGTACACCATGCAATTGATTATTAACTGATTAATCTAGTAGCTGCTACATTAGAGATACTGATTGACAAAACAAAATAATGGAAGTCAAGCTAGTAAAAACATTGTAACAGAGCTACTTTAAATATAAGTACAGTGGTCCCCCGGGTTACGAATCCCCCGGGGAACGAAATCCCCGGAATCCGAAACCGGCGGGACCGCAAAAATTCCCCCGGGATCCGAAGGATCCCCCGGGGAACGAAACGGAAAAACCGCGCGGCCCCTTTAAATCGGCCGCGCGGTCCGTCCACAAAAGTGGTCCCCCGGGATACGAGCATTTCCGGGTTACGAAAGGTAATCTGGAACAGATTACCTTCGTAACCCGGGGGACCACTGTACTCACAGATGGATGAAAAGCACAGTGAAATAAATGAAATATGACAGCCTGAATATATGAAAATAATGTAGTCTTGTATTAAATGAAAAGAATTACCTGCCTGTTTCATGAATGAAATACCTTGCTGCAAGCAGGATGTTCCAGGTGTACAGAACCTTGAAACTATGGCTGCTAAATTAATTATGATTTTTATAGAATATGAACAATCATGAAAATGCAGATGAAGTATTGTCCATGGCTAAAAATACATATTCTTGGTCTGTATTCTCAGTTGAAGGCTCAGGGGAAAACATACTGCAGAAAAATAAAATGTTTCTACTACCATGATATTTTGTTTACAGTACTTTGCTGAAGAGGAAAAAATGGCAAAATGGGACTATGCCCACCCACAAAACTTTCACAAACAGAGCAAGATCCTGTATTGTCAATCATAGTGTCAGAGTTGTCCATGCAGAACTATACAATGTCTCCTTGCCACAGCCCTGAAGACTGATCTCTTCACTGTGATAGCACTCAGTAGTCATTCTATTACATGTAGAGTGTGGAAGGGGAAATTGGGGAAACATTTGGCTGTGTTTCAACAGAGAACATCCCCATCAGGATCCTCTGGAGTCCACCTGAGGGCTCAGTGAATGATGCAACTGGCCTGTATGTGACTTGAGGAATATGGCAGATGTACCTCTGAGCCACACCACTACCAGCAGGGGTTAACAGAGCAAAATAATGTGTCCTTGGGGAAGAGGATATTTCACAGAAAGGAAGAGAATGCCAACCACCATAATACCCTCAGAAAAGACAGTTGTTACTGTTGTTATTTGCCTACAAGTTGTTTCTGACCTATGATAACCCTAAGGCAACACTGTCATGGGGTTTGCTGGAGCTGAGAGTTGTGTGACTCACCCAAGGTCACCGGGGGTGAAACAGACTGCCACTGAAAGAGTCCAACTGCATGCAACAGCCCCAATCTGCCCTTTTTCCAGCCCAAAAAGAAGTGGCAAATTGCAGCACCTTTTTTTCGCTGTCAAAAACCTAGGTTTTCCATCCTGCTGTAGATTTACAGTGCTTCTGCAGTGTGCAGTGTATAAACACCATGCTGCTGGAGTGCCTGGAAGCCAGGCCATGTCTGGGTAGCCAGGTAGCTTCTGGGCATCTTGGGAGCATGCATAATCTATGCATAATCTACCAGGAACAGGTCTTTTTTCAAAGCTAGTGGACTTTGTGAAGTCAAAGGCTTTCATGGCTGGCATCCGTAGTTTTTGTGTTTTTGAAGCCAGCCACAGATGCAGGTGAAACATCAGGAATAAACTCTTCTAAAACATGGCCACATAGCCTGAAAAAAACCCCAAAAAACTAGTGGACTTTATTTGCTCAAAGCTAGTGGACTTTAATTCAAGATCAAAACACTGGGAAATATTTTGTATTATATAAGAGATAACTTGTAGTGTATATTACGGTGGGAAAAATTCATTTGTCTCTCACATACTATGGCTGTTGTAGGCAATCTGTGAGGCAGCAGAAAAAGCCTGAAGAGATGTCACATATCAACATTGTTAGTAATCATCCAAGACATATGCCATTTCAGTCATATACATCTCATGGGGAATTTAGTTCAGGTTACATGAAGGACTGTATCTCCCTTTAAGAGATTGTTAGAGCTCTAATATCCTCTGGAGATGCTCTTCTCTCTGTCCCACCACTCTCTCGGGCTCATTTGGTGGGGGAAAGAGAGAGGACCTTCCCAATGGTTCTTCCCAGACTTTGGAACTCCTTCCCTGGAGAGGCCAAGATAGCCCTGTCCATACTCTCATTTTGTCAGCATGTCAAAAGATCTTTGTGCCATCAGGCTTTTACAAACTGACTAGACTGGACTTTTAATGCTATACAGTGCTGTTTTAAAACTTTTATATAATCTTCTAATGAATTTTAGTATTTTTAATAATTCACGTTTTAACTTTATTAATTCTTTAACTGTTTTTCAATCTTATAGGTTTTCCACCCTGCACTTTTATTGAAATTTTTTGTATTGTTTTAATTTTTTGTATCATTTTAAATATGTTGTTAGCTACCTTGAATCCCATTATTGGGAGAAAGGCAGGATATAAATGAAAGAAAGAAAGAAAGAAAGAAAGAAAGAGAAAGAAAGAAAGAAAGAAAGAAAGGAGTGGCAGAGCTAAGATAGCATTATGCTTTTCGAAGTGAGACGACTTGCAAATCAGTCATGGTTGTCCATCTGATCATTACAGCCCTTCCCAGGACAAAACATTGTCAGTCCTTGTGTGTGGATGAGGAATGCAAAGGATATTTTTTATCACTGATATATCTTGCCATCATGCTCTTGGAGCAATCAGAATTTGGGGAAGTTACTTTGTTGGACTATAGTTCACAGACTCCTCCAGGCAGCTTGGCCAGTGGCAACACTGTGATCTGTATTTTTCCCCATCCTCTGAGAGCAATGTACTTGGCACATCTCCAGACTGCCCCCAGTACTTGAAGGTAGTCCAACATTTGGAATTATTTTTTCCCCATATAAGCTCCTAAAACCATTGCTTCCTCAGTAATCCCATCTAATTTAGTAAGAAAGCTATAATCTCCAGTATCTTGTAACCTCTGAATTGGGTTCAAGACATGAAGTGGCTGTAATATTTTAAAACAGCACTTCAAGATATATATTTTGAACACAGCTACAAGTTTTACAATTTGTGTGACAAGCAGTTGAGTTCTTCTTGTCTGTAATGCTGATGGATCCACCCAGAAACATCCTCTAGTGTTAAAGAAAACCCAATACATGACCAACGATTATTATTATGTTATTCTCTTTCAAAATGTCCATTTTATTATTTCAGCCTATGGAAAAAATGAGGAAGTAATTATTTTCTAGTTTTTGTGTGCATCCAAAGCTTTGTTTCCACCAGTCAGCATAATAATTTTATTCTATTTTGAAAAAGTCATTTGTTATCATGGACCCTTAAGCCAACCTTGACTTATGGTGACCCACTAGCAAGATTTATTTAGGAGGTTTGTCACTAAAAGTTTTGTTAAAGTTATGCAATAAGTTTGCAACCTACAGTTTCTAAGCTGCTTTCATAACAGATTTTTTGTGATGAGGATAGATCAAGGAATGCAACAAGAGACATATGTTGTGATTATATTGGTGAATGGGTGGGTGGGGGAGAGATGATACTGACTTGCAAGATATTTTTGTGCATTGGTTTACTCATGAATCAGTCGGGTGGACTTGAAGCATGATTGTTATCGTGTTCCTTCAAATAATTACTGACTTCTGACTTCTGATGACCCTAAAGTGAGTCAACATGTGTAGTGGTTTGAGTATTGGATTATGACTCTGGAGATCAGGGTTTGATTTCCTGCTCAGCCATGGAAACTACCTTGGGCAAGTCACACACTCTCAGCCCCAGAAGCCCCAATGATAGGATCAACTCAATAAGCTGGAAATGACTTGAGGGCACACAAGCACAAAGCGAACCTATCACAGAGTTTTCTTGGCAAGATTTGTTCAGGATGGGGTTGCCTTTGCCTTCCTTTGAGGTTTAGAGAGTGTGGCTTGCCCAGATTCTCCCAGTGGGCTTCCATGGCTGAATAGGGATTTGAACCCTGGTTTCCAAAGTCCTAGTCCATTTTTTCCACTTTATTTATATGCCACCTTTCTTCCAGGATGGGATCTAAGGCAGCTTCCATAATACCACAGTGCTTAAACCACTACACCACACTGGCTCTCACAGTACTGTGATACTCAGAAGTAAATCCCATTTATTTCAGAGGAGACTTTCCCAGATAAATGGGGCGATTTCAGCCTGGTTTCGATACATGTTGCTTACTATCTCTAGACACTAGCAGTAATGCAAAATATATGTCATTACTGCAGAAAGGTTTACCCTGGGGTTGGGGAACATGTGGCCCTCCAGATGTAGTTAGATTACATTTCCCATCCTCCCTTGCCATTAGCTATGTTGGCTAATGTGGATTGCCACATGTTTCCCACATCTGGTTTGGCCTGTACTAATTGCACCTTTAAAAAAATGAGTAAATGAGGATTAAATGAAAATATATCTGATAGTTACTGCTTGACTACACATGGAGCACACACACACTTGCAAACATCTGTCCATAGTCACACAGCTATATGAAAATTATATGATGAAAATTGCCTGGCTAAAGCTTTTGTTTCTGCAGAACAAATAGTTTACTTCCCTTTTATCTGTTTAAACCAATATTACTTGATCTGCTCCAGAGGATAGAAAAATACTGTTAGTTGCAGTGCACCCATGCCAGGCTTGACTACTGTAGCAGCTGGTTTTGCACCATTTTCAGCACCTGTGTGAAATTTATGATTTAAATGTCCATTTCACACACACACACAATGCAGCCAGTCTGGCTGTCTATTTCATGATAGCCTGATACTGGAAGGTTAGTTTTATGAATTGGCAGTATTCTGTCAACTCAAATTGGAAATAAACATCTATGAAACTCATCTACTAGAGTAATTCAGAAATCAGTTTGTTGAAAACTCTATGAATAATATTCCAAAAGTCTGACTCTGTTGAATAGAATATCACATTCTCTTTTATTTCTCCAGCCAATTCCTAGGTGTATTTCCATAGCTACTGTTGGGGCCACTCAAGAGAGAGTTAGCTTCTAAACCTGACAGTTATTTTAGCTTTAAATAAATTATATGAACTTTCCAAAGATGCCTTTACCTCATCCCATTGCTTCAGGCTACACAGATGGACCAGTTCAGAATTCAAGAAGCAACTGCTTGTATTAATCACCTTTTTCTTTCCTGCTCCTTTTTGGCTTCTCCTTGAATTTAAGATTACAGTGGTTTTCTCTCTCTAATTCAGGTGTGTGCTATACAAATGCCTTTTCTGTGACTGTAGGAGACCTTAGAAAATTGGTTTAAAATTATCAAGCATACAGTAAGTCAAATCTTCCTGAAGGAAAGTAAGTCCTTTTTCACTAAGCCTTTCAGGTTCTATGGGAGTGTCAAACAACATGTGGATAGGGTTAGTTAGGAAGACATGATTTAGTTAAATTTTCAAGAAAAGCTTTTGACCAAGTCCTTAACCAAAGGCTTTTGAGAAAACTGAGCAATTATGGGATCACTCTCAAAGAATGCACTGAGAGTCTTTACATGAAAAGCAGTCTAAAAATGTTCTCAAACGAAGTAAGAGAAAATATCTTCTTGTGCATTTGAAATGGGTTAAAGAACAAGAAGCAAAAAAAAAGAAAGAATTAGAGCTATAAAGAATGTTCAGTAAATTATCACCAAAAAGAAAAGGTTGACTCAACACCCTCCCACAAAATCCCCATACAAGCCTACCCAAATTTTAAGATCCTTATGGAAAGGCTATCACAAGTACATTTGGTGAGACTATGGTAGGTAGCTTCTCAGTGGCTGCTCCCAGTTTCTTTTATTGGAGGTTTAGTTTTCTTCTTCTCTACCTCTTTACTCATGAAGCAGAAGGGTCTTACAGTACAGTGTGCTGAGCCATGCTATTCTGACCCTGGTGCTCACTCAGGTTGGTCCCTGGGTTGCACATCCATCCCTGCACAAACCCAGAATGGAGACAGGTGCACATTCCTTACCTTACTGTGCTTCGCTCTGACTGAGAAGCCCCCTCTTGCTGTGTTTGATATGGAAATGGGGTACCTGGCTGCACCCGCGTGGCCAGGTGCCCCATTTCTACATCAGATGTGGTGACGGGGTACTTCTCAGTCAGAGTGACACATGGTAAGGTAAGATGCACAGGGGCCATGTAAACAGCAAAGGTTTATATATAACCCTGGTGTACCGGCTGTTTACCCTGGGATCAGGCCAGATCCTCTGGATCCATCTGGTCTGGAAGAATTGGGCCAAATCTTGCTCCTGGGTTTTGGCCTGCATTGTATGAACAAGACAACATGAGGCTAGGGGTAAACTGAGACTTATGGCTTGTGCAGACAACATTGATGTTATTTAAACAAGGACAGGGTTTTTGCTCAAAACATACAAAAAAAAAATCCATCCAATGAATATGGTTTTTAACCATCCATTCAGCAAAGTTGCAGCAGTTTTAAGTATCAGGAAAATTATTTTTGCAATTTTCACAAAAATTATTTGAGAAGATCGAAGTACTTCTTTAAAAGGTTAAAACTAAAGTGATTAAATACTGCAACTGAAAATGCAGAGAAATAATAATAAACCCTTCTCACAAGTAGGAATATAATACTTCACTTTCTTCTCAAAGGTAGCAACAAATAAAGAAAGTATTTGAAAACCATGCATTTTGCAGGTGATTTCTAATTTGGGATGTGGCTGTGTTGTGCAGAAAATATTTTCTGCATTGAAATTATTATTATTATTATTATTAGTAGTAGTAGTAGTAGTAGTATCATCCCACTTTCCCCACAAAGTTGAAACTCAAAGCTGCTCCCAATTTAAAAGAACAATACAATAATGTTTCCATGCAGCAATATTAATTCCTGTACAGAAAATGTTTTTCTCTATTCAAAACAACATTACATGAATTATGTGCAGGATAAGTCTCAAACTGGGATATCCAGGATTCTTCTCAGTACTTGAAAAGCATGTTTTTGACCATTAAAAATATTTTTGAATAGTCTTTCCATCTCTACTAACAAGAAGCAAATTTCTGAGTTTTTTCTTTCCTCCTTATGAAAATGTACATTTCTGTCAGGGATAAAATAGTCATTTCCCACAATAGCAGAGGATGTAAATAACAGTTTTCTGGTTCCCTCACCAGGGTAAGAAAGACAGGCATGGTGGATCCTTTTTCTCTTCCTCTTCCTCCTCCTCTTGAGAAAGAGCAACTGTGGTGTGAACCAGTAGGACAAAGATGGTGGAGGCCAGCACAGAGGCGCCTCAATACTCACCCCTTCTTACGGGTGTCATCTAATGTAGTGTGCACTGCCACATTACCCTAGTGATGCCACTGTGCAAAACATACTCTTTCATCAATTTGGGACATATTTTCATTAAAATTAATTATCAAGATTAAAGGTTTTGCTATTCAAATACCTATTAATTTGTTTGTGAATTTGAATTAGAATCATGCATATTAGCAAGACATAAAATAATCACAGTGCCCAAGACGTTACTGAGATTGAAAAATCCAGTATCAAAGGAATTAATTTCCTAGACTTCAGCAACAAATGCCATACATGTATGAATTTAAAGATTCAGAGGAAAGGAAAAATCTTATACATGACTAGAATTACTCTGATCTTGGTATGAAACCTACTCCACATATCTTAAACTTAATCTGGAATTCCCTGTGGTGTAAAAGAATGGGAAATAATGAACTGAACCGACTTGGATATGGAGGGTTATTTTATGTTTTACTGTTCTGGTACTGCAAATGAAACTAGAGGAGAGCAAAGCTGTAATTGGCACAAAATTGACAGCCCAGTTGTCCCCTTGGGAAGCATAAAAGATAGCAATTATATATGAAAATGGCCTCCCTGTTGATGTAAATCATCTTGTTACTCCATGTCAGGGCTTCAATCTGTACCCTTTCTCCATTAAGAAAGAAATTCCAGGCTCAGTTAACCAGTAAGTTACTATCTCTTACAGGTGAACAAGGCAGAATATCCTTTCAATATAGTGCAAAAGACAAATGGCTGAGACCAGCCCAGAGAAATATTTCTAACTGTATTTGAAATGCTTTTAATTGCTCTTGATGTTACTACCCTGCCTGAGCAAATCCACTTCACATTTTGCTTTAGGCATAATTTGGTGGCAAGTGGGAAGTTTTGAACTGCTCTGAAAACTGCAGCTCCTTGCTGGAATAAGTTCTGTAGGGAAATACTGGATATTTTCCTCACCCACCCAAAATAAATAAAGGTGACACATTCAATGACAGCCAAGGTAATAGTATAGGAGAAGCAGTATAGGGAAACTAGGAATATATATATGAGAACAAAAGTTAGACCAAGTAGCCAAAAGGGGGAAACTGTTTGAGATCCTGCATTATTGTAGCAATTATGATGATAACACTCTATCACTGTAATTATGATGGATGATGCCCAATCAAAATTACATTTGCAGCCTGACAATGTCCAGGATGAAGCATTTCTGAGGCACTGGAAATCAGAGTGCTGGGAAAGGATGTCTGCAGCACTTTCTTGGTCTCAGAGTACCTTGAGAACAAGCATCTGGAAAACATCCGTTGAAGTTCTGCCACAACTGTTTGTCCCAAGGCACTCTGCAAACAGTAGTGTGCTGCAGACGTCATTTCCTAATGCTCCAATCTTAGTATCTGAGCAATGCTTCAGTCAGAGTGGTGTATGTTGGTTTCTGGGGTCAGGTTTGGCATTTATGATTTAAATATGAATTCTCAGCAGTTGAGATATCATAAATCCAGTTCATGATACTATAACTACTGAAAAGGATGCTAGCCCATTCTCATAAAGGTAACATATTAGGACAGTAATGCTGCAGTATGTTGACTCTTGCCATACACAGAAGAGCAGAAAAATGGAGGAGGGAGAGGAGGAGGGAGAGGTGGGGAGGGAGTGGTCAGTGTTCTGAGGTTTGCTCTTTCTTTCTTTCTTTCTTTCTTTCTTTCTTTTTTGTATGCTCCTTGATGCAGCAGCATTAGGGGACATTCAGTCATGTAACAGCTGGAAGTGTGATACAGGAGGAACTACCTATTTGCCAAGGATGAATCAGTACACAGGCATGCATCACAAATGACTTGTATCTATTCTGTTATGAGTGGTGAGAATTGCCATAGCTAAGGGATGGGAATATGTTGCAAAAGTGGATCTTGTAGGTGGCTGTGGGAGCTGGCATTAAATAAAAAATTAACAGCTGAATATAAAAATCTTAGAGGGGAAACTAGGACAGACATGTTTATTGAGATATAGCAGCTATTCATTGCTTTTGGTAAATAATGTATCTGATATACTGAGACCACTTGGATTTCAGCATAAACACTGGAAAGATTTATTAGAGGTTTTGACACTTTACATTTTAGAAATTGAAGATTTGGGATAATTCACTGGCTAGTGAGAAAAGACAAATATATTTAGAGTAGACTGTGCTGGAAAATATATTTATCATGTATTTGGGGTTGCAGGGGAGTATAATCTTTATTGTCATATGGTCTTGTATTTATGATTTTTATGTTATATTGTTATTTTCATTGAAGTATGCTAATACGTTTTTTTAAAAAAAATGGGACTAAGATAAGTCCCATTCAGTAGCTGCTGTAACCACAAGTAAGTCTATATCTAACTTGTTGTCTTCATTACAGTTATTATTATTAAATTTTAATAGACCCACGCATAGTCATACACAAAACCCTGCCTAGGTTTTTAAAAACAAGTATTTTTTTTTAATAGTGCAACAAGAACATAGGCCAGAATCTTGTATGAGGGTTGCAAATGAGTAACCTGCATTTCATCACTTTTGACTGTTACATATCCACAATCCCTAGTTAAAGGGCTATGAAGGGACTGTGAAAATCCTCAGTCTCCACTTACCAGGCAGCAGTTACTGCAGTTGGTGGTGGGCCATTCTCCTGTTCCCCAGAAAACAATTGTCTGCTGTTCCCAAGCACCTGTGTGCAAGTGATCTCCAGCATGAGAGGGAATTCCAATAAGGAAACTGTTTCTGCCTCTCACAATGGGGATCCCACATGGGAGGTGGTCAACAGCTTCCTGAGCAACAAAAGAACAGGAACCCATTGACTGCAGTGACTGCTGCCCAGTAGCACCATAGCACCATAAAAGTAGTGCTTTTTGTTGCTAATTGCCTTCGAGTTGATCTCAACTCATGGAGACCCTGTGGATGAGACATTTCCAAAACTCCCTGTCCCCCACTATTCTGCTTAGGTGCTGTAAATTCACACCTGTGACTTTCTTAATAGAGTCCATCTAGCACACAGCCTTCCTCTCTTTCTACATCCCACCATTTTTCCTAGCATTATTGTCTATTCCAATGAGACATGCCTTCTCATGATGCCTTCTCATGATGTGGCCTCTCTTTCTACATCCCTCCACCCTTCCTAGCATTATTGTCTATTTCAGTGAGTCATGCCTTCTCATGATGTAGCCAAGTTATGACTGCCTCAATTTAATCATCTTGGCTTCCAGGGAGATTTCCAGCTTGATCTGTTCTAGGACCTATTTGTTTGTCTTTTTGGCTGTCCTCGGTATTCTCAGCACTCTTCACCAGCACCACATGTCAAATAAACTGATTTTTATTCTTATTTTCTCTCACATCCATACATGGTAGTAGGGAATACAATGGCTTTTATGATTCAAATTTTGTGCTCAGTTGAATATCTTTTCTCTTTAGGATCTTTACTAGTTCTTTCCTAGCTGCTCTCCCCATTTCTAGTCTTCTTCTGAATTTTTTTTTACTACAAAATGTGATCGTTTAGCATATATAACATTCTAGCAATCATTTCTGATTCATACTAATATAGATTTGTTCACTTTGATTCAGTTTTCAAAACTTGTGTAATTGACTTTTTAAAAAAAAGAAAATAATTTGTTTCTTTAATTAATTAAACTCATCTTTGTGAAAATAAAGTGGAAATTTATGCAGTTAAACTTTGCATAATCTATGAATTTAACAGCATTGTTTGTTTAATTAAGCTGTGAAATAGTCTGATTTGTGCTGTGAAATAAACTATAAAGCTGCATGTTCCAATGAACACTAGACTTTTGTCTTTTCCATGTTTGTTTGCTTACATTTTTTTTGTTACATACCAATGTTACTTGACATTTGTGAGGTTATGGAGAATGATTGTTGAGAACTTGTTACAGAGAACTTTTGAATCATGCTCAGGAGGTTTCAGGTGCAAGCCAGGTCAGATCTAACCACATCAGTGGTTAAACCTCCCTAGATTTTGTTTGGATAGTATCATTTTAGTAGGAGGCTAGTAATGGACCTGCAAATGCCACATTTGGATAACATAAATTTTTTTCCCCTGAAGCAAGTTAAAATGTCTATTAACTAACCCCCCCCCCCCCGCTTTTTAATAAAAACTGTTTTTTCCAACTACAGGCTGCCACTTGTGGCTGTCACAAAGTCACCCCCAAAGCTGAAAGTAGTTTTGAGAGGCTTTTTAAAATTCTTTTTTTAAAAAAGTGCCAGCCACAATCTGATAAACATGCACGGTGACTGCACATGAATATAAAGTGGACACCTGCCTGAAGTTTGACTATAAGAAAAGGAAATGCATTCAAAATTTGATTCAAAAACTGTATTGGATCATCAGGCAGGGCAGTGGAAGGATGCTAAACACTCTTCTGTTTTCATGTGCGTTTTTATGTATTTGAAAGGACACCATTTTAAATAACTTTTTTTTTTAAAAAAATGTAGCTTTGCTTATGTGACTTTTTGCAGTCTTTATTAGCTAATTTGCATTCAGAACACCTAGAAAGGTGGATCAGACAAATGGCTCCCATATTTTTGCAGATGGTGCTGCATGGTTGAAGGTATTTCAGGAGGAAAGATGCATAAGGATTTTCATTGCAAAGAATCTCAAGGATGAATCTCAATTGCACATCTCACCTTCATCATTATTGACTCTTATTATATGGAAACACAAGAGGAGTCCTTTGAAAATGCATAGTTTCTGAGGATGTGCTTTCTTTGAGGCACTTTTCTCCCTTGCTAGAGAGGTTCTTTCTATCAAGAAATGAAGCAGCCTTCTGGATGTTTTTTACTCTTATACTCTTATATTCTCCATGACCAGATCATCTGCTCAGACCTCAGATGGCGTCTCCTCTCTCAATGACTGCCTGGCAGCGGTAATGGATTGGATGAGGGAAAACAGATTGAGACTGAATCCAGACAAAATGGAGGTACTGACAGTCACCGGCCCGAAACCAGGTCTGGGAATACAACTCCCGGTCCTAGATGGAATCACACTATCCTCGAAGGACCCTGTTCGCAGTCTGGGGGTACTCCTAGACTCGTCACTTCACATGACTAGTCAGGTGAATGCGACGGTCAGGAGTGCCTGTTATCAGCTCCGACTGATACGCCAGCTGTGCCCTTTCCTGGAGATGAGGGATTTGGAAACTGTGGTACATGCTTTGGTCACCTCACGACTAGACTACTGCAACGTGCTCTACATGGGGCTGCCCTTGTGCCTAACCCGGAAACTTCAATTGGTTCAAAACATGGCAGCCAGATTAGTTACTGGGACATCTAGGAGTGAACATATAACATCAGTGCTTAAATCTCTCCACTGGCTGCCAATTAGTTTCCGGACACAGTACAAGGTGCTGGTTTTAACCTTTAAAGCCCTACATGGCTCGGGCCCCTCTTATCTCAGGGACCGCCTCTCCCCGCACGATCCTCCCCGCACACTTCGATCCTCTGGGAGGAACCTACTACAGCCTATCAAGACCAGGCTGGCACAGACCTCCCAGAGGACCTTTTCTGCGACCGCTCCCAAGCTCTGGAATGGTCTGCCGGATGAGATGCGTCTCATGACATCTTTAGATTGCTTCAAAAAAGCCCTAAAGATGCATCTCTTCCAGCAGGCCTTCCCCTGAAATTCCCTATCCCCGGCTTCTGTTCCAGACTTGATTTCCTGCCTACTCCCATGTTTCTGATTCCCACTTATGATGTGGCCACATAAGGAAGGGTTAGGATGTCGTTATATGTTTTTAAATAACTGTTTTAATCACTGCCGGTTTAATCTATTTTTAAGGGGTGGGAGGTTTGGAAACGGGTCATGGGATTGTTTTAATCTATGTTGTTGTTTTTTTTACTTGTACCCCGCTCCGAGTGTATGTACAGAGGAGCGGGCTATAAATAAACTATTATTATTATTATTATTATTATTATTCAGCAACCCTGGCACAGAGATGAGAGAAATAATGACCAGTCCCCCTCTGCAGTAGTTTCAGTCACTTTCTTCACTCAAGAAGTGAGCCCAATCAATATTACTTGAGTGTTGAAAAATACTTTTGGAGAGATACCAGTTCGAGAGGTTGTGAAGAGGCCCAGGAGGTGTTTAGTTTGGTTGTGAAAAGGATGAAGAATGAGACTGATTTAGTGGTGCAACTTGGATGGGACCCCAGGGCCAAAGTCCAGGGTTCAAAAGCCTGAGCATGTGCAATACAGGAGCATATATGTCATGCTAGGAGCAATCATTCAAAAACACATGACAGATAGTGGCTATCAACATGCTTCTTTATTGTAACTCTCTCTAAAGGGATTATTCTGGAATTATTTTTAATCTTGCTTGTAACTGCATTACTGCACGGGTGTTTTTAATCATTTTAAATTTAAATATAGACAATTTAATTTACTATTTTATTTTTTTAGCTATTAAGAGCTCATCTGCGGAACCCAACAAGGCATAGCACTTTTAGCACTATTAGAAATGTTACCGCCAGGGTCAGTTACTCCCAAGAGATAAGATTCCTCAGCGTGGTGACAATACTTTAAGCCCACGACCTTGTCACCTTGTCACATACCTAAAAAGAATGAAATCACTCGTCCAAAGCTCCAGGGAAAGCTGTAATGTAGAAAGTTAAATAACCTTCAAACCTTAGGAAATGAGTTTAAAATTATTTTAGCTATGTTAACTGAACTTAGTTTGACTCTGGCTTGGATATGGACACATCCTGAAAACATGAGGATTATTTCACAACTTTTCTGCACACAGACGTAAAAGAAGCTGTGCTATCTAGGTTGAGAGGCTTATGTATGTTTATCAAGAAATAAACCATCTTAAATACTACGGCAGTTTCATCTCTCTCTCTCTCTCTCTCTCTCTCTCTCTCTCTCTCATGGAAATGTCTTTCAGATGTTCTGGAAGTTCCCATTAGCCCTAAGCAACATAACCTCTGATGAGGGGTGATGGTGGTTAAGGCATACGTAAGTGTCATAAGTGAGGTATCCAGGGCCAGATGAACCATTGCCAAGACCAGAAGTAATCTCAGAACCACTGACAATAATCCTTGAAGACTTCTAGAGAACAGGAGCTCCCAGCAGACTGGAGGAGAGAAAATGTTGTCCCCATCTTCAAGGGGGTAAAAAAAAGAGAGAGAGAGAGAGAGAGAGAGAGAGGACCCAAACAATTACTGCCTATTAAGACTGGCATCAATACCAGGAAAAAATCTACAGACAGTCTGTAAGAATTTAGAACAGAATGCTGTGATCACTAAAAGTCAACATGGTTTTTTCAAAAACAAGTCATACCAAACAAATCTCAACTCTTATTTTGATGGAATTACAAGCTTAGTAGATGCTGAAAAATGTGGACTGGATAATGTATCTGTAAGGTACATTTTTAAACAGTTGACCAACCAAACCTAAAAGTTGCTCACCAATGGCTCTTCTTCATCCTGGAGAGAAATGACTGGTTGGGTGCCACAGGATTCTGTCCTGGGTCTAGTGCTTTATCAATGACTTGAATGATAGCATAGACTTTTTGAGTTACTTGGATGATGGAATAAATTGCATGCTTATTAAATTTGCCTATGACACCAAATTAGGAAACTGTATGATTCACCTGGCTTCTAAAATCTCCCAGCCAATTCCCTGCCCTCCCTCCCCCCATACTTTGTTCTACCCATGCTGTGGCCAGCAATGTGGTTTTATTTGTGTAATATGTTGGTTCTATTTTTGTTGTTAGAAATTTAATTTTAAACTCACCTAATCTAATTCTATTTTAAGGGGTGGGAAGTTGGGAATGGGATCATTGAATTATTTTAATGTAACTGTTTTTTAATCTTGCTGTACCCCACCTTGATTGTTCTTACAGAGGGGCAGGTAAGAAATAAACATTATTATAATATTCTTATTAGTGGATCACAAGCTGAACAGAAGTCAACAGTGTGATGCAGCAGCTAAAAAAGCCAATGTGAACGTAAGATGAATAAATGGGAATATAGGGGCTCTTCAGACCAGACATTAAGGCTGGCCTGTGGGTGGAATCCACATGACACATGACCTGACTCTGCCCCGCAAGGCACTGTGATCCTGCACACCACTTCAGATGGCGTGCGGCATTACAACAGTCATCTGGCACTGCATCCGCCAAAGAAGTGCTATATAGCTGCAGCGCTGCAGCTATCATGCCCTTTTCAAGGCACAAAAAGGAGCCACTTTTTGCAGCTCCATTTTGCACCCTGGAAAAGCTGGATTGGGGCTGTGGTTTGTGGTTGCCACAGCCCCAATCCGGCTAGGAAAAGGGTGGCATCACGGTGTCCCTTAGGGGTTGTTTGTACAGCACCATAGTACCTTCTAGCTTGAAGGTAGTAGTACCACTCTATTCTCCTTTGGTCAGATCTCACATAAAATACTGTGTCCAGTTCTGGGCACCACAATTCAAGAAGTCTCCTCCATTAGAAGTTTGTAAGCAGATGTTGGATGGCTGTCTGTTAGGAGTGCTTTAATTGTGTATTCCTGCATGGCAGGAAGTTGGACTGAGTGGTCTCAGTGGTCTCTTTCAGCTCTATGATTTTATGCTTTTAAGCTGGTCAAGGGGAGGGCAACTGAAATGATAAAAGATCTGGAAATCATTCTGTATGAGAAGTGGGTTAAGGAGCTGGGTATGTTTAGTCTGATGAAAAGCAGGTTAAGAGCTGACTGATAGCCATGTTTAAATATTTGAAAGGGTGTCATATTGAAGATGGGCAAGGCTTGTTTTCTGCTGCTCTAGAGACTAGGACATAGAGCAATGGACTCAAGCTACAGAAAAAGAGATTCCAGCTAACACTAGGAAGAACTTCCAGATGGCAAGAGCTGTTTGACATGGAACATGCTCCCTTGGAGTGTAGTGGAGTCTACTTTATTGGAGATATTTAAAAAGAGGCAGGATGGCCATCTGCCAGGAGTGCTATGATTGTGTATTCCTGCATGGCAGGCGGTTGGACTGGCCCTTGTAGTCTCTCCCAACTATTTGATTCTTTGATTCTATAACACTTGATTTGATTTTTTGATTCTAGTAGAGATACCATAACTAGGGACATAGAAAGAGGTCTTATAACAAGTCACTAAACTGTCTAGCTAAGTATTGACTAAACTGACTCACAGGACTCTTTCAAACAGGAGGAATTTCTCCCAATTCCGAATGGAGCCAATGCAGATTCATGTAAATTCGCTTGTTTAGCAAATTTACCTGAACCCCTGCTCCGTTCGGAAGGCATTCGGAATTACTTCCCATTACCCGAAAATAACCCCCCCTTGCCCGAAATCGCGTGAGAAGCTTAAATTCGCAATAACGTTAAACCCATGATTGCATTCGGAGTGACTTCCCTTTTGCCTGAATTTGCGTGAGAAGAATTAATTCGCAATAACGTGAAACCCCAGGATTGCATTTGGATTGCCCTTGGATTATACTTCCAATTTCCCATGTCTGAAAGAGTCCACAGTGGCTCACTGAGGATTCATACTGTAGCCTTTCCAAGAAAGAAGTCTACATCCTAAGTCCAATTGTTAGTCCTAAATAGAATAAACCTGTTAAAACAATGTCAACTTGGTTAGTCAACACATATATAGATATGATTTATTCAGTTGATCTACTCTACTTCAGACTAGCAATAGGATTTAGCCAGAGTTGGAGCAAGGGAAACAAAATAGCTTCTAGACAGGAACTGAAAGCTTAGACCAATTGAGTTTTTCTGGGCAACATGAGTCTGCTCAGGAGGTTATGGAGCTATTCCAACTATTTCTAGGAGTTGGCACATTTTCTAGGTTATGAAATGTATTAGGGATCAGCCTTGGGGAATATTTGTCAGTCACAACATGAAATAAAAAATTGAAAAACACTCACCCGCACGCCAGAGATACAAAAGATTTTTCGAGAAAAAAACAAAACCAAATATGCTCTGGCAACAAAAGGCAGCAATATTTCCTAATTTTGCTTGCTCTTTTAGTATTAATAATTGTGAAACTTATTTCACTTTGAGGATTTTAAGTTGTTAGCCATTTAAATGTTATGAATAACATGGCGTTTGAGGAACAAGTTGAAAATAGAATATCTCTAGCTTTGAAAAGACAAAGGAGAGGACTATTAGAAACAGACAGCCAGGCATTGTTAAAGGAGTCAAGATATATAAATAGCCTGTAGGTGACTGAATGGGGTTAAAAAGTAACAGCAGCAGGGAGAAGATACATATATCAGAAAATATTCAGAAGTTTCAGACTTTGTCACCCAAAAGCATGACATTGTTTTAGCGCCAGGCAACAGTGTATGCCATTTATTATCTTGCCGCTTGTTGCATTTAATGAATTTTTAGAGCATTAATAGGGTTGTTTTATTATTGCTAGTGTTTTAGATGTTTACTCTTAGTTGTAAAGCACATTGTGATTACTCGTGACTCATGAAGGGTAGGTAATAAAACAAAACACACAGATGACTAAATATCCCCTCAAAATTAAAGAGAGGATCTCCCTATTGAGAAAAAAGTGCAAAAATTAGATGAAATGATATTATTGTTACCTTTCCTATACTGATATACCTACTCTGAGCAAATCTTGACAAGAAAACCCTGTGATAGGTTTGCCTTAGGGTCACCATAAGTCAGAAATGACTTTGAAGCCACAAAACAACAGCACACTCATATCAAATGGCTGGCCCTTGACCTAGTATACTTGGACCAAAGAGGTAGTTGTGCTGCATCACATCCTTGACAAATGTGAACGTGAAGTAGATTAAATTGAAATGGGTAAGTTTTTATTGCTGCTCAAATAGTGTGAACATCCATTCAGCACTAGACTGCTTCATCAATTTGACTTTAAAAAATGCTTTATTCTGTAGTGGGAATGAGGACCAGACAAGAGAGTAGAAAGAGTCTGTTTTCAGTCAATGCTGCTGCTTCCACATGATTCAAAAAAGACAGATTATGCCCAAGAGGCAACATGCAGCTCTAGGAATCTCTCTGAAGCCAGCAGGGTGAGAGCTTGTGTGAATTTATAATGCTTCCTTTTTTTAGTTAGTAAATTAGCGTAGGCATTTTTGGATCTTGTGACCTTGGAAGCTAAGTATCAGGTTTTTATTGGTAGTCTCCTTTCCTGGCCTGACACTGCTTAGCTTCCAAGGTCACAGGATCCAGTGTCTTTAGTATATATAGGATATTACAGAAGAAGGCAAAGACATGCCACCTCAAGATATCATTGCCTAAGGAATTCAAACAAATAGCCAGCACATGTAGGGGTAAAGTCAGAAAAGCTAAAGCGCAGAATGAACTCAGGCTTGCTAGAGAGGTTAAGAACAATAAAAAGGGCTTTTTTGGATATGTCCGCAGCAAAAGGAAGAAGAAGGAAACAGTGGGGCCACTGCGTGCAGAAGATGGCAAAATGCTTACAGGGGACAGAGAAAAGGCAGAATTACTCAACACCTTCTTTGCTTCAGTCTTCTCAGAAAAGGCAAAGGGTGCTCAACCTAAGGATAATGGAACAGAAGATAGAATAGAGGAAATTCAGCACAGAATAAGTAAAGAGGTAGTACAGGAATACCTGGTTAACCTAAATGAATATAAATCTCCAGTACCAGATGAACTACATCCTAGAGTATTAAAAGAACTGGAAAATGTAATATCAGAGCCATTGGCAATAATCTTTGAGAACTCTTGGAGAACAGGAGAAGTCCCAGCAGACTGGAGGAGGGCAAACGTTGTCCCCATCTTCAAAAAGGGAAAAAAAGAGGATCCCAACAATTATCGTCCAGTTAGTCTGACATCAATTCCAGGAAAGGTTCTAGAGCAGATCATTAAGCAGAGAGTCTGTGAACACTTAGAGGCCAATGCCATAATCACAAAAAGCCAACATGGGTTTCAGAGAAGCAAGTCATGCCAAACGAACCTGATCTCTTTTTTTGATAAAATTACCAGCTTGGTAGATGAAGGGAATGCTGTGGATATAGTATACCTTGATTTCAGTAAGGCCTTCGACAAGGTTCCCCATGACATTCTTGCAAACAAGCTTGCAAAATGTGGGATAGACAAGTTAACTGTTACATGGATTTGTAATTGGTTGAGTGGCCGAACTCAAAGGGTGCTCAACAATGGCTCCTTTTCATCCTGGAGAGAAGTGACCAGTGGGGTCCCACAGGGTTCTGTCCTGGGCCCAGTGCTATTCAACATCTTTATTAACGATTTGGATGACAGAATTGGGGGCATACGTATCAAATTTGCAGATGACACTAAACTGGGAGGAGTAGCTAATACCCCAGAGGACAGGATCAAAATTCAAAATGACCTGAATAGACTAGAAAGCTGGGCCAGTGCTAACAAAATGAAATTCAATGCGGAGAAATGTAAGGTTCTGCACTTAGGGCGGAAAAATGAAATACACAGATATAGGATGGGGGACACCTGGCTGAATGAGACCACATGTGAAAGGGATCTAGGAGTCCAAGTAGACCATAAGCTGAACATGAGTCAACAGTGTGATGCGGGAGCCAAAAAAGCCAATGCAATTTTAGGCTGCATCAATAGAAGTATAGTTTCTAGATCAAGGGAAGTTATAGTGCCACTCTATTCTGCTTTGGTCAGGCCCCACCTGGAATACTGTGTCCAGTTCTGGGCACCACAATTCAAAAAAGATGTGGAGAAACTGGAGCAGGTCCAAAGGAGGGCAACTAAGATGGTGAAGGGTCTGGAAACCTTGCCCTATGAAGAACGCCTTAGGGAGCTGGGGATGTTTAGCCTGGAGAAGAGAAGGTTAAGAGGTGATATGATAGCCCTGTTTAAATATTTGAAGGGATGTCATATTGAGGAGGGAGCAAGCTTGTTTTCTGCTGCTGCAGAGACTAGAACGCGAAACAATGGATGCAAACTGCAGGAAAAGAGATTCCACCTCAACATTAGGAGGAACTTCCTGACAGTAAGGGCTGTTCGACAGTGGAACACACTCCCTCGGAGTGTAGTGGAGTCTCCTTCCTTGGGGTCTGTAAGCAGAGGCTGGATGGCCATCTGTCAGGGATGCTTTGACTTGGAGTTCCTGCATGGCAGGGGGTTGGACTGGATGGCCCTTGTGGTCTCTTCCAACTCTATGATTCTATGATTCTATGAAAACACTATGAAATTCATGTGATCACAGTAGTTAGCAGGTGACTTGAAGGTGCATACACATACAGTGCAGCACTAAAGGCCATCCCAATATAATGGTTTGGACTAGGATTGTACGAGATCAGGGTTTGAATCCCCATTTGGCCGTGGAAACCCACTGGATGATTTTGGGCAAGTAACACTCTCTCAGCCTAAAATTAAGGCAATAGAAACTTCCTCTGAATAACTTGCCAAGAAAATCTATGGTAGGGTTTTCTATAAGTCAGAGACAACTTTAAGGGGGTGACAACAATGCAATACTATTTTCTATGGCATTTTTAAAATATAAGTAGTTAAAAAAACATTTTTGTAATGTATTACCAATGTAATACTCAGAAATAATATGTGAATATTCAGTAACATGTCACTAATATGTGACTTTTCCGCTTTTAAAAATTAATTTACTACTTTAAAAACATTTTTAAATAGAAAAATAATCAAAGTTGACTCATAATTCCCCACAATGCTCCCCCCTGGGGAAAAAAAACTGGAAACAGTAAATAAATCTTACTTATTGCAACAAAAATGTAACATTACAATTACGTGAATAAATGTTATGCTTTTCATGTGCTAATTGTTGTGCTCTTGTTGCCACCAAAAGTAATGTGTTACAGTTACTCTTGTTACTGTGTGCATGTCAGTATCTTTTAAATCACACTAAACCCCTCTCCTTGCACTGTTTAACTTTTATTTTTTCCAACCATTCCTGGTTTTATTTTGTTTGCCATATTTGGCAACCTGAATGCTCCTCAATCCCCAGAACATCTAAGAGATAGAAAATGGTCTACAAGACTCACCAAAGTCACCCACCTCTGATTTATAAATTTGTTCATATTTTAACCTTCAGATCCACACAAGCAATATCTTGATATTGTCAGAACACTTAATCCTCTGGTGTTAAGAACCACATTGTCATCTACAGTATTATAATTCATTGTACTTAAACAAAGCATACTGATGTTATGATTGAAACTACAGTCAGGAAACCCAAAGAAAGAAGTCCACTGTAAAATCCCTACATATTGCATTTTGCTTCACTGGTACTGATCTTCTCAATGTAATCCTATTTTTTTCTTTAAATATTCTGGGTTGAATCCAGACCTGGTCATGCTTAGAATAAACCCATAGATTTCAGTGGTTTTACTACTGTGCACATCACTAAACATGGATCCAACTCTCTATTTATCTTCTTTTTCCAAAATACAAAAACCCCTGTACCTCACATATATTTTAAACATGTGCTCACATAATTCCTAATGTACATAGCAAGGATACATCAAGTAAAATGTGATGAAAAATAACTGAAAGGAGGATGCAACCATAACCACTAAAATCACATAGCTAGAAAATGAAACAAACCTGTAGACCTATTCTCAGAAAAGTTACAAAACGTACTATTTTGTTTCAGAGAGTTTAGACATCAAAACAAAGGTAAAACACAGCAGTCTAATACAATACATTCTGAAAAGGTATTATTAAGTCTGGCTCTATGAAGATACACTGAAAGCTTAGGAGGCCATTTTATTTATTTATTTATTTTTCAGGAAGTTCAACATGTGAAAGGAAGGAGGCTAAATATTAACAAATCTCTTTTTTCTAATTCAAGGGATATCCATGTGGTTATCACACAAGATAGTAGATACACTGCTTCTGTTATTCAGTTGCTCACCACAGCACCAAAGCACATGGTTCAGTCATTTTGTTCCATCCCAGCTGTATAGATGCCTTGGCAGGAAAAATTATGGGCATTTTGGGAACTGTTATAATACTCACCTAGGAGGACTAGATGTGCCCTTCTCGATACCTGACAAGTATCTCTTCTTTGTCTGGTATTTCTTAGGAATCAAGAATTCAGCAGTGATGAGGGTTTTGGAGCTATAAAGGGAAACGTCTTAGAAGAAAAGAGAAAAAAAATTATCTGCGCAAACACAAGTGTCTGCAATAGTATAATCTGATATTACATGGTTTCTACTATGTTTGGCATAGGGATGGAAAGAATATTTGTCATTCTTCATTTCCTTGCAAAGACAGGGGTTTCTTGAAACTCAGGCAATCTAACTGGGAAGAACCAGCAGCCGATGCAAGGCTGCTGCGGAATAATTTGTATTTAGGCCCCCTCAGATCTGTGCAAAAAGTATAGGAAATGGCTTTTCTGCACATAAAACAGTGTATCTTGAACAGAAAATACTACTCTCTATATAGGAAACATGTTTTCTGTGCAGAAAAACTGCAAAAAAATCATGTATTTGTCTACAAGGATAAAGACTACAAAGTTTTACATCCTTATTCCTGTTTCATTCAGAAACCAAAGTAGAAAAAAATCCCCTACAGAAAAGGAAATACTCCCCTACAAATGGGTAAAAATAAACGTCAAACTTGTTTGTTGGGGAGCAAAAGAGGATGGGATATGGGTGTTTTCACAATGATTTTATGCTTCTGATCTCAAAGGCAACTTGTTATCCACTATGGAAACAGAATGCTGCTCTGGGCAAGTCTTTGGGCTGATCCAGCAAAGCTCTTCTTTTGTAATTAGTAGTCCTGATAAGTACTACTTAGCATTCCTGATGAGTACTACTAGAAAAGACTTGGAATGATTTATGAAGAAAGTCAAGGAAAGAAGTGTAAAGGCAGGATTACAGCAGAATATTAAGAAAAAAATAATGATGATGATTTACATAATTTTACAGTATACGATCAAGACATTGAAATACATCATGGTTTAGATCAGTCATCAATCAGAGTGGAGACTGGAATCAAGATATCAAAAGACTTGGAAGGGCAGCAAGGAAGGAACTAGACAAGATCTTGAAGTGTCAAGATACATCATTGAATACTAAAGTTAGGATTGTTCATGCCATCATATTTACCATTTCTATGTATGATTTTGAAAGCTGAACAATGAAGAAAGCTGATAGGAAGAAAAGTTATTTAAGATGTGGTACTGGAGAACAGTTCTGCAGATACTGTGGACTGCTAAAAGGGGCAAATAAATGGGTCCTAGAGCAAATAAAACTTGAACTCTCTCCCTGGGATCCAACATGACTAAAGTGAAGCTCATATGTTGGCCAGATCATGACAAGACATGACTCACTAGAAAAAGACAATAATATTTGGTAAGGCAGAAGGCAGTAGGAAAAGAGAAAGACCACATTCCAAATGGATAGATTCAATCAAAGAAGCCATGTCCCTGGGTCTGCAGGATCTGAGAAGCACTGCAGAGCATAGGATAACTTGGAAGTCTCTCATTCATAGAGTCACTATACGTCAAAGTTGACTTGATGACAGCTTGGTGTAGTGGTTTGAGTGTTGAACTACAGCTCAGGAAGTCAGAGTTTAATTCCCTGCTTGGCCATAGAAACCCACTGGATGGCCTTGGGTGAATCACATATTCTCAGCCCCATAAAACCACATTATTGGTTCTGCTTAAAATCACCATAAGTGAGAAGTGATTTGAAGACATACAACAACAACAATAGCAGCAGCAGCAACAACAACCAATTCCTGATGCATATCAGTAATGATCAGTTTCATAAAACAGGATGCTATAAACTGAATTCATTCATTCTTTGTGCATAGTAGTATCTGAATAGGATTTGATCATTTGGGAAACGTATGCACTGTAGAAAGATTGAGGCAAACAAGCAAAATACAACAGCTGCTTTTGTTACCTATAGCTTCATTGCTTTTTTATCTGTGTTTCTAAACAAACTGCATGAGAAGACTGTAAAGAGAAATGAAAGCTGATGGAGTAGGTGCCAATTAGATGCTCACTCACATTAAAAATAAACAAAACAAAAACCTTCATTATTAACCAAGACTCTGGGGTGCATAATGATTCATGACAATACCAATTTGAAGAGCCCCTAGCTATTTTTTTGAGCAGGAAATTGACTGTTTCTATTAAAATAAATCCTGTTAAAGAAAAATTCACACCTATCTGTAATACCTACTGGTAAAGAAGCATCACTTCACATTGGGGGGAAATAGCCCTGTGGGTTGTGTCTATTCCTTACATTTGATTTTAAAACTTGCATCTAGTTGTGTTTCTCTGCTGATAGAAAGTTCACTATTCCAGTGGAAGCTTCTATGAGTGGAACACTGGAAAAGTAATTTTTACAAATCCCTTTTTATTCCCCCCCAGCCCAGCCAAATTCATTTTAAAAATAATTTAGAGAAAGATTTAAAACTGATAAATATATGTGTAGATATATACACAGATACACATATATTTACATGCACACATAATACTAGTGTTGTACAATTGACACATTTTCATACACAGAGAGAGTAAACGTTTTAATGACAAGTTGCTGAAGACAGATAATCTGATGGCTGGCTTGAGAATTTCCAGTTTGGCCACAAGGGAAACTGTTTGCTGGGAACTAGCAAGAGCAGATAACAAGGTAGGAAATTCTTGCATATCTACAGGATGTAACTTTCTTAAGGTAGATCTTATCGCATTCCGCCATCGCTGAACAGTATGCAGCCCATCCACAACCTAGGCTTCTCTCATAGCTTTTCAAGAAGAGGATTTTCTCATTCTTGAAATGATGTGGGACAAGACCAGAGAAGCCCAGATTGCATACAGGTTGCATGCTGCCTGGTGATGGGTGAATGTGATAAGATCTACCTTAAGAAGGTTACATCCCACGTCTATCCCGACAGCAAAGCTACTGTGATAATCTCAATAGAGGTTGAATCCAATTTCCAATACTTGATTAATTTCCTTGCTATGCCATTTTCTATGCCATGTTCGTCCTGCCACCCTTTCATCTGCATGCCACCATTGCAAAATGCTACATGTCCCTGCCAGAGAGGAGAAGGAGAGTGGTTTCTGGGCCGCCATTTTGAATGGGTGAGTGCTTTATTTTTTAAAAAAACAAAACTCTTGGGATAGTGTGCTTGTTGCTGGGGGGTTGGAGCTTCTGTGAGTCACATCTGTAAGTCACTAGGGGGTGGAGCTAGCACTCAAGCTCTATATGTAACTTTACAGATTAGTCCCTGCCAGAGAGGAGAAGGAGAGTAGTTTCTGGGCAGCCATTTTGAGTGGGAAATCCCAACAATTATCATCCAGTTAGTCTGACATCAATACTGGGAAAGATTATAGAGCAGATCATTAAACAGAGAGTCTGTGAAAACCTAGAAGGAAATGCCATAATCACAAAAAGTCAATATGGGTTTCAGAGAAATAAGTCATGTCAGACAAAGCTGATCTTTTATATATATATAAAAATTACCAGCTTCGTAGATGAAGGGAATGCTCTAGATTTAGCATACTTTGATTTCAGTAAGGTCTTTGACAAGGTTCCCCATGACATTCTTGCAAACAAGCTGGACAAGGCAACTGTTACCTTGATTTGTAATTGGTTGACCAGCTGAACACAAAGGGTGCTCAACAATGGTTCCATTTCATTCAATGGGGTGCCACAGGCTTCTGTCCTGGGCCCAGTGCTATTGAACATCTTTATTAATGACTTGGATGACAGTATTGGGGGCATGCTTATCAAATTTTCAGATGACACCAAATTAGGAGGAAAAGCTAACACCCTAGAGGACATAATCAAAAATTCAAAATGACCTGAATAAACTGGAAAGCTGTGCCAAAGCTAAAAAAAATGAAATTCAATATGTAGAAATGTAAGGGCAGAAAAACGAAATGCATAGATATAGGATGGGGGACACCTGTGAAAGGGATCTAGGAGTCCAAGTAGACCACAAGTTGAACATGAGCCAACAGTGTGATGAGGCAGCTAAAAAGGCTAATGTAATTTTAGAATCAATAGAAGTATAGTGTCTAGATCAAGGAAAGTAATAGTGCCACTCTATTCTGCTTTGGTCAGGCCCCACCTGGAATGGGCATTTAAAGGCGCCTTTAGGGCTAGAAAAGGCACGAGTAGGGCTGGGGAGGGTGCAGCGTTTAGACCCTCCCCAGCCCTACCACGTATGGGTGCCACTATTTAAAAATGGTGGTATCCATATGGGTGTGCCATGATGTTGTCATGGCGTGTGCAGCGTTTAGACACGCTGTGCGCGCCATGACACGCTAGCACCATGGGAGGGCGCCAAGCGCCCCCTTTCCACAATGCGAAAAGGAGCTCCAAAACGGAGCTCCTTTTTTGTGCCGGGTCTTTGACCCGAGGAGAAAGGGGTCACGGCGGTAGCCCCTTTCTCCCCTCAGCCCCGCTGAGGGAAGCAGGGTGCAGCAGGAGCCCAGGGCCCCTGCTGCACCTGCTTTGAGTGCGTGGGAAAAGGGCCGTTTTCCGCTTCCCCATGGCCTCCAGAAGTGGCAGGATGGGGCCGCGGAGGCTACCGGTGTGGCAGCCTTGGTCCCATCCCACTGCTTCTTGTGTCGAGTACAGACCGCCCCTTTTGGGCGGTCTGGAAAGGCCCATAGTGTCTAGATCAAGGGAAGTAATAGTGCCACTCTATTCTGCTTTGGTCAGGCCCCACCTGGAATACTGTGTCCAGTTCTGGGCACCACAATTCAAAAAAGATGTTGAGAAACTTGAGCATGTCTAAAGAAGGGCAACTGAAATGGTGAAGAGTTTGGAAACCATGCTCTACGAGGAACGACTAAGGGTGCTGGGTATGTTTATCCTGGAGAAAAGAAGGTTAAGAGGTGATATGATAACCCTGTTTAAATATTTGAAGGGATGTCATATTGAGGAGGGAGCAAGCATGACCCGGAACAATCGATGCAAGCTAAAGGAAAAGAGATTCCACCTCAATGTTGGGAGGAACTTCCTGACAGTAGGGGCTGTTTGACAGAGGAACATATTCCCTCAGAGTGTAGTGGAGTCTCCTTCCTTTGAGGTCTTTAAACAGAGGCTTGATAGCCATCTGTCAGGGATGCTTTGATTGAGAGTTCCTGCATGGCAGTGGATTTGATTGGATGGCCCTTGTGGTCTCTTCCAACTTTATGAGTCTATGATTCTGTGTTGAGCCGGTATTATATTCAGGTTTCTGATCTGCAGAGTTATATTCACACTAGGGCAGGGTACACAATCTGTGGGGCTGTAATCACATATGACCCTTGGATGCTCCCTTTATGACCCTCAAAGCTAGTGGAACCCCCAAACCCAGCCACCCCCATACACACACTGTTAATCCAGGGTGCAGGATGATTAGCCAGAGTGGCTTCCAAGGTGGTAGCTTGTTCAGTGCTAGTCTTTTCCAACTGCTGGGGGTGGATGAGGGTTTTAATTACATGCCCTCCCTGAGTTCCCTGGATCTCAGGTAACTAGGAAATATATCGAAGTGTTGTTATCCCTGCGATGTGTGTGCATGGGGAGGGGATTTGCCTGAACCAAATCCTCACTAAGGATCTATTGAGAAATTAATGAGAGGGAGCTGCATCCAGGCAAAATGTGAGGCTGAGATTATCCTTGGAAAGCCCACATACTTACTTTAAAAACTATTGAGGCCCTGACGCTGGTACAAAATTGGAATAAACTGGATTTCTGGCCTACATCTCCCAGATTTCTATCAACCAGCATTGCCACTTCCTGGGGTATTCTGTAGTCCCAAACCAAATCTTTTCAACCTTTGGATTAGTGGTGTTCCAACCAATCACCCAGGTGTTTATGCAGATACAAGCAGGATGTGTCCCATTCTCTAAGCACTTTTCTGCATTTTGAAATGTCCAAGCAGCATAGTGTTATGCTGAGGACTGTATGCAGCAAGATGGATAATGCATTCAGATTTTAGCAGAGCACTATAAACATGCATTCATCCTAAGTGCCAAAATCATGCATAATTGAAATTCACTTTCAGATTGCTTTTTTCACTTTCTTCTTAAAATATGCAAGGATATTAAAAATTTTACAAATATTCTCTCATACAATATTAACAATCCAGTAACCTGTAAATTAAGCATGCAGATTTCAGAATAAACTGAGATGGACACTTTCCCCTTTTTATGGTAGTTTCCATTCTTGGCATTTGCTTGAACTGCACTTCCATTTTTTAACTTAGCATGTTTTTAAGTGTATATCATTAATGATGTAGTATATGCACAACCACTGATGGGTAAATTAAGATTTCAAGATTATTCATATTTTTAGTTCCCCAAGGGGGTATTTAAACTCAGAACCTTGATGCTTTATGAAGTTTGGGCATGATCAGCAACTGTTTGATTTTAAGTTTCTTAACATATGGTCCCTCTTTTCTTATGACCCCATATGGATTTGATAATACAAATTTTATCTGAACATAGATCAAAATGTCCAAGGCTTTGAAGATCGCTTGTCAGTAGTCATACAATTTTAATGTTCTGTAAGTAAAGATTTTCATTAAAACTTTTGAAAGTAATTATCATTTTCAGGTCATCCATTCAGTGTAGGGTCCAGGAAGTTAGGAAAATTTAATGCCACCTACTTGTATCATCTTTCAAACCAGAGCACGCTATGCAGTGTCCAGCAAAGGTTTCTTCAAAGTTCTTTTCCTGATGAGTTGGACAATGGCAATGCTTCCATGAATTTCAATACACTTGGAAGCAGAGATGTGAAAATCTGTCAATCTTATTCTCTCTGCATTTTTCAGTACCCCCACATCATTGACATTCTGTCCCAGTTCCATCTCAGGTTGAAATCTCTCTCCCCCCCCCTTTCCCCCCCTTCCATAAATGTACTAAGAAATCTGTGTGCATTTATGGATCTATGTTTTCATCCTTGATGAAAGAAGCATGCTGGAATTGTTTCTCTAAGAAATGGTGCATTTTATTTCCTTTTCCTGATATATTTTCTTCCACAGTTTGGGAATATAGCCTTCCCCTTTATCTTTTTGGTGTAGTACACAGGGTAAGAACCAATAAAATGGAACACCCTTGAGTCCATCTAAAACTGAACACAAGCCCTGGTGGTGCAGTGGTTAAATGCCAATACTGCAGCCACAAGGTTGTCAGTTAGAGCTCAAGCAGAGCTCCAAGGTCCACTAAGCCCTCCATCCTTTCGTAGGTCGATAAAATGAGTATTGTGTGTTGGAGGTAATTGGCTTACACATTGTAAACTGCTTAGGGAATGATAGTTCACTGATAAGCGGTATAGAAATGTACTCACTATTGCTATTACAAGGTACTAAACTTAGTTAAAGAAAGCCAGTGTAGTGTAGTAGTTTCAGTACTGGACTACAGCTTTGGAGACAAGGGTTTTAATCCCCACTTTGTTATGAAATCCTACTTGGTGACCTTGGGCAAGTCACACACTCTCAGTCTCAGAGGAAGGCAAAGTTTTTTGTTTTTTTTAAAAAAACCTCTGAAAAATTTTGCTAAGAAAACAAGGTGATGGGTCACCTTAGGATTGCCATAAATCAGAAATGACTTGAAGGCACACAGCAACAAAACTAGGTAAAATACTGATTGTGATTCAACATGTCATAGACCATAATGATCCTTCATCACCCCCCCCCCCCCAAAAAAACAGAAGTATTGAGTGGTCCTTTCATACTGCACGCTTATAGCACGGATTCCACTTTGCTATGGCTGTATCCTATGCATTTGATGAGGTTCTAGGGATTTCTGGATGAAAATTCACAATGCTCCCTCTCTATACTGAAAAATCCAAGGATTCTATGTTGCCATGGCAATTAAATCAGAATCATAGCGCTGTAATTATGCAATGTAGAAGGGCCTCTTCTCTGAACATGCTGACTCTCCAAACTCTTCGTCTACTTTATTATGAATTTTCCTATTGAAGGCAGAATTCATAAACATGTCAATCTGGATCAACCATGATTCTGAGGAAGTAGACTCAAGTCTGTGAAAACTAAGTCTGTCAAAACTCCCATCTTCATTCTTTTATTCTCAAAGGTGCTACAACAGCCCTTTCCTGATGAAGGACCAATAATGCCCAAAGCACATTAGATCATGATAAATATTTTTTTTTCTCATCTGTCATTTTTTTTTTCTGGTTTAAATAGTTCATATGGTAGAGAAACATTTGATGAAATGGAGGAGATTATCACACTGCTTTTCAGTCTGGGCACGGGCTAAGATCATATAAAAATGGATGTTATCGCACAGCTTCGTACCCAGATCAGAGGCATTCTGTCCCCAACTGGGACATCTCCCATATTGAGCAATGAATAGGAAAGAACTGTCTTTTTGCTTAGTAAGGGAGAAGTCCCAATGGGGTATTATTATTATTATTATTATTATTATTAAACTTTATTTATTTAGCACTGTAAATTTACCTCTGATCTGAGCATGAAGTTGTGCGATAACATCCATTTTTACACAGTCTCAGCCTGTGCCTAGATCGGGAGAAAACAGATGGTGTGATAATCTCCAGATTGGAAAGCAGATGAAATGTGCTATATTGTTTAGGGAAGCGTTCCCAGGATTGTGCCATCTGCCCCAGGATGCCTCCTCTTAACTATGTTTTAAGAACCCAAGCCCCTCCTCCAGTCTATCTGCCTTGGTCCAGCCCCAGAGGGAGAGAAGAACCACTGGACCTCATCCTCAGGGATTATGAGGCTCTGGGAAGGAAGCTGAAAGAGATGGATGCACAGGTTGTCATCTCATCTCTACTCCCGGTAGAAGGGCATGGTCCAGGAAGGGAGAGGAAAATAGCAGAGGTGAATAACTGGCTCCGTAGATGGTGCTGCCAAGAACAGTTTGGATTCTTGGATCATGGGCTGCGGTTCCATGAGGAGGGACTTCTGGCAAGGGATGGACTGCATCTCACGCCAGTTGGCAAAAACGTTTTTGCCAACAGTCTGAAGAATCTGATCAGGAGGGCTTTAAACTGAGTTATGTGGGGGAGGGAGACATTATTCTGGAAGGCAAAAGGGATGGAGAGAATAGTCAAAGTGGCATAGAGGGAACAAGGCAAACAGTGCAAGGACCCAACAGTAGGAGGCAAAAATAATGTGCAAAAGCAGCAAGTAAAGAGGACACATGGTCTTAAATGTCTCTACACTAATGCACAGAGTATGGGAAATAAGCAGGATGAACTTGAACTCCTAGCACAACAAGGGAAATATGATATAATAGGCATCACTGAAACCTGGTGGGATGAGTCTCATGATTGGAATGTAGAAATAAAGGGGTATAACCTTTTCAAGAGAAACAGGCCAAACAGGAAAGGAGGAGGAATAGCATTAAATGTCAGGGATATTTACACCAGTGAAGAGATTCAGGACATCAGTACTGGAAGCCAGGTGGAGAGCATCTGGATAAAAATTAAAGGAGAGGGAAATAACAGGGATGTTACTGTGGGAGTCTACTACAGACCCCTGACTCAGGCAGAGGAATTGGATGATGCCTTTCTAGAACAGATAATCACATACTCAGAAAGGAGAGATGTAGTAGTGATGGGGGACTTCAACTATCCGGATATTTGCTGGAAGTCAAACTCAGCCAAATCCTCAAGGTCTAGCAAATTCCTCACTTGCCTGGAAGACAATTTCATTGTCCAAAGGGTGGAAGAGGCAACAAGGGGATCAGCCATTTTAGATTTTATCTTAACCAACAGGGAAGACCTAGTTGATGGGATGCAAGTGGTGGGATCCTTAGGTGGAAGTGACCATGTTCTCCTGGAGTTTGTAATACAGTGGAAGGGAGAAGCTAGGCATAGTCAGACACGCATTCTAGACTTTAGGAGAGCTGATTTCAATAAACTTAGAGAAATACTGGGAGTGATCCCATGGTCAGGAATACTAAAAGAGAAGGGAGTTCAAGACGGATGGGAGTTTCTCAAAAGGGAGATATTGAAGGCACAATTTCAAACAGTTCCAACGAGGAAGAAAAATGGAAGATGTCTCAAGAAGCCAGGATGGATGACTAAGGAACTTTCAACTGAGATAAGTTTTAAATGGAACATGTATAAGAAATGGAAAAATGGAGAAATCACGAAAGAGGAATTCAAACAAATAGCCAGCACATGTAGGGGTAAAGTCAGAAAAGCTAAAGAGCAGAATGAACTCAGGCTGGCTAGAGAGGTTAAGAACAATAAAAAGGGCTTTTTTGGATATGTCCGCAGCAAAAGGAAGAAGAAGGAAACAGTTGGGTCACTGCATGCAGAAGATGGCAAAATGCTCACAGGAGACAGAGAAAAGGCAGAATTACTCAACACCTTCTTTGCTTCAGTCTTCTCAGAAAAGGCAAAGGGTGCTCAACCTAAGGATAATGGAGCAGAAGACAGAATAGGGGAATTTCAGCACAGAATAAGTAAAGAGGTAGTACAGGAATACCTGGTTAACCTAAATGAATATAAATCTCCAGGACCAGACGAACTACATCCTAGAGTATTAAAAGAACTGGCAAATGTAATATCGGAACCACTGGCAATAATCTTTGAGAACTCATGGAGAACAGGAGAAGTCCCAGCAGACTGGAGGAGGGCAAACGTTGTCCCCATCTTCAAAAAGGGAAAAAAAGAGGATCCCAACAATTATCGTCCAGTTAGTCTGACATCAATACCAGGAAAGATTCTAGAGCAGATCATTAAGCAGAGAGTCTGTGAATATTTAGAAGCCAATGCCTGAATAGACTAGAAAGCTGGGCCAATGCTAACAAAATGAAATTCAATGCGGAGAAATGTAAGGTACTGCACTTAGGACGCAAAAATGAAATGCACAGATATAGGATGGGGGGCATCTGGCTGAATGAAACTACGTGTGAAAGGGATCTAGGAGTCCAAGTAGACCATAAGTTGAACATGAGTCAACAGTGCGAGGCAGCAGCTAAAAAAGCCAATGCTATTTTAGGCTGCATCAATAGAAGTATAGCGTCCAGATCAAGGGAAGTAATAGTGCCGCTCTATTCTGCTTTGGTCAGGCCCCACCTGGAATACTGTGTCCAGTTCTGGGCACCACAATTCAAAAAAGATGTGGAGAAACTGGAGCGAGTCCAAAGGAGGGCAACTAAAATGGTGAAGGGTCTAGAAACCATGTCCTATGAGGAATGACTTAGGGAGCTGGGGATGTTTAGCCTGGAGAAGAGAAGGTTAAGAGGTGATATGATAGCCCTGTTCAAATATTTGAAGGGATGTCATATTGAGGAGGGAGCAAGCTTGTTTTCTGCTGCTGCAGAGACTAGAACGCGGAACAATGGATGCAAACTGCAGGAAAAAAGATTCCACCTCAACATTAGGAAGAACTTCCTGACAGTAAGGGCTGTTCGACAGTGGAACACACTCCCTCGGAGTGTGGTGGAGTCTCCTTCCTTGGAGGTCTTTAAGCAGAGGCTGGATGGCCATCTGTCAGGGATGCTTTGATTTGGAGTTCCTGCATGGCAGGGGGTTGGACTGGATGGCCCTTGTGGTCTCTTCCAACTCTATAATTCTATGATTCTATGATTCTATCCCCTCCCCACCACCTTCCCCTTTTTCTTTTGTGTTTTCTTTTAGACTGTAAGCCTGTGGGCAGGGATCCGTCTAACTATAAGATTGTATGTACAGCACTGTGTAAACTTACAGAGCTATATTAATAGTAATAATAATAATAATAATAATAATAATGAGTTCTATACAATCTTTTTTTTAAAATATGGTTTGTGATGTTTCCTTTCCCCTCTAATCTATCAGCATATACTGTAATTACTGAAAAGTTTTAAATTTTCTAAGTGTTATTTTATTTTTTTAAAAGAACACAACAGACAGTTTTGTTTTATTTTATTTTTATTTGAAAGGATGCTGGCAGAGATTTGCTCAATGGACTCCACCTTTAGGCCACAGAATAAATACGTAAGACAATTCTCAGGGTTTCTGGGTAGCTGCTAATGCAGTTGTTAATTTTATTATGATATTAAGTAAAACATGACATGTCACCCTTGCTTCACAAGACATGGTCACTTAAGAAGGCAAAAGATGGTTCAGATATTTTCCAGGAAAACACTTTGCTACTAGATGTCAGACCTTTGGTTTTTACTCAAGAAGACAAGGGTTGTTCTATAGCTAGTGTGACATAAATAGCAGATAATCTCACCTGCATTTCTCCCCACCTCTCTTTCAAGCAGTAGTTTTAAGTTTTTATGACTGGATATAGCAGAGACAGCAATGTAGACTATTAAACTAAGGGAGTGAGTCACTTCTCATTTATGCTGGCATGGGAGCATTAATTTTAATGGGACTTTGCAACTGGAAGCTCTCTTTGAATTCTTCCCTTAAAAGTTTCTTGGTCCTTTCATTGCAGATTTCCTTCCTTTTCTTCAATGTTCACATGATTATAAAGGTTTGCTCTATATTCTGGCTTGCACAAGATAAAGTATAAAAATGTGTTTCATGCATAATTAGTATTTCAAAGGAGAATGAAAGGGAAGAAAATACTCATAACTCTTGTTTCATGTTCTCCTCTTGCAAATATTAGGAATGTCAGTTATGGGTTGTGGGTTGTTTTTTTTTAAAGGAAAGGCATATAAAGTGGAAGTTTTGATTTCATTTTTAAATCTCTAAACCCATCTCATAATGGACAATAAAGCAAAGGATGACATGACATTTCATGCCAGTTCTCTTAACCATTCAATTGTCATACAGGTTATTAGACCAGGTTAGTTGGACGGTGATTCTTCAATGGAAGGAAACAGGAAATACCATAGAAATCCTCTTTGTTTAAGTGATGTCCTTGGACTGGGTGGGTGTTATATTCACCATTTCTGAGCAAAAGAGGGTAGGAGTTAGAAGTGTATGTGTGAGAGCGCTTGTCTGCATGCATATGTATATGAAGAAGCACAAGGAGTAGCGGAATTATGAGATGGCTCTGTACTGAAAGTATCCAACATCTGCCAGTGAAGACCTGGCTGAGAGAGTGTTTGCTTGCCCTCCTTCCACCTGGGCTCCTCCCATGCCTCGGCTCCTGGACTTAAGGAGGAGCAGTGACCCTTCTTTCCTCCTCTCCAACATCTGCCAGTGAAGGCCCAGCTGAGAGAGAGTTTGCTTGCCCTCCTTCCACCTGGGCTCCTCCCATGCCTCGGCTCCTGGACTTAAGGTGGAGGAGTGGCCCTCCTTTCCTCCTCTCCAACATCTGCTAGTGAAGACCCGGCTGAGAGAGTGTTTGCTTGCCCTACTTCCACCTGGGCTACACCCATGCCTTGGCTCCTGGACTTAAAGAGGAGGAGTGGCCCTCCTTTCCTCCTCTCCAACATCTGCCAGTGAAGACCGGCTGAGAGGGTGTTTGCTTGCCCTCCTTCCTCCTGGGCTACACCAGTGCCTTGGCTCCTGGACTTAAGGAGGAGGAGTGGCTCTCCTTTTCTCCTCTCCAACATCTGCAAGTGAAGACCCGGCTAAGAGAGTGTTTGCTTGCCCTCCTTCCACCTGGGCTACACCCATGCCTTGGCTCCTGGACTTAAGGAAGAGTCTTGCCTCCTCCCGCTTTTTCTTTTTTTTTAAGATTGTATATAGTTCACATTGTTTTTAGGATTGGGGTGGGGGGTTGAGAATGGGGATTGTTTTCTTCTTACTTGTTTCGGTTTGTTAATTGTTATGTATTTTGCTTTGTTAATTTTATTTTTTGTTATAATTACTATGTATTTTTTGTTGTTGCTATAACTGCTATGTATTTTTGCTTTGTTAACTGTTATGTATTTGGCTTTGATAATTTTACTGTTGCTATACTTATTATGTATTTTGTTAGTTATTGTTATTGTTAATTGCTATGTGATTTTATTGTCATTGTTTAATGCATTGCCATATGTTTTTTAACTCATGTTTATTTTTATTGTCTGTATAATCCCCTCTGTTGTAAGCTGCCTGGATTCCCAGTGATTGGATGGCATATAAATAATAATAATAATAATAATAATAATAAAAAAAGGGCATCCCTCTTTGGATCTGATCTGGATTTATAAACCTACTGTGTTTCAGGAATGCATCTTTGCCTTCATGTTTGTTCTGCCTTTACATTAGGCCTCCTCCAAACTGTCCAAAAATCTTGGGATTTAGTAAGAATTATAGCTGTAGGTGCTATTTGGGGGGTATGGGGCGTGCTGTTCTAATGTTCTTCCTGTCCTTGTGTTTTTCTTGTGAAATTACTGTGTTAGCAGCAAGTTTTAAAGCCTACTGCAGGATATATGTTTTTACTGTGCCCAAGGAGTTTCAAATACAAGACAGTGTAAATACCATACATCTATATCCATTATTGTGGATCCTGCAACTGTCCTTTTGGGCAATTCCACTGATAATGTTTGGAAAAAGGATATGTCAGAACCCCCCACTGTTTTTAGTTCAGTACATAAGTTTTCTTTGTTCCCACAGCAAAACATTATTCCAGTATCAAAAAAAGTTAACATTATGACTGCTACAGACAGAACTAACATAATTTTGAAATGTAAGCATAGAATAAGCAATGTCCCACCCTGTAAATTTGCAGGATTTACTTTCATTTGTTCAAAAGCCAAAACACTTGTCCATAAACCAGAACACCCATCGCCCTCACTTTCACTTTAGTCCTTTCAAGTTTCCCATGAGACTGATCTTCATGGAATTTTGGTACCAGTATCCTCCCACACAAATCTGTGCATCCTCTAGCAAAGCAATTATTTTTCCCCAGAATAAACATAACTCCCATCAGCTAAACTATCAAGTTTCTATTATATGTCAGCTCCATTTCATATTATATTTAACATGACTAAATATACTTTTATAGATTATCTGCATTACCAATATGAAAAGGAAAATAACAACAGAAACCAAAACAACACCAAACCATATTTATAAATGAATGCCTTAAGGCGGTAATGGTCTGGATGTGAAAAAACAGACTAAAACTGAATCCAGACAAGATGGAGGAATCTTTAATCCGGGTATGTAGATAATTCAACCAGTCATGGATGGGGTCATACTTCCCATAAAGGACAGTGTTTGCAGCTTGGGAGTGTTCCTGGATTCATCCCTTTAGATGTCCACTCAGATAGATGCGACAGCCAGGAGTGCTTGTTATCAGCTGACACGCCAGCTGCGACCCTTCCTGGAGGGGACCTGAAAACTGTAGTACATGTACTGGTAACCTCACAACTTGCCTTCTGTAATGCACTCTACATTGGGCTACCCTTGTGCTTAGCTTGGAAACTGCAATTAGTTCAAAAATATGGCTGCCAGATTAATCACCAGAAAATCAAGAGGTGACCATATAACACCAGTTTTAAAAACTCGCTCCCTATTAGTTTCTGGGCACAGTTCAAGGCGTAGGTAATTACTTTTAAAGCCCTGCATGGTCTGGGTCCAACCTACTTATGGCATCACTTTCTTTCGCATAATCTGCCCCTTAGATCCTCTGGGAAAAACCTGTTACAGTCAATAAAAACCAGGCTGACTATGACTTCCCATAAAATTGTAGAGTTAGAAGAGACTACAAAGGCCATCCAATCCAACCCCCTGCCAAGCAGGAAATCACAATCAAAGCATCCCTGATATATGGCCATCTAGCCTCTGTTTAAAGACCTCCAAGGAAGGAGACCCCACCACGCTCAGAGGGAGTGTGGTCCACTGTTGAACAGAAATAGCACACAGAGGACAATTTCACCTTGTAGTATAGTGGTACGATGCTTTAGCACAATGACAATAAACAAACATGTTTAAAAATGGATGTGTAAGACAGGGACCATATATAGTCAGGCAGGAGAATGGGGGAGGTGTTGAGTTCATCTATGTATACTCTGCCTTTCTGCAAAACTAGGACTCAAGAAGTTCATGGAAGGAATGGCAGATTGGGAGGGAAACCACAGCCACACCACAGCTTAAGCATATCACAAGTGCCACAGAGGTTTTCTGCTGACTTTGATTTCCTCATTCCATTTCAGATTGAATTTTTCTTTGTTTTACAGTTATGCCAAAAACTAACAAAACAATTAAATAGATGAGACTGAAAATGTGGATATTGGAGAAAGAGAATTTGGGGGGGGGGGGGGTAAGTTTGAGTTCATGAAGAAGATGGCAGGTGGTGGAGGGAAACCACACCCACGGAAAAAAAAGACTGTTAAAAAAAGCATGCAAGTCATGGTAGAAACATGAATGGTAGAAATACACAGGCCAGCCCAAAAATCTGGTATACTTAGGGTACATCTGGATGTAGAAGTAGAGATGATTGTTACAAGCTGTGAAATCCAGAAACAGAAATCCCTAACATTTACAAGAACTATTGGGATGTTTGGAGGAGTGTTTAGTGGACAAAATCCCTTCCTTCCTTCCTTCTCTCCCACCATTTAAAAAACACAAGAAGAAGAAGAAGAAGAAGAAGAAGAAGAAGAAGAAGAAGAAGAAGAAGAAGAAGAAAACACTATTAATACAAATGTTACAACACAACACAATTAAAGCAGACTTCTGTTTAAAAAGCTAAAAACACAAAAGCAATTTAAACAATATATTTAAAAAAATAAAATAGAAACACAACATCCTCCATTAAAGGCTACATCTGCTGCAACATATTAAAACCCAAATGCTTGTAACAGCAACACCTTGGCACTAAAATCTTGTACAGGTCTAATCGGAAGTCATTTATTTTTGTATAGAAAACCTACACACAGAGACAGATACCTACCCAAGAACTCCAACCATCCCCCAGGACAAAAAAGAAGCACAATAAAAACACTGGTAGACCATGCAAAAAGAATCTGCAAACCCCACTTCTTGGAAGATGAATTGAAGCACCTAAACTGGGCTCTACAGGCTAACAGTCACTCCAGCTCAGACATAAGAAGAGCTGCCAGACACAGAAAAACAAGAGTGAAAACAAACAGCCACCCAAAGGAAAAATATTTTTACCACACATCAAAGGAGTCACAGACAGAATAGGGAAACTTATAAGGAAACACAACCTCCAAATTATGTACAGACTGGTCTAGAAAATCCAGCAAATATTGCTCTTGGCAAAGGACAGGAGAGACCATCTCATGGCCACAGGAGTCTAGCACATACTGTGCAGCTGTGGACAAGTCTACATAGGGATCACCAAACACAGTGTTCAAACATAAATCAAGGAACATGAAAGACACTGCAGACTAGGCCAGCCAGAAAAATCAAGAGTAGCAGAACCTATTATAAATGAACCTGGGCATAAAATGCTATTTGAAAAAACTGAAATTCTCAACTATGCCAACAACTATCATGTCAGAATGCACAGGGAGGTCATTTAAATCCACAAATTCCTGGATAATTTCAACAGGAAAAAAAATCCTGAAAGTAAACAAAGTTTGGCTTCCAGTCCTGAAAAACACCAAAATCAAGACTCAACACATGCAAATAAACCTCCCAGGTTTTATGTGGAGATGTGAGTCAGGGTTACCTAGGATCAGGGGGTTTCTCAGCAGACAATGGCTTGCTAATTAAATAGACACACATATCCTGCTGCATATCCTCCCATCCTGAGGTCGTGCCATCAACAACAGACCAACACACAGATTAGCATATCAAGGGTCACATAGTATATATTCCTCACTCACTTCCATGCTACCGCCTTCAGAAGATGCCAGCCATTTGCAGGTGAAATGTCAAGAATATTTTTTTTCCAGAACATGGCCACATATTCTGAAAAACCCACCAAAAAACTATCATTTATTTTACACTGAATGAGGTCTACTCCCAGTTATGTCTCCAGTGAGGTCTCCTCAGCTTGCACTGCATATGAAACTTCAGACTGCTTGAGGAAATGGTGAATAAGCAACAATGGCCAGGATTCAGTGTGGCCTTTCCATCAGCGGAAAAGGATGAGAGGCAACATCTCTTCTCCTCAAAGCCCTTTATATAATCCCTAAAACAGATCTGGAGGTGTGAAAACAACAGAGCTTTTTTAAAAACATAGCAGAGAGTGTTATGAGGGTGAGGGATGGGTGTGGGACACACTGGGTGACACTCAGGGGAAGCTGTAGGACCATGCCCCCCTCAGCAGCCACTGGTTGTGTGTGTGGTGTCTTAAATCCCAGATCTGTAGCAGCTGCTGGGCAAACAGCCATGCCAGACCTGGAATCTGCCATTGGGAGGCTGCAACACTGCCTCCCCATCAGCAGCTACTGTTTGGGGCTGTGGTGTCTTCCATTCCAGTGAGCAGCAAGCAGCTGAGCCAGACCCAGAAGAGGCCATGGGGGGGGATCCAAAAGAAGGATTATGTGCATGCCCATTCCAGCTTCTCCACTGCTGTGGCTCTCTTGGCTGAGGTAACCAAGGCAGTGGTGAAGCCTGAACAAGGAACCTTACCCTCCCTTCTTCTACCTCACTTGCCCAGCTGCCTGGCCTCCCAGTGGCAGCCCTTTCCAGGTCTAAAAGGGGTGGGCAGGCAGCTGGGGGCAGAGGAATTAAGCAACTGGAGAGGAGAGAAGGCAGGATAGGCTGCCACCACCATCCCAGCACTCCTTTCCAGGCATCTACTGCTGCTACTGGAAGAGGGATGGTGAAGAAAGTTACCTTGCATAAGCAGGTGCCTACTGACATGACATTGGGTTGGGAATTTAAAGAGTACTCACAAAGAAAGATTTCCTTGATACTTTGAAACACCTCATCAAGAAAACATTCAAGACATCACGATTTTTTCCACATTTTAGACTACTTAGCAAAAAGAATAATCTGTGCCAAAAATTAGTTTTGCACAAACAGTTCCCACATTTTTGCATAGAAAGAGTGTGTTTTATACAAAAGATCTGGAAAGTTTTTCAAAGGGGAGGGGGGGTCATTGAAAAATGCACAACACCCCTTGTAATCCCGCTGACTAGAAAGAAAATTTTCAAAAGGATTCAAGATTGCTTGTGGGGAAAAAATAGTGAAAACTGGTCTATCTGTGCTACATGTTGAGCTAAAAGCTGCACATTAGGGATGGAGCTGCCACTTGAATTTTCTGAATTCATCGCTGTAAGTCAGGTATCTAACACTTTTTGAGTGCAGTGTTTTTTATGCTTTGAATTACACCTTTGGAGAACATTACTCAAGGTGTTTTGAAATTTTTCCCTGTGTATTGGAAAATGAAAGTATATCTTCATTTCCCATTATTAACCCAAGGGAGTGGCATTGTTTGCTCTTGAAAGTTACTATTCCTCAACAATTTGGAGGGTTTTCCCCCTCTCAATATAATTTCTTCACCTCAATATAATAAACAGGCTGATCAGAATGGATGTGAAGAGACCCTCACTATCTGTCCAAAGACTGTATTTGTTTTGTTTTCTCATGTGTGTTTTCTTGTAATTTTGAAAATTGGGTTAAAGTCATTATGGAAACTGTGGTGAAGAAAGGAAAGGCTTTTTCCCCCTGTTGGCAAACAGACTGTGATTTCATATGTGGGTTTCCAAAAAAACAAACCACATTTTGCTGAATCAATTGCTTTCATGTGTATGGTAAAACTATCAGTACAGTTCTAAGGACTAAAAATGCTTCTGGTTGGAAAAACATTATTTTTTAATGTTTTAATTATCTCTCTTCCTAATTTTGTGAAAAGGTCAGGAAAACATCAGGTTTAACACACCTTCATCTCCGCCACCAGTTTCCATGCTGTTCTTTACAACTCCACAGAACCTGCCCATTGCAAAATCTTGAGAACAAAGATGAAGAGATCTAAATCGCTAATATGTGTTTATGGGGGGAACATGCATGCATGTGTGTATTGCTAACAACATAATTTCTAACAACAAATACAGCACATTTGAAGAAACCTGCAATGAAATGGCATATAGAAGAAGGAAGTGCCGAGAAGAAAGATAAAATGAAGCAAAGGATGGGGCAGTACATAACGTAAGCACCGCACTGCATCATGTAGATGCTGCGTGGCACTTACGTAAAGATGGCGGCTCCCATGTAAACAAGGCACCACCATCTTGACGCCCCAGTTATGTGCTAGGGTTTCAGGGCATGTGGAAGCCCCGCCTCGAGGCAACCCTAGCATGTGACGGGGGCACCTTAAAGGGCAGGTCTGTACCAGCTCATAGAGAAGTAAGGATTGTGTTGGAAATAAGAAGAGAGAATGCAGCAAGGAAAGATTTAAAAGTTATGTACTGGTTGCATAATACACTGTTCTGAGCTTGAGGTATCTTTAAGCACACAAGAAGAATTATGCTAGATCAGACCAGATCACATGAACCATTAGATCAGTTTTTATTAGTCATAGACCAGCACAGGTAAAAAGGGGATACAGAATAAAAACCAGGTAAAAACACAGGTTAAAAGTATTTAAAATATCCTTTTGAAACTCAGTGTGTCAGAGCAAGATTAATACTAGCCTACTGTGGAGGTCATTGCCTGATGGATTTTAACCACAGCATGCACCATTATGTTCTCAAAGTAGCCATCCAATTGCCCACAAGAAGCCCACTATCAGGGCATGAGAAGAAAACCACTTCTTCATTCAGATTCTCCAGCAATTGGCACTGATAGTGGGGGGAAATACATAAAATCATGGCTTTCCATAGCCATGTGAATTTTCCATGAATTTTTCAGTCTCCTTTTAAAGCCATTGCTCTTTGTGGTGGTGACTACATTTTTTGGTAATGAATCCTACAGATTAACTATGTTCTGTATGAAGAATCATCTCCTTTTATTTGTCTTAAATCTGCCACCATTCAGCAACAGCTTCTGTTAGTATAAGAGAAGAAGAAAAATGCCCTACTTACATTTGTACATTTCCATTGTGTGTGGCTTTCTTCCTTTTCTAAACTAAGCTCCAAAGATTGTAACTTTTCCTCAAAGGAGAATTGATCCAGTAATTGAACATTTCACTTGCCCTCTTCTGCCTCTTTTCTCATTCTACAATACCCCTTTCAGGATATTATAGGTATCCTGTACTAGTAAACAGTATCTATAATACTTTGTAATCTAAGGCTGCATCCACACTGCAGAAATAATCCATGACACCATTTTAATTGCCATGGCTCAATGCTATGGAATTCTGGGAATTGTAGTTTGTTGTGACACCATTGGTCTCTGACAGAGAAAGCTAAATGCCTCATAAAACTACAATTCCCAGAAATTTATAGCTATGAGCCATGCCAGTTAAAGTAGTATCAGACTGCATTATTTCTGCAGTGCAGATGCAGTCTAAGTCTAAGCATGTTTACACCATACATTTATCTAATGGCATCATATTGGCAGTATTATTTTCAATTTCTTTTCTTATTATGTCAGACATAGAATTCACCTTTCATCCAATAGGTAATCAATTGGATCAATATTTACACTGAGCCATCTACCATAATCCCAAGATCTATTTCATGTCCAGTCATCATGAGTTTAGTTCCTTTAACTGTAGACTGGAAGTCTGGATTTATTTTCTCTGCCTCGATCAGTTTACTCTTGCAATTACTATGAACCCCATCTCCTTTTCTAAAATACCTTTTACCCCAGTTTGGAAAAATTGTTAGGGACCTCTTCACAATCTGTTTTAAGCACTAATGTTTGAGAAAGAATAAGAGTCTCCAAAACAAGGAAAACTAGAAATCAGAAACTTGGTATCCATTCTAACCCTGACAGTATACATGTTAGTGTTATTCTGATTTGTAAAATAACAGAGCTTAATGGATTAAAATCTTAAGTGGTCTGAAGTATAACACTGAGTCACTAGGTGATGCTAGGAAGTGGATACCAGGCTCCTCAGGAATAAGATCCATGAGGTTTGTTCCAAATGTTTCAGAATGGTTTAGAATGGGATACCGGAGGATCCAATTATTTAAACTCCTTTCTGTTTTCATTAATGGGGCGATACAAGTTCAGCTTTTATGTAATTCAGCTCTTAATGATCCTTGCCTTTTCCTGGTTCAACATTAGGAATGGAAAGAATAGGAATGGAAATAGAAAGTATTTTAAAATGGTTTAAGAATGTGTTACTCAAGTATTAGTAAATCCCGATGATTAGAATCCTAGGCTGTTGAGAATCTTTGCAGTTTAGGACTTGTTCTGCACAAAATCATCATCTTCTTCTTCTTCTTTCTCCTGCTGCTGCTGCTGCTGCTGCTGCTGCTGTTTGACACATAAAACTGCATTTTCTGTACCAAAGGCAACATTTTCTGTGCAGAAAATCATATTTCTGTGTGGAAAATGCTGTTTCCCAAACAGTAAGAAAGTGTTGTTTTCTGTGCCAAAAAATGTGCAAAGTTTGCACAAAGCAAGTTTCTAACTGAAGCATTTTCTGTTCACAAAACAAAACTGAAAATGTTGCACAGGAAACATTTTTTGCAGAGAAAATAATATTTCATTGAAGAAATATTATTCTTAGTAGAGCAAAGGCTGTTCTCTGCACAGAAGAGGCTGCTTCCAATGCAAACATATTACCTTCAGTGCATGCAGCTGTTACACTTCCAACAACAAAATACCATGTGCACATTTTGCACCAAAAAAACTCCTTAACTGTGAATAGTCTTTAAAAAAACTGCATAGTTAAAACCTTTGTTGCAGCAATAATGTGTCATTTTAAGAATGCAATTAGCGAAGATTGTATCCTTTCTCTAAATATGCTTGGGTGTGGTGACGGGGATAGTGAGAATTCCTAATGCCTGAGGTTTGGAGTGAGGGATGTGATATGAGCATTGAGGGTGGAAAGGGGGGGGGGGGAATTCACCATAAACTGTTCCTGATCCTCAACATACATACATGTCTATCTGCCCTACTCAGTTATATCAGTTTCATACATGTATCATAGCTCTGTCGTAAGGAATCTTGGCATTTGTAGTTTTGTGAAGCACTTAGAAGGTGCCAAGGTACCCCAAGAAGAGAGGGATGGAAAATTGGTTTAATTCTGTAGTGAAGGCTGATACCTTTAGCCCCTGGTACTAGTGTGTATGTGTGTGGGGGGTGGGGGAGGGAATTCTGCAGCGGTTTTTAGAACATACTGCTTAACTATGACCAAACCCTGCTTAGACCATGAGATGTCAGTACCTATTTTCATGTCATGCCCAACCAACCTGATCTGACACTTTTTCTAGGTCCCTATCACAGTCCTGCAACTATCCAAAAAATAACAAATGTGATGAGCAGATCCTGCTACTTGCTTTCATCCCATCCACATCACCCACTGTGCTACTCATGGATAATGTACTGCCTGTGATGAACTCTGGAGTGTAATAGGAGACAGAAATGAATATAACATGAACATCTCTGTGACAGACTAGCAGGGGATACGTGTCTCAGCAAAAATGCTTCTTTGTTACTGGACTAATCAAGCTATATATAAGATACATGTATTATAGCAACCAAACATGGAACAATAGCTGGAGGGGTTGTTGTCTATGTACCTGCTGTCCTTTTCTGATCGTATGTGAGGCACACTTTTAAGTTCCTAGAAGACACTGATAGTTAACATTTTGATCTTCAGTGGTATCTTTTAGTGATATAATTTTTACATATCAAAAAGGACATTTTTGGCATTTAAGATTAGCTGTTTTAAGGGCAGATTTTTTTCCTTCTTTTTCCCTGTCTTTTCTAACATAATGAGAAAAAAATGAAATGTGATGTAAATTAACTTCCAAAGCTTGGCTTTTTTAGTTATCCTTATCATGGTTCACAAGTATGTGTAAATTGCTTGAGAATCTAATATACAATATCCTCATTCACCATATTTATTCATTAAAATTTATAAACCATTAACTTCCCCCCTCTGAACATGACTTTTGTGCTGAACCACTATAATCATATAATGATTTCATACACATTTTATTGAGAAACAACTTGGCTAATCTGAACAGGGATTATATCTGCCACCTGTAATATTTATGACAAATGCCTTTGTTCAGGCTAATAAGATGCTTCAAAGCACATATTTGAGAAATCTAAAAGATCTAAAAAGTTATGCCAACATTTTTTTAAAAAAGCTTTTATTATATTATTCATTACGAAATTAAAATTATGAGTAAGAGCAAAAGATTTTGTATCTCAAAAGGATAAAGATTGACAAATAACTTACAAAAGAAAAAGATTTTGTTCCTCTAGCTTTATACTGTACTTATATCATCATAAACCCATTCCTAGCAGCTCTAATCCCAAATTCTCTGCCAAGTATCTAATTCCTTCCAGCTCCCTACTTTGGTTTTACATTTTTGTGGATTATTCATGAAAGCAGTCAGTTTTACCAACTCCAACTGTTCTCATTTTAACAGCTCCTTCTTACTTAGCTTTTGATGGCTTTTCCATATCTTAGCAAATACAACCTATGCTTTTGTGAGTGCGTGTAGAGTCTCTTCTTGTTTTACATGGGAGATACAGATTGCTTCATATAACTGAACAAACACAGCTTTTGTTCTAATGGCACAATTATTTTAAATGTCTGTAATTCTCTATCTTTGTGACATTTCCATCATACATGCAGAATATCACTTTTTGCTTTCTCTAATCCCCAGCACTACTTCTTCCCCCTTAAGCATATTGATGTATTTCCCAAAAGGTCATATGACATTGAATAGCCATTTTAAGGATATTTTACAACAGGTTTTTTTAAAAAATAAATAAATAAATAAATAAATAAACATCTTGGGGAGTAGCAAATCAATAGCAAAATGCACAGCACTTTTTTTGCAAATAAGTTTCCTCTATAGAAAAAAAAACAAAAACAAATTTTATGTAACATGATTTTTGTCTGCTCAGAAAATAAGTTTCTTCCACAGATAATAACATTCCTTTGCAGAAAACAAGAAATTCTGTTTTCCACCTAGGAAACTTGTTTTCTGCACACAAAAATATTATTTTCTGCCAGAATAAGTCCCAAAATGCAAACATTTTTTTAAACTGCATAGTTTTTAAATTACTTTTCCACTTTTTCAAGGAGAAAAATGGCAAAATTGATGAAATATGAAAAGACTTGCACCCTTACTCTCAAGTAGAGGAGTCCAAGTGCCTCACCAAACTACAAAATCGTAGGAGTCTGGGAAGAGCCATAACACTTAAAGTGGAATCAAACTGCTGTAAATTTGCAATGTGGACTAATTGTTTACAATGTTCATTCTTCTAAAAAATGTATTAAGTGACCTTGTAGTCATAGGTACAAAGTTATAGTTCTTCACTAAGTGTTGTCTTGAAAATAGTGACAAGTAATTTTTGCAGTTTTCTTCCTACTGTGAGAAAGTTTTCAAAAACCACAAAGTTTTTAACAGCCATTGACAATTCAGGACTTATTCTGTGCAAAATTTCCATGTGGTTGTTTTACTCAGGAAAAAGCATTTTCTCCACAAGAAACAGCATATTCTACATGGAAGATAATATTTAAATGCAGAAATATTAATTCTTGTACTGGAAATGCTGTTTTTGTGCAAATCAACCATGTGCAGAATAAATCCCCAATTACATGTAATCATTTACCATGTAGAAAACAGCATTTTCTTCATAGGAATTAATATTTCGGCATGGAAATTGTTATTTCCTATGCACAAATGTTGTTTTATGCACAAATAACCAAATTTTGCACAGAATAACTTCCAAACTGTGAAGATTCTCATTTGAGCAAGATTTTTCTCATCATGGTTTCTCAATACTTAAAAAGGATCCCTATACACAGGTCTTGTGAGGATAAAGCCAAGGTCATCAGAAGCACATAGATGCTGACTACATTTTATGTGGATTTTTCTGCAGCTACTTCAGATACATGCTCTGGATTGTCAAGTGATTCTCTTATTTTCTGATTCTGGTCCCCCCCCCCCCCTGCAAAATTGGCACTAGCTAAAGCAACTCTTTCTTTGGTGCAGTAATATGCACATACTTGGCACATTTAAGTTAACCTCCTCACTTATTTTTTGCTGGGTTGAAAAAAAGGACTCTTTTTTTTTTAAATCTCTCATTGACTGATTCCCCATTGCTGGAAAATGACTCTTTTCTTCTGGTTTGAAAAACTTAGTCGGCAAGGCTGGCCCCATTTTATGCCAGGATATGGGATCACAGCAAGAAGGAGTTTTTCACTTCCCTTGAAATATGTCTCACTCTCAAACACTGCTTCATTTAATTCACACTGTTAATATATCCATAAATGATTTCCCCATGCTCAAGATGAAGCAAAATGCTAGCTGTGAACATGGGCAGAATCATTAAAAACTGTAGCTCAAGTAGTATGATCAAGAGTTTCTCATTTAAGGAAAATGTATGCCTTCCTCCACAGAAAAATCAGCCTGAGGGTAATGCTATGAAGCATAATAACCCATGTGTGCGGGTATTTGAGAATCATGCCCAAAGAGCATGCTGTATTAGGCACTATTTATTACTGGTGGATTATATATTATGGTCATATGCAAGTACACTAAAGCAGATATGCTGACCCAGGCCAGAATCCTACATTGGGATGGACAACTTGGGCAAAAAGAATTAATTCTCTCCCAAGTCCCTCGATAGGCCTCACTTCCCCAGCAAGACCAAATATTATTTCTTGTGTGGAAAATAATATTTCTGCACAGAAAATGCTGAAAATACCAAAGAAAATGCTGTAATTGGGGATTATTCTGCACAATATTCACTTGTGGTAAATGTGCATAGAAAACAACATTTTCTGCAAAACAAACACATGTAAATTGTGTGCTGAATAATTCCTGAATTGGAATATTTATTTACTTCAAGGATTTATATCCCATCTTTCTCTGACAATAGGATGCAAGGCTTTTAGAAGGGTGTGGTTTTCAAATACTTTCTCACAGTGGGGAGAAAATTGTTAAAATCACCCATTGCTTTCTTCAAAAAGAAACATAATGACGAATTGCATCCCTTCAGATGGATTGCCATCTGTGGAAGAAGAAGAAAAGGAAATGTGGATGGGAATCAGAAATACTGTAAAATGTTGCTTAAGAGGTTTTCACAGCTCTAAAGACAGCTAGATAAGTTTCATGCTGGTCATGGGGAACAGCAGATACAAAGTGCCAGGCCAGTGCCCCACATTGACTAAATAAATGAGCACTTTATGAGCACTCTCAGCATTCTTTCCAATATGCTGGGATCCATGGCAGATGCTTAAGGTTCCTTTATAATCATAGAATCATAGAGTTGGAAGAGACGACAAGGGCCATCCAGTCCAACCCCCTGCCATGCAGGAACTCCAAATCAAAGCATCCCCGACAGATGGCCATCCAGCCTCTGCTTAAAGACCTCCAAGGACGGAGACTCCACTACACTCCGAGGGAGTGTGTTCCACTGTCGAACAGCCCTTACGGTCAGGAAGTTCCTCCTAATGTTGAGGTGGAATCTCTTTTCCTGCAGTTTGCATCCATTGTTCTGTGTTCTAGTCTCTGCAGCAGCAGAAAACAAGCTTGTTCCCTCCTCAACATGACATCCCTTCAAATATTTGAACAGGGCTATCATATCATCTCTTAACCTTTTCTTCTCCAGGCTAAACATCCCCAGCTCTCTAAGTCGTTCCTCATAGGGCAGGGTTTCCAGACCCTTCACCATCTCAGTTGCCTTTCTTTGGACCCGCTCCAGTTTCTCCACATCCTTTTTGAATTGTGGTGCCCAGAACTGGACACAGTATTCCAGGTGGGGCCTGACCAAAGCAGAATAGAGCGGCACTATTACTTCCCTTGATCTAGACACTAAATCCATGTGTCGACGTTGCCTGGAGATGGCAAGGTTAAAGGGCTTTGACTTAGGTTGCACCTAAACTGTAGAAATAATGTAGTTTGACATCACTTTAACTGTCATGGCTCTATTCTATAGAATCCTAGAATTGCTACTTTTATCAGGCACCAGCACTCTTTGGCAGAGAAGGCTACATATCTTGTAAAACTGAAAACCCAAGAATTTTATAGACTGGAGTTACATCACTTAAAGTGGTGTCCAACTGCATTATTTCTTGAGTGTAGATACACCTTTAGACTATATCAGCGAATGTTTGCATAAATTTGGATGAATGAGAAAATGGATTTAATGTACCATATATAGTTGACTATAGGTCGACCTCATGTATAAGTCAAGGGCAGGTATTGGGGCCAAAATTATGGATTTAGATATGACTCATGGATAAGTCAAGAGTAAAACTTAGGGGTATGTAATAAAGGATTCAAAATGTGAAGCAAAGAAAAACAGTGCCAGAAAACTTATAAAATTCCAGCTGGCATAACTTTTTGAGCTCATACTAAAAGCTTCATGGATGAGAGAATATAAAGGGGGAGTAAATCCCTTTCACCAGGGGATTTTTTTAAAATAAGAATTAAGGACAGTACATTACTTATATTGACCCATGGATAATTCGACTCAGGTTTTTGGAGTTAATTTTTTGACTAAAATTTGTAGACTTACACATAAGTATATACAGTAATTCTAGTTCCCCTCCTTTCTCTAAAATAGAACTATTGAACAGAATTCATCGAGTCTCCTGGTGCTATTCATCTTAACAGTACCAACACGGCCTCTGAAAATATACAGTGTAGGTAACAAGAGAAAACAAATCAAGTAGTTTTTTTAAAAAAGTTTTCATTTGGAACTTTTCACACCCCCACAGTAGAGATTGGTTTCAGATATTGGTTTCAAATATACATTTCCTCTTTCTCCTTTGAGCCAGATAGAAAAGCCTTGCTTAGTCATTAAAAAAAATAAGATAAATACTCTGACCTATCAATGAACCAATGCATCTTACAAGAGTTTTTTTCAAAGAAAACAAATTGGAAAAAGAAAGAAAAATCTCTTCCAATCAAATTTTCTCTCAAGAGAAAGGCACCAGATGGCAAAATAATGTTATAAATAAAGCTAAGATAAACAGGAAAGAAACATGAAAGTGAATGATAAAATTAAAAGGGTACATAATTATTTTTCTATCAGGTAGCTGACATCAAAGAGTGGGAAAGGAAGAATGTTATTCAGTGCTACTGAATATACCAGCATATACATAGATTTTAATTTCTCACATATAAAATGATGTGACATTGAAAGATAACATCACATCTTTGACACATTATAAGACAAAATACTAAGAAATGGAATCAATCAATGTTCTGGGTTTAAAGGTATGAGATCAGGATGTATTAGATCAGGACATGGATTGGAAGTTGATTTCTAGTTGATTTCCTGTCTAAAAATAGACATTGCTTAGGCATAAAATGGCTTAGAACTCCCCGGTCAGTAAAATTATCTCTGCAACTCTGATGAGGGAATACATTTAGGGCATTTTTTTTAAAAAAAAAAACTTTTTAAAATATTAGGCATGCGGGTGAGGTGCAGATGTCTAAGTCTAATCGAGGATCGATGCAGTGCTCCAACCCCTGGCAGTTGTCCACCCTTACTTTACCCAAAACCTCCCTGGCTGAAATTGGGGGGGGGGGGGGGGTGGCTAGAAATTCCTGGCTTTGATTTTTAGTCCTTTTCAGTGCAAATAGAGGTGGGATGAACCCTGTTGGGAGGGGTCGTGGGGAGAGGAAATTTGTTCCTGGGCTTGTCAAAGTTTCCCAACCTTGTTCTAGGCACTCTGCTGCAATGCCTTCTTTCACATCCATCTTTTCTCCTCTATTGCACTCTAGACCTCTAGCCTCTCACAAGTTTCATCTTGCTCTTCTTGGTCTCAACAAAATTGCTCTCAATCTTCTCTCCTTCCAACTGCTCTCAGTAGCTTTAGTCTGTTTCCATTTCCCCCCAACTACTTTAGACTCCAGTTAAGAGATCTGAGTAAGACCTCTGTTTGCAAACCTGGAGAATCATCCCCAGTTGAGGTATGCAACACACGACAGTAGTCTGATTCAATATAACAGAGATGAACAGTTAAAATATTCTAGAATTGAGAGGAACACTTATTGTCACATATATATTTATAACCAAGAGGAGCACTTAAAATTTACTGCTTTTTCTGACAGCTATTCATCCTTTCCCCATTTTCCTAGAAAAATCAGTAGGTCTTGCATCGCCAGTTCATAAAAATGGAAATACAGTGATACTGAGACATATGTGGTTAACAGGAGAAAGTAAATTGACCCCATGTGAGGTCATAAGCAATTTACAGATAGAAGTTCAGTTCTTTAAATGTGTTTTGTTCTCTTCCTTAGACCACATCTTGAACTGGCAAGGATTTTGAAAAATATTTATCTCCTATAAACCAGGATATGGCAATCATCTGCTTCATCATGGTGGAATGCCTCTGTTATCTTCAGTCTTCAGAGACTGAAGCAATTTAGGGAGAGAGAATTTTTTTAAAAAAAATTGATGAGTTTCCAGTTTGGCACTAAAAGGCCTGCAAAGAAATATGTTTCTTTTCACTAACAGAAAGCAGTTAACCTCATGCAACACTCAGGTAAGTCAATCAGAGCCTTTCTTGGGAGTTCCAGCAAGTAATAAAAATGTAACCATTTCAATCTAATTGGAGTCCAAAAGCTTCTGGTCATTTCAAGCATACTTCCATTTTCTTAATGAAACAGAAATTGGTCCCAAACAACAGAGTGTCTCTGATACCATTTGAGATCAATCTAAATATCATAAAAACATTCAGGTCAGTGGATGACTTGCTTTAATGTGCATGATGGACAGAGCTCAATCTGCGACTGATTTTCAGTAGGCTCAGTACTGGATCATTTTAAAAGATGAAGACCGTGTCATTTGTAGAACATTTTTCTGATTACAGAATAATCATGGCTGGCTAGAATTAAGAGCAGTGGCAGCTTGTAGCTTCCACATTAGCAGGCAGGAAATCTCTTCTGGTCTTTACCTTTAAAGGAGCTATCCAAGGTGCTGAACTCTATCTGCAAAATTAGGCCTGGAGTTTTTTTCTTATTCATACTAAATCCCTGAATGGGTTCAGTGACATGGAAACTGCCAACCATGACTCCAGAGACATCTCCCATTCTACAAGTTCAAGCTCTACAGGATCAGCTTTAAACTTTAATCTTTCAAACATTTTCAGTAGGTTTACAATACTTCCTGGCCAATTAATATGAAATCTCTTTTTAACTGATTCCTAGATATTCATTCAATTAAGCAAATTAACAAGTGTGTTATGAGCCTCCAGGTTTGTTGGACTGCACTCTCCATCTGCCCTAAGATAACGAGTTGTGATGGATGATGGAAATCCCAGTTTGACACAACATTTGGAGAGACACAAGATGTCCACATTAACCTGAGGAATTGACTGGTTGAGGATGAAATCTTGCACACACTATTCCAGGAGTAAGTCTTATGTGATTTAGTAGAATTTGGTTCTGAGCAGTCATGCAGAGAATCACACTGCAAACATTACAAACCTTCTTCAAATCTTAGCTGATATTTTATTTGTAGTGTTCTTTCTAGGCTGGCATCTCTAGTGCCATGAGATAAAGCTGGGAAGCCATATTGTGCTAGATCAGTCTGTTCATTCATCTGCTCTAATGTCCAATTGGTAGTGGTTCCCTGGGATCTCATTCAAAAGTGTTTTGTTTTGTTTTGCTTTTATGCTTCAATTGCTACCTATCTTTTAGATGGAGATGCCAGGAACTGAAGCTGAGACCTTCTTCACACAAAATATATGCTATACCGCTGAGCTATTACCTTAAGATACAAGAACAACACACAAGTTAATTTATCTTGATAGTACCTTACAGGGAAAAATGGGAGTTGCTTTATTCCCAATGCAAAATCTCATTTTCAATGAGCATCTAAGATGTTACATTTTATAGTCATAATCTTTCAACAGGTATGGGTCAATTGCAAGCCTTCATTGAGATAATTTATGTATCTCACATTCCCCAATGTATGCTAGCCAGATTACCACCCACTTTTGCAATAAAAATGTTTTATAGCAAGCAAGTAATTCAACAAATGCTGAAGATGAATTATTGAAAGTATTTCTTATTCCAATCTTACACAGGAAATTAAAGGAACTACTAGCACTCCTACGAGAGCCAATCTCTCCAGACTTTTGTACAGATTCATGTTGTAAAGGCCATATTATGCCCAGGGTTTCTTAGTATTATGTCTCCCTAGAGAAGAAAGTTCATACAGAAGAATATCTTACCCATAATCAGTAAAGCTTCTGCAGTTATGCAAATATCCCATATTTGGAGCCTTCCCTTTCCTGAAAGACTATATTTATTCATTTTCATTTCATAATAAGACTACCTTATCCCTAAGGGGACATTATTTTCTCATGGCATTTATCTCATTTGTAGATTGCTGTTGTTACATTATATAAACGGTGGACTGAGGCTGGAAAATATATATATATATATATATATATATATATATATTTCATTAAGTCAACTCAGACACTTTTGACTAAGCTTGGGTTTGGGATATGGGTGGGTAGATCATTTTATTTCCATTTCCATTCAACATCAGTTTATTTCTATTTCTTTTCCACATCACTTTTTTCTGTGTTTATTCACTAGTCTATTCCATCCTATTTCCACATCAATCTGTGAACAATGTGAAAACGTGCTTTCTACATACTTAGCTAAATAAACATTTTTGCATATTTTTATTACAAAATAGGCATCTTTTTTTTAGCCACAAATGCATTATAATACATTGTAAAGCTGGACCTAGAATAGTATTGCAGAATTCAGAAGAATGAACATTGTGACCTATATATTAGGCCAGGAAAAAAAACATCAGGTTAGTTTCTTTAAAAATGCAATAAACATGAAATTATTCAGCATCTTGCATTTGAACAATATCATTTATCTATTTTTTTTAGATAGGATGTCAAGTTTTATTACAGAAGAAGTAACATCAGCAACTGTTTCTATATAGTTGCCATCTTCTGCATATGACCATCAAGTTTCATTCACAATTGAAATAATATTTTTCACATAGGTATGGAATTCAAACTGAAGAATAAGGTACCCCCCCCCCCCACGGGCAATATAAGATTGTTGTTATCAACCTAACATAATCCAGGAATTTAAAGCAACATGTGAGATTAAACTGTAGCTTTCAACAGCCATAATTCAGTGAAGTGCCCAGGCACACTAAAATGAAAAAGACACACAAACACACATATAATAATAATAGTAAAAATAAAATTTATTTATATACGGCCCTTCCAACGATCAGGGCGGTGCACAGCATATAAACAGTAAATACATATACAATGCAAACAATAAATAAACCTAATATATCAACATATTATAGCAATTCCAAATCATACAATACGACATCTACGACAGAGACAATTATAACAGTTCAAGGTTCACAAAAGGCCAAGCACACGTTCCATGATTGCCTGTCTCACAGTGGAATTCAGTGGAGATACATATGGGTGGATGGGGGGAAACAGTGCCTCTTCCTCCATTGCAGCTTGCAGGTAGACCGATGGTTTGGGTGTGGGAGGGAGGCAAAAGCCAAGGTTTTAAGGCCTTCAGCCCAGCCAGAGTCCAGGAGCTTCCTCCTCCATTGCAGCTTGCAGGTAGACCGATGGTTTGGGTATGCAGGTATTGGCATCCTATCTATCTTAACAATGCAATTCTAGGCTGTATCAATAGGAGATGACCCAGAAGGAGTGGCCAGAAGCTGCTCTGACCCCAATCAGGCCACGAACATGGCAACCTTACAGTTTGCTCCTGAAGTGGGCTGTTGCCATGGTCTCGAACGGGCCACCAGCAGGAGCAGATTAAATCTCCTCCTGAACAGTTCAGCTCAGAGTAGCTTTTGGCTTCTTTGGAAGTGTGCATCATCTGAAAGCCATACCCCTGAAGCGGCCAGAAGCCATTTCTTTTGGCCTCTCTGTTTCAGAGGGAAATACCATTCTATTCTGCTTTGGTCAGACCTCACCTGGAATATTGTGTCCATGTTGAGCATGGAGCAAGCTTGCTTTCTGCTACTCCATAGTCTAGGACCTGGAGCAATGGATTCAGATTACAAGAAAAGAACTTCCATCTAAACATTGGGTGAGAACTTCCTGATGGTAAGAGCTGCTTGGCAGTGGAACACACTCCCTTGGATTGTGATGGAGTCTCCTTTCTTGGAGGTTTTTAAATGGATGGTCATCTGTTGGAGGTGCTTCGATTGTGAGCTTCTGCATGGCAGGGGGTGGACTGGATGGACCTTGCATTCTCTTGCAACTCTCTGATTCTATTATTCTATTATTCTACTTTTATACTGAAATTGAAAAGTTTTATGACTCAGCATGTATTGTGAAAATTAGGGATGTAAATCTTAACATGTTTCTTTCATGTTTGTGAGAACAAGAAATCACAATATTTTTCTCATTGCCTGAGATATATATATCCTCTCCCATGACCCCAAAGCCCATATTTTATCTCTTGCAGCTCTCCCCATTTACTGGCCAGTGAAGAATGTGGTGGTGAAGGATAAGGACCATCTCTGTTGCTGGACACAGTGATGGGCATCTTCCCAGAGTCCCCAGAGGATGACATCATTGCAGCATGTCCAGACATAAGAATGTAATGAGATGCTTCACTGCTCTCCCTGTCTCCGGTAGCTGCAGCAGGTAAAATTAGGTTGGGGGAAGTTTGATACCTGCACTAGGTTAACAGAGAATTGCAGCCTCTGTCATGACCAGTCAAAATTACTTATGCAGGCATATGTTGGAATTACACTTGTGTTAGTCATTAATATAATGCTAGCCAACAGTTTTCAAAGGCATGTAAACCTTTATAATTAATTTCAAAAATAGTGGATCCTTCCTGGTCAACCACAGATTCCACTGAGACAAGATCACCTGGCATCATGTGGATGTCACTCCTTTGGAACAGTGCAGGAAAACAGTACTGGAAAACAGTTACTGGAAAATGCAATAACACTTTCAGCTGATTCCATGATGGATTTCACTAGCAGCCTGCTTCCTCAAGAGTGAGTGATTTTGGGCGATTTCTTCCCACCAATTGTCTACATTTTGTAACACAGTCCTCCGTCTCACCATGTCTACTGATGAACCAACTTACAGATCAGCAATGAGAGCTCTGTGCTCAGCAAGGGCTGCTCCCAATGCTGTGAAAGCTACATTTCTGAGAAACAAGTCAGTACTTCAAACAAAAGGTGACAAGTGTGCATTTTAATGTTAATTAAGCATAAAACAGTGGAGGGGGGAGTTTAATAGTAGAAGGAAGAGGTCATCTGGAAAAGCTGGCTGCTGGCAGCCTTTCTGTTCCTTGGGGAATTGAGATTGCATACTTGGTCTCAGGATGAGAACACTTGTAAGAAGCAGAGGCTGATGGACTTGAATCAGAACTGGCAGTCTGTGGAATTCCAGGTCAACCCTGGTTTAGCTCTTTAACCCTAATTAAATGAAAGTCTTCTATTAGGTTAATTAGCACACTCAAAATTAGTCACCCACTGGAAACGTACTACTTGTAAATGACACATATGTTTTCCAGGTGCTCCACAACTCCATGACAGAAACATAATACTGAAACTAAGATATGTAATTTCAGCAACTTCAGGTATATTCATTTTCCAAAAAGGAAGGAAGGAAGGAAGGAAGGAAGGAAGGAAGGAAGGAAGGAGAAATTTCCCCCAAACAATGTGGTAATGGAAATTTATAGCCCTTCCTGATTCTTATATTTATTTTTTGGATAAAGCAGAGGTGAGTATGATGCAGCCCTCCTGTTTCTATTAGAACTGAAGTCTCATCATTTCTCACCAGTGGCTGTGCTGGCTCGAACTGCTGTATAGTAAAGTATATAAAATGACATTTATTGTTATTTTAAAATGGATGAATTTCCCTCTATTATTTCTGAAACTCTGTTGGGTGACATCTGAATTTTACCACATTCTGGAGAATTTATTATCTGTTCTGTTTACTGGACATGATCTACTTCAAATCTCACCACATGGGGAAGTGATATGTGATATTAAGTATAATAATAATATAATAATAAATATTTATTTATAACCCGCTCCTCTGAATGAACAATCGGGGAGGGGTACAACATTTTAAAAATAGGTACAGTTATAATATTACAACTCAGTCCCGCCTCCCACCCCTTAAAATAAGATTAAACTAACCACATGTTCAATTGCTGTTGCTGATGATGATGTTTAAAAATGCAAATTGCATGAGCATCAGCTGTAAAAGGATAGATATTTAACAGGTAGCAGTTAACAGAACTTGAACTTGTTTTCTGCTGCTCCAGAGAACAGGGCCCAGAACAATGGATGAAAGCTACAGGAAAAGAGATTCCACCTCAGCGTTACAAGGAACTTCCTGATAGTAAGGGCTGTTCAATAGTGGAACACACTCCCTCGGAGTGTGGTGGAGTTTGCTTCCTTGGAGGTCTTTAAACACAGGCTGGATGGCCATCTGTCAGAGATGCTTTGAATGATACTTCCTGCATGGCAGGGGTTTGGACTGGATGGCCTTTGTGGTCTCTTCCAACTCAACGATTCTATGATTCAAACTCCTAAAAAGCAAAGCAAATATATGATAGGTATCACTGAAACCTGGTGGGATGAGTCTTGTGACTGGAATGTAGTAATAAAAGGATATAACCATTTTCATAGAAATATACCAAAGAGGAAATGAGAAGGAGCAGCATTATATGTCAAGAAAGATTACACATGTGATGTGATACTGGACTTAAATCCTGTAAACTAGGTTGAGAGCAACTGAGTAAAAATTAAGAGGAGAGAAACAACAGAGATGGCATTGTAGGGGGTCTACTACAGATCCCTGAGACAGACTGAGGTATTTGGATTCCTGGAACAGATGGCCACACATTCAGAAAGGAGAGATATAGTGGGAAGGGGGATTTCAACTATCCTGATATTTTCTGGAAGTCAAACGCTGCTAAAAGGTTAAGATTCAACAAATTCTTCATTTGCCTTGCAGAAAACTTCATTGACCAAAAGGTAGAAGAACAACAAGGGCTTCAGCTATTTTAGATCAGATCGTAACCAATAGGGATGAATTGTCATGGCCAGCCAAAAGATGGAATCGGAGGATGAGGAGGAGCATATGGCTCCTCAGGAGCAAGAGGAGTTGGAGGCTAGACCAGGTCCCAGTTCTGCCATGCCAGACCCCATCCCTGACATTTCAGCCCCAGGAGTGAAAGCCCAGCCAGGCTCTTGCACTGTGGAGCTGCCCTCAGATGCTCAGCAGCTGAGTGTGGCTCCAAAGGAAGAATCCAGCTTGGAGGTCCCCTCCTTTAAGGAAAGGAGGGCTGAGAGTGCTTGCGTGCATCGGTCCTGCAGGCTTGCAAAAAAGCAAGCTGTTAATAAAGCACAGCTGACAACAGGGAGGGTGTCTGCTACTTAATCACCCGTGGGATGCCATCCCTTTGCCAGAACTTATTGTAAGTCTGTTGGTGTGACTGTGTGCTGCCTTCGTGTCTCTGGAACTCTGGTTTGCCTTAATCTTGGAACGACTTGGACTTCTGCTGCTTTCTCCTTGCCCTGACCTTGGACCGGACTGACCATGGCTCTGGCTTTTGGACTATTCTTAGGAACAAGATTTAGGTTTGTGGAACTGCCTTATCAGCTTTGGTTGGTGTGTGCTGGCCGCAGTCCAGGACATGAACTAATTAATGGAATGCTAGTGCCCAGATCCTTAGGAAGGAGTGATCATGTCTTCCTAGAGTTTGTTATACAGTGGAAAGGGGAAGCCAAGCATAGTTTCACACTCATTCTAGAGTTTATGAAAGATAATTTCCATAAACCTAGGGAAATACTGGGTGTCCGATGCTGTGGCCAGGAACACTAAATGGGAATAATAATAATAATAATAATAATAATAATTTCTAGCCCACCCCTCTGAATGAGCAATTGGGGCGGGGTACAGAAGGAAGTTAAAACATGAACAGTTAAAATGTCCAGTCCCATCCCCACCTCCCCCCCTTAAAAAAAGATTAAACCAACAACTAGTTAAAACAATCAACAATTCTAAAAGGAAGATATTGAAGGCACAAGCTGTTCCAATGAAGAGGAAAAATTGGGTGTGTCTCAAGAAACCCGGATGCATGACTAAAGAACTTTAAACTGAGCTAAGTTTTAAAAGGGACATGTGTAAGAACTGGAAAGGGGGAGAAATCACCAAAGAGGAATTGGAACATATAGCTAGCACAATATATTTAATGAAAAATAGGGGAAAGTAAAGTGCAGAATGATCTCAGGCTTACTAGAGAGGTTAAGAACAATAGAAAGGGGTTTTTGGTTATGTCTGTAGCAAAAGTAAGAAGAAAAAAAATAGCAGGGCCATTGTGTGGAGAAGATGATGAAATGCTAACAGGGGATGGAGAAAAACGCAGAACTACACAACACCTTCTTTGCCTCAGTCTTCTCACAAAGAGAAACGGGTGCACAATCTGGGGAAAATGGAGCAGATGATGAAGTAGGAGAAATGCAGCATAGAAGAGGGAAAGAGGCAGTACATGAATACTCAGTCAATCTGAATGAATTCATGCATCCAGGGCCAGGACAAATATATTCAATGGTATTAAAAGAGCTAGCAGATGTAATCTCAGAGTCACTGTCAATAATTTTTTGAAAATTCCAGGAAAACAGGAGAAATCCCAGCAGACTGAAGGAGAGCAAATGTTGTCCCCATTTTCAAAGAGGAGGGGAAAAAGAGGACCCAAATAATTAGCATCTGGTTAGCCTGACATCAATACCAGGAAGGATTGTAGAGCAGATCATTAAACACACAGTCTGTAGCACTTAGAAGTAAATGCTGGGATTAGTAGAATCAGCATTGGTTTCTCAAAAAGAAGTCATCAGCTTGGTAGATGGATTTATAAAATCATAGAATCCTAGAGTTAGAAGAGACCACAAGGGCCATCCACTCCAACTCCCTGCCATGCAGGAACTCTCCATCAAAGCATCCCCGACAGATGGCCATCCAGCCTCTGCTTAAAGGTCTCCAAAGAAGGAGACTTCATCACACTCTGAGGGAGTGTGTTCCACTGTCGAACAGCCCTTACTGTCAGGAAGTTTCTCCTAATGTTGAGGTGGAATCTCTTTTCCTGGAGCTTGCATCCATTGTTCCGGGTCCTAGTCTCTGGAGCAGCAGAAAATAAGCTTGCTCCCTCCTCAATATGACATCCCTTCAGATATTTAAACATGGCTATCATATCAGCTCTTAATCTTCTCTTCTCCAGGGTAAACTGGTTTATTGACTGAACCCAAAGGGTGCTCACCAATGGCTCCTCTTCATCATGGAGAGAAGTGACCAGCGGGGTGCCATAGGTTTCTTTCCTGGATCCAGTGCTAATAATTTTTCAAAAAATGCTGCTGGTTGAAGTCTTATTACATTTCTCCTCTCCTTCTTATTACTGTTGTAACCATTGCTTTATTTTCACATTATAGTATACCAGTTAAAATCTTTCCTAGTCAATGTCAGTGTCTCCATAAATATATAGGTTACTTTACATTGTTAGACTTTCCTTGATGTAGTGAACTAACACATTTTAATAGTTGTATTACCTTGGATAATTACTGTCATCATTTCTGTTTACTGTAGTATTCATCCTACTAATTGCTTTTTAATATCTTCACTCTAGTTTGGAAATATATCTTTAGTTTTGGAGGGCTCTTAATTTTTAATAGAAAATAAAAATCTACCAGCAATGCATCTTTAATTTCATTCTTCTCTCTCTCTCCCCCCTCTCTCTCTCCCTCCCTCCACACTAACCTATGCATTTATCATCATGATATTTCTGCTCAGCCATTTCTTCTAGTGCATATTGAAAACTGAGAAATGTGGCAATGCTGAAATAGCAGTTCGGGTTATTAATAATAGCTTGGATTGGATATACCATTCTCAGGAAAATCATTTTACATATTAGGTTTCTGTCAGCCCTATTGATGATGTCACTGCTTCCTAACACTGAGTAAATTTATTCATCTGTGAACTTAAAACATCTAAATGCAAATGCCTCAAGCAAAGCAGGGTCTCAAAGATTTCCAAACTATTTATCACCATTCACAACAAGTGGAATTTATTGCCTTCAGAACTTCAGCCGACTGAACCATGAATAAAAAGAGAAAATCTGCTGAACCTGCTAAAGTTACTACAGTGCCTTAATTCCACGAGTCAATCATTCCCTCTTAGTTGGTTTTGACAAGGTGCATTGGCCTTCATGTTCCCTTTAGTCTCCTTCTTTGCTCTTAATTGCTCCCATTTTATTTCATATTCCTTCATGTAATATATTACTCACAAATCAGTTCACTTGCCCCAAACCCATGAGACAAATCTGCCTGCAGAACTGGTTTCTGCTTGTTTGTCTGTTCATTCATTCATTCATTCATTCATTCAAAAGAGGGGAGAATGTACCCAGAACCTCTATATGTACACAGAAAATGCTGCTATGATAGAAATGCACCATTGACTTGAAGGTTAGCAGTGTTCACCATAAAGCTCATAGTATTCTTTTGGATCATTCATACTCAGCCTGATCACTGAACCTCATGCTTTCCATGTTTTCCATGCATATCCAGATAGAACCGGAAAAGACTCATTTTTAAAAATGTGGACAACTGTTGTGAAAAAGATACTGAGCTAAATGGACTAATGATTTGACAATACAAAGCTGTTTTCTTGATTTCTATGAAAAGACAACATATCTCAGACTTGAAAGAAAAGCAGAATAAAAATGCAGTGAATAAACTAACTGCACCTCTCAGGAAGAAGAACAGAATTGCAGTGGGGACTGACGTTTTGGTTGGCAACCTCATGATCATGCAGATACATTAGGCATTCTACTCTGAAAATCAGGCCTATTCCCAGAAGTATTACGGTGAGAGGAGCTATTTTAAGGGATGAAAGAATTACTGAAGAACAACCAGTGTTTATTTCCAATTAATCTATGTATTAATGTTCATTCACAATGACTAACCAGTTACAATGTTTTCCTTTATATCGCCATAAATTGGAGTGAGAATTCCATGTCTGCCAGATGCTGTTGAACTGCAGCTCCCAGCATTCTTCATATTGACTAGGCTAGCTAGAGCTTCCAGGAGTTGCAGACCATCAACATCTAGGTTTAGTGTTTCTTTTCTTTATTTTTTTTTTAACAAAAGCTGAACATCCCTCAGCTACAGAACTTGAAAAAAAATAACTGAAAATTATTGAAGATTACCCAATGCCTGGCACAAGGTACTCATTGTTCCTAACATGTCATTTTATTTCACCCAGAGTGTGATCCTGATATAATTGAAGGTTCCTTCTCAGTCAAAGGAGGCCAAAAGGTTTTCAGTAAAACCAATGAGAGCAAGCATGACATAATGGTTTGAGTGTTGGACTAGGACTCTGGGAGACCAAAGTTTAAATCCTTGCTCAATCCAGGAAACATACTGAGTGACCTTCGGCAAGTCTTCTTGGGCTCAGCCTTAGAGGAAGGCAATCTTGCTGAGAAAACCCTATGCAGGGACTTCATAAGCTGGAGTTAAACAAAAACTAATGAGACATCTCAGAAAACTTTCATACATCTCAAGATATTTTTTTCAGAAGGGTCTAGTGTAGGATAGAATCACTGTCTTTGATGAAAGTGACCAAAGAATGAAGTCTAAATGGGCCAGAGAGCCCATTAACCAGTCCTTGTGCTGATCCTTGTCCCACATGTTACCAGTGCTGAACAGAAGTTCATTCTTATGTTGAAGGCAGTCATAAAACAAATAACGTTTTTCTTATTCTCCCTGAGCTGATTGGATTTTTAACTTGGAAGTCTTCTTTATATAATGCTATGTAATTGGTAGAGTGGATGGATGCTGCACAATAGTGATCAATATAAGTAGACTAGTTCTCAGCAAACTAATTATGATTTTAAAAATCATATTATTCATAGAAACATCAATAGATTGTTTGCTGATTTTAATTTCACAAAAGAACCATTTTTGATCACTGCTCCTAATGGAAAGATTCATTTTGTTATAAAAGAAGCAATGAGCAATTTTAATAATATTCTTTTGGATGTAATAAAATCTTAAGAAACTGTACAGTTCTTAAAGGCAATTTGCAGTTCAAGACATTATGTGGAAAAAAAGGATGTGGTTTTTTTGCACACAAACAGCATTTTCTGTGGATGAAACATAATTATCTGTGTAGAAAATAGTTCATGTGCAAAATTGCCATGCATGAGTTGTGCATTGCATAAATCCCAAACTGTGATTATTGACAGTCCAGGATTCTCTTCATTACAGTTTCCAATACTCAGTACTTCATTAGGGTTTCCAATACTTAAGAAACACACTTTATAAATACATAAATGGACACAGTGCTTATAAAAAAGACCATTAGAGAAATTTTGGAAAGATTGGCATTATCTGATTAAATATTTAAAACAAAATTAGGGACCTAATTGGATAATGGGCCTGGAATGAATTCAACCACAAAACAGAGAGTAATACCAAATACCAAAAGTAACCTAATCAGAGGAAACTACTTCATATGGTATATTAAAATCATTATATTGTCATGATGGGGAAATATATATATATATATATATATATACGGTAGATGAGTAAAACAAAGTTCAATGATTTGTTTAGATGTTTTTTTCTAAGTGTTATATGTATTGTTGTTTAGGAACTTGTTAAATGTGTTAAAATGAGTAATAATGTCTTCTTTAGTTGTATTGATGTTTAATTTTTTTCTTTGACTTACTATTTTTAATAAAATAAAAATAAAATAAATACATTTGAATATTCTTTCACCACTATCTCAGTCATTCTTTCTCAGTTTACCTGCTACAGTTCATGAATAAGTAAAGTACATGCTTTGCATATCAAAAGTTCCAGGCTTAATCTAGAGCATTTCCAGGGATAGACTGCCACCCTAAAATCTGAGAGGGGTGAATCCCAATCTATTGCTTTCAAATAGATTGTCAAATTCTAAACCCATTCTCAAGGCAAAAATGGAAAGGAATCCTTAATCCAATGGTTAGCTTGCTGTTAGCACCGATTCACTGTAAACTCTACTCCACAGCATAGCCATCTGATTGTCTATTGTAAGACATCTGGGCATTTTTATGCCCTTGCTTATCAAAAGCGTGAAATAATTTAAGATGAAATCTTGCTTAGCACAGAAGGGGAGGACTTCATCTGCATCAAAGGAATGGGCAAAAGATATTTTCAATATTTTAAAAGAAAAATAAATGGTAGAATGGCATTGCACAGGTTTGATATTATGGATCTATTTGATCAATTTATTTTTAAAACAAAAAAAAAAATCACTCAGGCAATTCTAATCTAGAAGTGATGGAAATGGCCTCATTTATCGGATTTGTGTCGGCCCTAAAATAATTTATCTTTCTCTGGAACCTGTTCTTCAACCAACTGCATACATTTAAAAGCAATTGCTTTCTGCCCAACTTACACGTATAGAAAATAGTTTAAGGACTGGTGACTGATTTACACAATGCATTTTGACCCAAGAAACTAATCACAGTGGGCATAATTCCACTACATGCTGATGTGCAAGAGACACAGAAATCATGCAGAACTATACCAGCTTCTCCAAGACCCCTGTCATCGACCTCCCTGTTCAGGTCCTGCAGGCTCAGGCCCATTGCCTCCCTGATTGAGTCTATCAATCTGGCATGTGGTCTTCCTATCTTTCTACTTTCCTCTGTCTTTCACAGCATCATTGTCTTTTCTAAGGAGTTGATGGATTAGAGGCAACCAATCCATCAGAGACATGGGATGTTAACCTTGACTTGCCTATAGTTCTGATGTAGAGGGCTAGCTGATGTGCCATTGTTGAATGCATAAAAGACTTTAATCATTCCCTAATTCCTTAATCAACAATAGCTGCAACTAAAGTGCAGAGATATCTGAGGGTGAATGTGAGTGTCAGAATCAGCCAAAGATCAATAGGAACAATACAATAGCATGGAACACAGCACTAGATGTGTATTTTGTCAGTGTATTAAATGAAATAGATTGCAAATGTATTGTTTGATGTAACCACTATTAGTTCAAAATGTCAAACCAGTGAACATTCAATAAGTACCATGGATTGCACACTTTTTAAAAGGGGGCAAGAAACCACAGCCAGTTTAAGAAAAATAAAAATGAAACCAGGCAACAGAATTACAGAGCTGTTGTTTTTTCAAACCATCATAAACATATGCTGATTCAATTGCTGGTTTATTTCATTTTATAGCTGATAAGCACTTAATGTTTATACAAGCAAAACAATGTTTAGCCTAGCAGCAAAAAAAGAAAGGGAAAAGAAAAGAAAAGCAGTTATACACAATGTATTCTGTCCCAAGTATACATATGTCCCCCCTCCCATTAAAGCATACAACTTCCACAAAAAGATATAGAGTGAGTATATTACGTATGTTTCTTCAGCCTTGCCTTCTGTGGGAAAAAGGAGAGAGAACTGTTGTCTATGCAGAAATGATCAACTTTTCTTCTACTGAGGTTTACTTACCCTGGCAGATAATTTGTAGGAGGTTGCAATGGATGGGGCTGAAGCCAACAGAGAATGAGCCAGAGTAAGATATAGACAAGCCCATATATTTTCTTGCAGCTCTTCCTTTCTTTACTCTGTCTCCATCTTCTCCATGTAGCAGGGTGCTGGGGGAAGCTGAATATTTGTGCTGAAGACTGAAGTGGAGCTGCTGCTGACAGAAGATCAGGCCAAGGGACACAGGCCCAAGGACCACACTCCTTCTCTATAGAAATCCCTGCAACACAGCATCCTATGACATCATTTCCCAATGAAATCTGATTAGCTAGGTGATAACATCACCGTATCTAGAAGGAAAAAGACTGCTGATGTATCTAAAATCATAGGGTTAGAAGAAACACCAAGGGCCATCCAGTCCAACCCCATTCTGCCCTGCAGGAATACACAATCAAAGCATCCCTGACATATAGCCATCAGTGTCTATTTAAAAACCTCCAGAGAAGGAGACACCATCACACTGTGAGGGAGTGTGTTCCACTGTCGAACAGCTCTTACATTCAGGGTGTTCTTCCTAGTTTAGGCAGAATTTCTTTTCCTATGTTTGAAGGCTTATACACTGTTCTGTGTCCTAGTCCCTGGAGTATCAGAAAACAAGTTTGCTCCATCTTCAGTATGACATCCCTTCATATACTGAAACATGGCCATCATGTCACCTCTTAACCTTCTGTTTAAAATATTTTAAATTGTTTAGGCTACAATGTGGGACTAAGTCCCACTCCTTTGTATGATGTGCCATCTGCCCCAGGATGCCTCCTTTTAACTATGTATTAAGAAGCCAAGCCCTCCCTCCAGTCCATCTGCCTTGGTCCAGGCCCCAGAGGGAGAGAAGAACCACTGGACCTCATCCCCTTCCCACCACCTTCCCCTTTTCCTTTTGTGTTATCTCTTTTAGACTGTAAGCCTGAGGGCAGGGATCCGTCTAATTATAAGATTGTATGTGCAGCACTGTGTAAATTTACAGCGCTATATAAATAAAATAAATAATAAAAAATAATAATAATGTGCAGAACAACATTGCCACTCTCCAGAAATTTATGTAATAAAATAAAGAAAGCAGCTACAATTTGGGGAGCTCTAAGGAAATTTATTATGTACAAATACCTTAGGGTATTTGTATTATGTACAAATACCTTAGGGTATTTGTACATAAGAAAATTAAACCTCATAAGAACCTCATTTGTACATAAGAAATTGAACTTGAACCTCAGCCTGGTCCTAGCTCTGCCCTGTCAGCTCCAGAAGAGGCTGTTGCTTTAGATAATAAAAGGCTAGGAGGGACTCCAGGGCTTTTGTCAAAACCTGAGTTCTCTGGAGAAAGCATCTTACATCCTGACTTGGTGTTGATTTCTTGGCTTGAAATTTTTGACTACAGACTGACCTTACCATGCTACTTTCCTGGAACTCTTGACCTGGACTGTCTGACTTCACTCTTGGCTTTACCCTTTGGCTTATACTTGGACTGATTCCTGATTTTGTTTGCCTTTGCCTATAAATCTGCCTTTCAAGACTTACCTGGTCCCACAAATTCTGTGTAGAGTCTTTTTATTTTGGACTCGTTATCAGCCGTTGCCTGCTTTCCCAGGCACATGGTTATCAACTATGGAATCCTAGGGTTCTGTTTTGGTGAGGCATCAGAAGTCTCAGGCTAACCATTTTCAATACCTCTCCCTACATTACAAATATCAAGATTCTGTAGGATGCTGCCATAGACATTAAAGTGGTATAATAGTTCTGAAAAGGTCACAGGTGGAGAGGGAAGTGGCATATGATTTTGGTAGGATGTAGCCTTTTCTGTGTACTCTTTCAATGACATACTTCCCTAATGTCACTAAAGATTTCGAGCTCATTGCTTATCTGTTCTCCTTGTTATTTTTCTGATGACCTTGACCCTTCTACTGTGCTACTTTTCTTGCTTAGTATGATTTACTCTTCATTCTATAAAATCACTCATTTCCTCCTCTGTCACAGTCAATTCTTCTGACTACTTTTCCTATCTCATTTCTTCGATCATATAAACTTTTTTTTCCCATCTCTTCTATCAAGTGTCAATCTGTCCTGGTGTCAGGGGTCCTTCTGAATTCCTCACAGCACTGAATGATACTTAATAGCAATAACTGACATTGCTTGCAAGTTTCATTTGATCCACATTCTTAACTGAATAGGATTCATACTCTCTAGGCTAAGAATGATGCAAATCAGAATGCTATTTTTTTCTTCCAGTTTTGCACTTCTCTGATTTTTCAATACACTCCTCAGTTGTAAAACTTTACCAGAATGCATACAAAATGAATATTTTAGGATAAAATATGTATACAGACATATAGGGGAAAATCCTAACGGTATGGTGGAACTGTTTGCAGTTTATCTGGTTCAGCCAGTTGAAGCAGTTGATCCTACAGGAGTAGATCCTGCAGAATCCTGCAGGAGTGAAACCTCATGCAAAGAATTATCATCCCACACTTGAGGATCTGGGTGGTACTGTGCAGGCATGCCAGACTAGAGCCCAGAAGGCAGGAAATGAAAGGAAAGGAGGTGAGCAGAGACTCTGGGCAGGGGAGGGCATGGGTTGTGGCCTTGTAAGTGTGTGGTGCTGCTGCTTGAGGCTAGGGCTAGGCAGTGTGGGGCAACTTCAATTCCAAGCCTCTGCCAGAGTAAGAGTGAGCCCCTATTACTCTTGTAGCTGCTTAAGACTTTCCCTCTCCCCCTCTCCCCATAGGAGTGTGTGAAAAGAACGTGCCGTTGGCAGGCCCCACTGTTTTTTATTGTTGTACTTCTAAAGCATCAGCAGCAACAACAACTGAAATATGTAATAAAACAATGTTAAATGTCAAACTGTGGCATGTGTGTTTTGATTGTATGGGAAGGGTTGTCGAAAAGCCACCCAATTGAGTCTGACATACTTTTTGTCCCAGTTTTGGTAACCCAGCTGTGGGGTGCATGCAGCTCTTTTAAAATAATTGCAAATAAACAAATAAAATTCTTAATTTCTGTGCTTCATAATGCCCTCTTGGGATGAGGGGGCATTTTCACCATATTTTTGCCACCCAGACATATAGGGCAATTCAAGTTTTCTAAAGCTTCAGCCTTTGTTAAGGAAACAAAAATATTTAAATATCAAAAATATCAAAACCAAGCCTATTAGGGTCAAGCTTTAAATCAGCAGAGTAGCAGAAATGTGCCCTTGTCTAACTATGCTTCTCTAAAAACTGAGACTTAATAAAAAACAACACAAGTAACTTTCCGTTTAAACAAAACTTTACTAATGGTTTGAATCTACATATGCATAGATGCTATATCCTAACTTAGCTAATGAATAGTTCAGGTAAAGAAGAAATCTTTATCTCACAATCTTTCCAAAGAAAGTTGAGAGAGAAGGAAGATGAAGAAGCCAACAGGGCGGGAGAAAATCTTTGTGATACAGAGCTTCTCAGAAAGGAGAGTGACCTGACTCACATGCTTTGTTTACCAATTTGCAAATGTATTGCCCTATGATTCAGTAGGAGCTAATGCGATATTTGAATGAGGGGAGACAGCAGGATTTGCTTGCGGGAAAGTATTTTTCTAAGGAGGGGAAGAGAATGGGGGGAAAAAAATCTTCCAACAAGACCAAGTTTGGCGCATGACAGGCCTTTTTAAGAAACAGGAAGGGAAGACAGAATGGCATCTAATTCCAGGGAGTGATAAACATGGCAAAAATGCTGTATACCACCTACATATTTTGGGACAAAACATTTTTTGGCTGGGGGCTGTAGTGTAGGAGTGCAGTCCTCTAAAGTCCCATATAAGCCTTACTCCTCCCCCCCAGCCCTCCACAATTGCTCACCCCTATGTTAGTAGGATGGAACAGACCTGTACATGAACACCTGTGAAACATAGACTGAAATTATTAATTCACCCAACCTTATTATCAATGTCATAGCATTTTGCTTTTGTTGTGAAGTGGCATGCCATTGATACTTGAGACCTTTAAAAAGAAGCACTTCAAATAATTGCAGAATGCACCTAGTGGGAGATATATCAGGTCAGATCCTCACTATGCATGTCAGTGAAATGGAAAACATGTTTTGACTGTGACATCTCTAAATGGATGCTGCTCTGATGGTGTGGTTGATTCCTGAGGGGGTTCACTAGGCTCCGATGCAATGCTAGTTCTGCAAGCTCCAAGTATAAGCATTACTGCAGATTCAAACAATTATAACTTGTCATTCCAGGTCAAGCTTCTATTCTGTACTGCCCTCTCCTTGTTTCAGTATAGGCATCTTAAGCTATTTATACATGCAAATTCCTAAACAATGCTCCATGATCATGTGATATTTTTCCAAAGACATTTCTGTCTTCACTTTGCAATTCTGTGTCTCCAGCTTTGCTTCCTGCATTCTTAAAGGCTTTAACATTAAGGAAGAATTGAAAAAAAGACGTCAAGAACAATCACAAGAGAGCTGTGATTAAAAAACCCTCAGATTACAAATGTGACTCAAAGTTTATTAAGCCCACTTCCTCAAAAGGACCATGAAACAACCGGATAAGATACTAAAATGTAAAGATATAAATCTTAACACCATAGTGAGGATTGTTCAAGCCATCATACTCCCCATTACCATGTAAGGATGTAAGAGTTAGACAGTGAAAAAAGCCAATAGGAAGAAAATTAACTCATCCGAGATGTGCTGCTAGAGAAGAGTGCTGAGGATACCGTAGATTCCCAAGAAGCCACAAAAATGGGTTCTTGAACAGATTCAGACCTGGAAACCAGGATGACTAACTTTTGAGGCTGTCACATTTTGACCACATCATGAGAAGACATGGATCCGTAGAAAAGACAGTGATGTTAGGAAAGGTAGAGGGCAATAGAAAGATAGGAGGGCCACATGCCAGATGGTTAGACTCAAGGAGGAGGCCATGGGCCTGAGCCTGCAGGACTTAAGCAGAGCGGTTGAGTACAGGGTTTATTTGAGATGTCTTAAGGTCAACTTGAGGGCAGTTAACAACAACAACAATGCAAATGTTATAACATTATAAAAGAACCAAATAAAATTTTATACCTTCTGCTTGGCATGTTTCAGTAGATAGAGCAATTCCCACCACTAGAAACTTATGCAGAGATCAAATCCAGGTTTGCATAGCATATGGTAGAAACTGACACCACTGGATATACTCCATTATTTTTCGGATTTTTAATGGGCATGGATATAATTAAGAAAATGTTATTGAAGGCCTAAAGGACATGCCGGTCAAACAACTCGACAAGAATTGTATTATCTCCCATAAAGACAAGTGAGGTAGCAGCAGGAAGCATTAAGCTGTACCAAGATACAGCTGTCTAGTACCACCTGGTAACTAAACATATCACAAACATATAAACATATAAACATAAACATAAGCATTATAGAAGAAGAAGAGGAGGAGGAGGAGGAGGAGGAGGAGGAGGGGGGGGAAGAAACAACAACCTTAAGGAATGTTTTGTCCCAGAATATCCTCTGAGGCTACTATGCTGTTAAGAAAAGGCCACATTGTCATCATATCTGATGGATTTCATTGATGGTGGCACAGAGATTGATGTTCTTTTCAGTTGTGCCTAAGGATGGGTAAATTCCTTTCAGTTTGTTCTTGATTAAAAAAAATTCTTGTATCTGCATTTTTTTCATATATGGATTAAGAAGAAATAATGACTGACCAATTTATTCATAAGGTTTTGAATGTTTGCTTTTTAAAAGTCTGGGTCTGAATTCCTGTGTATTCAGCTATGTTGGTATGCCAACCCTTTTTTACTGAGAGGTTTCTAATTTCTAACACCTCTGTCTCATGCAGAGCTAACATACTGGAAACAGCTGTAACTATTGCTTCTAATAATGGCTTCTACTAATGGGTGATGATATAATTTCCATTCAGATTTAAAGAAGGGTATCAAAATTCACACACTTCTTCATATTTGGTTTGGAAGGACATTGAACTTTTTCTAACAACAAACAAACTGAATACAGAATAAAATTACAGAATAAAACATAGATATTTCCCACCCCTAGAGGTAACCACACTATGCAAAGATTCCTGTCTCTACAGTCTGCCAGTCTTTAGCACTGGCATGTTTAACACCTTTGTTGAAAATATAATTTTTTAACTTGGCGTGCACCCAGCCATCCCCCTCATAAGTTGTGTGATTGTGTTTTATACTGGTGTCTTTTATTTATTTAGGATGTTGTTGCAAACCGCTTTGGGATTTGCAACAACATGAGAAGCAGTATAGCAATATTTCTAATAAATAAAGTACTATAGAAACATTGTGAATTTATACTATTTTATGGGTATGTCACTTGCCCAAGGTCACTCAGTGGGTTTCTTGGCCAAGCTTGAATTGAACTCTGGTCTCCAGAGTTGTAATCCAATGTTCAAACCACTATGCCACACTGGCTTTTTTAATTTATATTTTTATAGGAAAAAAGTAATGCATTTCAGTCATGAAATCAATACATGACATGCTCCAGGGTAGTTAATATTACCTATGTCATTTTGTAATACTGAGTCACTCCCTTCCACTCCTTTGGGTTCAGTTGTATTATATCTGGAGTCCTGTGTTTGCACTCCTGTATTGAATTTGGAATCCTGGAGTTGAACAGTAAAAAAATATCAGAGAATAGTGTGTCTTTTTCTTTCTTTTTTTCATGTGTACTGACAGAATAGTTTTTTCCCCCCTTTGTCCTAGAACTGAAAGTTGTCAAAGATTTTTATCCATTTATTTATTTCAGGCAGAGGAGCACATGATATGTGCTTCCTTGTAGCTTAAGTCTCATAACAGTAACAAGTCTATAGTGATTCAGTGTAAATCTTGAAATGTCTGCCTTCACTTGTAACATAACTAGATAAAGGATTCCTGTGAACGTATCTTTGGCTACAACTCCCTCCATACAAAAGGAAAGCCTGCCCCCCCCCCCAAAAAAAAACTTCCATTAATTTGGAATTGTTTATGAAAAGAAGCTTAGGGTGCATTTACTTGAGCCAAATAAAACAGTCTCACTAAGTTTTCACAGTGAGCTGTTCAAATGACGTATGGCATGATTTGGTCCCTTTTCATTTCCTTAGGACTTTAATCTGGGTGTGCGTGTGTGGATTTATCCTGGTTTTGAGTGGAAACTGAATATTTGCTCATGTCCATGAACTGCATGGCATATAGATGTTGTTGTGAGGCCGAGGGGAGGGAAATCAAAACTATATACATTTGCACACATGGGGGCAGAGAAAAAAGGAGCAGCCATGACCATGTACCTACACGTATTGTGATTTATTCGACCAAGATGAATTTGAATGGAAGAACTGGTGTGGCCATTGCTCCCAAACTCACCTCAGTGTGTGATGATGATTATGAAGACAAGCACATGATCACTTGGAAGTAAGACAGGTTTTCCTGTCAGTGTAGACATTCCCCAAGTCTCTGCTATGGTAAAACTCTGCAATTTATTATTCCAGAGGCAAGGATAAATGATAGGCACCTCTCTCTCTGAAATATCAGCTCTGTGTTACCAAGTATATATTGGTATATGTTTGGTATGTGTATATATAAAATATATAGGTATAAATAACAGAGAACTGATATTTCAGAAAAATAGAAAATAATGGAACTTATGCCTTCAAAAAGATCAACTCCCACTTCCTACTGCAACTATATATTAGAGCTGCCTCATGTATGATAAAACTTTTATATAAAGAGAAATTGTATATAATCTCACGTACATCATATATTGGTACCATACATTCATACATCAAAATGCAAATATGCGATTTCACATAATCATCTGTGCATGCCTGGATTACTTGCTATTCATTAGTCTAAGTGTTTTCCAGGTAGGAATCCTGTCCTGTTTGAAGCAATCTGTACTATTTTTGAGCTGTGTGTACAGAGGGGAAGATTAGCCAATGACAAAGTAATAAGATGTTAACAGAAGGCTCTTTGATCTAGTCACTAGATTCTAGTGGAACTTTCCATGAACTTTGGTGAACGGGAGTGATTTTCATCAATTTCCATTAATCCTGCTGAGTTTTGTGTATTCCAACTACTCTGGAGAGGGCAAACAATAATAGTAAAGCTTGGTTTTGTGAATAATCACACACACACTGAGACACAAGACGAAACTGGGATGTAAACTGACTGTGCCTCCATCTGTCTTCTCTATATAAAAATCAGCCACAAAAGCCTGCTCTGTCACATCCAAAACAAATTGTGAAAATCCGTTTTCCATTTCCTTCTTATACCCACTCTAAAGAATTTTAATAGTTTTATTTGTTCATTAGTTTATTTCATTTTTTTAAATGAACAGCAACCACTATTTTCTGGTCAATGTTCAGACTGAAAATATGAAATAGAGGCACTAAACTGTATCAGCTATTTTTGCCATCTGCTTTCTCAATGATTGAGATATACTTATTTCAACTACATATAGCAGGCGACAGTGTGCTCTGTGGCACACATATAGCTCCCAAAGCCTCCTATGAGTCACCCAAAATTCCCCCAATTCCCCATTTAAAAAACAAAAACAAATGGCACAATCTTTGGGAGAAAGTACCTGAAAATTGCACTCAAGATTCCCACAGCATCCCTTCCCCATGTCCCCTCAAAAAATCACAATTCTCTCCAATACCTTTGTTTCCCTTCCAAACTGGCAATAGGAAGTGAATTTAGCCATTTCTGGTTACCATTTTGAAGGATAAACAGAGGGAAAAGAAGATATTTTGGCAGGCTAAGAAGGCTGGGATGCTGGTAGGTAATGACTGATAACTTAGTATCTCCTCTCTATTGAGTTCCAGGGTCAAAGCGCACTAAGTGGAATAAAAAAAGGCAAAAGTAAAGGGAGCTGTGTAGTGTGTTTTAAAACAGATTTTTTGTAAAAAAAAAAAAAAAAAAGGCACACAGACAAAATAAAGCAGAATTATAAATAACCAAGAGCCAGCAAGGTGTAGTGGTTTGGGGATTGGACTATGACTCTGGAGACCAGGATTTCAATCATGTCTTGGCCATGTAAACCCACTCGGTGACCTTGTGCAAGTCACATTCTCTCAGCCTCAGAAAATTACAATGGCAGCCCCCCTTCGAAGAAATCTTGGGAGAGATTCATCTTAGGGTTGCCAAAAGTCAAAATGACTTGAAAAAGCACAGCAGCAACAACAACAACATAAACAAAAAACACTATACCTCTTAGAACATGACGGGCTTCCATGCTGCCAACTCAGCTTTTATGCAAATTCCTTTGAGTCAATACACATACAATATTTGAAAATAATATTAGAAAATACGTAAAAGAAATTTCCAGTTCATAGTATGTATTATTCTTCCAACCCTTTGATTTTTTAAAAACTGGATTTTCCCCCCCAATTTGCTTAAACTGTTAATTAAAATTATTTTTAATATATTTTTTAAGATGTTTTTCCTCTATTTTATTATATGTTACATTATGGTTTTGGTGAGTAGAAAACAACCAAGAAGAAATAAATAGTATAAATAAAGAAATAAATATGGCATTCTGCAAACAGACAACATGGAGTATATCATAATTTTCGAAAGTTATAGGATTTGGAACTCTGTGATGAGCAGTAAGGATTCAGTAGATAAGATTTTCTTTTTCTTAAAAAAAAGTCTGACAATAAAAGAGAGGAGGGGAAATGCCATAGGTAACAGGATTAGGATAAATCAAGAATAACTGCCAATTTCCTAGAGTAGCACACAGTGTCAGTGCTTTAAACCTTTTCTGGCAGGTTAAAAACCTGATAGTGGTAGAAAAGAAAGTGAAGGCAGTTCTTCAGCTTTAAATTAATGGCTTCTTTGGAGCTTCTCAGAGAATCAATTGTGTGAGAAGAAATTAAACCCCCAAATAAGAACAACATTGATCTTACCCGAATCAATGGGATGAATCCACTGTGATGTTAATAGAGAGGAGTCAACTTTGGTAAACTGGATGCAAACCCCATGCTAGAACTGCTTTTAGACTTAATAAGTATTTCCTTTCCTCTTGGTTGTATGGCCATTTCACTGGCTACACGTTCTTTCTCTGAATTACTACATCTGTAAAGGATTTTTTAAAAAACACACCTAGAATTATTAATATAATAAGAAACAATCTATAACAATAACCAGTTAATAAGAATGCTGCATATATCTGATAACAGTATTCTATCCATGGAAGCCATAGTGGTGGATTGTTGTTATAAAGAGTAATGAAGAATTTCACACTATGCTGTTACAGCCACTGTGATTCCAGTTTAACTGCCATGGGCTATATCCTATGAAGTCCTGGGATTTGCAGTTTGGTGAGGTACTAGAAGAGCTCTATGGATCAGGAATCTAAACACCCCTCCCTAATCTGTAAATCCCAGGATTCCATCGGATATTGCCATGGCCATTATAGATGAACCAAGGTGCTATATATGCATAGTGTGAAATGGAGCTTGGTCTGTGATGTGAAAGATCTAGGTTCCAGCTGTGACTGAGCCATAAAAATTCTTTGGTAGCCCCTGGGCTGATTGTGCTCTTTCAGCTCTTACTTATGTCACAGGAAATAAAGTAGGAGAAGAACAGCCGGGGGTGGGGGGTCCCTGGCAGAAAGGCAGGATATAAAGTTATCAAATAAGTAAGAAAGCAAGAAATATATCAGTCTTCATAAAGGTATCATGATACATTTTTACTACCAAGTTGTGCTAATGTCAGTCCATGCATTTTTCAGTGACTGTAAACCAAGCTACATACAGTGGGTCCTTGTTATCCACTGGGGTTTGGTTCCAGGACCCCATGTGGATAACAACATCTGTGAATGCTCAAATCCCATTATATAATGGCACAACAAAATGGTGCCCCATATATAAAATGGAAAATCTAGGTTTGCTATTTGGAATATATATATATATATATATATATGAATATTTTCAAGCCGCGTATACTCAAATTGGTGGATAAAAAATCCACGGATAAGGAGAGCCAACTCTATAGGTAACAAAGGGCTAATTTAACCATTCAGGGGTGGCAGGGTTACATAAGATCTGGGGAGATAGTTTTTGCAAATCAGCGTTCATATGGGTTAAAGTAATTCTCAAATGTGGAATCTTCATGGGCCAGGGTGTGTGTGTGTGTGTGTGTGTGTGCGTAAGCACAGAGTTCTACTTCATTCAATTTCATCTGCTTATTCATCTTTTTATTGGATGCTGATGTTTGGAATGAGCTTGCAGAAGATCTGGTAGAGCTCCCAGCTTTTCTCGCCAGGGAAAACCTGAAGACAAACTGCCTGCTTTTTTTGTAAGTACTGTTCAGCCACAGGTATTAGAAATGTTGTATTTACTTGCTAATTCATCTCATGAAATGATCCATCCATAAAAGCTCATGATGTAATAAATATGTTAAGTCTTTAAGGTTCCACAGAACAGAAAAAGACAAATGATAACATATGGGTTTATTTCCCACACAATAACTGTTCTTTAGAGGCATTCTACTGAAAAGTACAGTTCACTTTCTAACATTTTTTTGAAAAAATAAATAAAGGAAATCCACAGATCTCTCTCTTTCTTTGTCTCTCATTGTCATTCTCTCTCTCTCTTCCTCAGCAGTTGCTTTCAATTACTTGATGGCCATTGCTCATTTCTTTTTTCCTTTATTTTTACTGAAGCATTCCACCCTCTCAAAATTGAATTTTATAAATGCATTGACCACATTTCAACCAACAATGATTTATTAAAATATAAACATGAATGAATGAATGCAGAACAAAGCACAGATGCCTTGTATTCTGGGGAAAAAAAAGAGAAGAGAACAAAGAAAAGGGGGATTTAATATAATCAAATCAAAGCCGTTTCCAAGGAGGTTTAAACAACTGTAAATTAATTATATAGATTAGTATAAATGTTAACACCTATGAGTATTGGTTTGGACTAGCAGATGGGGAAACACTAAGGAAGGGGCTGGTACTTGCTTTTTTAGTTGGAGAGAGGGAGAGCTAGAGCTGGAGAGGAACTGCGATTCCCAGGGTTAAGGAGTAGTCCCTTTTCACTTTGAATAAAGTATTTTCACTTTGAATAAGGCAATGAAGTGGCAGTGGAGGGAAGGGGGATTTTTTTTTTTCTATATTGAATTTACTCATTTTTTGTTTGATTTATTTAAAGCTTTATGATTTGCATGTAGATGTTGCAGTACAACTAAACAGAACATGCAGAAGAGTCCCTGCCAGGGAAAAGAAGTGGGGCTTCTTGGAATCAATAGCCCTTGTGGTCTCTTCTAACTCTAGGATTCTATGAGTCCTGCAATCAAGTCCTGCACTGGACTTTTTTTGATGCTTGGAATTTTGGGGTAGTGCATATGTGTCAAATTTGAAATATAATTTGCTGCACAGGATGATTTTTAAAAGTGGGATACAAAAGTAATGCTGTTCTTATTCAGTTTTGTTCCATTATTTTGCACCAATCCCCATATACAGTATGTATGTGTGTATGTATGTATGTGTGTGTGTCTATATAGCCCCTCTGAACAGGCAGAGTGGGGTACAACAAGATTAAAACAACAACAGTTAAAATAGAACAATCCCATCCTCACCTCCCACCCCTTAAAATAAAATTAAAGCAGCAATGAGTTAAAACATAATAAAGGATACAAAACAATATCAAATATCAATATCAAAACCTAAAAATTCTTGAGCTATATAGGTGGGCTGAAATCATGGAGGAAAGAGGCTGGAAGGACTCTAAATCTTGGATTTGGAGCTGGGAGATGTTAAACACTGTCTGGGAAGGCCTGCCGGAAGAGATGCGTCTTTAAGGCTTTTTTAAAGCCATCAGTGGATGCAATGAGATGCATCTCATCCAGCAGGTCATTCCACAGCTTGGCGGCGATAGATGAAAAGGTCCTCTGGGAGGTCTGCATCAGTCTGGTCTTCATAGGCTGTAGCAGGTTCCTTCCAGAGGACCAAAGTGTGCGGGGGGGAGGGGTTCATACGGGAAGAGGTGATCCCTAAGATAGGATGGACCCAAGCCATGTAGGGATATATATATATATATATCACAAACACAAACCGTGATTCTGTTTGCAATATTCAAACAAAATTGGCCCTACAGACCCCTGAGAGAAGTACATAAGCAGGCCATATACACCTTTAAAAAGTCCAGATGGAAAGAGTAACTAGGATATATACTCCAGTGTAGTGATCTGAGCACTGGCATATGACTCTGGAGAACAGGATTCAAATCTCCACTCAGCCATGTAAACCTACTGGGTGATCTTGGGCATGCCACAGTCTCTCAGCATCAAAGGATGGCAATGGCAAACCCCCTCTGAAGAAACTTGCCAAGAAAATTCTGTAATAGGTTCACATTAGGGTTGCCATAAATAATAATAATAATAATTATTATTATTATTATTATTATTTATTAATTTGAAGTCTAACAACACATACACATACTGTACTCCAATGTACTGTCTAAATACTCTACAAGTACCAGATCCCACCTGATCCTGGAAGCTAAGCATAGTTAGCCATGGTTAGTACTTGGAAGGGTGACAACAACAAATACCAGGTGATATAGGTTATATTTCAGAGGAAAGAACTGGCAAAACCAGGTATTCCTTACCTAAGAAAATCCTGTGAAATTCATGGGGTCACCATAAGTCGACTGGCAACTTCAAGGCACATACACACACAAATACTCGGGTGTAGATACAGCAGTTCAAAATAAAAAATAGAAATGAACTGAAATGTTTTTGAAGTTTTTGGTTAAGTATTTTAATATTTTAATATTTATTTATTTATATTTATTCATTATATTTTTAAGTATGTTGAATGTTGAATGAATAATGTTGGAGAAAGTTGGTTTTCTGCTGCTCCAGAGACTAGAACATGGAACAATGGATGCAAGCTACAGGAAAAGATATTCCATCTCAACATTAGGAGGAACTTCCTGACAGTAAGGGCTGTTCGACAGTGGAACACACTCCCTCAGAGTGTGGTGGGGTCTCCTTCTTTGGAGGTCTTTAACCACAGTCTAGATGGCCATTTGTCGGGGATGCTTTGATTGTGAGTTCTTGCATGGCAGGGGGTTTGACTGGATGCCCATTTTGGTCTCTTCCAAATCTCAGATTCTATGATTGTATGATTTGAGGGCATGTAGGACTTTGTACAACTTATTGGATAATTTTATTCCGTTGATCCACTACAACTGTATCTACAGAAAGCTTTCCCAGAAAGCCTTCATTGTCACAGCCCCCAAGTTATGGAATGACCTCCTGGAAGAGATCCATCTTAGTACCTCCTTGGAAACTTTTAAGAAAGCACTCAAGATGGATCTCTTCCGGTGAGCTTTCCCACCAGATCTTTTGTGATAAATAAGAATTAACCCCACTGAACTATGCTGGCATGGGTATAGACTATGAGGATCATTTTAGCGAGTAGTCATTTAATGATTTTATTGATTGGTTTTTATATATAATGCATATATTGTATTTTGTATTGTTTTTTTTTGCTGTAGTCCAAATAGAAATAAAAAATTATTATTATTATTATTATTATTATTATTATTAATTACAGTTGTGGTATTTTAATATGACTTTTATTAATTCAGGAGAGAGCACTAAAGTACTCCAGCACTGAGTTGTAAACACCTCACTAATCTATCAATCCGAATATTCCATAGAGTGAAGTTCAGCTAACAGGAAACTGCTATGTGCACTATTGATACACTTTTAACAATATCCAGCAAAATGCCATCCCCTCATGAATAAGGTGGAGAATTATAGTTATAGCTCTGGATCCTATCCAATATATAAAGGCATTGTTGAAAGAAGAAAGGTGTGTAGATTATATTCTGATCTTCCTTTCTTAGCCCATGGTTTCCTTCATCTGTCACAAAGTTGGGAATCATGAAACTCTCCAAAAGTCATTGGAATGCAAGTCCAACCCATATAGTCAATTACAAGTGCTGGGACTTACAGTCCAACCAACAACAAACAGTTCTGTCGAAACTTAAACACTTAACATATTTATTATAGCATGATCTTTCATGGATGGATCACTTCATGAGATGAGTGTTGTGTTCTGAATTTTTGTACCCTGGTATCAAAGACTTTGGGGATTGTAAGTCATGTTATCAACTTTTAGCCTTCTGGTGGACATCATGTCTTAAACTCCTTGCATGGGCTTGCTGCCTATGGCTTTTGAGAGTTTTACCCATCAAAAAATAAAATGTGCCTTCAAGTTGTTTCTGACTTATGGTGACCCTAAGGCAAACCTATAATAGGGTTTTCTAGGTAAGAATTGTTCAGATGAGATTTGCCATTGCCTTTCCCTGAAGCTGAGAGCCTGAGACTTGCCCAAGGTCACCCAATGGGTTTCTCTGGCTGATCTGGGAATCAAGCCCTGGTCCCCAGAATTGTAGTCCAACACTCAAAACACTACACCATGCTGGCTCTCAAAGTTAGCAAGACAAAGCCTAATTCAAGAAATACGAATAGAAAATATCAACCCACATTGGATATGCAGAGCAACACATGTCACCCTTGGTCCCAATATCCCATCCTTACTACCCCATATTAACCAGGTAAGATTCTTACTCTTGTTTACTTGTTTAATAGCTCATGTTATCATGTTGCTATTATCAACCAGACAAATTTCCAGACCAAGCCAACTCCTTTGTTTTGGGGATGTTTGTATATTCCTCTACCCCACTCCCCCAAATATAACTTAAGTGGAAGAATAAAGATTGACAGATGGGCTGACAGCCATTCAGTCTGTAGCTGTATTTGGCACATAATCAACACTTGGCACAAGTAATAAGATCCATCTCTATGAGCTGACACAGCTTAAAAAGGTTAACAAATGTATAGCTGCATAATGTTCAGATTCCTGGAGCAAATCTGTTCAACTCTGTCACATGTGCTTGTCCTCGGTGAAGATTAGCTGTGCAATATCTTTGAAGTGTTAAAACAAGCTGTGTTTGAGTTCTGGGAAAGAAAACTCTGTCCGCAGTGACTATTAACAAAGCAGAAAATATTTGCCACTTCACAGATCAGATCAGGACTGGCTGATGTTTTTTGAGACTTTCCCAGATCTATAGTTCAGTCAAAGAAAGGTCATTCTCAAGGGAATTCTAAATGGAAAATGAGAATCACACCCAGTATATATATGAAGCCACACCCTCAAAGTATGCAGATGAAATATATTCGTGAAGTGACAGATTCAGAATACATACAACTCCATAAAAATAGTACTTAATACTCAATAGAGCTTGGAAAAGTTGCCTCTAGAATTTATTTATTTTTAATTTTATAATTTTTTATTGAAATTAAAGTTCAAACTTATAAATTTTATACAATACATATTTACATATACATATTTCCTACGTTCTATTACAAGTTGGCTAACTATATTTTATATCCCACCTCAGTGCTCTCCCTTCCCTGGAACTATTATATTCCATCCAAAAACTCAATTCCTTCTGTGCAGGTAATTTTCGATCTTCTGTTCTCAATACTTTTTCAATTAATTATTTCCAAGGTCACTTTTTTTTCCATAATCCCCTTTTTCCTTGTCAATTTATCATTAATCACTAATTTCAATATTTTTATCACTCTTTCAATTGTACAGTTATTTTTGTTTTTCACCCTCTTGCTATGATTAATCTCTCTGTTTGTTATCAGATATTTTCTTCTTATTTCCATTTCTCGGAATTATATAGTGGGTTTCCAATTATCTTAATTTCTTTCTTAGTAGATTCCCTTTTAAAAAAATTCCATATTCTCCTCAAAGGACTGTGTTCTCAGTCTGAGGGTGCTCCTGGATCTGTTGCTCCACATGACGAATCAGGTTAATGTGACAGTCAGGAGTGCCTGTTATCAAGTTTAGCTGATACACCAGCTGCACCCTTTCCTGGGAGTTAGGGACCTTGAAACTGTAGAGCACACACTGGTAAACTCCGATCTTGATTTCTGTAACACACTCTACATGGGGTTAGACTCATGCTTGGTCTGAAAACTTCAATTAATACAGAATATGGCAGCCAAATTGGTCTCAGGGACAACTAGACGACACCATATAACACCAATCTTAAGAGCAATTCACTTGCTGCCCATTAGTTCCCGGGCCCAGTACAAGGTGTTGATTATCACCTTTAAAGTGCTAAATGGCTTGGGTCCAACCTATCTTCAGCCTCCTTCTGTACAATCCACCCCACACACTCAGGTCCTCTGTTATGGAACGGCCTGCCGGATGAGATCTGTCACATAACCACCTTAAACAGCTTTTTAAAAGTTATTAAGATGCCTATCTTCTAGCAGGCCTTTCCTGAATAAATACCTGGCCACCAAAAAAGAAAACCTAACTGCTGGAGCCTGATTTTTTGCTGCAGTCACTGTTGCTTGTTGTTCAGTATTGTAAATCATTTAATTGTATTTTAAGGTGATTGGTATTGGGGGGGGGGGGTTATGAACTGTATATTTTAATGTTGTAAGTTGCCCCAATTGCATTGTGTAGAGGGGTGAGATAAAAATAAATTATTATTATTATTATTATTATTATTATTATTATTTCAGTATTTGTTGTCATTTATTTAATTCAGTTTCTCAAACTTTTAATAGTAGCATTCTAAATAAAAAAAAATTGGTAATATTTTCATCTTAATTAATGCTATTCTTTCCAACAATGATAATTGAATATTCTTATATTCTATTAATGTTTCCTCCACTTCTTTCCTTAATACTACCAAATTCTTTTCTTTCATTTCCTTTAACTCTTTTGTTATGATTATTCCTAAGTATTTTATACTACCTTTTAGTCATACCTCTCAACTTCTTTGTCTTACAAATTCATATTCCCCTTTTTTTGTAATTAAATAACATAATTTCTGATTTTTTTCTAATTAATCTGTAGCCCTTTCATCTCACCAAATACATTTAAATGTTCTTTTATTTTTCCCAATCTGTCAATTAAATATTTGATAGTTAACGATGTGTCACCAGCAAATAGGCTAATTTTATGCTTTGTTTTCAATCTTGCTCCTCCTAATCTATTATCTTTTCTTATAACATTTGCTAGTATCTCTCTGACCATTGTAAATAATATTGGTGATAGCATCCTTGTCTAGTACCTCTTGTCACCTTTATTTCATTTGTTACCCTATCATTTACCATTACTATTGCTGAATTGTTGGAAAATAGTTGATTTGTTAATCCCCTTACTTTATCCCCCACTCCAAATCTTTTCATAATTATTTTTAATGTTTGCCATTCCACACAATCAAGCGCTTTGAATATATCCAATGCCAAGATCCTTGCTCTTATTCCTCCCCCACTTCATTATATGTATATTATCCAGTACTCTTCCTACTAGGCTTGACATTTGTTTTCCTTTCAAAGATCCACATTGATCTTTTCCTATAAATTTATACTTACATTTATTCATTCTATTTGCCATAATAGCTGATAAAATCTTCATGTGTTGGTTTATTAATGGTATAGGTCTATATGATCCTGGCTCAGTTACACCTTTATCTACCTTTACTTCTAGGATTCAAAAAGGTAATGTTTCCAAACTCTGAATAGGAATTGGTTAGCCTTTTATTTCAGTTGGTTTTTATAAGAAATTTACCAAGTTTCACAAATGCTTTCACTTGGATGTAAAGTACTTGATTTGAAAAAAAAAGTGTAAGTGGGAGAAATCAGAATTAATATATTCTTTCACCCAGGTCTGAGATTTTGAATGACTATCTATTAAAAGCTCAGTTACATGACTGCCAACAAAAATGCCAGCAGTGGTTTTACCATGTAAGAGAGTGAGCCAAATCGTTTTATCTACTATCATGAAAAGGTTGTTGGTTGAGTAACCAAGGCAGAAATTAGTGCCTAAATCATGAAGCAAGATGTTATTAAAAATCATGACCGACCCCTATTGGGGATCACATTTTCAACAATGTCAGAAGGCATTGCTGTGTTCACCAACTATTTACATAAGGTCAACTTCTGCGTACTTATAATGGAGCTGTCCTGTCCATTGACACAGAGGTTTTTCATGCACAGGGTCACCATAAGTTGAAGTCAACTTGATAGCAGTTAACAACTGTCCAGTCTATGCCATCTGCCACATACAGAGGCCAAAATTTCACATCTGCATATGTCCCAAAAAGGTCTGAGAGCTTTAAGGCCTCTAAACAGGCCTATATAGGCTTGATTTTCGTTTCAGATTACAAGATTGCTTGTCAAAGCTCTAAGACCCCTGAGACTCCTCATTTTTAGATAATCAACTGGTCACTTGGTTTAGTTGTTTGTTTATTCTTGTTGATGTGTGCCTTCAAGTCCTTCTGACTTATGGCAACCCAAAGGCAAATCTGTCGTGGGGTTTTCTTGGCAAGATCTGCCATTGCCTTCTCCTGAGGCTGAAAGAGTGTGACTTGCTCAAGGTCATCCAGTGGATTTCATGGCCAAGCTGCGAATTGAACCCTAGTCTCCCGAGTTGTAATCTACTATGCAACATTGGCTCTTCAGCTGTTTTTTTACATCATTGTATTTGAAACATAGAAGAACAATGTTCTCATGAAATATTATAGAGCAAAAGTATATCCTAAAAATCCTTTATTACATCTGAAACTAAAATAAGTTCCAGATGAGATGTTTTCTCACTGAGGTTCTCCAAATAAGTCTATGGGCACATGTTCCAACATTTTTTATGGCTAGAAACAGCTTGGAAAGATAGTTCTGTGGACCGTTGAGTCAGCTTTTATCTTGGATGATAATGCCTAACTCCTCTGTCTCTAATAGGTTCCTACAGTTGCTTTCTTTAGGTCTTTTGTGAGCAATGATCTCCTTTATGGTTTTCAAACAATAATGATAATAAAAAAGAATACTTCAGGTGCTTCAGATGTCTGCTATAGTTTTTATGGCTTGGTATATACATATACCACTTTGTTCTGCTGGATGCGTTTTATGTCTTAGTCATTGTGAAAGTAAGAGTTTGCTTTGATTTCCTCCCTGATACTCTATTCAAGTAGCACTTTTTTTTCTTTCCTTCAATTTACTCTAATCTCAATTTTGCTTATATTCTTTCTTTTCCTATACTGTGAGACAAATTTTATGACTTCAAATGAAGGGAAAACCTTCCAAATGAAGCAAGAGAAAATCTAGAGGCAGAAGATGATGTTTTGGTTTTGGGGACCAAAGAATACATGATATTGTTCAAAACATAGTCAAAACATAGTCTAGGTTTCTGAAGAACTTCCTAATTGTGTTCTTTTTGCTCATTTCCATGCAGTATACTTTCTCTACCTAAGCTAATCCTGGTGTACATTAGGGGACCTTTAAAAAAATGAAAATGTACCAGAAAAAGAACTGATCTGCTGCAAATGTTAACTAGCCATTGTATTATAAGAGAGGTTATAAGAGAGTTGTAATTCTAATTTATGTGTCCATTCTTGCAAGGTCATCATTTATTTATTTTTTTACTAGAGCTGTGCTGAATATTTCCCATATTCAGTTGGCAGGCATACACTAGCAATTTGGGTAGTGTAGATTTCTCCCCACCCACTGAAAAAACACTTAGATTATGTTAATATTCATCTTTCAAATCTCTTTCGGCACTATTGATTCTCTTGGCTGCTGATTATTCCTCCTTCCTAGATTAGTCAGATAGGGAATTGCAATCAAGGATTATACAGAGAGCAGGAAACGTTTGCTATATATCCAATCAGATTTTGATATGCATTGATGTCATCCAAGACAACTGAGGGCAAAATCAATGAATAAGTAATTTTTTAAATTATTATTTTAACCAAAGTGTCAAGCTATCACAAAAGGGAAAAGTATAAGAATTTGTTTAGCTGTTGCTGAAGCCTATGCTCTCCAGCGCTGCCACTATATATTTCTCCAATCCGGCCACTATACAAGATCGAATAGCTAATTTTAGATTCACAGTGTTAATTAGTCTTTCCTGGTGTAATAATAGCATGGTGTTCACTTAACCTTATATATGGGTGTTCTACAGAGAGGGAATCTAACCCACTGTTATTAATACTAACCATTTTCATGCCACTGCTCTTTCCCATCTGTTCACAGGGCAGATTTGCCCACTTAGGAGGTGGCATGCCAGTTTCAACAGGGCATTAAACTCATTCAAAGATACGCTTGGAGAGGGATCCTGCAGAACAAGGCAAGTACCATCTTTTCTGCCAAGAGTGCCTTCTGTTTTTAAACAAAGCCAAATCCAAGCCAAATGTTTCATTATATAGGATTATAACTCTAGTCCCATGTTGACATACAGCAAAGCACAACCCCACACCCGTGGTTATGGTCTCTTTTCTGATCTTTTGCTGCACATTGGCTCCAGCAATGTTTGCTAAAGTAGCCAGTCAAACACATTTTATTTATAGATTTTTAAGGTTTTTTCAGGCTATATGGCCATGTTCTAGAAGAGATGATTCCTGACATTTTGCCAGCATCGGTGGCTGGCACCTTCAAAGAATGTTGGAAAAGTGTTGGGTATACACACACACACACACACACAGAGAGAGAGAGAATGTGACCCTGGGTAGGGAGGAATGATTTGCATGATAATCTCTGTATTGTTCTGTTGCTAATGGCAGGCCTCAGGGTGGGAGGATATGCAAAGAGGATTAGTGTCTCCTTGATTAGTGTTCATTGTCTGCTGGGAAACCCCTGACCCTGAGTGGTTTCTCATTTGCATTTGCTGAGTCTTCATCTTGCTGTTTTTCAGGACGGGTAGCCAAACTTTGCTTACTTTCAGGGTTTCTTCTTTCCTGTTGAAGTTGTCCAGGTGTCTGTGGATTTCAATGGTTTCGCTGTGCATTCTGACCTGGTAGTTGTTGGCATGGTCCAGAGTTTCAGTGTTTTCACAGAGCATTTTATGTCCAGGATGGTTTATAACATGTTCTGCTCCTGCTGATTTTTCTGGCTGACCCAGTCTGTTCTTGATTCTTGTTTGCACACTGCATTTGGTGGTCCCTATGTAGACTTGTCCGCAGCTGTGGCTGTGAGAGGGTCTCTCCTGTTCTTGGCTGAGCGAATCATTTGCTTGATTTTCTTGGTCGGTTTGTAAACCATTTGGAGGTTGTGTTTCCTCACCAGTTTCCCTATTCTGTCTGTGACTCCTTTGATGGATGATAAAAAAATATTTCCTTTGGGTGGTTGCTTGTCTTCTCTCCTCTGGGTTTTTCAGGATCTGGCAGATGTCTGAGCCATTCTATTCTGCTTTGGTCAGGCCCCACCTGGAATACTGTGTCCAGTTCTGGGCACCACAATTCAATTCAATTCAATTCAAAAAGGATGTGGAGAAACTGAAGCGTGTCCAAAGGAGGGCAACTAAAATGGTGAAGGGTCTGGAAACCTTGCCCTATGAAGAACGCCTTAGGGAGCTGGGGATGTTTAGCCTGGAGAAGAGAAGGTTAAGAGGTGATATGATCGCCCTGTTTAAATACTTGAAGGGATGTCACATTGAGGAGGGAGCAAGCTTGTTTTCTGCTGCTCTAGAGAACAGGACTCGGAACAATGGATGCAAACTGCAGGAAAAAAGATTCCACCTCAACATTAGGAAGAACTTCCTGACAGTAAGGGCTGTTCGACAGTGGAACACACTCCCTCAGAGGGTGGTGGAGTCTCCTTCCTTGGAGGTTTTTAAGCAGAGGCTGGATGGCCATCTCTTGGAAATGCTTTGATTGGGAGTTCCTGCACGGCAGGGGGTTGGACTGGATGGCCTTTGTGGTCTCTTCCAACTCTAAATTTCTATGATTCTATGATCCTTTTTGCCTGGTCTACCAGTATTTTTATTGTTTTATTTAGTTGCCTTTGTGTATTCTTCTCCAGCTCTTTCACTCCATCATAAAGTTGCATGACCTGTTTCCTTCCTCCAAAGCAAATTGTAGCTCTCTTTCACAATACACAATTAGAGCACTTTGATGCTGCCATGGTTGTATCCTATAGAATCCTTGGGTTTTCAGCTTGATGGAGCACTAGAGCTCTCTGGCACTGATTCCTCAATGTCTGACAAAGTTACTAATTCTTGGTTTTCATAAGCTGAAGAAATGGCAACTGAAAAGGTGTCAAAATGTCATAATTGTGAAGTGTGAAAGAGACCCTGTTTCTATTGAACAAAGTTTTCATCTTCTTCAGAGTTCTTCAGTGCACTCACCACATCACCAAGGATAGTTAAATGTAGAAGTATCAATTCATTTAGCAGAGAGCTTCATGTTCCAAGCAACATGTTTCAAAGCTGGTTGCTTTTCTTTGAGACTTATTTGAAACTGTTTTTAGCAGATGTATGAGAGGCTTTGAGACCAACATTCTTAGAACTAAAGAACATCATTAAACATGTTCTTCAGAAATGAACATCAACAGTAAGATCCTAACACAGACTAGTCATTACTAGACATTTGAGAAAAATCTTTTCTCACCAGAGACCTGTGTTAATTCACATGTACCCTAATGAAAACATTCCACTTTGAATCAAGACATAGCTCTTCCTTATAAATGTTGCATTTGGTAAACCCTTTTAAAACAGAAAATGCAGTCACAAAAAAGGTAACAGAGTCTTCCAGAATATGCACATAGGGTTCATGCTGGAGAACGGCTATGTGTTCAGCCAGTACATGTGAAGCCAAAAGGGTGGAAGAAAAGACATGCATGCAAGTCCTGTTCCACCCTTCAATATGTGCTGACTGTCCCATTCAGCAAAAATATATTGGTATATTGAGAAGCAATGTCTGATTATGGCTACATCTCATGATCAATTGTGGAACCCTTTATGTTATTACAGCCACTTCTTTATCAAGACTCAAGATCTCACATAAGGCTCTACAGGTGTACTTAATTTAATGAAATAAATATGTCCCTGGGCATTGCATCTTTAACAGATGATTTGGTAACAGAGGCAGAAATAATATGGGAAAGAAAGAATTCAAAGACAGCTGTGTTAGTCTGGAAAATCATTATTTAAAGGGATCTTGTTGTGCCTTTGAGGCTAACTAAAAGAGAGAAGTTGGTAGCATGAGCTTTCATATCGTAGTCTTGAGCCTACTTCCTCAGGTGCATGAGGACTAGAGTCTACAAAATCTCATGCTACCAACTTCTCTCTTTCAGTTAGGGGCAAAACAGACCGGCAGTAAGCGACAGGTTGGGGGTGGCATTTGAGCACGGCATTTAGACCAGGAAGCTGCATGGATGACCACAAGTGTTGTGGCTTCACTGTGTTTCAGTGGCATGGCATCTACATGCATTGTGCTGCCGAAACACCAAAAAGTCATGGTGGCAAGGGCACTCTTTTCCACTCCAAAAAGGAGTGGCATTTTGCTGCTTCCTTTGGGGCCAGAAAAATGTCAGATTAAGGCCACAGTGTGCCATTGCTCTGGCCCCGATTTGGTGCTCAAAGGCGTGGTGTGACACCACCTTTAGGGCCTTCTGTTTCAGCCATCAGTATCAAAGGTGCTTCAAGATCTTTTTGCATGGAAAAGATAGGGAAAAATTCCCATACCATCAAAAAGAAGAGCAGTTAAACATAGCTCAGCAAATGTTTATATGAAAAGCCAACAATGTGCATAGGAGAAATGAAACAACCAGATCAGGTGAGGATTGTCTAAGAAAAACATTCTGAATTTTTTAGAGACCACTTAAAAGCTTCTTTTAAAATACATCCCAGATGTTTTTTCTTATTTTACCAGTCTCCACTTTGCATATGATCTCTGTTTTAAAGGCCAAACCTATTTATCTCTGTTTTACTAACAAGCTAGAATAACTGATCAATCTGATTTCCCTTTTCTCTCTATTTTGCTGCTTATATATGTCATTAAGGGATTCTGGAGACAGCTGCTATTTACTTTGCCTTTCCCTGTTCTGAGCAAGCAAACTCAGTTAGGGCTCATTCCCACTGAGGTGTATGTAAACCAGATCATATGGAATCATGATCTGTTTTAAACAACTATCGTTCCCACTTGGGAATCAATTTGGAACTGATTTGACAAGGGAGGGTAGGGTTTCCCATCATTTAACTTGGGTCAAAAAGACACTGGGTTTAGCTGCTCCTTTTTTGGCTGAATTGATTTATTTGAGAAATCAACATACCTTTCAAAATTTCACTGATGAAACTGGGACATCTGTAGCCAAACAACACTGGTGGTCACAATTGCAAAAGTTATTAGTGAGGAAGAACATGTGAGTGGAGAGAAGCTGCAGCAGTTTATTATTGCTTTAATTTAGCAGGGAGGCAAGATTCAGACTTCTCCTCTTCTCTCCCCACTGTTCAGTTCATTTTGGCACTTTGAATTCAGTTTGCAGCACTTGGAGTAAGCTGAGGATAATAGGGGAAAGTAGGAAGAGGAGGAGAGAAACCATGACAATTTAAAAGCATTTGAAAAAGTGAGATGACAGCGGATTAATCAGGACTGTGTCTATCAAGCTGGGACTGACAAATTAGAAGGTATGACATTGGCATAAGAGCTTTGCACTGTCACTATTGCCATTTCCTTTTAACTCCTACATGTTGTAATGGGCTAAAGAGGAGAGAAACACATTCAGAGGGCGATTTTAAAAAATCAGTGTGGCAGCCTTAGGTTAGGCTGCTGCCACACTGCGGCAATAAACCAGTCAGATACCACTATAACTGCCATGGCTCAATGCTATGGAATTTTTGGGTTTTTAGTTTGATGGGATTCTCTGAGAGGGAAGATTAAATATTTTACAAGGTGATCATAATGAGAAGGCACTCATACGAGTTTAAGTTGGAACTGGAAAGCGGCAAATGTTTTTGTTCTGATTTATTTATTTATTTTGCTTGCTTATTTTTATTTCTTTATGAGTTTTATATTTGATCTTTTTTCCAAAGTGGATAAACACTCACAGATGGAATGGGATGATAAATTGGGGGTAACAGAATTCAGGGGCCTGTCACACTACACAATTGTATCATTGCAATTCTACATTAACTTCTCTGATTGCATCTTGTGGAATCCTGTGATTTGCAGTTTAGAGGGGGGTTAAGAATCCTCAGCTAAGAAAGCTCTAGAGCTGCAACAAGCGACATGCCCCAGGATTCTGTATGATGCAGCCATGACAGTTAGAGTGGAATTATACACATATGACTGTGTAGTGTGAAAGGGCCATTGGGCATTCCACAACAGATTGCAGACAGAGGGTTTTTTTTTTTAATTTTGAATGCCACTTTATTTAAAAAAAAATACAATTTTCTGGGCTGTAAGCTAACAGATTAGCCAGAAATGTACAATATCATACCAATTTTTTTTAAATGTCTTGTCCTTATTAAGTCTTGTGCTGGCAAGTATGGTTACTATGGCATGCTTACTAGCTTCTCAGACACCTGCAGCAACATTAAACATTCTTTACTACTGGACACCCAGAAATAAAACTGCGACAGGAAAATAACCAATGCCAGCTTCTGCATCGAAGGGACAGTCGTACAGAGATATTATTGCAGATATGTCACTTTACTGATATTCTGCATAGATTAATGCCTGCTTCAAAACAGGGATTGGCAACTCTGGACATCATTGTGTATACACCCTGCCTCAATTGTTTTACAGAGGGGCGGGTAAGAAATTATTATCATTATCATCATCATCATCATCATCATCATCGGAAACATCACACAGGCTGCCCTGGAAGACTCGAGTGATGCAACAACATCGGCTATAATTCTATCTTCTTTACATCTATTAAAGTCAGAGGAACCATGCCCTGAATTTCACCTCACAATCTGAATTTGGAGAAGTGTGAAAACTAAAAGTTTATTGTGTTCCAAATTATAGTTCAGTTTAATATTATGTTCCATGTAGTTAATTCAGGAAGTATGAGTTATGTTGGTTGGTTCTATTCAAAAATGTATTTCTCCTTCATCCCTAAGCTAATTTTGGGTAATCACCAACTGTTTTGGTAATACTTGAAACTGACTGAAGGCTCCACATGAGTTTTTTGGACTTTACTAAGATATTTTTCAGGATAAATTTACATATCTCTAGCAACATAGCAACCGTTCAGATTCGCCTCACACTGAGCTTTAAGTAAAACTTGATGGCAACTTTAAATGTTCATGAAGGATAAGAATAGGAAATGAAGGAGGATTGTTATAGGTGCTTCAACTAGCATCACATGACATTACTCTGTGAAACTGGTAAAATTTTCCAGGAAGTTTTATCACATGCATTTGCATATCTCTGATTGGAGGCTACTTACTGGCTGATTTATAAAAATGTTCAATCCAAGGTTGAATTGCTGAAAAATAATCATTTCCATTCTTGCAGTGGTTACATCAGTCAGTATTCAGGGTGCCATTTTTGTCACTGTATCCAGTAAACAAAGTTACCAAACCACTTCTCAGTCATCTCTATCTCATTATCTGTTCCTTGGCATCTTTAAATCCCACCAGCAAAGAGATGGCACAATGCTTACTTGTAACCATAACTGGCTCTCTGACAGCATGACTGCTGTCAGAAAACCTGGCTCCAAATTTGAAAGTATTTGACAGATGGTTAATTATGGCAGATGTAAAGAATGCTGAGAAGAGTTTTTAAAGCAGATGATTTCACAAGGTACCCTACTGTGAACTGGGAATGAAGGAAGGGGAAGATTGTTTTATGGCTACCAACACTGATTAAATTTTGGATTTGCCAAATGTTGGTTTAATTTAGTAGATAAAAGGTGGTTATGTGCTTCAATGAACTCTCATTTAAGTGAAGAGGGAATTAACTTAAGGTGCATTCACACCTCATATACTTATACCATAATAATTGCTTGCATATAGATTACAAAAACCTTAAGGAATAGCAAATTTGAATATAGAAAACTATTATCAAAAGGGTAATTATATAGTCTGTGCAAAGAGCACTTCTCTCCTTCACCTGTTTGGCATCTACACCCAAATGAGTATATTAATAACTATTAAACATGTGTGCAAAGGGATCTTGGAGCACCTCTGAGACTAACTGAAAGAAAGAAGTTGGTAGCATGCATTTTTGTAGACTCCAGCCTACTTCCTTAGTATCAGACCCTTAAATGGTTATGAAAGAGCTTAGTTTCAGTATTTTGTGGTTTTGTTTTAGATAATTGGACTCTAAAATCATCATCCAGCTCTCTAGAAACTGGTTATGCAAGGGCTGAAATTAAGAAAGCTGTTATGTTGCTGACTTGTACCTAAATTAAATCAGCATGAGCAACTTCACTGCTTTGCAGAGCAAAAAAAAAACTCTGAATCTTGTCAATGGCTTTATGAGTTACTTTTCTAATCAAACTACCAGGGTAGATTCTGAATCAGCCAATCCACAGCTCTCCACAACTCCAGTCAAGAAGCATTACTGCCATCACCAGTAAACACACTGACTTTCTCTCATCCATGTAATATTTGCACATTGTGGCTTGGGAACCCTCTAGAGTCATTTTGGGGTGCTGGAATGTTGAGTCAAGAGAAGAGAAAATTTTGCTGCATAAGTGGTAGCTATGAACTCCTTGAAAGTGTAATGGGCACAGGCATTGGTTTCTTTCCAGTGTCAAGTCAAAATATGGCTTTTTATTAAAGCCCTTAGGGGCTAATTTTCTTTACAACCACACATGTACATGATTTTAACTGCTTTAACCTTTTAACTTATTTTATCTTTTAAATATGTTGTTATCCTGCATAAATTATGTTATTGTTTTAAACGTGGATTTGTTTTACTTGTATACCACCATGAGATCTTATGGTAAAAAGTGGGATATAAATATTTTAACAAATAAAAAATTAATGACCAAAAAGGGCAAAGATGAAGTAAATTTATTTATTTATTTATTGAAATACTTTTATTCCACTATATCTCAGGAGATCTCAGGGTAGTGTACAAGGAAAATAGCATAAGTACAGACATGCCTTGCTTAACAAAGCCTAAGACAAAGAAAATCCTTTTTACAACATCTTTTTGCATTGTCCTTTTCATCTTTGTCCTTTAGGGTTTTTTTTTAGCAGCATCAGCATTGGAAGGATGGTGGTGGAGGAGGGCTATAGAAACACAAGATTTTCAAGTCAGTTTGCAGCAGCAAGTCTGCTCCAAACAGTAAAATAAAGATTTATTGTAATTTGTTTTATTTCATTTGCTTACCACCTTCTCCCAGAGCTGGATCCAAGGTGTCACCCAAAGAAAGTCAGTTACAAATCTTAATAATAAAATTTTAAAAAGAACAATTTAAAATCCATACTTTAAAAAGTATAAAATCATTGAAAACCTTGAGCTGAGAAAGAATGGGATTCTGCTCTCGCCAACCCTACTGTAGCTTTGTGTGCCAGCCTACAACAAGCTTCCAGAATCCTTTAGTAAGCATGAATGAACAGCAAAACAAAAAGCAAATAAGCCTCCCTCACCAACAAAACTCAGCATGTTAAAAAAAAAACACAGGTCTGTAATTTTGCCCACCAAAATGGAAATCATAAGAAAAATGGAGGCTGGTGACACAAAAAGTCATCCCTGGCGCATGAAACATTCAAGATTCCATTGGTTTTTGTCTACTTATTCAAGGCTTACCAGACATGGTTGCATTTCACATGTGCATATTGTTCGTTTTCAATACAAAGTTCACTGAAGCCTTTTGAACAGCTCTTTGATTTTTGTGGTATTTGAACCTATCCAAATTCTTGCCACATTATTTCTACCTCTGGTATCACTGTTTCTCTTAATGAAGTAACGTGCAGGAACACATTTACTTTGTTAACTGCGGTATATTTGTAATTTAAAACAATTCCAATCCACCCACCCCCACCCACGCCCACTCATAACAGTAAAATAATTCAAGCAGGATACTTAACAGAAATATTTAACAAGTTAAAACATCTTAAAGGGAAAAATCAATTAAAACATAAAACCACATACATGTGTATTTGAGACAGTAAATTGCCAAAGTGCCACTATCCCTCGGTTTCACATCTCAGAAAGATACCCCCACTAAACCTTGAACTGAAATCTACAGCATCCCAGACCACCTCTGTATCCTTTATATTCTGGAATGATTTGACTTCATTACGCTCTCCATCTCGTAATTTCTATACCTTTCTTTTCTGTTTCTTCTTCCTCTTGGCTGATATTCTATATTACAGTTATGGGTCCATAACTACTCTGTATTCCCTAACACTATATAGTCATGATTGTGACTCTGTTGTCATGATCATAAATGCCCTCTCAAAGTTGCTTACTAGCAACTGCATCAAGAAATAGAGGTCTGTTTGGCTGACAATTGAGGTACAAGAGGAATATGTTTCCATGCCCTCCCACCAGAGAGTGAGGATGTGATGATCAGAAGCAGGACTTCTGTCACAGTTCCTTGCTTGCTGGTGGGAGGGGTGGAAATGTCATTCCCCTGCTCCCAATCACCAACTGAACAGACCTACATTTTTTGGCACTGCTACCACTTCGTAAACTAGGATGGAGTGGATGGGTGTCACTACTTAGTTGTGCATATGAAAAAAGTAGGCAGTGTAGAAAATGAGCCACTCTTCTTGCCTTCCATTAGCTCTAAAATTGGGAGTCAAGGCAGCTTACAATTATAAAATGAGCACAATGCAGCTAAAAACTTACAAAAAGTGAACATCAAAATAGAATTAGACTATTCACAACATTAAAACAATTGAAAACATACACTTAAAGAGATTTAAAAAACAGTTTAAAAACAGCTCCACTTAAAATAATATAACACCCTCTTAAAAGGCATTTTTTTTAAAGAAAGAAATGTCTTTCACGTCAACTAAAAACAATACAGCACCCTCTTAAAAAAGCTCATTCTTTAAAAACTTTTTGTTTCAAAAGCCTGCTGGAATAAAATAGTCTTGGCCTGCTAGCAAAAGGACAAGGAGGGACCCATTCTGGTCTCCCTGAGAAGAGAGTTCCAAAGCCAATTTTACTCAGCATTTTTCCTAACCCCATGGGCCCTTTTATGGTATTGGATTAAAATATTATGTTTCCACTTTGACTGCTCTGCTTCCACCCTATGGAATCCTAGGATTTGCTGTTTAGAGAGAAGCATTTAGAATTCTCAGCCAGAGGGCTCTAATAACATACCAGTAACTCCACAAGATGCAACAGTGGCAGTTAAAATGGAATCATAATGCTACAATTCTTTAGTGTGATAGGGCTCCATTGTGCTTACATTCTGAGTTTGTCCCATTGTGTCGAAGCTACCAAGACTGCTTGACAGGCTGTTAATGTCCTCCTTCTCCTCTTATTTGGCAAATATAACCACTTCTCCATCTCCATTACTGTCTTTCTTTGTGTACTTCTTAGCTTTATTAACTGTGGTAACCGCCAGTTTTAATTGAGTAAATCTAACCAATTTTTCCATTCTCTATCAAAGCCCTATATATGAGCATTCTTTCTATTTTGTTGTTGTGGTGGTGCATCTCAAGACATTTGCAACTTATGATGACTCTAAGGGTTTGAGGAAGGGATGTGGTGGCTCAAGTGATTAAGATGCTGAGTCTGTTGATTGCAAGATCGGCAGGCTGGCAGTTCAAGGCCTGGGTGTCATGTGATGGGTTAATCCCAGCTTCTACCAACCTTGCATGCAAGTTCGAATCTAGCATGCAAGTACAGTGGGTCCTTGTTATCCACTGGGGTTTGGTTCTAGGTCCCTCCGTGGATAACAAAATCCATGTATGCTCAAGTCCCATTAAATATAATGGCACAACAAAATGGTGTCCCATATATAAAATGGAAAATCAAGGTTTGCTATTTGGAATTTATACTTTTTGGGAATGTTTTCAAGCCGTGTGTGTGCCAATCTGTGGATAAAAAGTCCGTGGATAAGGAGGGCCAACTGTAGATAAATAGGTGCCATTCCAGTAGGAAGGTAAACAGCATTCTGTGCAATCTTGTTGGCCACATGATCACAGAATAGTTTTTGACAACACTGTCCCCTATGGTCAGACATAATTTGACAACCTTGTCAATGGGGAATACCTTTACCTTTACTTTTCTAAGAGTTTGAGCTACCAGCACTGAGACTGCTCGGATTCCAAGCTCTCCAGCCAGCCCATCCTCCACCCAGGGCCCAGCCATGAGACACAGAAGGAGCATGGACTCCTTCTTAATTCATGCTATATATTGTTTTTGTTTTAGGATTGGATGGGAGGATTGGGTAAGGGATGAATCCTGGATTTTATTTAATTGTATTGTAAATTGTAACCTTCCCCCCCCCGCCCCCGTATTGTAATTTTGAACTTTATCTGTTTGCATTGTATGATATTTGCCTATCGCTGCATTGTATTTATTGTTATTAACCTATAGTTTATTTTATATTACTTTTGTTGTAGGATTGGGATGGGGGGTGTCTAGGGATTAATTTTGAATTTTATATTAATTGTATTGTAATTTTATACTTTATTTGATTTTTAATTGATAGGTACTGTATTGTAATCTCTTAGAGTTATACTGTACTGTATTTCTTTACATTGTTATTGCTTTGTATTCTCCCTTTTATTGTGAGCCACCTGGATTCCTTGTGATTGGGTGGCATATAAATAAATAAATAAATAAATATTGTGGTTTCTGGGAGTGGGCTGTTTTGTTTTGTTTTTTGCAAGATTTGTCTAGAGGGGATTTCCTTTGTCTTCCTCTAAGGCTGAGAGTGTGACTTGTCCAAAGTAATCCAATGAGTTTCCAGGGCCAAGCAGAGATTCAAACTCTGGTCTGCAGAGTCATAGTCCAGCTCTCAAACCACTATGCCACTCTGGCTCGCTATTTTGAAACAAGTCCTCTGGGTCCCAGATCTGTATTTACACGCATGTTGGTTTGTCAGGGGTACTGGTTTGTCATGGGTACATTTGCATTTCAGATATAGTGTGACTAAGAAAATGCACTGCAAAATCTTGTTAACACATTTTCCCTTCATGAAATTTTTTGCCCACCATTACTAAAAATAGTGCAAATCCATTTTTCACATTATCTTTAAATTTTGCTGGAAAGTTCTTCAGGTCATTTTTCAGCATGGTGGTCATAAACCAACAAGCAACTTGAAAGCACACACAAATGAACACAGAAATTACAGGTCTTAAATATAAATTGCTCAGCTCAGCTAGAGTAGAACCATTGAATCAATGGGTTTTACATAAGTATTAATTGACCATACTGCAGCTGATTCTAGTCTAGGTGAGACTAGCAATTCAATGTAGACCTTCTTTAATTTTCTTTGTAATTTTGCTAAATTGCTCTTGCAGACATAAGATGAACTCTATGGATACACTATACATCTCAGAGTTTGGCTCATTTTATTTCCCTAGAATTTGACCTATTTTTCCCTCCTGCATTTTAATCCCATTATTTTTTGTGATCATTACTTCTTATTTGAACCACTTTCAGCTGTTCCTTCTTAAATTCCATTTAATTGATTTCACAACATTTCTCCAAAGGGCAATGATTAGAAGCTATATTAATTCTATTCTCTTTAGATTTTACACTTTCTCTCTGCTTTGTGTGGCCAGAAAATGTGATTAGCATATTCCATGCTCTGTTCTCCAAGTCATTAATGTAAATATTCAAGAGAATCAGATATATGGGATGTTTTAAAATAAAGGAAAAGGTAAAATGAGATTTTGAGAGCATCAGTTCCATTCACCAGATTGTTATAGGCTAGAAACTATATTTTGCATATATATTTTGCCAATTTCAGGACCTGGAGTGAGGAATGGAACAGTGTTAATATGAAACTGATTGTACACTGCTTAGGAAACAATGCAGTCCAAATTTAATAAGTTACATACCTGGGTCTAGGGAAAGGGGAAGAGGATAATGTGTGGGCTGAAGCACTAGCTAGCCAGATAACCAAACCAAAATAAACCATAAATACAATGAATTAAGAACAATTATGACTAGATGATCAATGAGATACCTAAGTAAATAAGTCAAGTAACCAGTTCCAAGGAGCAATGACCTTGACATAAGCCCAACAGAAGAGCCAAGCACATGCCTTTCCACACTAAAAAAATTGCAACACTGTTTACAGATCTGTCCATGGCAGTGGAACTATAGACAATTCCTCCAACCCTAGAGAAACATTACCCTATCCAACACAGAAAGTGAAGTCCAGAGACTGCCCAGCAGCATGAGCAAGACCAGATACCATATGGGACAGAACCATTGTTGTCATGCTGGAAATTATGTCCTGAGCCACTCCTAACAGGGCAGTCTAGTAAGTTTACCGCACTGCATTCTCAGAATGTTCTCAGAACAGTACAAAACGGGAATGGCCACTTCTGGTCCCATCTGCTCTCGTTTTGTACTATTCTGCACTGGCAATTCAGTTCCAGAGGAACAAACACAAACCAAGAAGATTGTGAGATAGGACACTAGAATTCTCTGGCACACTAGGCAGAATACCTCACCTAGGGGCTTAACAGACCACCCCTTTGGAGTGGCCTGCAGCCACCCCTTTCCTCACTGGATTGGGGCTGCAGCAACTATACATTGTGCCCCAATCTGGCCTTTCCTTTTTGAGCAGCAGAAAGGGTGCCCTAACCTCACAGTGGCTGTTCTCTTCAACAGAGCGCATGTAAACCCTGCACTGAAGATGAGCCATGTGGTTGCTGGGTGGAGCTATGCTGGTGTGGGGGTGGAGTCAGGGCAGCTGGCATGCGGTTGCCATTCCCCCATTCAGCCCCTACACTGGCTCTTTATGCCAGTCTATACAACCCCCTAATTACAAATCCAAGGGCTCTGTAGGATAGAATTGTGACAGTTAAAGTAGGGTAAAACTGCTTTAAATCTGCAATAGGGATACACATGTCTGAAGATAAGGATGTGTGGCTGTATACAGATCCAAAATTGATGAGAACACGATATTGATGCCAGTCCAAATAGACAGAGATTAACACTCTATAACAATAGTTATCCTGGATTAGAGATTTCTAATGTGAGATAATTATACTCATGTATAACCAATATTATGTGAGATGTTCTTTCTTTACCAATGCAATGTATAGTGAATACTGTATGCCTTCTCAATGTGTGAGATGCTCCTTATGAGAAATAATGTGCATAGTTTGACCAAGATCATGTAATGCCTGTCTAATCAAGATGCCTAGATTATGGAAAATCTATGATAAGAAATATAGGCCTAAACTTGAAATGTCTGAATGATATAATTGAGCTTCTCATAAGAGTACAATGTATCTAGTCTAAGCAATGTTTATGTGATATGAATGAGCATCCTAAGAAATGTAGAAAGGTATGCTACTGCTTTGTGGACTAAAAAACAGCATAGAAAGATATAAAATCATGTGTTCATTCTCCCATTTCCTGAAACTCCATCTTCAGTATGAAAGACCTTACAATATTTAAACATAGCGATCATGTCACCTTTTCACCATCTCCTATGCAGGCTAAACATACCCAGCTTCCTAAGCCTCATCTCATAGGAAATGGTTCACAGACCTTGTACCATTTCAGTCACACACACACACACACCCTCTGGACATGCTCCAGCTTGTCAATCTCCTTCTTGAACTGTGCAATCGCATTGGCTTTTTTTAGCTACCACGTCACACCACTGATTCATGTTTAACTTGTGGTCTACTAGGACTCCTAGATCCCTCTACATGTACTGTTGTCAAGGCAGGTGTCCCCCATCCCACATCTGTGTATTTTATTTTTTTTCTGCCTAAGTGTAGTACCTTACATTTCTCCATGTTGAAATTCATTTTGTTAGTTTTGGTGCAACCCTCTAATCTTTTAAGGTCATTTTGAATTCTGATCCTGTTCTCTGCAGTATTAGTTACCCCTCCTAATTTGGTGTCGTCTGAAAAATTGATAAGCATGATTTGATATGCCGTCTAAATTTAAAAGCACATTAGAGACCTATCTCTTCCAGCAGGCCTAACCAATCAATTTTAAACTATGAATGTTAAATCAGGATATTTTAATTATGCTAGATAATTTTATTGTGTCCTATCTTTATATGATTTAACAGTAGTGTGTTAATAATGTTTTTATAATGTTTAATTGATTTCACATGTTTTAATTCATGTTGTTCCCTGTCTCAAGTATTGGGGATAGACAGGTAAGTAATAATAATGATGATGATGATGATGATGATGATGATGATGATGCCATCATGCAAGTCATTGATAAAGATATTGAATAGCACTCACCCAGGACATAACCTGGTGGCACCTCACTAGTCATTGCTCTCCAGGATGAAGAGGAGCCATTGGTGAGCTACATGCTACATACATATGTGTACTGAGCACTAGATAGTCATATATATCTAGACTGTATATATTCAAAATGATAAAACTGGCTATTCTAGTTCTTCTTTGTAAAACTGAAACTCTATATTTAACGATTATAACTATAAGTGTAACTAACTATTTTCAGATGCTCAAAACTATAAACTGATTACTATTTTTTAGAAAAAAATACTTTCAGATATTTATCTTTATTCTTAAGTCAAATTTAAGGCTTTTGTATATTCTGGAGAGGAGCTATTTTATGTCCTGTCACCATCAAAATCTTTGTTTAGGGCAGGGCTGTGAATCATATGGTCCTCCTAATGTTCCTGAACTGCAGCTCCCAACAGCCCTAGCCAGCATAGCCAATGGTGAGGAATTGCAATGAAACACTATATGAAATACCACATGATTCCCATCCAAAGTTTATGACACTGAGGAACAGCCTTTTTTCCATGCTGGCAATCTGGTGTTTTGTGGAACATTCCACCTAGATCCAATTAGCCATTGCTTGGCTAATTCACTCAACTTGTTTAGAAAACTTGTTAAATTCTTCCTGTTTGGGAAGGATTTGAAACTGATTGAGCCACCAGTAGGGTTCTGTTGTTTTCTGTTTATGTGATTTTTTAATGTTGGTTTTATAGAATTTTATATGTGTTTTGTGAATTGGCTGCCTCAAGAGCCTCTTTGTCGAGTGGTAGGGTACAAATGCTAGAATAAATACATATATGAATAAATGTTACTGCTGATACAAAATAAACCCTTGAAAGGTCATTCCTTCTTTGTTATTGTGCCTGGGTCTTTTCATTCCTTACTCCTGGAAGATGTGATACTTGATCTAAGGGACTGCACTGGGGAAAGCAAGATTCTACCTTTGTTAGCATATAAGTGAATTATTTCAACTAAAGAGAAAGAAAAAAGTTGGAAATAGATAAAGTTGCTCATTCTGAAGTTTTATTCTCTCCTGTCCTACATTCATGCACCTCACTGGCGAATCTGGGTAGACTACTGATTTAGGCTGGATTATTTTAATTTGACAGAGCTCTGCACTTTTGTTATGGATTTGAAATTGCACTGATAAAGGTAGCCTTGGGTGCACTATGATTTCCTTTGTGACAGTACTACTAATTTTCATGTCTTTCCTATCACTTCTTGACAGGTGTCTAGTACAAAGAATAAGTGGCAAGTAAGAATCAAGAAAGGGAGAGTAATAAAATCTTTGCTCTGTTGCCCCATGGCACCATTTTGCTAGATGGTGTGAGAAGATCCGTTGAGAAGTTGTTTTTTAAAGCCTCAATGCAACAAGAATGCCTAACCCCTATACAGTGCTTTGAGATGTTCAAAACATTTTCTAGGCCTTCTTTGGTTATCAGTATTGGTTTGAATGTTGGACTAGGACATTGGGAGACCAGAATTCCTATTTCTACTCATGGAAACACACTGGGTGACCTTGAGCAAGTCATTCTCTCTCTCATTCTTAAAGGAAAGCAATGGTGACCTTCCTCTGAATAAATCTTGCCACCAAAACCCTAGGATAGCATCAACATAAATCAGATTGATTTTGAAGGCAGACAACAACAACAACATACTATATGATTTATCAGCACATCATTTCCCATACTCCTGTAGTGGGGATATTAAAGAAAGAGGCTTATCTACAGCTAGTTTATGGTAGAAATAAGATGAAGTCCAAGAACTTGTAGTTCAGCCTGTAAGCCATTACATTACATTATCTTCCATGTGATATGTGCTCACGGTTTGGGGGGATATATTACAATATATGCTGAACACACCCCTACTTGTTCAGCTATAATTACTGTGATAGTAACATCAACTTTTCTACACTATGATTCTAACAGTGTCAGTAAAATGATATCAAGGGGAAAAAATACCCACATGTGCACAGCGACTAGCATTAAGGTAGTGAAAGTAACTTCCCACTGGTGTAAGTGGGAAATTTTTCTTGATGCCAGTACCCATGGGGGTAATTTGGAGATTATAGCTGAAGAGAGTACTATTTGTAAACCTCCTCCTTTGTGCAGTACACTTCACTGCTGATTACTTTTGTGCTTCACTGCAGCTCCAAGCACACAACATAACTGTGTTGTTTCTAATGACATGATTGCTAATCACAATGTTAACACTACATGCAGTTATGGCCATGAAGCCTGATAATAGTTTCCCTCCCTAGGAAATTCTTCTTATTGGTGGAAGCATCCAACTGCACGGAATGTAAAGAGCCAAAGTGATGGAACCAGGGAGGCTGTATTCAAACAGGGCAACTCTGACATAATTAGACAAAATCCTCAAGTATCACAATATTTCATTGTTTATCAATACCAGCATCATCTATGCCATTGTACTTTCACCTCCTCCATATGGTAGTGAAAGCTTGACAGAGAAGAAAGCTGACAGGATGAGAATGAATGTATTTATTTATTTATTTATTTAAAATATATTATCCTGTCCTATATCCAAAGTGCTTAAATCAATCTTAAAATAAATCAATTTAGAACAATAAAAATAATAATTTTAAAAAATTGTAGATTATCTATTAATAATAATTTATTTTTAAAACAGTTTTTGACTTGGTGCTGAAATGATCGCAATGCTGGTGCCAACACTAGTGTCAACACTGGTGTCAGCTGGGCCTCCAAGGGGATGAAATTCCACCATTGGGGTACCACTGCAAAGAAGGCTCTCTGTCCTGTCATCCCGCAATGCTTTTTCCCTACTGGTAAGAAATAGAGGAGGGCCCCTCCAACAGTTAAAGTTAAAGCTGATTTGATGGCAATGAATTTAGATAGAGGCAGAAGGACTTCCAAAATGACTGAGTGAAAATCCATAATCTTGTGGGGAAGGGAGGGACAGCCACAAGGAATCCCCATTTTTAATATTTATTTTTCTTTCAAGCAATAGTAGCTCTCCAGCATCTTTAACTGCAAGAAGCCAAAACCTTAAACCATGAAAAATAATGTAACACGCAGTATTATAATTCTCCTGGAAGCAAATGAAGAGAAAATAAAATATTCCATGAATGTATTTACTGGATTGTGTTTGAAGACAAATGTTACAGGAAGTAAACTAAAATAAATGCTTATATAATTTTGTCTTCTATAGAGGAGGTTTGACATTTCCAAAGTCTGGGTTATTTTAAGACATTCACTCTTTTTCTCTTTCTCTTTCTCTCTCTCTTTTTAGCTGGGTTGGGAATCTGGTATATTTCCAGTCCTTTTAATTTCCGAACAGGCAGAAAAAAAAACTTGGTCAAATATGGAACATTTATTTAAAAGTAGCTGTAAAAACCTCATAATAAAAACCAGAGCCACATGTTAATCAATATTTTTAAAAAAGAATCCCAGAATAGAATTCAAGTAGCAGAAAATGGAGAGCTACAATGAAGCATTCATGGAAATTCCCAGTCTTGGCTGCCAGATGAATCCTGGTTATTCCACTGAATCAGTGGAATACAATTATCCAGTGCTTGAACAAAACAAAGAAACATATTCAGATTCAAAATGAGACATGGATTACATATTACCCAAATGCCCATGGGGATGGTAGACAAAAGTCTAGGAAGGGAGGTTTCCTGAAGTGCAGACACTGACTGTAACCAGAGATAAACACACATATGGGATTTTTGCCAGTTAACCCTGGACCAACGAGTGCCTGTGGATGGTGAACAAATTTTGCCTCATGGAAAAATTATCTCTAACTCTAGTACATTAAAGTTCACCACAGGAGTGAGTGACAGTGATTAACTGTTTGCAGAAGATGCAAACTCCAAAACAACATTGGGGAATGGTGCTCAACCCTGCTTCTGGCTCATAATAGCCCTAGTTACTTAGTGCTTTATCACACTAGGGGGCAAACAGGATTTAAACGAGAGTTAAACAGGAAGTGCCTCATGTTTATCATACACCATTTTCTGTTTAACGCTCATTTAAATCCTATTTGTCCCCTAGCGTGATAAAGCAGTGACCTCTTATCTGCATAATCCTATCCCTACATCTACATAAAACCTTGTGTCTAAGAGTGTTTCTATCTCCTTTTTCCAGTGTGGGAAACTTCAAATCGAAGGTCCAAGTCCATTCATCTTGAAATCACAGTCCATCTCCCTACAGTTGTCTAGATGTCCACACCTTCTTCCCCATTATACCACTGTTGAGTTATTTCCCGGCATTTTACCCACTCTAAAAGGTTGAATTTTCTTTCCTAAAGCTTAGTTACTGCCACCAAGTTTTCATCTAAAATATGTTGGTCCCACCCTTTTATATCTGGCCCCATTCATCATTGGAACATAGCCCATATGAATTTCTTTGAATCTGAACCTGGCCTTCATATGAAAGAGACTCCTAGTACAAACCATTGTTTGTTTGTTTGTTTTATCTGTAAGCTTCAAGTGGAATTTGAGAGTAAGCATGGTATAGAGGTTTGAGCATTGCACTAAGACTCTGGAGACCAGGGTTAAAATCCCTGCTCAGCTGTGGAAACCACTGAATGACCTGGGTAAGTCAGACTATCTCAGTCTTAGAGGAAGGCAAAGGCACCCCCCCCCCCCGAATAAATCTTGCCAAGAAAACCCCATAATAGGGTTGCCATAAGAAAGACAAAACTTGAAGGCACACAGCAATAAGTAGAATTGCAACTGATTTCCCACACTTTTGGGTATTTCACTTGCATTTACTTGTACATTTCTTGTGATCTATCCTCACCCTATCCACCACCACTCAAGGCTATCTTTTGCAAATCATTGCTTCAGCAGAGTCTCTGATGCTAGCTAACTGGAGAATTAGCTCTTGTTTTGGGGGCCATGTTGGGGAAAAGGTAGGATAGCAGTCAAATAAATAAATAAATAGCTTTAGGAGCTATTCAAGGTACTGAACTCTCTTGCCTCAAATGCATTTTGCATATATCTTTTAAAGTTCAGTCTAGCATTCAGAGCAGATTCACCACCACCCCATTATTGGAGTCACCAGCCTCTGCTGCACCGCTTTAATAAACTATTCCCTGAACTTGTTCCCTGAAGGAGTAAGGGAATGCAATGGTTGAAAATGACAAGTGTATATCAGTTTTGCATTCCTCTTTCCGGCCACAATGGCAGATTTTATTTCATTCTCACCCTTTTATTACCACCATATCACTAAGGGGGTGAAAACAGAAATATGTTTGAAACAGAAATATTATTTTTAAAAACCCAAACCTTAATCCTTTATATTTCAGTGTGGATGGTATTTACTAGTACAGAGACATCCAGCTGTTTCAGCACTGTATTAAATAGCTGTCAGCCCAATAGAAATGAGACATAAGTAGGTGATAGTTATTTGCCAGGGTCTGAAACATTCACCTGTTGAAACTAGTGCAAGTTGAAGAGATTTAAAATGCAAGCATTTATTTACATGAAAACCAAGAAATCTGTAAAGATGATTAAAGGATCAACACAACTGTTTTAAGGAACAGAATTAAAGTTTTGATGAAATACACTGAAAAAGGAATGATTTGTGTGCAGTGGCACTAATGATTGAAATCGCGTTAATATAGCCAACAAACTTGCCAAATCTGTAGCTGTACAGGCACCTTTGGAGTCATGAGTGAGACTGTAATTTGGGAAAGGGAAAATTTTTAGAAGGGGTGGGATCTGGATGTTCTCCCCATAGTGTGCCATTTGTTCAAGTTACTTTTTAAACACAATAAAGACCTAGTCTTTCCATGTGATCCTGTCCAGAATTGAAGATTATGAGAAGAGGCCCTACTGCATGTCCCCCACTCCAATGCTTGATCAGTAAATACACACAACAGACCTTTTCCTGTTGTGGCATCATGGCTGAGGAAATCACAGCCCTTCAGGCTGGCTCCATTTCTATTGAGCTTCCAGCAGGCAGCTGAGACTGCATGGTACCACACAGCTGTTATCGCTTAACAAAAGAGATAACTTTCTGACTGTTTTAAATACATGTTTGTTTGTTTGTTTTAAAATCTTTTAAAATGGTTTGTGATTTGGTTTTAAAGACTGTTGTTCTCTGTTGTACTTCACCTCAGAGGCTCTAGTAGACTGAGGCATGGTAGACAAATAAATGCATAAAGATTAATGAGAATGTATTACTTTTTATAAATAACTTTTCAAGTTAAAAAAATGTTCAAAGTTTAATATTTATCCTTGCCCTATTGTATTCAAGAAATCAGAAAATTAGGAATGGGAAGGGCAGCTTTGAAAGAACTGAACAAGATTCTAAAGTGCAAAGATGTACAGTCGTCCCCCGGGTTACGAAGGTAATCCGTTCCGGGATTACCTTCGTAACCCGGAAGCTTTCGTTTCCCGGGGGATCGCTATTCGCAACGGACTGCGCGGCCGATTTAAAGGGGCCACGCGGGGTTTTTTTTCGTATCCCGGGGGATCTTTCGGATCCCGGGGGATACTGTAGCGGTCCCGCCTATTTCGTACCCCGGGGTTTTCGTACCCCGGGGGATTCGTAAGCCAGGGGACCACTGTAATTCTAAACACTAAAGTGAGGATTATCAAAGCCATTATATTCTCCATCACCATGTATGGATGTGAGAGCTGCATAGTGAAGAAAGCTGACATAATGAAAATCAACTCATCTGGCCGAGATGACAAACAAATGGGTTCTAGAACAAGATCAAGCTTGAACTATGGAAATTTAGCCTAAGTGGGGAGATACAATATACACTCCTATTCTAGCTGTACAAAACAAACAAACAAACAAAAAACCAACTCTAGTGATCTGCAAAACCCTCCAGAGCTGTTTTTTGGGTGTCCAAGAGCTGAAAGGGAGAAGCCAAGAATTCTGACACTGCTACCAGTGTTATGCTGACTTTCAGCTATCCTGTTTAGCTCCATTGTGGTCCAACCAACTAGTGCAACTGCTAAAAAAGAAACTGGTTGAGCAATCAAAACCAAAATCTTGAACCAGAATCCTGACATGTCCCTTTAGAAAAAGAAATTGTGAAATTGTGAAGTAGAAAAGGTCCCAAATGTATGTGGTTATAAAGCTCCCCTGGATGAGGTTGTGTTCTTGATCATGGAAATTCTTGAAATATGCTCAGTCAAACACAGCTACAGAATCCTAAATGCAAAGAAATTCTGTCCCATTTCTGGGTCTTCCTAAAGTTCCCATTCTGTGACCCTTTTAAAAATGCCATGGATACCAATCAAACACCAGCCAAAAAACACTAGCAAAACAAAAACAACCAAAGAAAGCAAGAATTTGTGACCACTAATACGAAGTCGGAACTTAGAAGCCTTTTTTTCAACAATCTACCTGACAACTCACCAGCGAAATACTGTGGCTTGCCAGGTGGTTGTTGAGAACCTCCCATTTTATGAAATTATGAAAGCCAGGACCTGACTTCCGTCTCCTCCCTTCCTCTTCTACCTCCCCTCTTCATCTTTCTTTTTCTTTACTTATTTGGATGTGACATTACATTGTGATGTAGCAATTTATTTTTTCCCTCTTTGACCATTCTGTACAAATAAGGAACTATATTAGTTTGCTGTTTGCATCATCCCTGGCACTTGAAGCATCTGGAGAATTGTGTTGCTGTGGGAAAAATAGGGAGTAGGGTAGAAAACACATGGCTGTCTCTTTTTATACATAATGGTAACCCACTAACACCAAAAATGAAAATAATGTTTTCAAATACTCTCTTCTTTGTAAACACTGTCAGTCACCGCAAGCCTTTACAAGCCAGGGAAAATCTGTGGGCTGAATGTGCTGGTTTACTATGACTGTTTTTCTAATATCTAGAGAAACATATTACAGAGCTGAGCTGAAATGGTCAGTTGTATCACTATCCCTTCTTTGCAAGCACTGGTGGCTAGGGATGTAAAACCTCGACCATTCCATCCTTTCAAGGGGGAGACAAATAAATACTGCAGTTTGCTCCCCATTATGGAAGAAAAGTAACACTTCTCCCCATAACTGAACATCCTGAAGTGTTGTGGGGAAATTATTGAGTAGACAAGTATGTGGAGATATTCTGCACAGAAATCTGTTTCCTGCACAGAAATTATTTTTCATGTTCAGTGTTTTGTGCAGAAAATGTTTTTTTTTCCTGCTGAAAACCTATTTGCTGCTCAGAAAACAGGATGTTTAAAATGTATTTTTCACACAGAGTCTCTGCAACATACCAATGCAGCCAAAGATCCAGCTCTGTCACCTGTCACCTTTGATATCAAGCCCATATCAAACAGGGATGTCTTAGGCAAGTAGTCCAAACAAGGCCTCCTCAGCACAGGAAACCAGTATATCAGATTGATATGGATAGCTCAGCATGGGAGATGCCCATGGCACTCAGCCATGATGGGATCTCTCCATATTGCAATCAGCATAATCCCTAGACCAGGGGTTCCCAACTTTTCTTAGAATCATAGAATCATAGAATCATAGAATCATAGAGTTGGAAGAGACCACAAGGGCCATCTAGTCCAACCCCCTGCCATGCAGGAACTCCAAATCAAAGCATCCCTGACAGATGGCCATCCAGCCTCTGCTTAAAGACCTCCAAGGAAGGAGACTCCACCACACTCCGAGGGAGTGTGTTCCACCGTCGAACAGCCCTTACTGTCAGGAAGTTCCTTAGATCACTTTCTATGGCGTAGCCCCTAAGAGGCCTATCCTATGTCTTACAGGTTAATGATGTTTAGGAGTAGTGTTACTTTTTGTTTCTTATTCTTTACCTTTACTGTCATTCAATTTTTCTTTCTTTCTTTTTCTTGCAGCAGCTGAAGAACACCAGGGAAGTGCACATGGAGCTGGTTGGGAACCACTGCCCTAGACTATGGAAAATTAGTAGTGAACTGGACTGACAGATTGTTTGCATATAGCAGACAAAGGGAGTTTCCTTCTGGGAACAAAACTCTTTTCATCTGAGAAAATTCACACCAATTGTCCAGTTGTTTACATATCACACCCTATTTTCCTCCCCTGAGAAAGTCACTTAAACCCATTTACTCCAGAAATACTGCACTTACGAACCATTTCTAAGTATAAATACGAGTGTCCTGGCAAATTGGTCTAGTCTGAAACTGGACAGAAACTCTGTTTGATTTTGACTTGGCATCTCAATAGCTGGCCACCCCATGTTCTGCAGGCAGCTACTGAAGCACTTTCAATCCAGCTGTCCTGAATTCGGAGCTATGCTTTAGGATCAGTAGAGTATTATCTCTTAGCAACCTTGCAACTCCCTATTACCTACTACCTTTGCTTTGTTAATACGTGTGTGTGTGCTCCCCTTTATCAATAAATTACTTTAATTTGGAAATTACTTCTGGAGTTCTCTGGATTTGGAACTGATATACACAGGTCAAGATCCTGGTCCTATGTTACAAGAAACTTCTCACCTCCTATTAAGCTAAATTAATTTCCCCATTGAATACAATGACCCCCTTGTAGTTTAGGTAACCCCAGGACATTTGAATACTGGGAGAAAATTGTAGAAGACTCTTGCTGATCTATTAACCTTCCTGATGGGGGATTTCCAGTCATCAGAAAAACTGATTTTTGAGCAGAGATGAATGATAACAAATACTTTCCCCCCATCTCTAATGGTGGCTTATGGCTTCCAGGTCAGTGGGGCAAATAATCCTCTCTTGGTTTTAGTCTAACCTTTACAAAGAGCCATCCAGGGTGCTGCTGAATCTTGCTTCCAAAATATGTTCAGCACCTTGGATAATGCCTTTACATCTCAAAGCCTGGGACAGCTCTCACAGGCCCATTGGCACCATTTGCTGCTGTTCTTTGTGGTAAAAAGTGGAGGCATTGTGGTGATACTTTGATGGAACAAAATGATAAATGTACAAAATTTACTTGCAGATACCATTTTGATTTCCCTAAACTCCACCCAAGAGACAGGCAACTAGTGAAGAAAACAATGTAAGCTGATCTTAGAGCATTTCTTAGGGGGAAGAGGTATAAATACAATAAATAAATAATAAAATAAAAATACTAACCCCCTAGTCCTTAAACCGTAACTCCATTGTTATGTATATAGCACTATCTCAAGTGTTTGCAAGTGTTTGCAACTGACTTGGCTGAAGTGGATGTATTTATTTATTTATTTATTTATTTCTGTAATCAATTTATTTTTAACCTCCCAAAGCTAAGATACAGGGCTACTTCCCCACTTCATAGTTTCTGCAACAACCCAGGCTCCACCTCGTAGAAATGCTTCACGGAGAGTCAGAGCATCCTACTGAATCAGGTGACATTTTTCCTGAAATCCAACAGAGGCATCTTGTGTGAATGGATCCCATCTGCCAATGGAAAGCAAATCCTTGATCCAAGTCAGTGTGTGTAAAGAGAATATCAGTGCAGGTTTGTATAGAAGAAAAAAATGATGGGAGAAATAAATATATGGAAATCAGTGCAGAGCAGGAAAACAAGCAGTGTTTCTCTTTTCACTTGTTTGACTATAAAAGATGCTTGTAACTAAGGCAAGATGCAGACCATGCCTAAGTTATTAATGACAGTAATAATTGCTTCATCATCCACTAAATTCTGAGCAAGCCCACATGCTGTGACACAGCAACCTAGAAAACAAAATAGTACAGGCATGGTTGTCAAAGTGAAACAAAAAATCATGGAAGCTACAGGAAGTGACATTTATGGCTGATTTACAATCTCAATGTAGTGCTGTAGTCAAACAACACAGATGGCTGTAACCCTCAATTATCTGTTCCACTGAATCCACTTGATGATCCTTTCCAAACCTATTAAGCTAATGCAAAATGCATTATGGATCTTATTGGGAGCACACATCACTCCTGAATCAAACCAACTATGATGTATGGAAACATATGGAGGAATATGAAAGGCAGCATTAACAGGGAAGTGTTTTTTTAAAATAATAATAATAATAATAATGGTTGGAATTAAGAACATAATACAAAGAAATGACAGAATGCTATTGTTGAAGAGTAAATGTTTCTCACCTCCTTTCCTAACAGTCTAATAGTTCATTTGGTACAACTTGAGTGGCTGTGTCAGTTCCAAAACTGTAGAATAAAAATGAGCTACCAAGATAGAGTAGCAGTATCCTTTTGTGGAAAAATGTGGATGGGGCAATTAAAAAAAAGTTCTTGAAAGGGAAACTGGTACTTTGTAATCATACCCAGAAATGAAGATGGATCACAAAGGTAATGGTAAAAAAGGTTTCCACTTGATGACTGGGGCTAATGGAAGTCTCTTACACACAGGTCACCATAAACTGAAGCATATGCAGTAGCATATACCAACACCATGTAAAACTCACGCAATATTTTGGTACCAGTATTTTATTATTAATTCAGTAGACACTTCCATGAGTTCAGGTCATCAACAGGTCAGCCTAGGTCTTGCAAACTCATGGTTTGTGCCTTGATTGAATCAATCCATCTATTATGTAGCTATGCTCTTTTCCTATAGTGAACTTCTTTTATTAGCTACCTATGGCAAGTGTGACCCAGCCCTGAGCAAGAAGATAACTGAAAAGGGGTACACTTTTGATCCCCAGTCTCTTGAATTCTAAGACTGTAAATATGTGCCCCATTCAGATGCCAAAGGCCTAGATGGAAGGTCCTGGAAACTCTTTCCATTTCAAGTGCCACTGGGTATTCACTGATAGCTGACTCCATATATGCCTCACCCACATTCTTTGTTGTTTGAAACCTATTTAATAGAACCCACACCAGTAAAGTATTGGTCAAGTATGGCATAACTGGGGAACGACCCTCAACACCATACATAAAAGCACACCATAGAATAGGTTGGGAGGTTAGATACTAGAAAACAGCAAGTATGCCATAGAAGAAATGGGAAGACAAGGTTCTGTCTTCAACCCAGCACTGATCTATTTGTTTATAAGTGAGGTAGATAAAAGGGTAGAAGGCAATGTATATTAAATTTGCAGATGATGCCACACCTCAGGATATACAAAGACCTTAAAAGAATGCACAACTGGGCCAAGACTAACAAAATGAATGTCAACAAGGATAAACATAAGGTTTTATATTTAGGCAGGGAAAAAACATGCACAAAAATAAAATGGGTGATTCCTGCCTTCATAGGCTTACATGTAGAAAAAGACTGAGCAGTCAGTAGGCCACAAGATAACACAAGTGAGCCATATAACATGAAGACCAAAAGAAAGAAAGAAGGGGGAAAACAATGCAATTCCAGGATGCATCAACATAAGTGTAGTGTCCAGTTCAATGAAAATAATAGTACCTCCCTAATGTGCTTTCGTCAGATTTCATCTGGTATACAGTGTACAATAGCAGATAAAATATTAGAACTTATTATACAGGGACCCATAGGGACCCTTCCAGCTCTATGATTCTGTGCTTTATGGGTCCTACACTGTCAGAGGGATAATCAGCAAACTGGAATATGTCTCAAGGTGGGTATCCTGAGCTGGACCTGGCTGTGATTCCAGGCTTCCCCAAGAATTTGTTTGATAACAAAAGCTGTCATATATTCTTAGTGTAAGTCTACTTTTCTTGCTGGTAAATAATGCAGCACCTAGTCTACAGCCTAGAAATTGTAGTCCTTTAGATGAGGGGTTCACCAGCATCCCTCCACAGCAAGTACTAGAACTGATCCCTTAAACATCTAATTCTGCCCAGACTATCCCAGGGCCAACATTTCCAATGCACATGGCTGGATAATGGGTCGCTTAGAATGGGATGTCTCCCTCTGTTAAGGCAAGGTCATTGGAAGATGGAGTCGTGGAGTTATACAGGACAGAATCAAACAATGGAAATTAAAGTAACTGAGTATGACCCATTCTCCATCTTAATACAAGCAAGTTGCTAAATGGAAAAAATTTCCCATCCTGAAAGAAATTCTATTCTCATGGTCTGTGAACATCTTCTAGGCACATTTCCTAGAACACCCCAGCCTGGATTACCAGTTATCATATTGGCTGGGGGATTCAGTGAATTTTTAGTCTCAAAAATAACTTATTAAGCTTTGACAGATACATATGTACATACACTGTACTGGCAGGGAGTTGAAATAGATAAACTTTGGATTGCTTCCACTCTAAAATGAGAAAATTCTATAAAATTTAAAACATAACAATGAAATATATTTCCAGCTACCAGATGGTTATATTCTTTTCAGCTGCAAACTGGATTAAAAGCCAAATATTAGACCATATAAAATCATATTTGCCTACCAATGGGACAACAATAAAGGAGGATACTATTCAGGGCTCTGTGAAGAGAGTTTCAGACCCTTGAAACGCTCATCTTGAGCCACTCATCAAGTTGGTCTCAGTCCCAACCAGATGTGCCCCTAATGAAAGCAGGAACAAGGGGGGAGCTGATCCTGAGGATCTAAAAATGTGGGCCCTACAAAAGCCCTACTCACTCTTATCAACACTATCACATTGCTGTCCAGATTCTCATTGGTGACATATGGAAATATAAGTTGTGCTATGCACATGAAATTACTTTTTTTGTGGAATGGGCATATCCAGCTGGTCATGGAAAGTGCAGACATCCACATGAAAAACCATTGTGGATATATAATAATGCCCCTAGAGCTGTTTCTCAATAACTTTGCACATAGGATATTGCAATGTGGATAGAATCATAGAGTTGGGAAGGAGCCCCATGGGCCATCAGGTCCAACCCCCTGCTTATTGCAGGATATCCAGCTAGAACATGCCTCCAAACTCTTTTTGAAGATGTCCAGAGAGAGAGAGACACCATCACCTCTCTAGGCAATTGGTTCCATTGTTGGACTGCTGTAACTGTTGAGGAACTCCTTATAATGTTCAAATGAAATCTATCACTCTATAACTTAAAACTGTTTGACCTAGTTCTACCCTCTGAGGCAGCAGAGATCAAGCTTGCACCCTCCTCTTCATGGCAGCCCTTGAGGTAAAGAATCTGATCATGTCACCCCTCAGTCTTCTCTTCACAAAGCTGAACTTGCTCTGCTCCTTCAACCTCTTCTCATATGTCTTGTTCTCCATACCTCTTCTCATCCTCATTGCACTTCTCTGAATTCATTCCAGCTTGTCTATTTACTTCTTAAAATGAGGTGCCCAGAACTAAATGCAATATTCCAAATAAGGCCTGATCAGTACAGAATAAAGACTATTACTTTCCTTGACTTGGAAACTATGGTTCTATTAATGCAGGCTAATAGCATTCTACATTATGCAGTTAAGTGACAGCTATGTACATTCACAATGGACAGCTATCTATATTCACAATTTCTGATAAGTTGTGGTACAGTAAAATAAGGATTGCATAATACTACTATAACATAACTCCATTAGTGAATATTTCTGCTATGATGAGATGTTGTAGGATCTTGGCCACTGTGTGATCTCGCACTGGTCCTTCCATGTCCACTTCCTTTTAGCACTAGAAAGAGAAGACAATTGGGCTTTGCCAATATGTGAGAAGCAAAGGCAGGGAATAGATTGGATCACCCAGTTTCATCCTTTTTGGCATTGTGATGAACCTATTTCTGAAGATAAAAGTAAGAATTAGTTTAACTCTCCTAACTGGAGCTTTTCATGTCACAAGTTGCCTTCCCCACATATAATAAAATGGAGGGGATGTCAAGATGTCCTCTGAAATGAAGGATAAAGTGTGCCATTAAACCATGACATCAGTTTGCTCACTTATGCTTCCCATATCCGAAAAACTATCATCTTGGGTTACACCCTAATGGACTATTTCTGATGAATGAAGTAATTTTGGAATGCAGTTACTGGTGTATATCTGTACCACTCTCCAGTAATCTAATTTCCATCACCACTTCTTGGTATTCTACATTACCTGAAGAAAATAGGAAAGGACACACTACATTTGTGCAGGTAAGATGGGAAAGGAAGGCAAAACTTCCTCTGTAATGCAACAAGAACAAGATATGTTCAATGAAATGGAAAGGCAATGAGATGTAAGCCTGATAAAGGGAAATGCTTTCTTTTATATGGTACATACTTAACCTGAAGACCTCTGAGTTGTTACTGAGGCCAAGATCTTGTAGAATTTAAATGGGATTTGACGGTTATATAACATAGAACGCCTCAGAGTTACATTACATAGCAAGAAGGAGAAAAAAAGGAAGGAATGCAAACTTCTTTTTCTTCTTTTTAACTGCAGGGCATTTGGAGGTTATAAAGCACATTTCCATGGCCAAACTGTTTCTCCGTTGTTCAAAAATATGGATTCTTTGTAGCATTGAAGATGTGTTTGGTGAGGCTAGTACTGTATACACATGAAATGTAATTTTACAGTCATTCCTCAGATTCTACACACATAAAGACAGTTTCAAGAAGGTATAGGATCCAATCCAAATGCTTTATCAGGTGGCTCAACTGTAGTATAGGAAACTAACATTTAGAAATATAAACAAAACTCATAGCTTCAGGCCAAGTGTATCAACATCAATAGGCACATTACTCAAACATGCATACAAGGCTCACATAACTCTTAACTTTCAGAATTAAACACCAACTCCACTTCCATTTCAGGAAGGACACAGACATCATGTATATATGCCCTCCTTGAGCAATACGGTTGTTTATTAAACATTTTCATTAGTAAATTTATTTTCCTTTTAACATCCCTTCAAAACAGCAACAATAAGCAGAGCTTGGAAAACTTAATCCATGGAGAAGGACACAACTCCCAGAATCCCTCAGTGATTGTCATTGTGGAATTTTGGGAGTTGTGGGATTCTGAGGTGTAGAAGTCTGAGAGATGTGGTCCAATTTATGTATACACTCTGCAGGTAGGTCATTTCCTTCTTGGCCTTCTCTCTCACTTACTTGTCATAGACCCTTCCTTCGTCTGTACCACCCCATTCTATCAGTCTCTCATACACACATTTCACTTACACTAAATTTCACCAGGCTTAAAACTAGAAGATTGTTTTCTTTAAAAAAAATATTGAAGTTTAGATATAATAAAAGTGAAATAAAACAACTACAAAGAAACATACGAGAGGACAAAGAAAAGAGACCCCCCTACATTTAGAAAAGAATGACTTCTGACTATATTTTCTGTGGATATATATTTTTCATAAATTCTGCCTCACTCTCTTTAAACTAGATGTTACACTTCATCCTATTCATGCTAACATGAAGACTGTTTTCAATAGCAAGACTGAGTCTGGAAATGAAGGAAGAATACAAGTGGCCCGTTTTACACGGGCAAAAAGGGGCGCGATTAGGGCTAAAAAGCCCGCCTTTAGGGTTAGGGAGGGCGTAGCGTTTACACCCTCCCTAGGCCTAAAGCGCATGGACGCCGCCATTTAAAGATGGCGGCGTCCATACAGTGGCGCCGCAAAGGCGTCATCACGTGCACAGCGTTTTGACACGCTGCGCACGTTATGACGCTTTTGCGCCGTGGGAGGGCGCCAATCGCGCCCTTCCCGCGGCGCAAAAAAAGAGCTCCTTCTCGGAGCTCTTTTCTTGCGGCGGGTCTTTGCCGCGGCCTTTAAATGGCCATGGCAAAGACCCAGGGAGAAAGGGGCCGCGGCGGCGGCCCCTTCCTCCCTTCAGCCCCGCCGAGGGTGCCTGCTGCACCCCGCTTGGAGGCCGCGGGGAACCAGCAGTTTGCCGGTTCCCCGCGGCCTCCAAAAGCGGCGGGATGAGGCCTAGAGGCTGCCCGTACGGCAGCCTCGGCGTCATCCCGCCGCCAGAAGGGGCGAGAATGGACCGCCCCTTTTGGGGCGGTCTAAAAAGCCCCAAGTGTATGCAGACCATCTTGGAGGCCAGGGAGCCAACCTCTGCAGGACATGGAGCCTATGCTGGCTTGGCTCTTTAACACCAGGCCCTCCCCTCTAGCCCAGGACTTGGCAGCGTGAGTGGAGTCCTTATAAGCCTCCAGCCCATTCCTCCAGCCCAGGACCATCTTGGAGGACAGGGAGCCAACCTCTGCAGGACATGGAGCCTATGCTGACTTTTATTGTTATTGATGTTTTTTTTTTCCAGGATTGAAATGGGGGGCTAGAAATTGGGATTTTTCTTTAATAACTGCTGAACTGAATGTATTTTTCCTATTAATTTTGCTTTATTAATTGTTCTGTAATTAATTGTTCTGTAATTTTTGTTATTTATTATTATTTGTTATTTGCTTTGTATTTTTGTTATTTGCTTTGTTGTAATCCACCCTGATTCCTTGTTGATTGGGCGGGATATAAATTATTATTATTATTATTATTATTATTATTATTATTACTACTACCCCTGAGCTCTGAAGAACTGAAATATCATTACACACTTAGAACTGTGGACTAGATTGCCTCTGAGTAGACACTTAGCTCAGGCTTTTTTCACAGTTGAATTAACTGTTCTTTTTGTCTAAAAATATGCACACCTGGTTTCCTCTCTTCTACCCATTTCCAAGCACCTGTGTTTACAAAATAAAGATGTCCTTTCTTTAATAAAATCAGCAACAGCTTTTTAAAACCAAACAGAACAAACAAAAACAAAACATGTTCACCTTTGAATGAGACAGCTAAGTCTGAGCAATTAAAAGAGGGGATGGTGACCTGAACAAAGCTTTATCTCCTTTCCTTTAAAAAAAATCTTTCCTATGCCAACTCCATCCCCAATCTCTCCAAATATCAGTGACAGTTCCATTGTCTGCAATAATGGTGCGATGGAGTCAGGGACAGCCAGAAGTGACCCAAGACATTGTGCTGCTGAAGCAAATGACAAACTTGATTTTGGCCCATTCCACCTGCATAAACTAACTGGACAGGCTGTTGAACCATGCAACACAGAGACAAAGACATTTGCACTGAGCAGAAATCTCTGATAGCTTCTGAGAATGGTTTCAAATTAGTGCCCAAACTTTTCAGCCACATACAAAAATCAAACCTTTTCTTCCTCCAGTACCACCCACAAAGGTCAACAGATTGGATCTGGGAAAGGACTCCTGTAATTTTCATCCTTAACTGGATTTGAAGCAGAAGGTAATGTAAACCTCCATGAAGCAGGGTGAAATTATTTGTCCATCTACATCTTCCAAACCCCAACTTTTAGCCACAGACATCCCACCCTGTAAGGCCTTGCCAATGGAAAGTAGAGGAGGCATGCACAGGATCTCATTGCTACTGATGTGCTTCCAGAGAGAAGAACATAGATGGATACTCCTCCATGCTTCCTCACCCTCCTTTCCACAGGCAAGGCATTATCTATGTTGAGAGAAGAGACTTTGTCCTCAGATTTCTGGTTGTGAGGGATTTTAAGTGTCTCCCTTTATGCAATGCTAGACATTTGGAGACTGGAATAGTTGTTAACTGCTCTCACACTGCCTTTGACTTATGGTGACTACTACATATGAGAGACATCCAAGTCACCCTATCATTAACTGCCCTGCTAAGGTCTTGCAGACTCAAGGCAGTGGCTTCCTTGAATGAGTCTATCCATCTGGAATATAGTGTTCTTATGTTTCTACTGTCTTCTACCTTACCAAGATTATTGTCTTTTCTAGTATTGTGTATGCCCATGTATAAGTCTAGAAATTTAGGTTAAAAATTGACCCCAAAAACTGAGTTGACTTATCCATTGGTCAATGGAAGCACTGTATTTTAACACACACACACTTATATGGTGAAAGGTATCTGCTCTGGAAGCACTGACCCCCTTCTATGCTCTCATCCATCCATCCAGTATGTGCATAAATAGTTAGGTCTGCTGGAATTTTGTAAGTTCTTTGGCATTGTTTTCCTTTACTTCATCCTTTACATCCTTCATTGCATGTGCTTACATTTTGCCCTTGACTTATCCAGGGGTCATATTAAAATCCAGAATTTTGGCCTCAAAACTTGCCTTTGACTTATATATGAGTTTGACTTATAGTCAAGTATATATGGGCCCATTTTACATTGGCAAAAAGAGGTGTGTTGAAGGCTGCATGAAAGCCCAGCCTTTAGATGAGAAAAAGGGAAAGTGTGCCATGAAAACACTATTTTGGAGTTTTAAGGGAGAAGAAGTGCTTTAAAGAGGAGCTGGCCCATTTTACATTGGCAAAAAGAGGTGTGTTGAAGGCTGCATGAAAGCCCAGCCTTTAGATGAGAAAAATGGAAAGTGTGCCATGAAAACACTATTTTGGAGTTTTAAGGGAGAAGAAGTGCCTTTAAAAAGTAGTTTGATTTCCCCACTACTTTTTTAAAAAGGGTGCAGCATTGCTGGCCCGTTTTACACGGGCAGAAAAAGGCCCGCATTTAGGGTTAGGGAGGGAGTAGCCTTTACACCCTCCCTAAGCCTAAAACGCATGGACGCCGCCATTTAAAGATGGCGGCGTCTACACGGTGGCGCCGTACAAGCGTCATCACGTGCGCAGCGTTTTGACGCGCTGCGCACGTTTTGACGCTCTGGCGGCGCGGGAGGGCGCCAATCGCGCCCTTCCCGCGCCGCAAAAAAAGAGCTCGATCCCGGAGCTCTTTTTTGCGGCGGGTCGTTGCGGCGGGATGAGGCCTCTGGGGCTGCCCGTGTGGCAGCCTAGGCCTCATCTCGCCGCTAGAAGGAGCGAGTTTGGACCGCCCCTTTTAGCCAATGTAAAAAGCACCCCTATTGCATCTAAAGGCTAAGGTGTAGTTGAACGGTTAAATGGGGCTCTGTATCTTTAAAGCGCCCATTTAAAGGCAGCGATACAAGTGCGGAGGGAGGGAAGGTGCCAAGACAAGAAGAGACCTTCAGAGCCCGGCCAGAGTGCGCCTGCACCTTCCTTCACCTCCTCCCTTTGGTTGAGAGAGTGTGACTTCTAGGGAGACAGCAGGGCACTGGAGGCGCTCAGCCAGACCAGGGCAAGCTGGCAAGAGGAGGAGGAGAAGGGGAGGGACCTGGAGCACCTCCGCTGCCCTGCTTCCCTGCAAGTCACACTCTCTCAGCCGAAGGGGGGAGGAGAAGGCAGGCCCAGGCACACTCTGGCCAGGCTCCAGGGCTCTCTCCTGGCTGCCTTCCTCCTCCCTTTGGCTGAGAGAGTGTGACTTGCAGGGAGGCAGGGCAGCAGAGGGGCCCCATGTCTCTCTCCTCCTCCTCCTCCTCCTCCTCCTCCTGTTTCCAGCTTGCCCTGGCCCAGCATCAGGAGGACCTGGAGTACCACCGCTGCCCTTCCTCCCTGCAAGTCACACTCTCTCAGCCAAAGGGAGGAGGAAGGCAGCGGGGAGGGAGGGAGGGAAGGAGGGAAGGAGCCAGGAAGAGACCCCCAGAGCCTGGCCAGAGCACGCCTGGCCCTCCTGCTTCCTCTTCAAAAAGAAGGCTGGAAAAGTAGGACGTGTCCTGGCAAAGGAGGACGTGCCTGGTCAACTTGGAAAAGGGGGGCCTCTGCTCAAGAATGGAGGACATATGGGAATCCCTCCTGGACAGAGGGCTGAAACCTCAAGACAACTCAATATAATGCTCTGACAGAACACAGACTACAACTCCCATGAGCCTTTGCTACCATTTCCCAAGATGCCTTAATTTGCAACAGAAAGCCGACCAGTATGTTCACATGTGATGAATTCTTTCGTATTGACTCTGCATTTTCTTTTTGTGTAGATGCTCTCTTGTTTTGTGTGTGATGAGCTTGTGTGTAATCATGTGCATTTCCGAACTGACCTCACTTTCTCCCTCTTTCGGAATGGTCCTGTACTCCCCCATGTGATAAGCTCCGACTGTATGGTGTACCTGCGCAATTGCGCAATTCGCAGCCAGCAAGGGAAAAAAATGTTTAAAGCGCGGCTAAAAGCCACGTTCCTTGACGCCCATGTAGCTGCTCCACCTGTGTTTGTAGCGTTTTGACAGCTTCCCATGTAGTTGCTGAGCCACAGAAAAAACCTCAGTCTAGCTGCCCTGTACTTTTCAAATGCACACCTGGGGCTTGCTGTCTAGCTGCTAAGCATTAAGGAAAGTGCAACTTCATGTCACACTTTCTTGCCAATGTAAAAAGCCCCATGGTGAGTTATGTATGCTCATGATTTGTCCAAAATACAAATCTCATCTTGGCCATATTGGCTTCTAGGGAGAGTACAGGATTGATTTGCTGAAGGACCCATTTATTTGTCTTTTTAGCAGTCTGTGGTATCCATAGAACTGTTCTGCAAAAGAATGGATACTTTTTCTGTCCACTTTCTTCACTGCCCAGCTTTCACAACCATATATAGAAATTGGAAATACTAATCTTAGTATTCAGTGATATATCTTTAAAATCAAAACTTTGTATAGTTCCATCCTACTTGTTTTCCCCCGTCTTAGTCTTTCTTGTTCTGATTTATTGACTGCATTCTTGAAACTATTTCAATGTCTTCATCGTCAGCTTTAAAGTTATATACATCAGCTGTGGTAACTATGTTTGTTTTCTTAATGTTCAGCTGTAAACCTGCTTTTGCACTTTCTTCCTTGACTTTCTTCAGTAATCATTCCAAATCTCTGCTATTTTCTTCCAGGAGTAGGGTGTCATTTGCTTGTTTTTAACTGTTGGCTTTCCTTGCTCCAGTTTTCACACTTCCTTTCTCCACATATAATCTTGCTTTATGTATGTCCAGCATACAAGCTAAAGATAGGATGATAAAGTGCAACCGTACCTGACCCTCTTGCCAATTGGAGCATTCAATTTTTCTGTATTCTGTCCTCATGGTAGTTTCTTCTCCTGTCCTCATTCCCCCCCCCCCCACATACACACTGGTAGCTACGCTCCTGCCCCTAAGACTTCTGTCCTGGCCACACCAGATAGCAGTTTGTTGCTTCAGTACTACAATATCCACTCATCTAGTACATAAGCTTATTCTAATGAAGACCATGCCATCACATCCAAATTGTAAATATGTATTTGATTGTATGTTCTCTGTCTCCAATAATTATTTGCCTTCTGTATTTCTTATTCCAGATCCAGTTTGTATTCCTTTTCTGAAACAGGAAGAAAAAATAGTAGTACATATTGAAAGGGAAGACATGAATGAAAAGAAAAGAAAGACAAAGCAAAAAGATGTAATAAGAAGCTAATAAATATTTCAAAAGCATTATGTTCCTTTGTTCTGTCTGTTCTCTCTTGGCTGGTATCAAGGGGCTTCTCTTATATCATTACTCATTTTCCTTATTTTCAGGGATGTTAGCTCTGTTTAAGAAATGCACAGTTACTAAAGATTGCCCAATTTAGAGCTTATTACTTGCAAGGACTAATTAGTATACTTAACACTAATTAAACTGTAGATGACTTCAACACTTATTTACCCAAAAACAAAAATGCAAAAACATGGTGTGGGAGTGCTAGGTGGGGGAAAGAAGAGGGGAAATCACAGGGTAAATATAGCTTCCTTTATGCCCACCATTTTCATTTTGTCAGCTAAAAATTTTGTTAGTCCTTGATAAATATATCTAGCAGGGAGCTGCTGTAATTTCATCTGTTACAGAAGTGGCTTTGGAGATTTGTAAAGGTGTGCAGGGAACAGGAAATACAGTTCTCTGTGCTTCCTCTCTGCAGCCAGGGCCAGTCCTATTATTAGGCAATTTAAGGTGTTCATCTCATGCAACAAACTCATCGTTGTTTTCTCTGTCAGGAAAGGAGAGAATCACTTGTGTGGTTTTTTACATCAAAAGCAAAATAAGTGGACTGGATTAGAGTACCATACATCTTAACTTGTAGGGATAGTGTTTGTTGCTCTGTTATAGACAAGTGCTCCAACATAATGTCTGATTTTAACCTTCCACACATCTAGGGTTGCCATATTCTAGCCCTTCAGGTCCAGGCAGCAAATGTTCATATTATCTAAATTATTATAATTATGCATATTATTAGTTTGCATTCTGATTATGTAAATTCAACACATGAATGATTTTTTTTTTTTTGCATTATTTTGTACCACTATGTTTCAGCCTTGGTGGCCACTCTTCTAAAACCACTAATCAGGTAATATTTATAGTGCTGGACTGGAAATAGAAAGACTCAAGTTTGAAACCTTGTTTGATCATGGAATTTACTTTGTGACCTTGAGCTATCACTACTTCACCAAAACCACTTACAAGGTTGTTGCAGGGATTAAGAGCACAACATAAAACATCTAAACTGGCCATGAATTTTCCAAATATGAACAGCAAAAATAAGCTTTTGACATGTATAGGCACTTCTAATGCCACTGTATTCTCATCAGATCACTACAGGGTTGGGGTTTTTTTTACCATCTGTTTCTTACTAATGGCAAAAAGGTATGTGTCAGTGAAAATAATAGATGAAACCATATTGTACCTTCACCATGTTTTCTTCCCTTGCTTCAAGCAGTGCTTCAATGTCCCACTTCCCCTTCCCTCCCGTCTGCCACCTTGGGCCACTATTTCTTCCTCTCTTGCATGTTCCATCGGGTATATCTCTTTTCTTTTCTGCCTGTACTCCATCAGTTCCATGTATCTTTCTTCCTTCCCTCCTTCTACTCTCCTTTCCTTCATCTCATGCTGCCACAGCTCTCTTCTGTGTTTTCAACCCACCTGCCACACATTTTGCTTTCCTTCACTCCTCCCCAGCTGTGCCATGTTTCCATGCCATGCTCTCAAACCAACATCTGCATCCTTCTCTTCCTCCCCTTCACTTTATGCTGCTGCCTTCCTATATGCTAGGGATGGAAAGAATATTTACCATTATTTATTTGCTGGATGAAAAATACTCTCGGGGAAATCAAACAAGAAAGATAAAACTGGCAAACCTTTTGTGCCATTTTCACTCAGTAGTCACACATCCTGCAGAGTTTCAGGAAATTCTTCTGCACAACCATATGCTTTTTTTTTTTTTTGCATGAGAGTTGTGAGGTTTTGCCCTTAAAAGCACCACTTTTCCAGATAGCCATGTGTGCTTTTTTTCAAGATTTCTCTTTTCTATGTTCTTTTCTTTTCTCTGGCCCAAAACAGACAGGTTGAAATTGCTGGCTTCGAGCCAATACAGGGACATGGCAGTCAGATAATGTACATCCCCAGATCAAGCTGAAGCCCAAGCCTTAGCTGCAAAAAAAATAAATAAAAATAAAAATAAAAATAAAAAAAAGCACAAGTACTCCTTGGTAACAGTCCATTGCAGACCATGGCAATGGTGAGCTTTGGGACCACAGCATCTGTTCACTACAGTCCCATGTCACTCAGGGCATGTGAGCAGCTGGAGTGGTCAGAGGCCGCTCCAAGTTGTCTGTCTGAATGAGGCCTCTTTTATGTGGAGAATATGTCTTTTTTCATTTAGATTATTTTATAAAAGATAAAGGTAAAGGTATTCCTCATTGACGAGGTTGTCAAGTTGTGTCTGACCATGGGGGGTGGTGCTCAACTTCATTACTAAGCCAAAAAGCCAGTGTTGTCAGAGACTACTCTATGATCATGTGGCCATCATGACTGCACAGAATAACATGATTTTACAAGGTGCTATATATATATATATACCTTGGTTCTGCAATAAGCAAGTTAAAGCATCATGGGAGTTTGCATTTCACTCTGGAAAGTTGTTAATATTATCAACATGTTCTCTCTTTGCAATGCTGCATGAAAGCTTTAAATGCCTGTACATATTCATTCATGGGAATGTTCCCAAATGTTCTTTTTTGTAAACACCTTGTGATTTGGAATCCCATTAGTGAAATATCTGAAAAGAAAAAAATGCAGTATTAACAAAAAAAACAAACAGATTTTAAAAATATCACAGCAGCAGAGAAACGACATTTACTTGTGACTGCTAGATAAGCTTTGCTTGGCAAGTGTTACAAGAAAGGTGCCATTTTTTTAAAAAAAACAAACCAACATTCTTGGGAGTGCATGTGTCATACTTATTGGGACAGAACTGTATAGCCAGGTGAACCTATTGTGGAAAGGAAGCAATGACTTGGTAGTGTACTCACCAAAGGCATGAAACTGTGTCTCTCCATTCTGTTCAAAACAATCCCAACATTTATCTCTTCATTCCTCCTTCTCCTGTCACAGAAGTCAATAGCCTTCAGGCTTCTGCAAGACTTATTATTTATTTAATGGAATGATGATCCACTATATTCAAGCAGTTAGGTAACAACATTCATAACAGAATTGTGTGACGTTCAGCATAAGTCAGGGTTTTCAGCATGCAAAATATTATAGATCAAATATGCTTATAAAACTTATTTTAACAGAATATGCTATCAAAACAAATTCTTCATCATCCCTGGTTCCTAAGGGCGTAACTCACACATCCGTAGTACTTCCTCTCACTCAACCACTTCCTCAGACAATGCAGGCCACAGATATCCTCAGGTCTGGATGCCATATGGTCCATAAACTGAGCAACTGGATTCACTGTCATTATGGCAACTTAAAGAACTCACAACAACTCATAATGCAGGACATTGGGCACTGTGTTCTACCCCCAGAGTGTTTTATGACTCCTCAAACCAGTCATAAGTAGACCTGGTGGCCTTTACTTGGCTCTAGAGCTATGTGGTGTCCTGACTGTCTGTGTTGAAAGAATGGCAGAGTTGTCTATCAAGCCTGAAATAAACAGACATGCAGCAACCTTTTAACCTCTGATAGAATTCTAGGGAGGAACATTCACACAACCAACCCTTTTGGTAATATAAGCATAATGAAGGCACTTTATCACTCTAATGCCTGTTTCCACTTAGGGAAATGTAACATGCAGAAGCTGATTGCTGTTGCCATAAAAAGAATGAAACATTTTAGAAGAATGTGGATTCATCTTTATTATACAGTTTTGCTGTTCAAAACAAAATTGTTGACAGGTTGAAAACAGAATGGGTGAGCTATTTCCACACCTTACTGAATAGCACGATGCGCAGTTACATGTAAGGACAAAACAAAGTACAACATCCCAGGAAACAGTTCATATCAGTCAAGGCTCTTTATGTTATGTCTGATTGAAATAAAATGTTAACCTTCAGACCTCATCCAATAGGATACAGTGGAGGAAAATCGAGGCAGATATGATATTTGGCTCAACAGGCCAATTCAACCCCACATGTTGACAAGGCCCTAATTTTTCTCTCATTTGCTAAGATGGCAAACACATCTCTTTGCCACACCACTTCATATTGCAGGCGGGGGCTTCCAAGAAATTAGTTTTGTACAAAATATTACCAGCATAAAGAAAAATTAAATGTTGGGCAAGGACTGTGCTTTTATCCTTCACATCTAGTTTTCTGTATGGAGAGAATTTATTTGTCTGGTGAATAAATATAATAAATATTACACTCCAACTGATACAGCCTAGTCACTATAAAGAACTACAAAGGTAGATTGGAAAGAGAAACAACAGAACTGGAATTCACCCACAAACTACAGTCCCTCAGCAACGGATTGAACAAAGACAATGGTTTCCTGACACACAACACACATTCCAATACTATCTGACTCAATCTTCATGGGGGTGCCCTACATTCAACTATTCCCCTCACCACAAGCTAGTCCCATTGCAAAACTGGATCTGCCAGTTCATCTCCATGCACAAAGACCAGTTTCCTATGCCTTTATGCACTAATAACCATCATTAAAACTGGACCTGCAACTTCATTTCCACACACAAAAGATTTGTAATTTGAACTGACTTCCTTACACACCAGTGGCATATATATGTTTGTACTTTGCTTCCACTGCACTAAATGCATCTGAGGAAGTAGACTGAAGTCTACAAAATCTCATGCTAGCAATTTATTTCTTTCAGTTAGTTTCAAAGGTGCTACAAGATCACTCACCAGTTTACCAGCTCAGTGACAACTACGTCCCCAGGGTGCATGGTTTGCCTTTGCATGGTTTCTTGTACACAGCACAACTTCTACAATTATCTGATGCATGGGACTGGCAGGGTTTGTTTTTTATTTCCTCCCCTCCCCCTAGTGTGCCAAGAACCACTAACATTTGTGTTCATTGACTATAACTACTTCTTTATTCCCTGGAAATTCACCACAGAACCAGCAGTCAATAGTTCAGAGATTGGCACTGATCCACTGATCATCACTTTGAGTACCACTGGGGCAGAACATATAAGCAGCAGACAAAAGTCTTTATCAGATTCAGAGAAGAAATGGAAAATTGCTGAGGAAAAGGGAATAGCAGTTAATGCAGTGGGGAAAGGGGAGGATAAAAAATGTGCATGAGAATTGTGTACATTATCTGTACTGTTAAGAATTTAAACACACAAACACCATATTTTCTTACCATAGTTCTTTTGTGATCTGCTTCTAACAAAGCTAATTTGTTGTTGTGTACCTTCAAGTAGTTTCTGACTTATGGTGACCCTAGAGAAAACCTGTCACAGGGTTTTCCTGACAAGTTTCTTCAAAGGAGGTTTGTGATTGCATCCTCTGAGACTGAGAGAGGGTGACTTGCCCAAGGTCACCCAGTGGGTTTACATGGCTGAGCTATAACCCTAGTCTCCAGAAATAGTCCAATCCTCAGGCCACTACATCATGTAGTGATGTAGTGAAGGAGACAACCAATTATAACATATAAAGGATCTCATATAATCCTTATCCATAGGCACTGTGACTAAAGAGCACTGCTGAGATTCTTGCCCCAAATTGCATGATACACCTATCACAGAGTAAAACCCACTTTGCCCTCTGCACACACAACCATAGTCATGCCAGAGACCACTGTCTTGCTTGCCTCACCTAGGGCTGTCAAAGTGAAAACTGGAGGTGATTCTGGAACCTGTAGTAGTTACGTAGAAGATGGAATTGAAACTTGTTACTTGATTGCCACTTATTTTTATATGCCAGGTTCCAAGCTGTGCCATTCTACTCTGAAAGTGAGTTAGGCCAATCCAGTATGCACTGGAGTATCATAGAATCATAGAATCATAGAGTTGGAAGAGACCACAAGGGCCATCCAGTCCAATCCCATTCTGCCATGCAGGAACTCCAAGTCAAAGCATCCCTGACAGATGGCCATCCAGCCTCTGCTTAAAGACCCCTAAGGAAGGAGACTCCACTACACTCCGAGGGAGTGTGTTCCACTGTCGAACAGCCCTTACTGTCAGGAAGTTCCTCCTAATGTTGAGGTGGAATCTCTTTTCCTGCAGTTTGCATCCATTGTTCCGCGTTCTAGTCTCTGCAGCAGCAGAAAACAAGCTTGCTCCCTCCTCAATATGACATCCCTTCAAATATTTAAACAGGGCTATCATATCACCTCTTAACCTTCTCTTCTCCAGGCTAAACATCCCCAGTTCCCTAAGGCGTTCCTCATAGGGCATGGTTTCCAGACCCTTCACCATCTTAGTTGCCCTCCTTTGGACATGCTCCAGTTTCTCCACATCTTTTTTGAATTGTGGTGCCCAGAACTGGACACAGTATTCCAGGTGGGGCCTGACCAAAGCAGAATAGAGTGGCACTATAACTTCCCTTGATCTAGAAACTATACTTCTATTGATGCAGCCTAAAATTGCATTGGCTTTTTTAGCTGCCGCATCACACTGTTGACTCATGTTCAGCTTATGGTCTACTTGGATTCCTAGATCCCTTTCACATGTGGTCTCATTCAGCCAGGTGTCCCCCATCCTATATCTGTGCATTTCATTTTTCCTCCCTAAGTGCAGAACCTTACATTTCTCCACATTGAATTTCATTTTGTTAGCACTGGCCCAGCTTTCTAGTCTATTCAGGTCATTTTGAATTTTGATCCTGTCCTCTGGGGTATTAGCTACGCCTCAGAGGTAAGTCTTCACTAGAATCTTTGCAGTGCTAAGACTTTTTTATACTTCTGGTTAATATTGTTGTTCTAAAAAAGAGAAACTAGAAATTACAAAATTACAACACAAAGAAAAGAAAAATAATTATAAGAAAAATAAAAATTACTATAAATAATTAAAAATCAAACGTAGGCAATTGTATATGCAGTTCCTCCCCCTTTGGGCCATTTCTTTTCCTAGCTTAGGCTTTCCTTGTATTGATTCCCATGGTTTTGTTTGTAGGATGCAGGATGACTAAGTTTGGCTCCAACATAATGATTCCTAAAAATTATAAAACGGAGTTTGGAATGGAAAGGTAATTCTGCCTGAAATCTATAATATGTCACTAACTGATGCTTAATCACTAGCACAGTGTTGCAATTTGGGCAAGAAAAATACAAATAGATATTATTCTCTGAATATTATTTTCTCCCTTGGCAATAGCCATCATGAATGCAAGATTATTCAGAGCACTGAAGTAATCTCCGTTATGGCAGGGAAAGCAAGAAAGGTTCACAAAAACATGTGTGTAGGTGGAAAACAGAGGTTTCAAAATGTTTGGTCACATAGTAATGTCAAAAATAACTAATGCTAATGTATTGGTAATAGAAGGTTTCTGCAAAGCAAAGGTTCAATACACAGGTATTTATCTTACCCTGAATTTTACAACAGTCATCAGGACCTCCAGTAATTCCCCAGGTCACCTCCACGCACTTCTTTGCATTCTCCAAAGATTAAGATGATCATTAAATATTTATATGGCAACTGTTCTTCTCTCACTACTCTGATGGCTTGTTAGGGAATGATTTGATTTCCTCTCTCACCCCTGAAATAATCTGAAACTATCACAGAGGATAAAAACTGTGTATTTCAAAGGAAAAATACCATGCAGAACTCTGACTGCCAAATGCAAAAAATAAAATACCCAATGTACAAGAGGACATATTTTTTTCCTTCTCCCTCCATTTTGCACAGGGTATTTATGTGATGTGTTTAAGTCTTTTACTCCAAGTCTCAAGCCAACTCTCAGATCTCTACTTTCATTTCTCAAGTTGAGTCTGAAGTCCTTACAAGATACTTTCAAGTATCAAAGAAAAAAAAAGGAAGTGGTGGTGGTATGTGTGTGTGTGGGGGGGGGGGGTGAGGTGAAGTTTCAATAACTAGAAAATCAAGATGATGTGAACAAAGTTAGGTAAAAAAATTCTCAGAAAGGAACAGCAAATGTTTTAGGTGGAAGGATCTTTCTAAAGCTATTCAAAAGCTTTAGAAGGCTCCTCCAATGTGCAGTGGGGACAAACTGCTGAGTAGATCTCATCCCCTCCCTCTGTCTCAAGCCCATTGCCTTGTGTGTTTGCTGTTTCTGGATGAAGTTAGGCCTGCAAATCAATATACAAGTCTCAAGATGAGTCAAGTCAATGCATCATTTATTACCAAGTGAAGTCCAAGTCGAGTGACTAAAGTGACTTGAGTCTAACTTGAATCTGAGTCAACTGACTCAAGTCTATACCACTGGCATTTACTACCTTTTGAAAATCTTTCCCTCCCACTTTAAGCAATGGGATGCCATCCCTGTAGGCCAACTCTAGTGCTGTGTCAGGGGCAAGGTTGATAGTTGCAAGAACTGTGGATCCAGTGGATGAATGCTCTCTTTCAACATGTCTATCCCCCTCCAACCCACCCACCCAGCCTTAGCAGCTCAAGGTTCCAATCTCATAGAGAAAGCTGTAAGGATTAGGGATGTGCAAGAATTTCAATGTTACCAAGAGCCGGACATCTAAGCATGAAGAGATAGCATGTTGTGTGTTCATCAGTCACCTTAAGAGATCTTAGTTATGAAATGTGGCCATGGTGCAGATATTGCTTTTTTTGTTGTTGTTCTTCTATTTTCCAAAATTTGTCAAAAATTGTAATTTATGCAGAACTCATTATTGCTAAAAGTAAGAATAAGCTGCTTTTTTCATGTTAATACTTGGATCCTCACCACTCCCATAGGAAACTCAGTGTACACCCAGCAAATCCAATGCTACGTAGTTTGTGCAGCCAGCAGAGAGATATTCTGCATTTTAGTAAGTACACAAAAAGAAAATGATTTTACTTTTCTCTCAAGAATATAATAGCAATAAAAAAGAAATGGGACAATTTCACTGTCTTGTGGCAAAAGGATCCTCACCCCTTTTTCTCCTCAGCTACACAAGAATGAATTTCATCAGGATTTATACCCCAGGACAGGAGAAAAACTTGAGAATTGAATCTCCCCATTTAAGGTCAGATATAATCATAGAAGGGAATTCTGAATAAATTTTATGGTCCTTAAGATACATTTCTTCTAGACAGAGCAGGCTGATAATGCCAGTGTCGGTGGGGCTTCAAGTGAATCTGTGTGGGGTATTAATCCAAATTTTAAAGGCATTACCCAAGGTACCAATCCTTTTGCTGAAAGCATCCTACATAAGGACTAACACTCTGAATGGATGCACCAGCAGCAGCCTCCAGGCTTTCCAGGACCATAGGATTGTTCTCTTGGAAAATGCTCAGAATGGCTTTGAGGTTGCCCTTGGCTTGCTAGTAAAAACATTGAAAAATTTAGATAGAAAAGGCCAACTGTGCAGTTTGCAAGCCATGGAAAGAAATCCTGTGTGGTTGGTGTGATCTGCTATAATGATATATTTATTAGAAGCTTTTTATTTTATCTGCTGCACAACTCCTCTTTGATGTCATTAATCTGCAGTAATGATTACAGAGAAATAATTCAAAGCTGTTCAGAGGGAAAGGTGGCCTGACACTTTATTCCTATTTTCTGATGGCTACCTCTGATCTTACAGAAAAATACAGATTCCTGAAAAGGAAAAGATGGGGTGGAAAGTAGTAGAAGCTGGAAACTTCTAGTAATGGGGAAAGTATTCTGATTACATAAGAAAAATATGATCCATTTTACTACTTACCGCACAGTGGATTCCAGGAAGAAAAGGTTTTAGTGAATGGTTTGTGGATCAAATGTGCCTGGAAATTCAGATTTTTTAAAAAATATATATCATGTAAAATATGTTTTTCATTAAATGGTCATAAAGACTAACCACATATTACTAGCCAGTTAATGATTCATAATAGCTTTGGTGAATTAATATCTTTCTCCAAAGCCTAGTTTTTTAAAAGTGTTCCAGGACTATTGGGGGAGGGAATATAGCATATCAGTTTATATATTTATGGTTAAATATACCTACTTCAGGGATGAGCAAATTTAATCTATAACATTCTATAATGGCTCGATGGCTTGGCCTACATTGGCTTGGCCTAAAGGTTCTGAACCTTTCTCTCTGGCAGATCCCAAAGGGTGAGACTCGGGGACAGCTGCTCCTCCAAAATTGAGCTTAGTTGTGGCATCCCTCAGGGTGCCATTCTGTCCCCAATGTTATTTAATATCCATATGAAGCCGCTTGGAGAGATCATTTGGAGGCACGGAGCTCAGTGTCATCAGTATGCTGATGACACTCAGATATATTTCTCCGTGACCAGATCGTCTGCTCAGACCTCAGATGGCATCTCCCCTCTTAATGACTGCCTTGCAGCAGTAATGGGTTGGGAAAACCAATTGAAGCTCAATCTAGACAAAACGGAGGTACTTGCAGTTACTGGCCTGAAACCAGTCTTGGGATTACAACTTCCAGTCCTGGACGGAATCACACTCTCCCCACAGGACTCGGTTTGCAGTCTGCGGGTACTCCTTGACCCGTCACTTCACATGACTAGTCAGGTGAATGCAACAGTCAGGAGTGCCTGTTATCAGCTTTGGCTGATACGCCAGTTGAGCCCTTTTCTGGAGATGAGGGACCTGGAAACTGGTACACGCACTGGTAACCTCATGTCTGGACTTGTGTAACATGCTCTACATGGGGCTACCCTTGTGCTTAACTCGGAAACTGCAACTGGTCCAAAACATGGCAGCCAGGCTCATCACCGGTACCTGTAGGAGACAGCACTTTACATCAGTGCTTAAATCCCTCTACTGGCTGCCAATTAGTTTCCGGGCACAGTACAAGGTGTTGGTTTTAACCTTTAAAGGCCTACATGGCTCGGGTCCATCCTACCTGAGCGACCGCCTCTTTGCATATGAACCCCCCCCCCACACATACTCCGGTCCTCTGGGAGGAATCTGCTACAGCCCATGAAGACCAGGCTGGTCCAGACCTCCCAGAGGGCCTTTTCAGCTGTCGCTCCCAAGCTGTGGAATGACCTGCCAGACGAGATGCATCTTATTCCATCCCTTGAAGACTTTTAAAAAGCCCTAAAGATGCATCTCTTCCGGCAGGCCTACCCAGAAGATGTTTAACACCGCCTGACTCTGAAATGCTGGTCTTGTGCACTTCCACCTTCTCTCCAGCGTTTCCATCCTATATAGCTAAGATCACCAGGTCGGAACTTTTTGTTGCTGTTTTAGCTTATTTTTCGTTGTTTAAATTAGCTATTTTAACTTTTCTGTGATTTAATCCTATTTTAGGGGGGAGAGGAGCTGGGGAAAGGGATGGGATATTTTAACTTGTATTGTTTTTTTAACCTTGTTATAACCCGCCCTGATTGCTTGTTCAGAGGGGAGGGCTAGAAATAATAATAATAATAATTATTATTATTATTATTATTATTATTATTATTATTACATTACACTTCCCTTTCAAGTTCTCACAGCAAGTGGGATCAGGGATCTTCAAGAACTTTTGTCAGTATAGACCAAGGGTGGAGAAAATGTGCCTTAGGAGTCTCATATGGCCTTCAGAGCCTTTTTGTGGACCTTGCAGACCTTGGACGATATCCTCCAAGCCCCTAGGCTCTCCTCATTAAAAATCCATGCAGGTTTTGCTTCCCAAATGCCCACAAACATTTAAAATCACTATGATTTCCTCCCTCATCCAAATATTCAAATCCTCCAAATCAGGGAGAAATTACTAAAAATTGGCTGAAGATGGCAGATGAAGTGATGTCACATCACTTCTAATTTTACTTTGGAGCAAATGTTTGACTCACTGGAGGCCATGGGACACTAGTCTCCTTCCTGAACACAACTGTGCACACAAGTATAGACAATACCAGGCATTAGTGGGTTTATTTGATACAGGGCTCATTCAGTACAGCTTCACACGGTTAACTGTCTTTAGAGTTTGTTAATCCATGCAACTCCTTTATGCCAATGGAGGATTTAAGATTTATTTATTTATTTAAATTTGGTTGTGTAAATAAAGTATTTTAGGTGCAGGAGGTCCATCTGCACATATAAGATTAGGTACCTGACATGCCCAGCCTGGAAGATGACTTGGAGGACTCAGAGGATGAGCCAGAGCCTCTGGCACCTGAACGTGTACTTGGGGAGCCTGAGGCTGGCCCTAACTCTGCTGTAGCAGAGTCTGCAGCCTCTCCAGAAGTTCAGCAGCCAAGTTTGCCTAGGTCCAAAGCTGTGGACATAGAGGAGTATCTGTGAAGTGTGCCTATCTTGGTAATCCTTCTGCTGATACTGCCTTTAGTCTCCAGGATAGTGTTGCTTGCACTGACTCTGTTATCTGGGGATTTGTTTGTTTTAAGAAATAGCTGGCTTATCAGCCATTTGGCTGCTTTCCTGGACAATACCTATATATTTTCAATTCGTTGCTCCATCCCAAATCAAATCAAAACCCAGCAACTGTTTTTCTATAATGTTGCTCAGAGAGCTGTGCATGTAGGGCCAGCCCTGCCATTAGGCATCATGAGGCAGCAGCTTTAGATGGCAGCTGCTGGCAGACAGTAATGGCAGTCCATTGGCTATTCCTGGTGAGCACCCTAGACTTTTTTGCCTCTCTTGGGGAAAAGAGTTTTGTGACTGGCAATTGTTGTTAAATGCCATCAAGCCAACTTTGACTTATGGTGACCCTATGTATAAGGGACTTCCAAGTCACCATATGATCAACAGCCCTGCTCAGGTCTTGCAGACTCAGAGCTGTGGCTTCTTTTATTGAGTCTATCCACACTCTTCCTCTTTTCCCTATTGCCTTCAATTACCTTTCACATTTCCCCAAACTGGCTTGTAGTTCTCAGATCTAGTGTAGGATGCTATTTCATTATTAGTATTAAATTGGCAGCCCAATATACCATCTGGGTATGAAATGGGAGAGGGCTGTCATCTTGTCTTTTGGTCCAAGCAGCAAAATGTCTTGGCCTAGTCCTACATTTAAATTCCTTATCTGAGAAGCCAGGATGACTGGTTGTTCCCATATCAGTGAGGTAGTGAATCTGCTTCAGGTCTTAGTCTGAACTTTAAAGGAATTCTCCAAGGGTTTATCAACACTGGCCAAAACAGTACACGCTGCGGCTAGAATATTCTGGGAATATCAGAATGCCCCCAATTTCCTCTGTTATCCCCACATTCAACAGTGATGCTGTGCAGCTGTTCACACATGCATCCTGCTGTGCTATCCAGTGCTGCTGCTACTAGCATAAGTCATTCCCTTTGAAGTCAGATATTGATTCCATTGCTGGTCACCTCGTTGTGACCTCAGGGGGAGCAACTCATGCCAGTAGTGGTGGTGCAGGGATGCATGAGTAGGAAGCTGCACCACACCACTATAAAATGTGCTCAAATCTCCTGCAAAATTTAGAACAAAAGGTAAGCTAATTAACAGTTTAAGAGAGGGAAAGGACAGATTTGGTTCAGAACTCACCTTCCACATAAAAATATTCTATAGTCATATTGGTATTTGGCCCTGCTTCATGGACAAGTCACTGTGAGGATGGTAAAACCAGTTTAATTGCCCCATGCTCCAAGTGGCTTCCCTTTGGACAGGATTAATTATCAATGGATGCTTCTTTCAAGTATGAACTAAATTCATTGTCCCATTGGCATGAGAACCTCTGTCTACGATTGCTAGAATAACAGGAAGAGAATCACAGTAGTGAGACAGGAACTTAAAGCAAGAGGACACAAAAATAAATAAAGACATGGGGAAGACTTTTCTTATTGATTAAGAAGGGAAACAGTAAAGAAAATATAAAATGTATAATATCCAACTCTAGAAAATAAAAGTGGCTGGCTGAATGAAAAAGGCTGAAACTACAAGTTCAATAACTTGAACAGCACCTGTGTGCTAATACTGTTGAAAATAACTAGCAAGAGAAAATCTCTCAGCTTAATGGTGCTGGGAAGATAGACACATGGAGTGAAGGAAAAACAGAATAGCAGTGGGACTATTTAGTTACATAGCTACATGCACCATCCTAGAAAATGGGCAAAAAAAAAGGAAAACAGTGGGAGCAAAGGGATTTGTGTACTGATTGGGCCGATTATTTTTAAAATGAAAGGCAATCTTGCTCTCACCCAGACAGTGAAAAGTATATCTTGTTCAGAGAGAAGAGCAAGGTATTAGGCTAATAAATAAAATTGCAGGGAAAGACTATCTAAGCTCTTTTTCAATTTGTATTTACAACTCAAGAGCTTCGACTCTTCTAGTATTTCAGTAAAGTACTGTTTTTGTAAAGTACTATTGAAGTTTCCTGGGAATAAACAACATTATGTACTAAGTAGTTTCCAGCCCTAATTTAACAGGTTTAATAATCAAAGAGATTGATACCAAGATCAGTATATTCTCTCAGCATACCTAGTATTATTTACAATGAATTCAGCATAACAATATAAAATCCATAAAGATTCCTGGTGACCTTATCACACTAACTCAGAAACGGGATTTAAATTAGATTTAAAGTAGGAAAAAACCTGCAAATTTGGGAGGTTTATCACATGACATTTCTGCAAACCTGAAATAATGCAAAAATAAAGTGAACATAAAGAGGAGAAAAATGACACCTTTTTTACTTTCAGATCTGCTAGTCTTCTTCACCTGCATGTTATCATGTTTTGTCATTGGTAACAGAAAGGGAAACATGTTCAGTCACTTTCTTCCATTTGTGGAGGGAAACATTTTCTCAGGGAATATGCATTTCTCTTGATGTCTAAGTTCATTCTAAAGGTAAACACAAACACACCATTATTTCAAGGCTGGCTATAACTGCAAATCAGGCAGTCAGAAACTTAAGTTAAACAAAGTGAATAAAGAGAAGTTAAAGGGCACCATGGCATACTCCAGTTTTTCAAAACATTAACAGCCTTTTTTGCAGTATGTCTCAGAGAATTAATAGCTGAGGAAATAGATGGACATAAAAAAGATGAAATAATAATCAAACATGAACACTGTTTTTTCTGGCAATTGATGTC